>JAKSZU010000013.1:69766934-70366934 GCA_026018925.1 Tupaia tana
GAGGTTCTTTAATAGGTGAAATACGGGACCAGCAGTTAGCGTAATGGCTATGTCGCTGGACTCCCATGTAGTCGACTGCGGTTCAAGTCCCGGACCCGGTGGCTTGAAACACGCTGGGCACGTGTGTGTGCGTGCCCAAGATCCCAAGAGGAGAATGGAGGAGAAGGGATTGTGGCATGGCCATCCCTCCTGGGGGGTGATTTCTCGCTTTCTGTCTCTCTGTCTCTGTCTGTCTGGCGAGTGTATGTGCCCTATAGCAAAAACCTCTTCAAAAAAAAAAAAGGTGAAATACAACTTTAAGTCCTGCAGTTGGGAAAGTGATTTATTCCTTCAATGTTAAGCCACACCAAAAAAAAAAATGTTCCTCTGATGCAATTTCCATCCTCTCTGGCTGTAATATTTAAAGATGAGTTTTAAAAGTCAGGTTCCATGCATAATTTTCTCCCATTACTCTTTGTTATTTTATTATTATTACCTAGTTAAGATGGTTACAATGCTGCTGCCTAAGGCTTTGCTAAATGGGGTGCATTGGTCTTTGCCAGAAACAATAAAGAGTTAACGCTCTAAGTGATTATCTGTGGATTGTCATAATTTGGGGAGGGGAATGAGTGGGGGGTGGACACAGCTCAATTGTCTGCTCTCTCTGGCTCCCTAGGGAGCAGATTGTCCAGTTTCTAAAATAACTCAGAACCTGAAGGTAGATGCCTACTGTGAGCAGGCTGGTTTGAAATAGAGGATTCTCAGGATTAGAAGGGAACATTCCTGGCCAAATGGTCTGATCCCCTGGGCCAAAGAGAGAGGAGTCCAGTCACTTCCTAAACCATGCCTCCATTAATGAGCCCTTGCTGGACCCACAGGGACACCAGGTGACCACCAACAGCTTTTCTTTACCCATGTGGCATCTCATAGACAGGCCTGTAAGGCTGGTGGGCAAAGCTTGGAGACACACAGACAGATCCGGAGCAGAATTAACCAAGCAACTCAGTCACTGGAAATTCCAAGAGCTTGGAGTTTACAGATGCTGAAGAATCGCTGCATGTTGAAGATGTTTGAAGAAGGGAACTGGTGGTTTCTGCAGCGTTCCAGAGTCATGGTGGGTGGAGCAGCTCTTCTGCTCAGGTCTTAGAGACCACTGTCATTGCGTTAATCCTAAAATGCAGACCAATGGATCTGGGGGCTTCGGACTATGGACCCTGCACTCCCAAGGCTGGAGCCCATCACATACTTTGTCTGGAGTAGCAAAGCCCAGAGAAAAGCATTGTTTTCTTCCTAAGTCTCTGCTTTCATCTTTATGTACAGCTCGACTTGTATTTCTGTCAGCTCTGTTTTGCAGACATTTTTGTGGTGGGTATAGTCTTTTTATGTTATTATTAGGTACTAACCACAAGAATTCATTCCCCAGTGGACCCATTTTGCTATAATATAAAGGCAAACATCTACCACTGCCATGGTATGGCTCAGGAGTACTTGGACTTGAGTGGACTTTCTCAGAGTCACAAGAAAGCAGCATTAGAATGTGCACTTCTGGGGCTGGCAGGTGGTGTGGTGGTTAAGGCGCTGGACTCCCACACAACTGACTGTGGTTCAAGTCCCAGACCTGGCACTTTGCGTTCTCACTTTCCCTCTCTCTTGCTCTCTGTCTCTCTGGTCAAATTTTAAAAATAATAATAATGGGGGCCAGCAGATGGCATAGTGGTTACATCACTGGACTCCCACTTGGCTGACCATGGTTCAAGTCCTGGTCTGGTGGCTTGAAACTCACACTGGGCTCATGTGCATGCATGTCCAAAATCCTGAGAGGAGAATGGAGGAAAAGGGATTGTGGCGTGGCCATCTCTCCTGGGAAATGAATGTCTCGCTTTCTGTCTCTCTGTCTCTTCAGTGAGTGCACGCACCCTATAGGAAAAATTTCTCTCTTTCTCAAAATAAATAAATAAATAAATAAAATTAAAATAAATTTTTTTAAAAAAGAAAGAGGCTGGCAGGTGATACAGTGGTTAATGTGCTGGACTCCCACATGGCAGACCTCAGTTCAAGTCCCAGATCTTGGCAGCTTGCTTTCTAGCTGTCCCTTTCTCTCTCTCTCTCTCTGTCTCTCTCTGGTCAAAACAAACAAACAAACAAAAAAACAACTAACATATGGAATTAAATAATTCTTTAAAAAATTAAATAATTAAAAAAAAAAAAAAAAAGAATGTACACTCCCAAGATCACTCATAGCATGGAGTGGGGCTTAGGGACCCATATCTTTTTGTGACCCACAGCCAATTATGCGGCAGATGGGCCCAGAACTCCACTTTGAGAAACTTTGGTTAGTATCTGAGCTTGGAGCTGTGCATGAGCCAGCAAGCTGTAGTTGATGGGATCTGGAACAGAGGCATTTGTGATGTTTAATGTCCCCGCGGTCTGATGTTCAGGTGTTCAGCCAGTCCTGTCCCTGCAGGGAGGTCCTGTTGCCTCAACTGTGTGCCCTACAGGCCCCTTTGTTCTCATTTATCCTGAGCTGATCTCACTTGGTGCCCAGTTTAACGGATTCTGCAGATGAGACGGGGGTTTGGGTGGAGGAAGGGCAGAGAACGAGTGGGGATGCTGAGAACACCGTGCTGGGTGCTGAGCCCCAGCTTCCACGCGGATGGTGCTGACCTCAGTCCCACACTGACACGCGTGGGTGGGCATCAACCTGGGTGGGCACTCGTGCCAGTTTCCAGCTGAGCAAATGAAGGCTTGGAGGTCGTGTGGCTAGGACGTGGTAGAGCCGTTTTTTATAAACTCAGGTGTGTTCAGCTAACTTAAAGGCTTTTCTCTTCTCTTTGTGTGCATGTGGGTGGTGAGAATGGTAGTGGAAAAGGGTGCATTAAAAATGGTTTTCTTCCACTTTTGATTTTGAAAATTTCCACCTCAGAGAGATTGCAAGAATAGTGCAACGAGCCCCAGCGACCCTTTAATCGTTAGCATTTTGCCATATCTGAACTGTGACCCTCTACCTACCCACTTACCTTTCTGTCTACCTATCTCATTTTGCTAATCCACCTGAGAGTCACTTGGGACCATCATGCTTATTTACTTCAAAATATTTCAGTGTCTCTCCAAAGAACAAGGGCTTTCTTCCACACAACCATGACACAACGATCACACTTGAGAAGTTTAACATGAATACATTACGATCTAGTTTTATATTCCAAGTGTTTACAAATATCCTTTATAGCATTCCTCTTTTTAATTTAGGATCCAATCCAGGGTTGTTCACGGTATTTCCTTGTCAGGTTTCTTTAGTCTCTTCATCTGGAAGAGTATTCCAGTCTTTTATTTTTTTATTTTTTGTCTTTTATAATACTGAATTAAAAAAAAAGATTCACTTAATTATTATTGTTATTATTAGATTTGTGATAAGGCACATGCACTCACCAGAGGGAGAGACAGAGAAAGTGATAAAGCAAGCCACCAGGTTCGGGACTCAAACTGCAATCAGCCACCTAGGAGTTCAGCTCCTTAACCACCACACCACCTGCTGGAAATACATTTTATTTATTTTCCTTCTTCAATTTGACCAGAGAGAAACAGAGAGTGAAAGTGAAAGAGAGAGAGAGTTAGAAAACAAGCCAAGTCCAGGACTCAAACCGTGGTTGGCCATGTGGGAGTCCAGTGCCCCAACCACGCCACCTGCCAGCCCCAACCTTGGTATTTTTTAAGAGACTAGGCTAGTTGTAGAATATCCATGATGTGGGTGTATCTGATTGTTCCTCAGGATTGTGTTCTTAGGATTTTCTGTCAGAGGGACAATGGCTTTGCTCTTCTGATAGTCTCCTGCTGCCTCTTATCAGATTGGGACCAAGCTTGCCCCTGTCTGGTGTGATAAGGGCCAGTGTGGGCAGCAGAATTTGCAGGGAAGGTGGGTTGTGCAAGCAACAGAAGAACATTCAACCCTGGCTCTGGCCTCTGGTTCATTGACCTTGAGCAATGATCATTAGGAAACCCTGGTTTTCTCCTTTATAAATGCACATGGCTTTGACCTTGCAGGACTATCACCAGTGTAAGTGAAGAACCTAGCAGATCGCTTGCTGTGTAATTAATGATAACTTCGTAAATGGCAGCTATATTATCCTTCAGTACCATATACCGAAGTAGCCTATTTCTTCTTCCACACATTTTCAGATGCTCTGTTTTCTGTGCTTTCACTTTTCTCCCATTCTAGGGCGCCTCTGTTGCCACTGCTTCCTTTCTGTCGTCCATATCCTAATCTGTGCCATGCCCACTGCCCTGAAGTAGCCCTTGCTGCGGTGATCACTTGCCTTCTTTCTCCCCCAGCACATCAAGTTTGACTGCCTGGCAATCAAAGCCCTCTGTGGTCTCACTTCATTACTCAAACATATCCCCGCCCCACCATACACACACTATTTCCCACAGGGAAATGTAGTTGTTCTTGATTGGTTGTCAACATGCTCCTCCCCCTCTCTCATTTGAGTGACAGACACCCCCCTCCTCCACCGCCGGGGTGGGAGGGGTAAGGGGGGGATGAGGTGGTATACAGGTGACAATTACAATATGGTCACTAACAGAAACCACTCTAGATATTTCAAATGGGAAGCGATTTAATGAAGATCATTAGGTGCTTGCAAAATCTAGACAAAGGTCAAATAAAGTCTGGACAAACAAGATCAAAAAAGGTCACTGGTTTGGCACTAGCTTTCCTAGACAGGAATTAAAAGGAACTCCGAAACCACTAGGGATGGTCGCAGCTGCCTCCAATCCTGATGCCTGAGATTTTCAGGGAAGTACCTAGAGGCCATTGCAAAATGCGTCTTCCTAAGCCCATAGTTTGAAACTGCCAGGAGAGCAAACGTCTGGTAGTTAAATCCCAGCAAGTGCTTCTCGCTGAGCTTTTCTAGTCCAGGACGCTGTAGGTAGAGATTTTGGAACATGAAGGGCTGGAAGCCCATGAGAGCCAGGGGGGAGCATCAAAGGGGTGCTGGGCCAATGAAAGGCTTTCCTGGGGACTCTTCCAGTGGAACTAGTGGGGACGGTTTTCTCTTGCTTCTAGGATCCCAGCTGGAAGGACGTGAAATGGGTTACAGTGGAGGCCATTTTCCTTGACTCTTAGAGGATGCCCACCTGGGGGAGGATAGAGTGAGGCCCTCAAAGCTTTCAGGATGAGAAACAGCCACCGATGGAGAAGAGGAGAGAGAGAACAGTTAATAGTGTGCCAGCCCTGGATTTAGTCATAGCGTTTGCCAGCGTTATCTGTGTTCTTCTCAGTTACTTCAGTCCATACAGTTCTTCTTTGCCTAAGTTAATTTAGACTGGATTTCTGTTACTTGTAACCAAGAAGGTCCTAATGAGTAGAAGAAGGGAGACCATGTAAACATTAGAGCGTGATACAAAGAGATTTGAACACCCGGAGGAACGATAGTAAAAAGAGTTCATCTCCGTTTTAACTTTTACCTTGGAAATGTTATCAAAACCATATTTTTAAAAAATCTTTTTTAAAAAAAATATTTTATTTGACTTTATTTATTTTAATTGGACTTTATTTTATTTGACTTTATTTATTTTAATTGGATAGGTAAGGGTGGGGGTCGGAGAAAGTGAGAAAGCAAACTACCAGGTCCAGGACTGGAACAGTGGTTGACCATGTTGGAGTTCAGTGCCTTTAGCTGCCACACCACCTGCCGGCCCACTTAAAAAAAAAAAATCTTATTTATTCTCATGGCTTTTCATTAAGTGACTGGTGTTCAATTAATCCTCGGGGGTCTATCAATAAGAAAGCTAAAGTTGCCACGGGGAATTAATTGGAGGAGTAGAAGTGGAGGAGAGGAATTCTATCCAGGCACCATTCTTCGAGGAATAAGGAAACCTTCCCAGAAGGAATAATCAAACTGGCTCCAATGCATTTGGCACACAGGGGTGGACCAAGGCCGGGGCTGTGCTCCTCTCCTAGTAGCCACAAGGGGGCGGCAGAGGGCATGGTCCAGGTGTCAAGCTGTTAATAATGGCGGCTGGATCAGCCAGTTAGCGAGTTGATCCCTGGTTGGAAAGATCTTGGTCTGGGTGATTTGCACAGGATAAGACAGGCCTCCAGTCAGAAGGCCTGCGAAGCAGGGTGCCTGGACCCAGGCTGGAAAGTCAAAGGATAAACAGATGGATAGAGAATATGAGCAGAAATCTATCTAGTAAATTGTGCAGTCACGAAGTCTCATCTCTAAACTTGGGGATCCTCAAACTTAGAGGATCTTTGTGTTTCTGGCCCTTTATGAACGCTTGTGCTGTGTGGACTAGAGGATGGGCTTTCCCTTTCTGAGCCTTAGCTGTCGCATTCTATACAAAGAGGATTGGTGTCTGAAGACCCAGAGACCGGTTTCACCTTTGCACTGGGCTCCATGATGATCAGGGAGCCTTCTAGCTTAAATAGTCTTTGGAGTGATGCCAAGACATTTTTTGTTTGTTTGTTTGTTTGTTTGGAGAGGTTTTTGCTAAGGGCACGTGCACTCGCCAGAGAGACAGAGACACATAGAGATAGAAATCACCCCCCTGGGGGGGATGGCGTGAGTTTAAGCCACTGGGTCCAGGACTCGAACCTTGGTTGACTACATGGGAGTCCAGCGACATAGCCATTATGCCAACTGCTGGTCCCCCAAGACATTTTTTACTCCTGTGTATAGGCACCTGCTCTGTTTAAAACTTTTGATGGGACCTAACCCATGGACCAGGATTGTTCAAAGACCTTTATAGAAACTAAGTAATCTTGTTTTGTTTTAGAGGTTTTTTTTTCCCCCATAGGGCACATGCACTCACCAGAGAGAGAGAGAGAGAGAGAGAGAGCGAGAGAGAGAGAGGGAAAGTGAGAGGGAAAGTGAGAGTGAAAGTGAGAAATCACCCCATTGGGGGGGATGGCCATGCTTCCATTCCTTTTCCTCCATTCTCCTCCTGGGATCTTGGGCATGCATGCACGCGTCTGGTGTGAGTTTCATGTCACTGGGTCCGGGACTGTAACTGTGGTTGGCTATGTGGAGGTCCAGCTCCTTAACCACTTTGGGGCCACCTGCTGGCCCCGAAGCTAAGCAGTCTTTAATGTCATGCCTCATGACATAGATAACAAAGCGCCACCACATCCTACTGAAAGTGCAATTAAGTTTGCTCTAAAATCGTTTTGAGGGCAGTTTTATAATTCTGCTTTCAAGATTATTTTGCTAATTTAATTTTCAGTAGCTGTGCTTTCTCAGACATCATCGTTAGGAATTCCTCGAAAGAAACCACTAATTGTTTTCAAATATTACAAAAACATTATGGGTACTGAATTTAACTATCGATAGAGCAAACATAATGCTGGATTTCATGGCCATTTAGTTGCATTTTGATCTTGAAATTTTCACTTTGTATCTTGGCGTCTACAAGAATTTTTGTGGCTCACAGGCAGTTTTTGAGGCTCTAACAAAGCTTGAAGGCCCTCAGTTCTCTGCTTTGGCATAGTATAAGTAAAATCTTCCTGCTTGAGGCAGCTGAGATGAGGTGGGGGATTCATTTCTTTCCGTTACTTCATTTTGTTTTCTAACCCGAGAAGCAGAGGATGCTTTCTTTGAGTGTACCAACAAGAAAAACGCCCCTCCCACTTCCTTTCAATCTTGGAGACTTTTTTTTTTTTCTTTTAAATAGATTTTTAGATACAGGGCATGTGCACTCACCAGAGAGACAGAAAGTGAGAAATCATCCCCGGGGGGATGGCCACATGTGATCCCTTCTCTTCCATTCTCCTCTTGGGATTTTGGGCACACACGCACAAATGGCCAGCATGAGTTTCAAATGACTGGGTCTGGGACTCAAACTGTGGTCAATCGTATGAGAGCCCAGTGCCTTAACTACTACGTCACCTGCTGGCCCACAGAAACTTCATTTTAACACCTTTCAGCCGAGGCAGCACATAGGCAGCCATTGATGCAGCAGATTCTGCCCCCTCTGGGATTCCTCTAAAGCCTTTCCCCAGCGTTCTCCAGCATATCACATTCTAGCCAGACACCGCCCCATTGTCAGGGTTCCCGTAGAAATAGTATCCCATGACGGAAGTATCTTGCCTGAGAATTTGTTTTCTCTTGCTGATAACCTCTCTCCATAAACATTTTGAGAGAGATGAATAGGTGTACCTTTCTGGAACAGCGGGCAGATGCTGGGGCGTGAAATGACTTTGCCTGGTATGTTTTATGGAGCTGGAGAGGGTCCTGAGGACCACCTTTCATTTGCCCAGCCTCTGACTTGATTGGAGATTGCTCATGTCACTCTCTGTAGGTGAAGTCTGGCAGCCGCTTCACTCACTGCTGTTAACCTGAAGCTTAGAAAGCCCAGCCTGGGTGGATGCGAGAGACTCCAAGTTGGCTCAGATACCACCAGCTTGTAGCAGCTGGGAGTCCACCCTGCAGAGCTGGGTGTTGCGGCCAGTGCTAGTCTTCGGATACTTCAGTAGGCTGATATTCCCCCATCCAGCTCTTCAGCAAGCCTAGATGTAATGAATTCCTTTCCAACGTGGTGTTAATCAATCTCAAAGGGAAAGAGAGAGATGTAGTCTCAAGACAATAAAAAAGCCAACGTAAAAACAGAAGACACAGTGACCTTTAACAAAATGAACAAATGTGGGATTTTTTTTTTTTTTTCATCTCTGTCTGGGGGATGGGGAGGGTGATTATTAAAAACAAAGTGACACCAAATGATTTGATGACAGTTCGTCAGGCCAGAGTCAATAATATCAAACGATTCATGAAAGTGGCAACCTAAAAACTGAGTGGTGGTGGTGGGGTGGGGAGATTCAGAACTCAGACCCAGATCACAAGGTTGAGAGATGTTTGCTATAAGGTGTGTGCTCTTGCCGAGAGACAGAGACAGAGAGATAGAAAGCAAGAAATCATCCCCCAGGGGGAGATGGCCATGCCACAGTTCCTTCTCTTCCATACTCCTCTTGGGATTTGGGGCACTTACGTACCTGCTCCTGCCTTGAGTTTTAAGCTGCTGCGTCCGGGACTCAAACCATGGTCAACTACATGGGAGTCCAGCGATAGAACTATTACTCCATCTGCTGGTCCCCATAAACTGCTTAGTTATATTTTGAGTTTTGGATAAGTGACAAATAACTTTTTAGTATATTAAGGATATATCTGTATTAAAAATTTACTTGTTGTTTATTTGAAATTCAAATTCAGTGAATATCCTGTTATTTTCTCCAGCAACCTTCTCCCAGGGGCATAACACCTCCCTTATTTTCCAGGTAATGACACATTTCCAGGCTCAAGCTCCACCAAGAAGAGGTTCCCTACAGCCTCAGGTTTGTTTTTTATTTTTATTTTTATTAGATTATTATTATTATTATTTTTTGCCAGAGGGCACGTGTGCTCAGAGAAAGAGGACTGTGTCTGGTGGACCTCTACCTGGCTTTTGCCATGGGTGTGACATGAAGGAGCTGATGCAGTCCAGGGAGGGTGATCGTATAGTGCCTGCCAATCAGCACCGCCAAGTGTATTACCAAGATCTAATGACCGCTTACTCTTTAAGCCTATGGAAACAGTAGACAGGGGCTTGCTGGTGCCTTCAGTCTGTTCTTTTATACAAATTTTTAATAGTGGCAAAAAAAAATTGACCATCTTAACCTTTTCTTTTTTTTTTTTTTTTTTTTTTGAGAGAGATTTTGCTATAGGACATGCGTGCTTGTCAGGGAGACAGAGAGACAGGAAGTGAGAAATCACCCCTCAGGAAGGATGGCCATGCTGCAATCCATTCTCCTCTTGGGATTTTGGGCATGTGTGCACACACAGCGTGTTTCAAGCTGCTGGGTCCAGGATTAGAACCGTGGTCAGACATGTGGGAGTCCAGCACCTTAACCACTATGCCACATGCTGGCCCACACCTTAGCCATTTTTCCTACTTTTTTTTTTTTTTACATTTTTGCTTAGAAGGTGTGTGTTACTGGAGAGAGACAGAGGGAAAGGCAAAGTGAGAAAGTAGCACCCTGTCCCTCGAGGGAGGGGGCAGGATGGCCATGCCACAATCCCTTCTTCATTCTCCTCTCTGGATTTTGGGCACACTTGCACACATACCTCGCATGTTTTTCAAGTTGCTGGATCTGGGACTCAAACTGTGGGTCAGTCATGTGAAATGCAGCTGTCTTAACCACCGTGCCACTGGCTGGCCCAACCATCTTATCCATTTTTAAGTGTATAGTTTAATCATGTTAAATGTCTCCAAATTGTTGGGAAACAGAGCTCCAGAAGTTTTTCATCTTGCAAAACTTAAACTGTATGTCCATTATAAACAACAACTCTCCCCCATTAGCCTCTGGTGAAGTTCGTTCTGCTTTCTATCTCTATGAATTTGACTACTGTTGATACCTAATATGAGTACAGAATTTGCATTTCTCTTAGCATAATGTCCTCAGGGTTCACCCATGTTATCAGAATTTCATTTCTTTGAAAGGCTGACTTATATTCCATGTATGTATACACTATATTGTATTTATCGGTCAGTGGACATTTAGGTTGTTTCTATCCCTTGGCTATTGTGAATAATGTTGCTATGTATGTGGGTATGCAAATTTCTCTTGAGACTCTGTTTTCAATTCTTTTGGAAATAGACCCTAAAGAAAGACTGCTGGATTAGCCCCAGTGGCCTAATGGATAAGGCATTGGCCTCCTAAGCCAGGGATTATGGGTTCGAGTCCCACCCAGGGTACAGGTGTTGAATTTGAGACTAGCAGGTGGCGTGGTGGTTAAGGTGCTGGACACTCCCACATGGCTGACCATGGTTTGAGTCCCAGACCTGGTGGCTTGCTTTCTCACTTTCCCTCTCTCTCTCTCTCTCTCTTTGTGTGTGTATATGTCTGGTCAAATTAAAATAAATGATGAATAAATAAAATTTAAAAAAAGAAAGACTGCTGGATCATATGATAGTTCTGTTTTTATTTTTTCTTTTGTGTTTTAATGTTTTGAGGAACTACCTACTATTTTCCATAGTATCTGTATCATTTAAAATCCTAACAGTGCAAAAGGGTCCAACTTCTGCACAATACTTTTTCTCACCAATACTTGTTTTCCCTGTTATTTTGATATGAACCTTCTGTTCTTTTGATAGTTGCCTTGAAACTACATTTTATTAGGAATCTGTGTTTCTGGAATGGCTTAGAGCAGTCTCTGTTTATCAGCATGGGCAATGGGGAAGTGTGTACAGTACCACCTCTGGGCAGATAACCCGATCACCTAGAGTCACAGACAGCAATCGTAATTTTGCCAATGACCCTGACTCTGGGCATAAAGAAGTTGTGTGACCTCTGTGTTCCCATTGCTCACTCAAGAAGGATAAGGCCTTTCTGAACACTCAGCCTCTTCTCTTCTTTGCCCTGATGTTTCTGTCAGGAAAAGGTGGCATTGAGAGGGACAGCAGGTGGCCTGATGGTTAAGGCGCTGGATTCCCACATAGCCAACCATGGTTCGAGTCCCGAGAATCATGCTGGACATGTGTGTGGGTGCCCAAAATCCCAAGAGGAGAAGGGCAAGAAGGGATAGTGGCGTGGCCATCCTCTCTGGAGGTGATTTCTTACTTTCCTTCTCTCTGGTGCACACTTGCACCCTATGGCAAAAACCTTAAAAAAAAAAAAAAGATAAAAAGTGAGAGATGTACAACGACTTGTTAGATGCAGGTTTTAATCTCAGCAGCCATCAGCCTGAATAAGTTGTTTTTCTTTTCATTATAAAAATAACTCAGGCTGGGACCAGCAGTTAGCGTAATGGCTATGTCACTGAACTCCCATGTAGTCAACCGCGGTTCAAGTCCTGGATCCGGTGGCTTAAACTCACGCCGGGCGCGTGTGCATGCGTGCCCAAGATCCCGAGAGGAGAATGGAGGAGAAGGGATTGTGGTGTAGCCATCCCCCCGGGAGGTGATTTCTCGCTTTCTGTCTCTCTGCCTCTCTGTCTCTCTGGCGAGTGCACGCACCCTAAATAGCAAAATCCTCTAAAACAAACAAACAAACAAACAAACAAACAAAAAAACAAAAAAAAAAACCCAACTCATGCTGAGGCCAGCAGGTGACATGGTGGTTGAGGTGCTGGACTCCCACAGGGCTGACTGCAGTTAGTCCTGGATCTGTCAGCTTGCTTTCTCACCTTCATGTTCTGTATCTCTCTGGTGAGCACATGTGCCCTGTAGCAAATTAAAAAAGTAATAACAATAATAATTAATAAAATTAAATAAATAATTCTTAAAAGAAAACCTCATGCTTTATTTTTTTTAATGTTAGAAAACTCAGAAGCTTGCTGAAAGAAAGCAAAGATTTATCTATCAGTTCATCATCTGGAGGCAACCACTGATAACAGTTTGGTCTGTTCCTTATAGTCTTTTTTTCTCTAAGTGAGGCCAAGTTCTTTCATATTTGAAAATTTTTCTTTTTCTAAAGAAAAGCTACTCATTTTCACAGCAATCAGTAGTAAAGTTAACTGAGCTCTCAATTTCTTAAATATATCTTTCTTTGTGCTAGTTCACTTCTTAGATGTGTCACTTTGAGTGAAAAGCAATTAATTACAGTGGAAACGCTGCTTAGAGACGTCTTAGGAAATTATGTTAATATAGAGAGAGCAAGAGGAAGGAAGGGGAATGGAGCTGCTGGGCAAAACAACTGAAGTCTATTTAAATGGATAATTTCCTTTCCTTTCAAGTTTCCAAGTTGCAGGTCTATATATTTATGAAAGGATGCAAAAGCTTTTCTTGTAACTCTAGTTTGTCAAAATCAGTAAAACCCAACTGAAAAGCAAAGTGGATAGGCCAGCAAAATGGCAACCAAATAATTACTTTGGTAAATGCCAATAATTTTTCCCCCTGATTTAAAAGAACATTGCTATATCTGTTTAGGAAAAAAAAATGAAATGGTAATCTGAAGATTAAAAAAAGGTGTTGTGGGAGAGCCCTGGATGGGAAGGTGCCCAATCAGTGATACCCAGCCTCGAGAAGTGAATCTTGGATGTCTTTGGGGCCAGTGTTGGGTTTGGGGGCTGCAGGAGTCCCAGAAGCTTTCATCTGAATTACTCGGTTCTGGTTAGACTCCTGGGCTGTGGGGCTGATGCCTGGAAGGTGGTGGGCATAGCTTAGGACGTGGAAAGTGCTTAGTAATTGCCCCACATCATTGCTGTTCTTTGGGGTTGAGGAAGAAGTGGGATTCTGGATCTTCTCTTTGCAGGGTGAGGGGGATGGAGAAGAGACACATTTGGAAAGAGGGAGGATGGTAGGAAATGGACTGGTTTCTTTATTGAGGGAGATGTTTGCTACTGGGTGTGTGTGCTTGCCGGAGAGACAGAGACAGAGAGAAAGTGAGAAATCACCCCCCAACGGGGATGGCCATGCCGCAATCCCTTCTCCTCCATTCTCTTCTCAAGACTTGGGGCATATAGCACATGTGCCCAGTGTGAGTTTTAAGTCACCTGGTCCCAGAATCAAACTGCAGTCCACCATATGGGAGTCCAATACCTTAACCACTACACCACCTGCTGCCCCCCGACACTTGTTTTTCTTTTGTTTGTTTGTTTGTTTGTTTGCATTTTTGTTTTTGTTTTTTAGATAGGATCTCATAGTGTCGTGATTCTCCTGCCTCAGACTCCAAGTAGCTGGAACTACAGGCTTTTAGGGTGGGCCAGGAAGCAAACCCAGCCTCCCATTGGCCTTAGCCTGTTGAGTAGCAGAGTGAACCAGTGGTTACTACTGAGACAGGGTCTCTTTACCTACTTCTTAATTTTGCTTTTAAAAATTTTAAAAGAATTATTTATTTAATTTTATTTATGAATTTTTTGGAGAACTTTTTCCTATAGGGTGCATTTACTTGCCAGAGAGACAGAGAGACAGAAATCTCTCCTGGTGTGAGTTTCAAGCTGCTGGGTCCAGGGTTTGATCCGTGGTCGACTCTGTGGGAGGCCAGTGACATAACCATTATACCATCTGTTGGTCCGAGTTATTATTATTTATTTTTAAAATGTGACCAGAGAGAAAGGGAAAATGAGAAAGCAAGCTGCCAGGTCTTAGGGACTCGAAACTGTGTTCAGCCACATGGGAATCCAGCACCATAAACACCATACCACTTGCTGGCCCCTTAAAATTTTTTTTAAGTTGCCAGTGAATATATGCACTTAAAAGAAAGGAGAGAGAGAGAGAGAGAGAGAGAGAGAGAAAGCACCCTCCAATGGGATGTGGTTACAGTCATGCTGCAGTCCTTTTTCCTATATTTCTGTTTCCTGTCAGGATTTTGGACAGGTACACACGTGCTCTTGACTTCTTTTTTTAAAACCACTGGGGCTAGGATTCAAATTGCGGTTGGCTGTTGGTAGCCAGCGTTTTATGCACAGCTTTTAACCACTGTACACTGCACTAATTTTTTTTATTAGACATTTTATTTTTACTTATTTATTGATGATAGAGAGTATGTGTAAGAACGAACAAGAGAGAGACAGAGAGAGAGAGAGAGAGAGAGAGAGAGAGAGAGAGAGAAAGAGACAGGGCCTCACCAGGCTGCAAACCCTCCTTCCCAGCCCGCAGCTTATCAGGATCTTGGGTGCCCGTGTGTGTTTGTGGGTTGACCCAGGGATCTGAACCTGCAGTTGACCATGAGCCTTCCAGCACTGTGGTCCAGTACAGTATGGGGTATGCCATCAGACTGGGCCCAGTTCCTCCTGAACCTAGGTTTCTGGGGCCCTGGTTGGGAAAGAGGTGTGTGTGTGTGTGTGTGTGTGTGTGTGTGTGAAGATATAGGAGGTAGGGAAGGCTCAGAAGGAAGAAGAGTCAACTAGTGTTTATTAAGCCTACTGTATACCAGACACCATTCTAAGCATTTAAGAAAAAAAGAAAAGAAACAATTTTGCAAGAGAAGTTGGATAACTTGACTAAATATTTAGACCAGGCTTCTCTGTCTGATCCTAAAAAGCCTGAGCAGGGGCATCCCCTCTAGTTTATGTAGACCTATAAAAAGATTTCCTTCATTTATTTTTTATTAATTTTTTAAGAGAGGTTTTGCTATAGGGTGCATGCACTCATCAAAGAGACAGAAAGCAAGAAATCACTCCCCAGGTGGAGATGGCCACACCACAATCCCTTCACTTTCATCCTCCTCTTAGAATTTTGGGCATGCACACACACATGTCCAGTATGATTTTTTTTTAAGTTATTATTTATTTATTTCCATTTATTATTATTTTTTAATTTGACCAGAGAGAGGTAGAGAGAGAAAGGGAGAGACAAAGGGAGAAAGCAAGCCACCAGGTCTGGGACTCGAACTATGGTCAGCCATGTGGGAGTCCAATGCCTTTAGCCACCACCCCACTTTGCCGGCACCACCAGCTTGATGTTTAAGTTGCTGGGTCTGGGACCCAAACTATGGTCAGCTATGTGGGACTCCAGTGACATAACCATTACACCATCCTGCTGGTTTCCCTCCATCATTTTTATTTTAGTCCATTTTTGTTGTTGCTATAACTGAATCCCCCAGACTGGGTAATTTATGAAGAATAAAAGTTTATTCCGCTCACAGTTCTGGAGGTCCAAGTTTGGGGGGGGCATATGAGGTGAGATCCTTCTTGCTGGTGGATACTTATTGCAGAGTTTGAAGGTAGTGCAGGGCATCACATGGGTAGAAGGGAAGAGAGTGTGTCTGGTCTGTCCATTTTCTTATAAAGCCACCAGTACTCAATCATGGGGCCCCACCCTGATGACATTATCTAATCCTAAATATTGTTCAAAAGAGCTATCTCTTCTTTTTTTTTTTTTTTTTGAGAGGTTTTTGCTATAGGGCGCGTGCGCTCGCCAGAAAGACAGAGAGACAGAGAGACAGAAAACGAGAAATCACCCCCCAGGGGGGATGGCCACGCCGCAATCCCTTCTCCTCCACTCTCCTCTCGGGATCTTGGGCATGCACGCACACGCGCCCAGCATGAGTTTAAGCCGCTTGGTCCGGGACTCGAACCGCGGTCGACTACGTGGGAGTCCAGCGACATAACCATTACGCTAACTGCTGGTCCCAAAAGAGCTACCTCTTAATACCATAATTAGGTTAACTTTCCACCCTCTTTATTTATTTACTTATTTATTTATTTATTTTTTAAGAGAGAGTTTTGCTATAGGGTATGTGTGCTCACCAGAGTGACAGAGGCAGAAAATGAGAATCATCCCCTAGGGACCATGGCCATGCCACAGTCCCTTCTCCTCCATTCTCCTCCCAGGATCTTGGATACACACACATTCACACATAGCATGTGTTTCAAGCTACCGGGTCTGGGACTTGAACTATAGATGGCCATATGGGAGTTCAACAATATAGCCATTACACCATCTGCTGGTCCCATAAGTTTCCACCCTCTTAATACCATCACAATAGTAATCAAATTTCAATATGTGAATTTTGGGGGGACACATTCAATTTATAACAATGCTCCTTTAGAGTTCAAGTCTAATCTTGAGATAAAGTTTCAAGAGGTGGAGTTTTCCCAATACATAAAAACGCAACAGTTTTCCCTTTTGGGATGTTACAAGGATTTCTACCAGTGACAAGGCACTATTACAGGCTCCCATTCAGCAACCAGGACCTCTCCTACAGGGGCTGAGAAGAATGTCCTAAAGGTGCTGGCGTGGTCTTGCCAGAAACTCTCCTAGGCCATATTGCAAGCCAGGAGGCGCTGTGGTCCCTGCCTGGTCTTATTCAAACTTTGAGAAGAAGAGATACAAACTCTAACCCGTAGGTCAAGCCTGGTACACAGTGGGGCTGTGGGCAGACTGCCATCCTTGGCACCAACAGGGCCAAATTTCTTGACAAATGGGTGTGAGTTTCAACATGCCAGGAGAACACAGGAGCCTGTGAGCATAACTTTGTTGTCAACTCTGAAGGTAGGCCAAAGCTGGAGAGTCCAGCAACACAGCAGGTAGAAGAGAACAGGCATGGACACTGGGCTCTTGGGGACCCAGTCCTCTCTGGAGAATGTGGAGCACATTTAACAACGGAGGACCATACAGAAACAGGAGCATTGCACTAACCATGCTGAGGAAGAAGGTGAGCTTTCTCCAGGTGTTTGACCTGTGAGTTCTTAGACTTTAGACTGGGTTTTAGAAATGATCTAGAAATGATTGTAGGGGCTACTTTCAACCAACTCTGTGAACTCTTAAGGCTTTCCCAGTCAACCAAGGGACAATGGCATCTTTTTTTTTGGTAGGTCATTTTATTTTAGATTTACACATAATAATTATACTATTGCATTTTTTTTTCCTTTTTTATTCTAATAATAGGAATGTGGTCAGATCTTTTTTTTCTTCCTGGCAAAACTCTTTCCTACTTATTCCTTGAATTCCAGAAAATAGTGGATGAGAAGCCAGTGAAACAGGCCAACCCAATGGCTCTATGAACAGACTATTGCCCACCCAAAATGTGAGTGTATCTGCCCTGACACATTAGCTGTCTCTATATCATCTGTATCTCTTATTTACATTGTGAGTATTTTTCCATATCATTACATTTTCTTTGATATGCTAAAGAATTTTCCCTTGTATGATTGTACCAAAGTTTGTTTAATAATCTAGATTTAAGTTCTTAGGATTTGTTTTATTTTTAGTTGACTGCATCGGCTAAGCCCTTCAAGACAATCTTAGAAAATGAAATGATAAATATTAGTCTCTTCTTATTTTCAAAGATATAAGCCTAGGGGCTGGCATGTGGCATGGCAGTTGGGGTGCTGATCTCCCACATGGCCAACCGTGGTTCAGGTTCTGGACATGGTGGCTTGCTTTCTCACTTTCTCTTTTTCTCTCTTTCTTTCTCTGGTTGAATTAAAAAAAACAATAATAAGGCACTGGACTGCCAGTGGCCGACCACAGTTTGAGTCCCGGGCCTGGAGGCTTGCTTTCCTACTTTCCCTTTCTCTCTCTCTGGTCAAATTAAAAAACAAATAATGATGATAATAAATGAAATAAAATAATCCTTAAAAATAAAATTAAATGATTCTTTAAAAAAATATTTAAGCCTAGAGTTTTATTGCCATGTGGATGTGACTGAAATTACATATCTTTTATCTTGTTAAGGATTTATTTATCATTTTTGTGGGACATTTATCAAGATCGTATTTTTCTTTCTTAATCTATAGCTATATTTATCTATCTATCTATATTGTTTTTCACCACAGGGCATGTGCTCTCCAGAGAGACACAGAGAAAGACAGAGAGGGAAAGTGAGGAATCATCTCCTGAAGGGGAGTGGCCATGCCACAATTCCTCCTTCTTCGTTCTCTTGGGATTTTGGACATGTATGCACGTGCATGCATTTTCTTCCTTTCTTCTTCTTTTTTTTAAAAAATTTAATTTTATTTATTTACCTATCTATTTATTTATTTTAATTTGACCAGAGAGAAAGAGAGGGGAAGTGAGAAAGCAAGCTGCCAGGTCCAGGCCTTGAACCATGTCGGTCATGTGGGAGTCTAGCGCCCTTAACCACCATGCCACCTGCGGGCCCCTCCGGCATGATTTTTAAGCTGCTAGGTCTGGGACTTGAACTGCAGTCAGCCATATGGGAGTCCAGTGCCTTAATAACCATGCCTCCTGCTAGCCCCTGAAACAATACATTTTGATAACAAATTTTCTAATATGGATTGGCCTTGTAGTCATCATGAGATACTGTTCTTATAATATATTCCTTGATTGGATAGTGTTCAACGTGCTCTTTTGGCAAATATATGTGATATTCATGGTCAACTTTCAATGTGTTCTATACATCTTTGAATAAAAAAATTGTGAGGTTTTGTATGAGTGATATGATAGATTTGTAAAATAAACTCAAGAATATTTCAACTTTTATGTTGTGAAACCATATAAATAGCATAAGCATTACCTATAGCTTGAAATGTAAGATAATTCACCTACAACTATATGTACCTAGAGCCCATTAAAGGGTTTTAAATTATATTTTATTTTAAAAATTTGCTATAGGGCACATGCACTCACTGGAGAGAGAGAGCAAGCGAGAAGGCACTTCCTGGGGGGGATGACCATGCTGCAATCCCTTCTCCTTCATTCTCTCATAACCCCTTCTCCTTCATTCTTTTCTAATTTTTAAAGTCTACTTATTCTTTCTATATTTTCTTCAGAATGAGTTGATAATTTGTATATGTTTTCTGGAGAATTGTCTATTTTAATTTAAATATTAAGATTTCCTTAGAGTCTCTGATTATATCTCCTTTCTCATATCCATCATTGTTTCTGTTTACTTTTCTCTCTTTTTTTCTTTTCGTGATTAGAGATAGCCATTATTTTTATCTATTATTGGTCTCCCCAAGGAACTTAATACTTTTTTAAAGAATTATTTATTTAATTTTATTTATTCATTCTTTTTTTTTTTTTTTAGAGGTTTTTCACTATAGGGCGCGTTCGCTTGCCAGACAGACAGAGAGAGACAGAAAGCGAGAAATCACCCCCCAGAGGGGATGGCCATGCCGCAATCCCTTCTCCTCCATTCTCCTCTTGGGATCTTGGGCACGCACGCACATGCGCCCGGTGTGGGTTTTAAGCCACCGGGTCCGGGACACGAACTGCGGTCGACTACATGGGAGTCCAGCGACATAGCCATTACGCTAACTGCTGGTTACCATTCATTCATTTATTTTAATTTCACCAGAGAGAGACACACACACAGAGAGAGAGAGAGAGAGAGAGAGGGAAAGTGAGAAAGCAAGCCACCAGGTCTGGGATTCGAACCGTGGTCAGTCATGTGGTTGTGTCCAGTGCCTTAACCATCATGCCACCTGCTGGTCCCCGAAATTTACTCTTACATGTATTTATTAATTCTATTTTGTATGAGCATCCATGTATGTGTGTGCATTTATAAAGATTTTTAAAAATTATTTTACTTAACCTTATTTATTTGCTTATTGTTTTAAAATTTTAACCAGAGAGGCACAGAGCGAGCAAGTGAGCAAGAGAAAGAGAGAGAGGGAAAGTGAGGAAGCAAGCCACCAGGTCCAAGACTTAAATCATCGTCGGCCATGTGGGAGTCTAGCACCCTTAACTACTATGCCACCTGCCAGCCCCTGTATGTGTGTGCATGTAATTCTTTTGTCTTTACCATCTGCTAATTAGGTTAGTTGGGATAAATGTCCCCCACTCAGCCTTTTAAGTTGAATGCTGAGCTTATTTTCATATTTAGAAATAAAAATATTTAAACCTAAGAGGTTTTGTTTCTTAGAGTGCAACTTTAGTGATACCTCCAAAATTATTTGAACTTTGGATTTGTACATGAATATTTTTTTTTTTTTGGAGAGTTTTTTGCTATAGGGCGTGTGCGCTCACCAGACAGACAGAGAGAGACAGAGAGATAGAAAGCGAGAAATCACCCCCCAGGGGGGATGGCCACGCTGCAATACCTTCTCCTCCATTCTCCTCTTGGGATCTTGGGCACGCACGCACACGCGCCCGGCGTGAGTTTTAAGCCACCGGGTCCAGGACGCGAACCGCGGTCGACTACGTGGGAGTCCAGCGACATAGCTATTACACCAACTGCTGGTCCCTATTTTTGGTTTTAAAACTCTGGATATTACATAATTTTCTTCCCTTTTTTACAGTTTATTTGTTTCTTCAGAGAGAGACAGACCTCCAACAGGCTCTTCATGCCACTATCTTTCCCCAGCCTCAGCCAGGCAAGATCACAGGCATGTGAGCACGTGCACAGGGAGACCATGAGATGCAAACCCAGGAGCATGTCAGACACTTCTGATGCAATTTGAATTGTTTTTTTTTTTCTTTTTTTTTTTTGGTTTGATTTTCATTTGAACATAACTTTTTTTTCCCCCTCCTATCAGAGAGCCTATAGGAGTTTCCTTTTATTCATCTGTGGCACAAAGCTGGAGCTTAGCAAATCTATAATGACTGACTGGTTGAAAAATCTTATCAGATTATATCAAAGGGTACATCTCACCTATTTAATTTCACCTGTTAGTCTGTAAGCCTGTTTGATCTGAAAACTACAGCATTTGTTCAGTGCAGGGACATTTGTTGTGCTTTTTCTTTGATAATCACTTCTCCATATGCTCTGTTATTTCTCTCTGGTATTCCTAATATCTGGACTCATTATTCAAGTCACTTTCATTGTCTCTCTTCTTTGCATTCTTGGAGAATGCCTTGTTTTGTCTTCCAATTCATAGAGACACATTCGATGGAGATTTATAATTCAACAATTGTGCTTTACATTTCAAAGCAGTCTTTTCTGATCTAGTAACTTCCCCTTCTCAGAGATGTAACTGACATTTCTCTGTTCTCAAATCATTTAAACTTTCTGAAGCTGTGACATGGACAATCACTTCCTGTGTTCCTGAAATTCTCTTTTCTCTTAGATACTCTGACAACTCACTCTCCTGAGTTTCCTCTTATCTAATGGCCAGTCTGTTTCAGTCTCCTCTCCTTTCTCTGCCTGCTTCAAATATTGGGGTGCATCAGTAATTGGACCTGGGTCTTTTCCCCCTTTCTTTATCTGCACCGTCTCTCTAGGTGATCTTATCCAGAGCTATAGTTTTAGTACCATCTGTTTGCTGAACATCCCCAAGTTTATATCTCTGGCTCATACTTTTCCCTGAACCCAGACTTCTGGGGAAAAGTGGATATCCACTTTGACAGCTCTACTTTGAAATCTAAGAGCATCTCAAACTTAACACAAATAAAGGTAACTCTTGGTCCAGCCACGTGGCATGGTGGTTAAGATGACTGAATCCCACATGGCTGACTGCGATGTCTGAGTCCCAGACTCAGCAGCTTGAAAAACATGCCAGGTGTGTGTGCATGTGTGCCTAAAAATCCTGAGACAAAATGGAGGAGAACGGATTACAGCATGGACTTCCTCCCTGAAGGGTTTGATTTTTTACTCTCCCATCTCCTGTCTTTCTCTGTCTTTCTCTGGAGAGTGCATGTGCCCTATAGCAAACTAAAAGAAAGAAAGAAAGAAAAGTCTTGATTCCCCCTCCTAAATTAATTTCTTCTCATGTACTTTCAATTTGCATTAAATAGCTAAATATTTAGTTGTCCAACAAAAATACAGATGTTATTTCCATTTCTTACATTTCCCCATTCTCACAGCTAATTTGTTTTCAGACCCTGTTGAAAACTAGAAATATATTGAATTACTAATAAAAAATGTTTCCCATCAACAAAAGAAGCTTAGACAACTACTTCACTGGTGAATTCTTCCAGATGTTTAAAGAATAATTAAGACTAATATTTCATAAATTCTTCCCTCAAAAATTAAAGAGAATACTTCCCAACTCATTCTATGAGGCCAATATTATTATGAAACCCAAATCAGATAAACCTCACAAGAAGACAATAGACCAATATGCTTTATGAATATAAATGCAAAAATTCTCAAGAAAATACTAGCATGAGCAGGTGAGATTTCATCTAAGAATGCAAGGTTGGTTTGACATACAAAAATTGATCAACCTAATACACTATAAGGTATAAAAGTATAAAGTATGAAAACCACATGACCATCTCAGTAGAGTCCAAGAAGCATTTGACCAAACCCAACAATATATCATGATAAAAAAAAAAAAAAACACTCAAGAAACTAGGAATATAAAGAACTTTACTTGACCAAATAAAGGGTATCTATGAAAGACCCACAACTAACATAATGTGTAATGGCAAAAGACTTTCTGTGGAGTTTCAGGAACAAGATAAGAATGTCTGTTTTTGCCACTTTAATTCAACATCATACTGGAGGTCATAACCAGGGAAACTAGACAAGAAAAAGAAATACAGCTTTTATTTCTTCCTGATGAGGAAGCAAGAAAGTAAAACTAACTTTATTTTCAGGCATAAGACATGAACTTTTTAGGACAGTCATGGATTGCTTAACAATGGGGATATGCTATAAGAAATGAGTCCTTAGATAACTTTATTGTTGTGCAAACAATGGCACAGTGGGAAAATGCAGTGCTCTGTGAGGCCAAATCACATGAGAAGGTTTCCGGTTCAGGGGACCTCCCTGTGTGTACTGGGTATGCAGTTGTGTATTACCTGGGTTGGCTGAAGCTGGGAGTAGGTAATAGTGTGAAGACCCTGTTTGGGGTGTTTGCTATCTCTGTCTCTCATTTATGGAGTAAATAAATAAATAAACCGATAAAAAGAGAAAGAGAAAAACCAGACACATAAAACCACATATTATGTAATTCCATTCATATAAATGTCCTTAGCAGGCAAATCCGTAGAGATGAAAATGAGGTCAGTGGTTGCCAGGGGCTGGAAGGAGAGGGAAATGGAAATGAGAGCTAATGGGTGAATGGCTTTATTTTATTTTATTTTATTTTTTAGAAAACATTCTGGAATTAGATAGTGGTGATGGTTGCATAACTTTGTGAATCTACTAAAACCCAGTGAATTACATACTTTAAAAGGTGAATCTTTGTCTGTAAATTATATCATAATTCTAAAAAAATGAAGTGATTCACCCCAAAGCAAGGGCACTGATGTAGAACAACCTCATGGTCTGGAATATGTTTGGCAAACCCACCAGACACAGGCCCCTACGGCAAGGAGGAGCCTGGCTCACAGGCCGACAAGCCTCCTTCAGGATGCGAGGGGCCCCGGATCAGAGGTCACTGGGTCCAATCCTGACAGCTAGTCCCCCCGTTAAGCTTCTCTGCCAAGTAGTCATCGGACTTCTACTTGCTTGACTACTCTAAGAGGGAGATAATGTCCTTTCAAGGCAACCCCTCTGGTCTCACTCCGCTCAGTTTTTTGAAACATCCTTATTGAGAAGATATCCCTCTTCTCCTAGTTTCCCTCTGTGGTCCTAGTTCTGCCCTCTCAGGAGCAGAGAGCACGTGACTCTATACATTCATCATGCCCTACAATCTGCCACCTCTATGTCCAATCCTTAGCTCTGGCCAGTGGAAAGGCTGAATTGTCTTCATCAGAGCAACACATAAGTATTGCCATAATGCATTTTTAAAGGCAAAAGCAACAACCATTTGCTTATGTAAATGCTCCTAATGAAACAGAGCCGAGGGCCAGGAACTAAATCAGTAGGCCTGTGAGCCTTTCAAAATGAGGTCTGAGTACAGGAGTTTTACTTAAAAAAGAGACCGTGCCTAACCTTTTTACTTTATTTTTTATTTTTTGAATGCAATTCTAACATATTTGGCTGCTAGTTCGCTAGACCATTATAGAGTAGAAGGAAGATAGAATCTTCTAAAGGCGGGACTATCATTTCAGTCCCCTTAAAAGGGCCCCACTCATTCACCCACCGGATATCATACACAAAGCTGCAATTGGTGGGCAAGCCCGCTCACTGGACTTGCTCTAGGCTACGTGCAAACTGCCTGCCCCAGTACTTCTTATCTTCCATTTTCCTGACTTCTATCCATCCTGCCACTGCCCAGCATTTTGTCACCATACTTGGTCACTTCAGTTGGTGCCCCTGCTCTGGCATGCTATTCCAACCCTGATCTTAGTATTTGGGCTTTTCCACTGCTTGCACGTGAGTCACTTAACGATAGTAAGCTTTGTTTCGTTTTGTTTTCATCTGTAAAGCGGCGGTACAATGATTCTGATCTTGTAAGTTTGCATGTGAGCATGAGAAGCCACAGGGTGTGTGAAGTGGTAAGCGCTCAGCAAGGACAGCTGTCATGACTGTCTGGCTCCTGTCAGCACGCACTGCAGCAGTTCAGTCTTGGTCTCCAAGGGACTTGCCCCAGACAGACCCAGAGTTTCAAAGGCAGGCCCTGGGAGGACAATTGCACTGGGAAGTGGGACCTGGAGGATAGGACAAGGGCAGACAAACTTTAAAACTCAGCCACGAATATCTGGGTGTCTGGGTTCTTCAGTGAAGAGATGAGAAGTCCCTCATTAACCTCCAAAAGCATCTTCATCCTAAAGTTTCCATCACAGAACTTCCTGCCCAGGACCT
This sequence comes from Tupaia tana, assembly GCA_026018925.1. NCBI lineage: Eukaryota > Metazoa > Chordata > Mammalia > Scandentia > Tupaiidae > Tupaia > Tupaia tana. Next base: position 69,791,866 of record JAKSZU010000013.1, read on the forward strand.
TGGCTTCATCCTGTAAGCAGCAATGAACTGAGCACTCTCTGTGCCAGGCCCGCTTCTACCTACTGGGACGCAGCAGGGAATCGGAGACCAGATCCTGCCCTCGTTAGGATTCTCTTCTTGTTGAGCTTGTGTCAGGAATGGAGGCAAATTAATTGTGTTTAAAGAAGCAAGAAATTTTATAATGCATTTTAGATTTGCATTCAAAATGATGGTAGTTCTTGATTTGTATCCGAAACCATTATAGTTTTAAATGTTCTGGCCAAGGGAAAGTTTCAATTTTCACGAGGTTTCATTTACGTGGGATGAAGAGTGTCAGCTTTTACTAGGTGAGCTAGTTAATGAGTTTGCCATCTAACAGGCCCTAGTTAAGTACTTTATTTGCATTAAGTCCTTTGATTATTAACAATCCTTTGCAGTGGTACAAGTATTACTCTTGCTTTAAATATGAGGAAATTGAAACACAGAGGGGTTTCATATCTTGCCAAGGTCACACAGCTAATGAGTGGCAAACTTGGATTGGAACCCAGGAAGGCCAGCTCTTAAGCACTATATTCTAATGTATTCCAGATAATGAGACCTTATCTGCTTTGGCCTTCTTACTGAGCAATAATGCATACAAGGTATGTGTGGGAACTGTAACGGTAAGGATTTAGAGGTCAGTCAGAACAAATTAAGAAGACTGGATGCTTGACATCTTGACTTCATTCCCCCTCTGCAATTTCACAAATGAGAAAATTCAATCTTGGAGAGGCATAGCGACTTCCCTGAAGTTATAGCATGGAAACTGGGCTGGAAGTCAGTACCTAATCTCTGCCTTTCCCAATACCATTCTTGGTTCTTAATAGTCTCTTTTTAAACATGTACTTTTTAAGGAATTAAAAAAAATTTTTTTTGCTCTAGGGCATGTGTGCTCTCTGGAGAGACAGAAAGAGAGAGAGAAGGAAAATGAGAACACACTTCTCCCTCCCAGAGGGCATGGCCATTGCTGCAATTCCTTCTCTTGGGATTTTGGGTACTCACACACACTTTGTGTTTTTCAAGTCTCCGGGTCTGAGACGTAAATTGTGCAGTTGGCCATGTGGTATCCAGCAGCCTTACCCCCATGCCACCAGCTTGTTAATCATTCCAAACTCTCTCCCTCTCTTTCTCTCCATATTTCAAAGCCCAAACTCTCTCAATCAGAAAGGACTTGCACTTTCCTCTCCAGTACGTGTGCCCCAGTGCTGACTCCATTAGAAACTCTTGTGGTCTCTCTTACCCATTGTCTGCTTTACTGGGGCTGGTCATGAAGAGAGAACACAGGATACGTTTTGCTTTCATCAGAGTCAGGATCAAAGGAGTAGGACCGGAAAGGAACATTGAGCCACAAGATCAGGAACATGTGATTGGGGTGATGGAAACTAAGGCCTGGGCACAGTCAGAGTCATGAGAAACCACATCCACACAGCTGTCACCCTGTCAATGCCTTCCCTTGTCATTTATCGAGTCACTAGCACTGAGATACCTGACAAGTGCTGTGGGAAAAAGAGATTTGAGCGTCGTGGTTGTGATCGTGGTCATGTGTTAGAAATACAGAAAGAGCTCTGAACTTGGAGTGGGCCTCCGGCTGCCCAGCTGTGAGGCCTTGGGCCAGGCAACACACCTCTCTGGGACTGTTTCCTCTGTGCGACAGGAGGCTCACCACTGCTTACCTATCCTCAGAGGATTTCTGTGAGGCTAAAAGGGAAAACTTGGCGATGGCAATGCAGGGCAGAGATGCAAGGAACTGCTGTCCTTGTGCTGAGCTGAATCCAAGCAGGCAGCCGCTCTGGACTCCCTACCCTGGTAATAAATGAAAGACTTGATTCACTCCTTTTTTCCAAATTAAGACTGATTCTCTGAGAGGGATTTGGGCAATGGGAACAAGAGCCCAGACTGGGCTTGCTTTCAACCCCACGGGTGGGCTCTTTGGAGCACTGTGCCAGGAGCCTGGAGCCCGGGGCCTGGGCTTTCGGCCCCAACTCCACTGCAGACGAGCTCTGTGCCCTATGCACCACTTAGCCTCTCTGCGCCTTGGCTGGCTCTGAACTTCTGATGCCTCATCATCAGCTCAAGTGCAGGGAGCTGGCCCTGCTCAGGGACTTGTGAATGAGAGAAATGGGGGAAAATGCTTGCTGTGTATTCGATCTGGTTCATGTAGTCAATCCTCTTTCATTCGTGCAGATCATGACTGTGTCAAACTCTGCACCACTAACAACACTGAGTTCCAGGGGCTGGAAGCCATCTGTAAACAAGGCAGACCCGGCTTTCTGGAGATGGCAGTGAAGCAGTACAGACAGGCAAAACATAAGTGTGCAAATACAAGATGACAGTTGTAGTAACAGGTAAGAAGGAAAAGAATGAAGAGCTATCGGGAGGGACCCAATCCGTCTCCAATATTATAGAATTGAAACCTAGCAGCTAATAAGGAGATGGCTAGCTAGAAGGGGCAATGTTTCCATATAAAGGGACTGACATAAAAGTCCTGAGGTTGGCAGGAGATTGGCATGACCCAGAGACCAATTGAGAAAGCAAGAGTGTGCCAGAAGAGGTGGCAAGAGGTGGACTGGTGTGGTGCTGATGCTGAGAGGCTAGCCTGGTCCATTCTTGTAGGCCATAGTCAGAGGCAGAGGTCTTAATCCTAGTCTTAGCATCCAGGTATCTTAAAAAATGAGCTCCACTGATGTAGATCTGATGCATACAATTAAACCTTGTATTTTCCAGAAAATCGGATTTTTTTTTTTACTAATAATTTTATTCTTTTTATAAAAGTTTATTTATTTCTTTTGGGAGAGAGAGAGAGAGAGAGAGAGAGAGAGAGAGAGAGAGAGAGAGAGAAAGAGAATACAGCTACTCCTAATAGGGTCTTTATGACCAAAAGGATACTCCTTAAAATGTTTCTAGTGGTTATTCCAGAGGAGGCACTGTCGTACTTTATATAAGTTATATCCACCCCACTTTCAACCATTCTGATCATGGGCACACCAGTGATCTCAAGAAGGTCCCAGAAAATGAATTCAGGATTTTTCCCATGTGGGTCTAGTTGCATTATCTCTGCACACTACCTGGCACCTGAGCGATGTGATTTACTTCTCTCTCTCTCTCTCTTTCTTTTTCTTTCTTTCTTCTTTCTCTTTTTCTCTCTTTTTCTCATTCTTCTTCCTTCCTTCTTTCGTTACTCCCTCCCTCCTTTCTTTCTTTTTCTTGTTCTTTCTTTTCCTTTCTTCTTCCCTTTTCTTTCTTTTCTCTTCTTCTTTTTTTTTTTTTTTTTTTTTTTAAGAATTATCTTATTGGAGCTGGCAGGTAGCATGGTGATTAAGGGTGCTGGACTCCCACATAGCCGACCACGGTTCGAGTCCTGGACCTGGTGACTTGCTTTTTCACTTTTTATCTCTCTTGCTCTCTCTTATTCTGTACCTCTCAGTCAAATTAAAATAAATACAGTTAAATAGTTCTTTTTTAAAAAAGAATTATCTTATTTAACTTTATTTATTTATTTATTTATTTTAATTTGACCAGAAATGGACAGAGTGAGAGAGGCACAGAGTGAAGAGCAGGGAATGAGAAAGCAAGTCACCAGGTCTAGGACTTGAATCGCGGCGCCATGTGGGAGTCTAGTGCCCGTAACCACCTGCCGGCTCCTCTTCTCTTTTTAATTGCCAAAGGGCTTATGTGCTTGCCAGAGAGAGATAGAGCAAGGATGAGAAAGCACCCCAAGGGGGTGTGGTCATGCTACAATCCCTTCTCCATTTCTCCATCCTTGGGATTCTGGGCATGGATATACATGTGGCTGGCCTGTTTTTCAAGCTGCCAGGGCTGAGATTTGAACCACATGTAGTTGCCATGTGGAATCTGACTCTCTTAACCACTAGGCTATGAGGCTGGCCCTAATTTATCACTCTCAAAAAATCTGTTAAACAGTCACTGTACTCAGCCTTAGAAAAATAGGGGTAAAAAGTAAAAGACTTTGTCCCTGTCCCTCTGGTCCCTGTCTGAGGAAAGGGCAGAAGGCAGTGGAGATGCTCTGAAGTAAGGAGGCTGGATGAAAGCAGGCTGCAAAAAAAGTGCAAGTGCCCAGGTTTGGTGATCCAATCTGACAGTCACAGGAACCTGTCAGGTGCATGGCCACACCTTTGTATATTTGTCTGTTCATGTGGGAAGGTTATAGGAAAAAAGCATACTGTAATGTAAGCTGAGCCTTGAAAACTTACAGGATTTAAAATTTTTTTAAATGTATTCTTCCAATTTAATAACAACATATGACCCTAACAGAAAATTTGAGAAATACATGAAGGATAAAAAATTTAATTTGTGGGGACCAGTAGTTAGCATAATGGCTATGTCACTGAACTCCCATGTAGTCGACCACAGTTCAAGTCCCAGACCCAGTGTCTTAAACTCACGCCAGGCGCGTGTGCATGCGTGCCCAAGATCCTGAGAGAAAAATGGAGGAGAAAGGATTGTGGCATGGCCATCCCCCCTGGGGGGTGATTTCTCACTTTCTATCTCTCTGTCTCTCTCTGTCTCTCTGGCGAGCACATGCACCCTATAGCAAAAACCTCTCCAAAAAAATTTTTTTTTTAATTTGTGGCAATACTTCCTCCTAAGTAACCACTATAAACATTTTTGTGAGTATCCTTCCAGGCTTCTTATTTATGTCCAAGAACACTGAAATCACCTGTACTCAGTTTGACAGCATTCTCTTCTTTCATTTCATATGTCAAGGGTCTTTCCCCATATCATCTAATATTATTCCAATAATACAATATTTAGTGGCTAGTTAATATTTTATTCTTTGGATTTGTGTAACTACCTCACTATCATTAGATATTCTGGTAATTTCCAAATGTAGTTGCTACTGTGAATAATGCTAAATTTGAGTATCTTTGTATATAAAACCCAAGATGGCATTTGGATATTCCCTTAAGGCAGATTTTGAGGAGTAGAATTGGTGGGTCAAAGGTGTGAACACTCTATGTCTTTGGTTATCTATTGACCCATTATACTCCCACCAGCAATGAAGGAGCCTTTCTATTTCACTGCACACTTGTCAATACTGTTTTCTTTTCTTTTTAATTAAATAAATTATTATTTTTAAAAAGTTTTATTTTGGGCCAGCTGATGGCATGAGGTTAAGGTGGCTAGATCCCACACGGTTGACTACATGGTTGAGTCCCAGACCTGGTAGCTTGAAAACTATGCTGGGTGTGTCTGTGTGCCCAAAGTCCTTAGAGGAGAAGGGATTATGGCATGGACATTCTCCCTGAAGAATGCTTTCTCACTTTCACTCTCTTTCTCCCTCTCTCTCTGCCTCTCTCCAGCTAGTGCACACACCCTGTAGCAAATGTTAAATAAGTTTTTTTTTTAGGTTTTTGCCATGGGGCGTGTGTGCTTACTAGAGAGAGACAGAGAGGGATAGTGAGAAGGAAGTAAGAAATCATCCCCAGGGGGAATGGCCACACCACAATCCCGTCTTCATTCTCCTGGGATTCTGGGTATGCAAGCACACATGCCTGGAGTGATTTATAGGTTGCTTGGTGCAGGACTTGAACCATGGTGAGCCATGTGGGAATCTAGTGCCTTAACCACCATACCACCTGCTGGCCTAGAAAAAAAAATTTTTAAGTTTGTTTATTTCTTGACTGAGGCAGATAGACAGAGACAGACACCCACAACAGGGTCCTGATGCTGTGATCCACTTGCGGCTTTGACCAGCTTTAAATCATGGGCATGCACATGCCTAGAGTTTTCAGGGAGGCCTCCAGTCATGAACTGGGAACCTTCCTATGTGGGTCAGCCTCACAGAGCATTGCATTTTGCTTCTGTGCTACTGTCTGGCTTGTTTTCTCTTTTAATCTTTGCTATTTTGATGGAGAACAATGCTCTTTTATTTAAGTCTTTCTTAATTTTTAATTTAATTTTTATTTATTATGATTACTTTTTAATTTGACCAGAGAGAGATGGGGGAGCAGGGAATGAGAAAGCAAGCTGCCAGATCTGGGATTCGAAATGTAGTCAGCCTTATGGGAGTCCAGCACCTTATCCACCATATTTCCTGCTGGCTCCAAGTCTGCCTTTCTTTGTTTAAAGATGAGTCTGACTTTAACCAGTAGAGGTGGTGTGTGGGAGGTGGGGAGGTCACAGGTGGAACAGTTGAGGCAAGGCTGGCCTGGCTTCTCCCGAGGCGGCTCTGTAGAAGTGTCAAGAATGTGTAAGGGAGTTGCACTAGGGCTGCCTCATATCATGGGTGACTTCTCTGCTGCCTTGGGCACGTGGAACAGCCATGGATCAGGACACCTTACCTGGAAGGACAGCAGTGGCCCAGAACACTGGTCAATTTGCCCAGCATGAGCTTCAGAGGTGAGGACCCTTCTTGGCTATCAACAGTACTGTTCTTCTAAGGGATGGCTCCCTGCTCTGCCAAGTAACTCCAGCGAGAAAGTGAGTTTACTTTGTTGTCTTTGTGAAAAATGAAATGTGGGGTTGTGGGACTGGGGGATAATTCTTGGGAGATGTCTTCAAAAGCAAGACTTTACAGGCCCTTGCAGGAGGTAGGGCACTGCTGTGAGATGCTGGAGCTATATGGGAAGGCTCCAGGTTCAGATCCTGAATATGCTGAGTGCACCCAGGGTCACATCTGTCATTCTGGCTTCTGGAAGGTTGAGAAGAGGATTGCAGCATGCCAAGACCCAACCTGGGCTGTCTCTCTTAATAGATAAATGAACTTTAAAAACAAAAACAGTAATTTATAAATCACTGGAGGGAGCAGAAATAAGTTAAATCTTACTTTTTAAAAAAAATATTTAACTTTAATTAATCAATTAATTTTAATTTGATCAGAGAGAGAGAGAGAAAGTGAGAAAGCAAGCTGCCAGGTCTGGGACTCGAAACATGGTCAGCCATGTGGGAGTCCAGCACCCTTAACCACCATGCCAACTGCTGGCACTGTTTTTACTTTTTTTTTTTTTTTTGAGAGGTTTTTGCTATAGGGCGTGTGCCCTTGCCAGAAAGACAGGGAGAGACAGAGAGAAAGAAAGTGAGAAATCACCCCCCAGGGGGGATGGCCACGCTGCAATCCCTTCTCCTCCATTCTCCTCTTGGGATCTTGGGCATGCACGCACACGCATCCAATGTGAGTTTAAGCCATCGAGTCCAGGACTCGAACCTCAGTCGACTACATGGGAGTTCAGCTACATAGCCATTACACTAAATGCTGGTCCCGGCACTGCTTTTACTTTTAAGAATGTATTAAGGAAATAAACAGGTAAGAATGCAAAAACGTGTGCACAGGGATATATGTAGAAGAAAGTACCGCTGAGATTAGTGAGAAAAGTGCAAACACTCTAAGTGTATATTGTCCCCGAGCTTGAGAAGTGGAGACATTTGTGTGAGAAATTACGTGGAAGTCTGCATTGAGGAAAGGCCAATACCAGTGAAGAAAAACTGTCTGGGAAATATTTGGAAGACTCTCCTGTTAATATCCCAGCTACATTTGGCATCGACAGCTCGCAAAGCAAAGCATGGCTTATCCTACCACGGGCGGGCACACAGTCAGGGAAGGGCATCCAGCCAACCCACTTCAATCTGCGTCCACAGACAAGGGGCATAATTTGTTTGGCTAAGAGGGCGAGGTCCTTGTCAGTCAGTAGTCCTTCCCGGTGTCTCTCAAGCGACTGCCTTGGCCAAGAGGGCAGCAGTTATTTCATCTCAGTCCGAAGAATTCCAATACGGACTTGGACCATCTTGTTATCACACAAGTATGCTACCGCAACCCCTAATGATGTGTAGACAGAAAGCATCATCATGTATGTTTCACATAATTAAAGCAGTCCTAGTCAGAGGATTGATCAGAGTAAGTATCTCCTTCAGAAAGACACATCGTGCAAGAAATAGAAGCAAATATTTAAAAGCATTAAACTCCAGGGTTGTCCTCTTAGTGCAGTAGTTGAGGGAGTTGGATTCTAAAGGCCAACTGCGGCTCAAATCCTAGCCCAGAAGATTGAAAAGCACATCAGGTGCAGGGGCGTGCACCCTCCAAATCCAAATAAGGTGGAGAAATGGAGGAGAAGGGATTACAGTGTGACCACGTCTCATGGTGGTGGTGGTGAGCGTGCTTGCTTTCTCTCTCTAGCATGCACGCATCCATTCTGACGATTTAAAAAGTAGGGAAAATTGAATTCTAGATGACAACAAGCTTTGAGAGGATCCTGCATTTATTTATTATCAAAAAAGCATGTATTGAGCGTCCGCCCACATTAATGGTGAGCAAGACAGGCAAAGATTCTGTCCTCATGGAGATGATCTTCTAGGGTGGGGAGAAAGATACACAGGAAGCGAGTGATGAATGGTGGGTTTGGAGTGCTGTGGTGTGGGTGGGCTGCTCGGGGAAGCTGAGGGACTAAGGAGGATACATCGTCAGGGATGCTCGGGGAAGGTCTCTCGGGCTGGCAAGGATGGGGTTGTGGCTGAGGCCTGATGTCTGAGAATAAGCCAGACATATAAAGGAAGGGCATCGCAGGCAGCGGGAACAGGGACCTGGACAGACAGAGGTCAGCGTGGCCAGTGGCACAAAAGAGTGATGAGGACTGAGGAGGAAGAGGTGAGAGGAACTTGGTCATGCAGGGTTTACTCATCCTAAGAACAACTGGGGATATTTGCAAAGTTTCAGCTAGGAGAGAAACATAGATGGTTTGTATTTTTTGCTATTTTTTTTCTTTATTATTTTAATTTTTTTATTCACTAGTGTGCTCTCCAGAGAGAACAGAAAGAGAGAGAGAGAGGGGAAGTGAGAAAGCACCCCTATGGAGTACGCTCATGCGGCAATCCTCCCTCCTCCATTACTCCTCTTAGGATTTTGGGCACGTAGGCACACGTGCTCAGACCAGCGTGTTTTTCGAGTCAGATGCAAACCTTGGGGTTGGCCTGGTGGGGATCCAGGCACCTTAATCATCATGCCATCAGCCGGCCCTGCTGTTACCTTTTAGTTTTTGTTTTGTCTGCATTTTTAGTTTACTGGGTGTTTAAAAATTGAGGTATAATTGGCATACCATGAAAACCACACTTTTAAAGTGAATTTTCTTTATTTGTGATAGAGTGCTTATGTTTGTACACATGCTGAATGAGAGAAAAGGACAGAGAGAGAGAGGGAAATGAGCACCCTCAGGGTCTGGTCATGCTGGGCACTGTTTCCTCCAGTCTTCTTGCCCATTGGGTCCTGGACATTCTCATGCATGTCCCATGTGTCTCAGGCCGACTGGGGTGAGGATCTGAATTATGGTCTCCATGCAGGATCTAACTTCTCTTAGGGAGTGTGTTAGTGCCATGCCATGGAGTCAGACCTAAGATGAATTTCGATTTGGCAGTTTTTATTATGTTCACAAGTTTATGTAGCCATCACCATTACCTGTTTCCAGAACATTTCATCACCTTATAAACTTAATACCCGTTTGTGTCACTCCCCATTTCCCCTTCCCCCAGCCCCTGAAAACTACTAATTAATTTTGTCCCTACAAAATTGCCTATTTTAGAGATTTCATTTACATGGAATAATACAATATGAGGTATTTTGTGTCTAGCTTCTTTGACCTAACGTTATGTTCAAGGTTCAACATTATAGCAGCATGCATCAGTACATCAGTCCTTTTTATGGGTGAATACTATTCCAGTGTATGGATTTACCACATTCTGTTTATCTTTTCATCAGTTAATGCACATTAGGATTGCTTCCACTTCCATTGCTGTTATGAATATTGTTTCTATAAACACCCATGTATGTGTCTTAGAATAGACATATGCTTCCTTTTTTAAGAATTATTTTATTTAATTTTACTTATTATTATTATTTTTTAAAATTTGACCATAGAGATACAGAGAGAGAGATAGGGAAAGTGAGAAAGCAAGCTGGCAGGTCCAGGACTCGAACTGTGGTCAGCAATGTGCCTTAACCGCCATGCTACCTGTTAGCCCCAGACATATGCTTTCTTAAGTCAATGAGCCCTGGATTCCTATAAGTCTTTGGTTAGTTTTCAGAAGTCTTAAAAAGTTGGTTTTGACACTTGGGACAGTGTTTTCATGGCTGGTGTGGAGCAGAGGAGTTTTGGAGGTTCTTACTCTGACATTTAGCTGATGTCACTCTGAATCATTCGTTTTAAACCCTATGATAGTGTTTGATGGACTAAATTGTATGTTAAAGCACAGTAACCCTGAGTTCTGGGTTCTAGATAGTTGCTGTGGCCAGCAACATCACTCACCTCTGTTTTTAAACACTTATTATTTCCAATGGGACAAGTGCTGAATGAAAAAAGGGCCAACTGAGCAGACCAAATTTTTAATTAGTCTCAGGCTAGGCTTCAGGGGTGGGGGCAGCATGATTATATTTCTTTTCTTTTAGTACACTTACCAGTCATTTTTTATTAGGTGTGAATTCTCAACTGGGATATGAAAGGACTGGCAAGTTCCTTTGGAGGGATGCCAAGCCAAGGAGATGAAGGTCTGGCTCCGTGGATGCCCTCCACGCTGGCCCTCTTCAGTGGTACTTGCGTTGCTGCTCAGGTTTGAGTTCCCTGTAAGAAAGGCAGTAGCTGACGAGCACATGGAGTGGCCAGCACCGTAGACACCCCAGCAACACCCCCGTTCTTCTCATTGACATATTTGTAATACTGGTAGTAACCTCTCTGAAATGCTGCAGCAATGCCTTTAGGGGTAAAATCCCATATCAATATCCAGCTTGGCAGCTCCCCAAGTTTGACAGCCACGAGTTTCTTCTCCTTCACTGGTACGACTGACGCCATCTTGGAGTCCTGGTGTCCGCTCTACAGCGATTTATTATTATTATTATTATATTTTTATGCCAGAGCATGGAAACACTCAGCATGTCTTAAAAGCTTTTGGAGCCAGAGCTCAAACCCTGGTCAGCCATGTGAGATCCAGCTTCCTCTGCAAAGTGCTGAACCACTGTGCTATGGGGCTGGCCCACAATCATGTCTCTTTGTTTCTTAACATATGGAGCAGGCTGCTGGGGTGGGAGATACTGTGAGATGTTAAGAGTCCTTAGTTGGTGAGAGGAGGCTGGCTTGTGGCCCTGTCTGGCAGAAAGAAGCCCTTTCTTTCAGATACCCAGGTTTACAATGCATCATGGCTAGAGGGCTCCTGAGAAAATGTGTCGCCTAGTGATGGAGACACTGGCTTGTGCATGCTGATGGTCATCACAGCCTCTGTGAGATTTTCTGCTTCAATAGATTGGGGGTGGTGCTGTCCAGCAGCAGGGGAATGTATAAACTGACCTCTCAGTCTGTGGCTCCTAGGGAATGGAGTATGATCTCGACCTCTCTGGATTTGGCAGAAAGCAAGTGTTTCTCATGCCCACATGGAAGATGGAGGGGCTGAGACCAGAACAGAGCTGGGACCATCTTGGCTCCTCTCCTCCATCTCTAAATCCTTACAAGACTTGGCGGGAGCTCCTGTATTCCAGCCTCCACCTCTTTTGCCCTACAGGGTGGCCTGATCATAGGATGGAGCTTGTGCAAGGTCAGTGCCAAGTTCTACTCTTGGAGTTAAAAATACAGTTGCAGAATTACGACGCAACAGAAGTAAAGGAGAGAAAGCTCAGTTGGAGGTAGGTAGGAAGTGTGAAGGGCCACCCTTGGGGACTGAAAGGGCCTCAGGCTACACTAAGGGTGGAATCATATCTAAGAAGGGGGCAAATAGCTACTCACTCTGGGCTGCACCAGACACTTGCAAGGTTTTGTGTCTGCCAGTGTGTCCAGGGAAGGCAGCTTGGAAACTATTGTGTTAGAACAAAGGAAGGAGCTGGGGCTGTTCAGCTGAAGAGTGACTGACTCAAGTATTGTGGGCAGATCTCTAAAGGGCTGCCCTGGAGCAAAGAGAGCAGGTATCTGAGACACGCCTGGCGCAGAGCCAGGTCCATTGGGTGTTCAGCTGGGCCATACAAAGGCCCCTATAATTGCTGAGCATCCAAGCACAAGAAGTTAGATCCATGTTAATAGGTAGGGATCACTCCAGTCAGTCCTAAAGGGCCAGGTCAGTAGAATTCCAGATAGTGTATCCTACAACATCTTCAAAGATACTTTTTCAGAAATGTCTTGGAGCTGGGCCGGCAGGTGGTATGGTGGTTAGGAGTGCTGGACTCTCACATGGCCGACCGCAGTTTGAGTTCTGGACCTGGAGGCTTGCTTTCTCCCTTTCTCTCTCTCTCACTCTGTCCTTCTCTGGTCAAATTAAAATAAATAAATAAATAAAGTTAAGTAAAGTAATTAGAGCTGACCAGGTCATGGTGTCTTCAGATCGGTCGTTCATTCCAGAGCTCTGAAAGAATGGCTCTGCCACCCAGCCAGCTGGGAAATCAACAACTCGGTGTTCTCCTGGACTCTTCCTCCTCTCCCACCCATAGTAATCCACCCGTCAGTCAATCAAAACCCAGGTCTCACCCAAAGACTTTACTTGGCTTTTTCGACATAAAAATCTACCCATTAATGATAGATTTACATTTACCATCTGTAGATACCATGCCCTTCAGGAACTCTACATCTCCATGCTGGGTACTGTGTCTGTCTGTCTCTCTTTCACACACACACACCCATACACTAACCCTGATGGATAGATATTAACTCACACATGAAGAAACAGAGGCTCATTTACCCAAGGCCATATAACCAGCAAGCATGGAGGCTGAGACTGACCCCAGATCTGTCTGCATCCAAACCTTCCTGGAGCCCGTTTCTTAGGTCCTCAATCTCATTCCCCGTCTGCTTTTCCTGCTAGACAGAGAACTTGAAATCTGGGGCTATTTCCAACCTATTTCAGAACCTAGTCTAGGACTCAAAACAGAGCAGGGATTCAAGATAAATATGGATGGATTTTAAATTTTTTCTTATTTATTGGAATACTAATAAACTACTAGCTTGAAGCACTGAAGGAAAAGAAGTCAGAAGCTTTGGGGACGTCTGCAGGAAATAGCATTTCCTCCATACACTCTGTAGACCCTCTGGGCCCAGCCTCTTGAGTTAACTTGTTAATTCCAGCGGCAACAACCTGGGGTGTGTGTGTGGTGCATGTGTGTGCCTGCTAGTGCAGGCGACCCATCTCCCTCGCACCTAGGACACTCTTAAGAGGGAAACAGGCTCCTTTCATCCCAGTCTGAAGAGGCCTGGAGAGGCCCATCCTTCCGTCTGCATGTCCCAGGAGAGGGGACAGCCCCGAGTGTGCTCATGTGCATGCACTTGAGCCCAGTGCCTTCTCTTCTTCAGAGATCACACCACCCGACGCATAGTTCTTCTCCCTGCTAATGCAATTTATATGTCTGAGCATGAACGGAGGATTTGTGAGCCCGCAAAGCAGAGGCTTTGGAAATTACCATGACAGGCTGGGGCTGCTGAAGAGAGACTTGGCGTGTTAGGAGACTTTGCAGGGATTATTTTCAAAGGTACTGGGGCTCCTCCTGGACAGGAGGAAGAGCTTATTCTGGATTCGAGAAGCCCAGGCCTCTGTCACATCCTCGCCCAGGCCCTTCCTAGGGCCCTTTTCAAACATACCCAATAGGACTTGGGTTAACAATGAGTATGATGGGAGTGATACAATGTGATGGAAAAAAGGCTCAGTTAACAGGATCGACTGGTTAGGGAAGTGAGGCAGGAAAAAAAACCATTCAGGCTGGTGTTCACATCTAATCTTGGCATTCACCAGCTGGAGAAATGTTGGTATATTTAAAAATCTCTGTGCCTCAGCTCCTGCTTGAGAAAGTTGAAAGGGATAAATACTGTATACCAGGAGGTAGTGACTCACAAAGACCTGCATGGCCTCAGGCAAGCTACTTAACCTCTCTGAGCCTCTTCTTTGTCATTCATACAGTTGGGAATCCGAACAGCTACCTAGAAAGATTGTTTTGAGGGCCTAAAGGAAATCCAGTGTGCAAAGTGCTTATGGTGGTGCCCGTACCCAGCAGGGGCTCAATAAACCGCAGTTCCTCTCCCACTCCAAACCCCATCGTCTCTTGCTGACATCCTCCCCACATCCAGAGACTCTACTGCCTTCCACACTGCCTAGAAGATACTCTTTCTTGAACCCATCCTCACTGTGTCATTTTCCTGTGGAAAAAACCTCTTCTGTCTCCCCTTCACCTTCAAGATAAAACATACACTTTATCGCTTCTGCCTTTCCAGCCCTGCTTTCTCTTCCCCTGGGCAGATGACGTGCTGCCGTATCTGCAGCATCCAGTTTCGAGCATTTCTTGTCCATATTTCTTGTGTATCCTTATCGATCGTTATCCCTTTCACGATGGGGATGGATTTCATAGTGACTTTTGAAATGGATGGTTTCTTGATCTACTTTAAGGAATAATTCCACGGAGAAACAAAATGGCCATTTCTTTTTCTTTCTGTCTGAAAGCCCCCTGAGTTTGGCCGTGGATTTATTCACTGTTTTCTTATGAGCTGTAGGGTGATCAGAGCATCCTATTTCTTTGTAATTTCCCCGTGCTAGGCTGCAGGCCTGGAAAATGATAGATGCCTAAAATTGATCAGGGTAATCGATGCGACGTGAGGTATTTACACAGGATGGATATACCATCTGCCAGATGTGGGTGTTGGCAACAGCCTGCTTGTTTATAAAACCCCTGAGATGCCATTTATATTGGTGACTAATGTGTGCGTCCAGAGCTGTTTGTGGTGGTTCAGAAATGACTATTTATTCGATATGACCACCTTTCTCCTTCACTTCCCCATTCATCACTAGCCTTCCTGCTCTTTCCTACATAATGAAATTAGGGTTTTATTCCATTTTCTTTCTCCTTGACCTCTGATATATGGGGGTGGTGTTATTTTGCATTTTCAACTAGCCGTTAGGTCCTCCTCCCACTATGATTCAGAACTTACATGTGGCTGGTGTTCTCTCATTGGGCTCTGACTATTATTGCATTGATAATACACACGCTAAGCCCCGTTTGGCACTTGGAATTCTCCCCAGTATGGCCTCCAGTCGTCCCAGCTGTACATTTTACCCAGGATCCCAGCACTCAACAGGGACATTCTTACTAAAAGTGACAGAAACTCAAGTTGACTAGCCTGTTATACTCAGAAAGGTATTTACTGAAAAGTCCCATTTAGGACACAGCATTGGACCAGCCCAGCTTTGAGCATGTCAGAGATTAGAACTAGGATCTCTGAAACCCTCAGGGACTACTATCACCCCACTTTGGCTTATCTTGTGTGATGGCTTTGTTCCCACCTGCAACGGGTTTTCTTGCTCAGTGAGGATATGGCCACTGTCTGCTTAAGTCTTTGTTGAGGACAATGCTGCCTCCAGACACATCCCTGGGATGGGATACTGACGGCCTGGCTTGGGTCTCATGCAGCCCTGGATCAATGACCTTATCTGGGGGGTGGGGAGTTATGACTGACCCAGCCCGCATCTCTGACTCAGCTCTGTGGTCAAAAGGGTAAGGAGGGCCCTTAGAAGAAGGGGTTATGGGAGTGTGCTGGGCAGACCGAGCTATGGCCGCCATCTGTCCCTCCTCTGTGCAACCTAGCCACAGTATATGTTCCATCCCATTAAGTGCTTACTGAGCACAGATGCTTGGGGCAGGCTCCCAGCCTTTTTTTTTTTTTTCCAACAAGTAGCAATTCATTTAATTTTATTTTTGTTATTACTAGTTTAGGAATTTTTTTTTTTTTTTTTGCTATAGGGCATGTGTGCTCACCAGAGAGATAGAAAGCGAGATATCACACCCCCAGGGAGGATGGCTATGTCACAATCCCTTTTCCTCCATTCTCCTCTCAGGATCTTGGGTACACACACTCACCTGGTGTGAATTTTAAGATACTGGGTCTGGGACTTGAACTGCAGTCGATTACATGGGAGTCCAGTGATGTAACCATTGTGCCATCTCCTGGTTCCTATTATTATTATTATTTTTAATTTGACTAGAGAGAGAGAACGAGAAAGTGAGAAAGCAAACCACCAGGTTCGGGACTTAAACCGCAGTCGACCATGTGGGAGTCCAGCACCTTAACCACCATGCCACCTGCAGGGCTTCTGCCAGTCTTTCTTCAACTCAGCTCATGATCTAATGGGGAAACAAATATCCAAACAGATATCACCAAGCAGGGTGCAGACTAGGACAAAAGATATAGATTCAGAATGCTGTCATTGCCCAGGTGAGGGGTAAGACAGGACACAGAGTGTTGGAGAATGGCAGGAGTGAGCCAGGTGAGGAGGGAAGGGCAGCCCCAGCTGGGTGCCAATATGAAGGTGTGAAACTCCTTTCCTGTGCCCAGGAGCATCAGCAACTCAGCAAGGCTGGGGCGGTGAGTTCAAGGTAGAAAAGAGTAGGAGTGCTGGTCAGGGCCCAGGAAGGCCTCACCATTGGCCTTGGCTCTTGCCCCTCCTTCTTGTCTTCCTGATGAAATCCCACTCAGCCTCAAGGCCAAGCTCTAAAGCGGTCCCTTCTGTTTGAATCCCTCAGTGGTGAACCACGGCTTCCTCAGGGATTCTACAGAGTCTTGCACATGCTTCTGTTCAGGACTTTTATGCTCTGCCTTGCTTTCAGTTATTTATTTACACATCTGAGATCCTTTACTATATCAAAAGACCCTTGAATGCAGGAAACGTGCCCTAAACGTCCTTCTCTCTGGCACAGCAGGGCTTGCACGGGGCCCTGTTCAGTGTTCAGAAAATAATTGAATTGTGCTCACTCAGCTAATTGGACGGGTTCTTCCCTCTTGGGAGCAACTAGCAAAATGGCATTGATTTCATGTAAGTAGAAAGAACTTTAAAAATTACCTAGCAAAAATAAAAATTATCAACATTTTCTCATCATACTCACTTTTTTTTCCCCAAACAAAAAGAGCTTTATGGATTTTACTGATTATGAAGTTGATAAATATGCACACAGATAAGTGATACGTTTAGAAAAAGAATAAATTTGAAATCCTATAAGATATCATCTCCCAGGGGCAGCCACTGTTAACATTTAAGATAACAACCCTCCAGACATTTCTCTACAAATCTAGCTATTATTAATATATAACTTTATAAGAAGGTAGTAAAAAATGCAACATAAGCTAGTCTTCAGAGTAGTAAGTTCAAAAGAATTTAACAGTTGAACAAAATTTGTTCCCCCCCCCCCCCTAGATTATCCAAATGAGCTCCCTGATGTTCCCTGAAGGATTAAACAACTACTCAATATTTACTTTGGGAAGTTCTGCCTGCTTTCCCTTCCTCTTTTAAAATTCACCCTTTAACTTGTACACATCAGTAGTTTTTAGTATATTCACATGTTGTGCAACTGTCACTACTAATTCTAGAATATTTCCAGCACCCCACAAGGAAATCCCATAGCCATTAAATAGTCACTCCTCATTCTTCTCTCCTCCCTGCCCCTGGCAACCATTAATCTACTTTCTGTCTCTATGGATTTGCCTATTTTGGACTTTTCATATACATGGAATCATACAAGGTGCCTTTTGTGTCTGGCTTCTTTCACTCAGCATAATGTGTTCAAGGCCCATCCATGTTGTAGTATGCATCCGTGCCTTCCTCCTTTTTATGGCTAAATAACATTGTATTGCGTTGTATGGACATACCACATTTTGTTTAGCCATTCATCAATTGCTGGACGTTGGTTTGTTTCCACTTTTTGGCTATTAGGAATAATACTGCTATGAACTTTAGTGTCAATCTTTTCAACTGAGCATATGTATTCAGTTCTCTTGGGTATATACCTATGAATGAACTATCTGGATCCTATGGTAATGCTATATTTAACTTCCGGGGGAACTGCCAAACTGTTTTCCAAAGTGGCTGCACCCTTTGACCTTCCCACCAATAATGTATCAGGGTTTATTTCTGTGCATCCTCAACAGTATTTGTTATTATCTTTCTTTTTGATGGTAGCCATCCTGATAGGTATGAGGTACTATTTCATTGTTATTTTGGCTTGCATGTCTCTAAAGACTAATAATGTTGAGTAACTTTTTATGTACTAATTGACAATTTATATATCTTCTTTGGAGAAATCCCTTTTTTCCCCCCCAATTCTTTGCATACTTAAACTTTTTTTTTTTTTTTTTTTTTTTTTTTTTTTTTTTTTTTTAATACGGTTGAGTTTTGAAAGTTCTTTTGGTCCAGCAACAAGAATACATGGGGGTAGATGCTGCTACTTGGTAAGCAAAGACCACATGGGAGGCTTTGGTTCTTTTCCTGGCATAGTAGAACAGCACCCTAGTCTGGCAAAGTTTGGGCGTGGGGTAAACTGGAGGACTCAGAGGTGGGAGCTCTTGCTTCCAGACTGGGCTCTGCCACGGCTTGTCAGGGGACCCAGGCAGGCCCCTCATGTACTTAGGACCTGAGTTCCCCATTTAGTGCTATGTAGATGAGGAATTTAACAGGCCTGAAGGCCTCTGCCAGCTCTGAGGTGTGGTGATTTATCACTTGTGGCTTCTTCCAAATACAAGCCTCCTTCCTAGGGCTTCAGAGATGTTCTTCTTTCCTTGTCTCCCCGCCTCGACAGACTTGTCTTCTTGGGCGAGTTCCTCCTTTGCCAAGTCCTACTCAGACCTCATTTCCTGTCTCTGACTCACTCCACTTGGCTTTTTCCCTTCCCCTGTAGCCTGGGGTGTGTGTGTTGACGTACAAGTTTATTCTGATGGTTGGCAGAGCTTCTGCTTCTGTGTTCTGTTGGTGTGTGCAGTCTCAGCCTTCTGTCTGTCCTACTCCATCCAGCTCTACATTGGCGACCCGTGGGCTCTTCCTAAAGCATAAATCTGAGCTTGTCACTTCCCTTTTGAAAGACATGTAATTGCTCTCCAGAGTCCCAGAAGAAAGGTGATCACCTCAGCCTCCTCTTCAAGGCTCCCACACCTCTCTTAGTCTGGTTTTACCCAATTGTTCTGCTCAGTTACTCCTAAAGGGATGCCCCTCCACCCTTATTCTTTTGCTTATTCCATCCTCTCCCACATGGAGTGCACCTTCTCTGTCCATTGAAATTCTGCTCACCCACAGGCTGATAATCAACTGTTACTTTCTCGGGAGCCTTCCTTGATTCAAAACAAACAAGCGAAGACACTGTTGCTTCTGCAGCCCCACAGAACATTATTCATTCAGCAGAGAAGAATCGTTTTCTTGCTTTGTATTATAATAAAGGCAGAGACAGTGTGTGATTTAGTCAGGTGCTGCTCAGTATACACTTGTTGACTGAGAGAATGAGTTCTCTCTGGGTTTCTGGCTTTTGTTTCTGTCCCCATCTGGGCTCTGGGAGACGGCCCCTCCAATCTACTCACCATAAATAGATCTTCCCGAAGGGCGGCGGGGTTCATCTGCTGCCAAATGCAGGGAATGTTTCTCCACATTTAAACAAAGGAGCAGGAAGAAGCCAGGATGAGCGCGAGATCCTAATCACAGCACAGACACCTGCTGGCACAGGTTGGTGAATTCCCAGCAAGTGCTCACTAGAGCAACTGGTCGGTGGTGTCCACAGAGAGGGGCCCCCGGTTGTGCTGGAGAGCTGAGCATCCTTCCAGTCCTAGAGAGCTGGGGATGTTGCTTGGTCTCAATGTGTCTTAACCTCCTCATTTTATAGGTGCAGGAGCTGAAACCCCAATAAAGATTCCCACGATCACCCAGCAAGTCAGGGCAGGATAAAGAAAGAAATCCAGAGCTCTCACTCCCCTGCCTGGGCTCTTGCATCTCCACTATGCTTTAGAGTTTTGTAAATATTGCTATAATTCCTGGGTGTTTTATTTTATGAATAGCAATGTTCCTAGAGGTGGATTAATAAGACCTTGAAATTGGCATCCATCTTTGAAATGCCAATAGCATAATTGCTGACAGAGAGTGTGGGACAAGAAGAGAGGAGAGAGAGAAAGATGGAGTCAGAGAGAAATGGACAAATGCAAAAATGGGATAGGGGCAAAGAAAGAAGGGGACAGAAAGAGTTACAAATGAGGACTTGCCCCGTAACCTAGTGGTTAAGTGAGCCAAATCCCACATGGCTAACCATGTGGTTAAAATCCTGACCCTTATAGTTTGTAAAACATGCCAGGCATATAGGTGTGCATGCCCAAAATGCCAATGGGATGCTGAAATGGAGGAGAAGGGATAATGGTATAACTATGCTCCATTGGGGGATGCTTTCTCCTTCTCTCTCTCTGCCTCTCTCTGGCATATGCATGTGCCCTCCGGCAATTAAAACAAAAAAGAGAGGAACCATAGGTGGCACAGTGGTTAAGGCACTGGATTCCCACATGGCCACCATGGTTTGAGTCCTGGACCTGGCAGTTTGAAAATCACGCTGGGCACATGTGCATGCATGCCCACAATCCCAAGAGGAGAATGGAGAAGAAGGGATTGTGGCATGGCCATCCCCTCTGGGAGGTGATTTCTCACTGTCCTCTCTCTGTCTCTCCATATTTCTCTCCAGTGAATGCACATGCCCTATGGCAAACAAAACAAAACAAAAAGAAAAACAAAACAAAATAAAAAAGAGATAAGTGAGTGAAGACCAACAGAGAAAGAGACCAACAAAGGGTCAGAGACCAATAGTTTGTGAGGGATAGGAAGCAGAATGGATGGAGATGATAGTAAGTAAGAGAGCCCTTCATCTGCTTCCATCTCCTTCCCTGGGAAATGCTTCAAAGGTGAATGGAGTCATTGCTCCCCATGGGTTCTCTGAGGTCTATGGTTGACAAGGCCCCATAGGCCTTTGTCCTAAGACTTCTTCATTGGGAGTTGGGACTTCAGGTTTCGGGGTAGTGTGTGGACTGCAGCAGCTATGTGAGTATGAGGTGGGACTTTGAGAAAAGTGTTTGGGTCAATCAGATTTCCTGGAGCAGCAAAAAGGGCTGAGAAAAGCAGAGACATCATTTCCTCTAGTCATGGCATAAGGTCTGGCACTACTTGGAGATGGTTTTCTCTCCAGAGCTTGGATTGACTGAGCCTTAGGGACTTTCTAACTTTAAAATTCCTGACTGGCTGAGCCCATTGGGTGTAAAAATAAGAAATTTCATTTTTTCTTCTTGGATCTTCAACCACTACTTTGGGGATATGTCTGCCATCCAGGATTTAAACAGAGAGGGATTAGCTATACAGGGAAACTAGCTCTGCCTACTGAGTCCTCTGATGCTAAGTCACAGATCATCAGAGCTGGAGGGGCACCAGACATATCTTTCCCACATTTCTCGTTGCTAGATGGGAAGACAGAGAACCAGAAAGTCGCTGGGAGGCAAGAGCTGACTGTGGACCTTGATCTGCTGGCTCCAACTGTGATTCCTAGGGTATCCGGCTGTCTGCTGAGGAAAAGGACATTGAGAGGACAAGACAGAGGGTTTCTCAGCAGAGGTAACACCAGAAACACCCCCAGAATTTGGGGTGTGGTGGGACTGCTTCTCCCTTCTCTTTGCCCTGCTTGGACAGCCCCACTTTGTTACCCAGGAGGCTGCACACTTCCCCTTCACCCACCAGGATCTTGGACTTTCAGCTCCTGTCTAACAGGGTGGCCAGTCCTCTGGGCCCTATCTTGGAGGAGGCCGGGCCATAACTGGGTTTTAATGACTGCAGAGGTAGTAAACAGGGCTAAGTCAGGAAGAAGGAAGGGGTGTGAGAATGACGAAGCTCAAATGGAGCTGGCAGGTGGTGTGGAGGTTAAGGTGTGGATCCCACATGACCAACTGTGCCGTTTAAGTCCCAGACCTGGTGACTTGAAAATCACATGGGTCTTTCTTGCCCAAAATCCTGAGAGGAGAATGGAGAATGGATTAGAGCATAGCATCCCTTCCTAGGGGTGATTTCTCACTCCCCCACTCTCTATCTAGACATAGCTATATAGACATAGAGATCTTTCTACATTACACCCCACAAATCACTGTTTTTCTTTCATAGACATTCTGAAGTGTTTTTTTTTTCCATTTCTTTACTTATCTATTGATACATTTATTCATTCACTCTTGTGAACAGCCAACCAGCCAACCATTCATTCACGGTGCATGTATGCAGTAGACATGCAATGGTGGAGGTGGGAGGATTGATGGTGATGGTATGTGGTATGGGGTGTTGTGTTGGTGGTATGGGGTGCTTCTGCTGTTGGTGAGTGGTACTGATGGGTGTTGGTGATGCTGATGTGTATAGTGATAGTAGAGAGTGGTTGTATTGGTGATGATGGGATGTAGTTGTAGATGGGTGTTTTTGTTGGGTGGTACCATCTATGGTTATTGTGGTGATGTTGATAGGAATAACAGTGGTAGTGCTGATGTGGATAGTTGCAGCAAGTGTTATTTATGGTTGTAGTGGTAGAAATAGGGATAGTAATCATAGGGATTGTTTGGGTAGATAAAGGTGTTGTTCTTGATGGTGGCAATGGTAATAAGGATCATGGCATTACTGTTGTGGTGGTTTTGTTGGTTGTGGTGATGAACATAGTGGAGGTGGTGGTAGAAGTATTTATGATGGTATGGCTGACGGAGATTGTATTAGTTTTCTATTGCTGTAGAAACATGTTAGTGCAAATTCAGTTTCTTAAAACAACACAAATTTATTATTTCATGGTTTTACAGTGCAGAAGTCCAACACAGGACTCATCTGGTTAAAATTAAGGTGCCAGCAGGCCAAGTCCCTTTCTGGAGGCCCTAAGAATCTGTTTCTTATCTCTTCCAACTTTCAGAGGCCACACACATTCCTTGATCATGGGGGCCTTCTTCCCATTCTCAGTGCCAGCAATGTCACGTCTCTCTGACCCTGTCCCTATTGTCATTCACTCTCTGCCCTCAACCTGGAAAGATTCTCTGCTTTATCAGACTCCTGTGGTTAGATTGGATGCACCAGGTAACCTACGATAATCTCCCCACTGCAAGGTCCATATCCTTAACCACATCTATAAAATCCATTTGCCATGCAAGGTAACATATTTACAGGCTGAGATTAGAGTGTGAACATCTTTGGGAGAGTAATTCTTTTTGCCCACATGGGGTAATGTGGTGGTGGTGGAGACTATGGTGTTAATGAATGACTGTAGTGATAGTGGAGGGTGACGATAGTTGTGGTGATGGGAGCAGAGGTGGTAGTAATGGTTTGGTGGGTGGTGGTGGTTGTGGTAAGGGAGAGCATGGTGTGGTGATGATAGGCATTGGAGGTGGACATGAAGCACCAGTCTGCTCTGGAAGGAGGTATGGCCTGGATGACACCTCTGTCTGCAGACATACAGTGCTCAGGGCCGTGGGAGAGGGAAAGAAAGAGCTCTGTGAGCTTGGAAGAGGTGGAGGTCCTTGCTGGCAGGGGCTTAGGAAGCTCTTCCTGGACTCTGAAGGATACTTAGACATAAAAAAAAAAGAAATCTCCATCACACTAATACTCTTATTGATTAATATTTAAAATAGCTACTAATTAAACAGAGCCAAGCAACAAAGAACAGCACCAAAAAGGAGCATGTTAAATTAATCAAAATTTCACTTCTCAGTTATTAAAGTCAGAGGAAGGGGGTCATTTTTACGTTCAGAGACAGAGGGTGGGAGATTTCCAACTCAGCAGGACATTCCCTCCAGACGGAGGACGCCTGTGAGCAATGGAATGGAGGCGCCCAGGGGAAGGATTGTTCCATGTCCTTGGACCAATGGGAGTGGCACATGACCAGGGAAAGTGGACATGTGCTCCCAGAGCTGGCAGGGGTGAGGTGAGGTGGAACAGAACGGACCACTTCCACCTCTAGTACCCCCATCATGCTCAGGGACCTCCCCTACCTGCCCTTTGTCCTGTGACCCTTGTGGAGGAGGAATAAGCTTTGAGGAGCCTTGCATTCTGTGTGGCACTCTGAAGAGGGCATTGAAGTGTGTCGATGCTGGCAGCTGCAGAATCTCAATGAGCAGGAGGGATCTGGAAAGGGTCAAGATCAAGTTCCTTTTCTTTTCTCCCTCTAGTACTGCCCCTCCCTCTGTCTGCTCCTGAGCAGAGCCTACCCAGACTTTCTGGCATTTCTGCTTATTGGTGGATCATCTGTATATGGCTGAAGCAGCATCCTTGACAATGACCTTGGGAGAAAAGACCTCTTTGGATCCTACTGACTAAAAGATTACTTGGAAAGTTTTTGTGCAATTTGGGAGAAAAAAAATATTAAGGGGCATTTAAAGATGGTCAAGCTTGAGTTCTTTCAATCCTTTCTTTCTTATTTATTTTCTTAAGCTGTGCCATCCTCTTGACAAGCAATGTTTTCAGTGAAAGTCCGATATGGACACCGGCAAAAAGGGGACTGCTTGGATTGAAGTGAAAAGGAAGACTGGGGGATGGCTATGTCACTGGACTCCCATGTAGTCGACCGCGGTTCGCGTCCCGGACCCGGTGGCTTAAAACTCACGCCGGGCGTGTGTGCGTGCGTGCCCAAGATCCCGAGAGGAGAATGGAGGAGAAGGGATTGCGGCGTGACCATCCCCCCTGGGGGGTGATTTCTCGCTTTCTGTCTCTCTGTCTCTCTCTGTCTGTCTGGCGAGCGCACGTGCCCTATAGTGGAAAAACCTCTCCAAAAAAAAAAAAAAAAAAAAAAAAAAAGACTGGCTGGCTGCGCCTGGCTGTGACTGAATGCTCGGGGGATGATGCAGTGGGGATGATCGTGCTTGTCTTTCAGGACTCAGGACGAAAGAGGATGATGCATGTAAAGCTCTCGTGACTCTGTAATGCTGTGGCACTTTGTGGGTATCTTGGCAGCTTGGGATTTACTCTGGGCTCTGTTTGGGAAGAGGGGATAGGGGCAGAGCCTGGAAGATGACAGGGGCAGGAAGTGCCCAGGCAGGCAGATTGGCATTCTGCTAGTTTGTCTCCTGGCACCTTCTGTTTCTTTTTTTATTTTTTAAAAAAATTTATTTATGTATTTAGAGAGTTTTTTTGCTATAGGGCGCATGCACTCGCCAGAAATACAGAGAGACAGAGAGGCAGAAAGCGAGAAATCACCCCCCAGGGGAGATGGCCACGCCTCAATCCCTTCTCCTCCATTCTCCTCTCGGGATCTTGGGCACGCACGCACACGTGCCTGGCATGAGTTTAAGCCACTGGGCCTGGGACTTGAACTGTAGTCGACTACATGGGAGTCCAGCAACATAGCCATTACGCCAACTGCTGGTCCCCTGGCACCTTCTGTTTCTGACAGACAATACTGAACTTAACACATGTTTCTTCTCTCCCCACGTCCCACCACTGTCCTATGTGGCCTCACCTTTTGTAACAGCAGCAGCTAATGCTAATGGAGCCCTTGTCTCATGCCAGGGACTGTTCTAAGTTTTCCATAATGTTAATCTTATTTGATGCTCTCAATGACCATTCAGCATGAGTCCAGGTACTAGTATTCCACCCATTGTACACAGGAAAAAACTACATCAGAGAAGGTACGTGATTTGCCCAAGGTCATATAGGTCATAAGTAGCAGAGATGAGATTTGGTGCAGGCACCATTGTGCCAAAATGACACCTACCTCAGGACTTTTCCAGCTCCGAATCCTCAGCTGCCATGTCTCACGTCCTGGCATGGCTTCCCTCTGCCCTGCTTGTCTTAGAGAGACTTCTAGGCCCTTTTTTGCACTCTCCCTCACATCCACTCAGTCTCAGAGCTCTCTCCTATCTTCATTTCTTTATCAGCTCCAAGCCTTAGACTTGTTCCGGCAACCTCAGCTACTCTCCGAAGCCCTAGTCCTACTTCCACTTCTGGTGAAAAACTGGTCTCATTTATCTGGAATGAGAAGAAAAACTGTTTATTTGAAAGCTGGCTGCTCTGAGACCTTCTGGAAGGTCTATAAAAGTCTTTTACAGAAAATGCCTCCTTTGTTTAGATAAGCTCCTTTGAAGGTCTTTAGATAAGACACAGAGGTTGAGTGGGGACTGAGGCAGCTCTGGACAGCACAGGGGGAGAGCAGAGAGTGGTCAGGGAGTTTACTGCCAGGTCCATTGCTTCAGATACCTCTGGGGCTCAGCATGGTATGAAGACTGTCTCCTTCCTCTCCTGCCCCACCACCAAGGAGAATCTCAGCAGGGCTGGTTGCAAAGGATGTTTCCAAATTCCCTTCCTGGAGTGTGAGAGGGAGTAGTTTTATCCCTACCTTAAAACTTTCATGGGACAGCTGGTGGTGTGGTGGTTACGGCAGCTGGATCCCACATGGCTGACTGCACAGCTTGAGTCCTGATCCAGAGGTTTGAAAAGCATGCTAGGTACATGTGCATGCATACCCAAAATCCCAAGAGAAGAATAGAGAAGGGATTTCAGTGTGGCTGGAGTGCTTTCTCTCTCTCTCTCTCTCTCTCATGCATGGATCCCATAGCAAAATCGAAAACAAACAAGCAAACAAATAAAAACTTTGTATTCCAGGCTGGCCCTGTGGCTGAGTGGTTAAGGGAGGTGGATTCCACGTGACCAGCCATAGTTCTAATCCTGGCTGCTATGGCTTGGAAAACACTCCAGGTGCCTGTGCACGAGGAAATGAAGGGATGGCGATGTGACCATGCACCATTGGGAGTGCCTTCCCCCCAACCCCTCTGTCACCCTGGCAAGTGATACATCCTTTGACAATTAAAACAAACAAATAAACGAACTTCACATACCTGTACAATGCAATCCGGAGTCCTTACTTTTGGACCACAGGGCCCTACACAATCTGTACCCTGCCCTTTCCATCCCCCACCACCCATCAGGATCAGACAGCCCTCTCCACATCCACTTCCAACTGCAACACCTGCCTTTGCTCCTGCTCCAGCATGTGCCCCGAGGTATCCAAAAGGCCTGCTCCTTCCTTTCAGTTGGTCTTTGCTCAGAGGTCCCCTCCCCAGAAAGGTCTTCCCTGACCTGCCTGGCTCAAGTCGCACACTGTCACTCTCTATCTCCTCACTTTACTGGCATGTTCTTCAGAGTGCTGATCATTACCTGATGTCAAAGCATAATTTCCAAAGAGTCAAAAACATGACTCTCCTACAAGCGTGCCATGGGACTGTCAGTGATTTATTTCACTCATTAGTGGGGGAGTCAGCAAGATGACAGAGCTGGTGCAGAGGGGGTCTGAGAGCCAGGTAGTCTGTGTCATCGATGGGAACGGAGTGCTGCAATAAGATTGCAAAGTTAGAGACCAAATTGGTTCATGTTGTATAGGACAATAAAGCTGCAACCTTTGGGGTTATCTTTTCTTCCAGACAGAAGTCATTTGCATCGCTGCTGGACAAAAATCATTTGCAGCTTATCAATCTTCTTTAAGTTAACATTTAACTTCTTAAGAGTCTGGGCCCTAATCAATAGTAAATAGTAAGTCAAACAAAAATTACTCCTCTAGATCAGTGCTGTCCTGAAAAGCTTTCTCTAATGAAGGAGATGGTCCGTGTCTGCATCATCCACTGTGACAGACCCTCAGTCCCAAGAGGCTATCCAACTCCTAACGGGAGGTTGGGGGGGCTGATAGATAGCTTTTAATTTTGAATTATTTAAATTAAGTTGTAATCAATTTATTTCATAAGTTAAATATCTATTTATGTATATATGAATATTGTATGTGCTTTAGCATAACATAAGGTAATAGAAATAATGTAGTATTATATACATGTAAATTATATATCAATTATCTTAAGTGTGTTTAATTAATTTAATTAATATAACATTAATATAACCAGCCAACTGTGGCTGGTGGCTACTCTATTCGACAACCCAGCCCTGGAAGTCAGATAGTGAGGTAGCTCGTTAGGTAGTGCTGTGGTAGAAAGGGCCTTATTTTGAGATCAGCTGCATGGTCTAGTGGTTAAGGGAACTGGATCCCACCTGGCTGACTGTGAGGTTTGAGTCCTGGCTCTTACAACCACTGGGTATGTGTGTATGCATGTCCAAAATCCTGATAGGAGGGAAAAAAGGAGAAGGGATTGTGGTGTGACTATTCCCCCCCTTCTCTGGTGAGCACATGCTCCCTCTAACCAAAGTAAATAAATAAATAGTAAGAGAAAGTGTCTTATTTTCCTGTTATGAATAAATTTTTATCTCTGACATCACATTATGTGTTTATTTACTGTGTCTTGTCCCTATTAGAAAGTAAACTTCGGGACCAGCAGATGGCATAATGGTCATGTCACTGGACTCCCACATAGTGACCATGGTTCGAGTCCCAGACCTGGCAACTTAACACTCACTCTGGGCCATGCACGTGGGTGCCCAAGATCCTGAGAGGAGAATGGAGGAGAAGGGATTGAAGTGTAGCTATCCCCCTTGGGGGAGGGGCATGATTTCTTGCTTTCTGTCTCTCTGGCAAGAACATGTGCCCTATAGCAAAAATCTCTCTTTTTAAAAAAAGAGAGAGAGAGAAAGAAAGTAAGCTTTGGCTTAGTGTTCTACACTTTCCCGGCCCTTAGAAGGGGTGCCAGCACGTGGCGTGGTGGTTAAGGCCCTGGACTCCCACACGGCCAAGTGCAGTTTGGGCCCCAGACCTGGTGGCTTGCTTTCTCACTTTCCCTCTTTCTTTCTCCCTCAATCTCAAATTTAAAAATAATAATAATTATTAATAAAATTAAATAAATAATTGAAAAAAAAAAAGAAGAAGGAGTGCCTAGAGCACTGTAGGTGCACAGACAAGAATTGCTGAATGAGTGAATGAGCCTACGGTAGCTGGAGTCTTATCAGAGCCAAAGCTATCAGAGACTCCCATGTTAAGCACAGCTGATAGCCTTCGCCAGAGTGATGCCTGATGTTCAACTTTAAGTAACTTGTGTTCTGTAACGTAATCCCCTGCTGTCAGTCTGAGACCTTCAGTGATGTATGTGGCTTGGTGAAGGTCCTTTGGGAAATGAAGGGCTATGGGGGAAAGGGAGCGAATGATTTGGGCAGAGAAGTTACATACCTGGGGGACAATGATGAAGTGCTATGGGGTTGGGGTGGAGAAGATTGAGTTGGGTGCAGACATAGAGAGCCAGGGTAGACAGACGACCCCCAGAGAAATGAGAGGGCTTCCTGGGGATCCTCAAAATACCAGGCCGAACCTCAGGCACCTACAGTTAAAAGATGTACTCCAGTCATTTTCTTTAGATAATGTATTATTCAGGGTAGACCAGTCATGATAACAAACAGTCCCAAATCTCAGTGATCTGATACAGTAAGTTACCAGGACAGGGCCCTGATCTTTGGGGACACTGTGAGGGAAGAACCAGCTCTTCACCTATCTGTGCGGAGTAAGGCTCAGTTAAGATCATCTGCAAGTCATTTCTTTCTGGTTTTGGTCTGCCTGGGGGCCTACGCTTTAGTGTGGGAGCATTTCCTCAGGGAATTTGCATGGGCTCCTCCAGGCAGGCCTGATGTGCTGCGTGCAGAGATACCATGAGGCCCGATGCCCCTTCCTCATGCCCTTTTCTTCCCAACTCTGCCTACAGCTGACCCTTAGATCCTGGCCTCTGTCTACTGGTGCAGACCCTTCTGGGTCACGACCTCCCTGAGGCAAGGGGGGCTCATTTCTTCCCAAACCCTTCTTATCTGCTTTTCTGGGCCACTCAAAAGATGTGACCCATCCCCTGAAATTGGTGGCAGAGTGTCCCGACCTGGGGGACAGTCGAACAGGTTCCCTGGGGGAGGGAGTGAGAGATGGGACAAACACACGCACACACAATACAAGGTGCTGATCAAGTCTTCTTCTTCTTCCCTCTTCTTCCTTCTCCATTTATTGAGGAAAAATGGTGAGTTATATACAGCTGGTGGGCACCAATTGGTTGCCCGAAATGCAAATGAGATAGAACAGCATGAACCAATCATTGGTGTGGGTGGATCTCTCCCGTTGCCTAGAAACCCAACCACTTCCGGGGAGAACAGTTGGTCACATGATTTCTGAGAAATGGTTTGCTCAGTGAGGAAGTGAAGCCCAATGGTTTCCAAGATGGTGGATAGCTCAAGATGGCTTCCATATGCAGTACCCTCCACAGCAGAGTTGGCACTGGGAGGTGGCTCAGGGAAAGGGACTTCTTGGGGGCACAAAGGACACAGTGGCGAAACTGGGGGTTCGTGATTGCCCCTGACTCCCACCCCAGAAGCCTCCCTTAAAGGCATCTATTGTCTGGGTTTGTCCCTGGGTCTTGTCTACCATCAAAGGGGGCCATGATGAAGGGACAGGAGAGAGGCAAGGGGATGAGAAAGGAGAGACGCCTTCCTAGGCTGTAGGGACCTTTATTCTGAGGGCTAGAGCCACAGCCCTTGTCCACGAAATCCTTGTCTCCAGACATGGGGTCACCCTGTCACCCCACCGTATGAAGTGAGGGGCGTGGGCAGGGTGGCACCTGTTGGGCTCTGTGCCTGGGACTAAGTAGGTCCCAGGTGCCTTCCCGCTGCTGTTCCCTGATGTGTGTGCCCTTCCTGCAGCCCTTGGGAGTCCCGTCTTCCCCTCCTTGCCCATCTAACAGGAGAATCTCCAACCTCGGAGTTGCAAGGGCTCTTAGAGACCATCCATTCCCCTCTGCTGGAAAACAGGAGGCCCAGAGAGGGAGAGGGGCTTGTACTGGGTCACACGGATGGTGGATCTGAGCCGAATGCCTGAGGCCCCTAACGCAGCCAGGGGCTTTCCAGGCTTCAGGCTGTCTCTTGCCCGTTATCTTATCTTGTCGCATCTCATTAAGGATGAGTGGCTGGAGAGACAATGCCGAGATGGGACCTTCCTATCGACTTTGAACAGCTCTTAGCACGTCCCCTGAGATAAACCATTTCCTCCCCATGCCCAGGGCTGAAAACCATCCCAGCCTCCATCCTAGTCACTCCTCTTTGCTGGCCTGCTGTCTGTGTGGAGTCTCAGGATCAAGTCCTGGGCAAGGGATGTGAGTGATAGCAAACAGGCTACTCCTGTAGGGGGGAAACTCCATTATGCTTATGTTCTTGGCCCCAAGGAGGAGGGATGGGCAACCACCTGTCAGGATGGGTCCTTTGGGGTTTTGTGGAGTTCTTTAGAATGGAAAGTACCCAGGTCTGGAGCCAGAGAAGAATGAGCAGCGGGAAAGGCTAAGGATACCCCAGCTGGATAAGAAGGTGTTTTTGTGGCCTGTTCCTATGGGAAGTCTTCCAGGCTTGACCTCAGGATTTCTTACAGTAGAGGCAAAACACAGAATGCATTTGGTTCACTCAGTCATTTATGGTGAAGATGCTGCTGGTTGTCACAGAAACCCATTCAAAGAAGCTTAGGCCAAGGGGAAGGTGAGTTATTAGGAATCCACTGGGCTTTCCCGGGTCATTAGATCATAGACAGTCCTTTGTCCTGTCAATAAGTCATGTCCCCACTGACAAATGCAATGAAGACCCTTCTCCCATCTTTCATCTCTGCTTATCTCTATGTCTGCTTCTTCTTCTAGTGGCTTCTTTCATATTAGGGGACAGAGTGCTGGCCACTCTCTAGAGTCCCACAGCTCAGAGCTTTGCCTCAAGAAATGGATGGTTTGGGACCAGCAGTTGGCATAATGTCTATGTCGCTGGACTCCCATGTAGTCGACTGCGGTTCGAGTCCTGGACCCGGCGGCTTAAATTCACACCGGGCGCGTGTGCGTGTGTGCCCAAGATCCCGAGAGGAGAATGGAGGAGAAGGGATTGTGGCATGGCCATCCCCCCTGGAGGGGGGGGGGTGATTTCTCGCTTTCTATCTCTCTGTCTCTCTGTCTTTCTGGTGCGTGCACGTGCCCTATAGCAAAAACCTCTCCAAAAAAAGAAAAAAGAAAAAAAAGAAATGGATGGTTGTCTTTCCCCAGTTCCTGCTGGGGAAACCTCTACAAGGACTCAAAATGGCCCGGGCTGGGTCTGCTGCCCACCTATGGCCTGAATGATGGGATGTTGGGGATGGCCACCAGAAAACAGCAAATCACAGTGAGCCAGGGAGCCTCCGTCAAGGGAGCCAACTCTAGCTGATTTACTTGGGCTGCTTGTTTGTTTGTTTGTTTAAAGAATTATTTATTTTATTTTATTTGTTGTTATTATTTTTAAATTTGCTATAAGGCATGTGTGCTCACCAGAGAGAGAGAGAGAGAGAGGAGGGGAGAGGGAAAGTGAGAAAGTAAGTTGCCAGGTCCGGGACTTGAACTGTGGTCAGTCATGTGGGAGTCTAGCACCCTAACCACCACGGTGCCTGCTGGCCCAGGGCTGCTTGTTAATGTCTCCTATGTGACAGACCCTGTCGGGGCAGAGCTGTGAGCAATCCCTGATTTAGGGCAGTCACAGTTTAACAGAGGAGCAAAGCCAAGGCAGGAAGTTCTCCAGGCCTACAAGAAAGACAGATATGGCTGGGAGCAGTTTTAGAATCGGGTGAGGGGAGTAGAAAGTGCAGACGCTTGTGAGAACTGTGGGCCTCTAGTGCACTGGGCAGGTAGTGAGAGATGACTTAGGAGCAAGACTACAAGCTTCATTTGACCCAGGGGTAGACAGGGCAGGGGCATGGAAGGCAAGGAAGTGATGGGGTCAGACTGTTCCGGTTCTGTCCTCAAGAGCCTGATACTGTGGCAAGCAGAGTGATTGTGTTAGGAACTCTCAGTGACGTGGGGAGAAGAGGGCCAGAGAGTGAAGGCATGGGGGTGGGTGGGCCTGAAGCCATGGGCTTATCCTAGGGCGGCCTCAGCGCTCCAATGCACAATTATGGAAAAGCTATTATTAGCATCATCGAGCGCCTTTGTTTTGTGCGGCTGTGGGAGCCAGGAGCCAGCCTCAATTCCAAGGAAGGGAAAAAGGATACTCTGTAAAACTTTACTCTATAAAACAAGCTGCTTTGGGCCTAATGCTAATATCCCACTTAGCTTTTCTTCTCTGGTCCTGGTCGTAAAAGCTTCCAGTCCTCTGGGGCAGATTGTTTCCCTCCTCGGCCCATAGAAGCGTGTAGAACTAGGTTCTGCCCTTTGGTGTCTGTGGCAGTTGGAAGATTTGGCCAGCCACTGTGGAGGCTCTAGGCAGGAAGGAGAGTATTCGAGGCCCTGGAGGATGAAGGCAGAAAAGGTCAGACACATAGCCTCCCTCACATGGATTCTGGGTATTAAGGCTTTCTCCCTGGAGATAGGATAAACATAGGACATCTTCCTGCAGCAGCTATTGTCATCAAAGCTTGTGGAGGAAAAAAAATGATGTGTTTTTATGTTAAAATGAGATGGATATATTTTAGAGGAGAATGCAAGTCTTATGTTTATGTATCTTTTTTTTTTTTTAAGAGGTTTTTGCTATAGGGCGCGTGTGTTCACCAGAAAGACAGAGAGAGAGACAGAGAGACAGAAAGTGAAAAATCACCCCCTGGGGGGTGGTCACGCCGCAATCCCTTCTCCTCCATTCTCCTCTTGGGATCTTGGGCATGCATGCACATGCACCTGGCATGAGTTTAAGCCACTGGATCTGGGACTCAAACCGTGGTCGACTACATGGGAGCCCAGCGACATAGCCATTACACTAACTGCTGGTCCCATCTTTTTTTTTTGAAGAGGTTTTTGCTATAGGGCATGTGTGCTTGCCGGAGAGACAGAAAGAGACAGAGAGACAGAGAGTGAGAAATCACCCCCCATGGGGGGGGGGGATGGCCATGCTGCAATCCCTTCTCATCCATTCTCCCCTCTGGATCTTGAGCATGCACTCACATGCACCTGGTGTGAGTTTAAGCCACTGGGTCCAGGACTCGAACTGTGGTTGACTCCAGCGACATAGTCACTATGCCAGCTGCTGGTCCCAGTCTTGCATAACTTTTAAAAAATTGTAGTAAAAGACACATAACATAAAATGTACCATCTTAGCCATTTTTAAGTGTCCAGTTCAGTAATAGCAGTTGTATCCCTCCTGTTCTTGTATAAACACCACCACCATCTATCTCCATACCTCTTTTCATCTTGCAAAACTGAAACTCTCTACCCATTAAACAATAACTCCCTGTTATTCCCTCCCCAGCCCCTGGCAAATACCGTTCTACTTTTTGTCGCTATGAATTTCTAATCCAGGTATCCCATATAAGTGGAATCATAATCATACAGTCCTTGTCTTCTTGTGATTGGCTTATTTCACTTATCAAAATATCCCTAAGACTCATCCATGTCAGATGGAAGATTTCCTTCCTTCTTAAGTCTGAATACTAGTCCACTGTACATGTATACCATGTTTTGCCTACACCCAGTGATGGGTGTTCGGGCTGTTTTCCCCTGTTGGCTGTTGTGAAGAGTGCAGCTAGAAAATGGGTGTACAGATATCTTTTTGAGACCCAGCTTTTGATTCTTTTGGGTATATGCCCAGAAGTGGAATTGCTGGCTTATGTAATAACTCTGTTGAGTTTTTGGAGGAGCCACCGTCCTGTTTTCCTCAGAGTCCACACCATTTTACATTCCCACCAGCAGTGTATAAGGCTCCCGCATCTCCACACCCTCACCCGTACTTGTCATTTTCTGTTTTTGTTGATGGTAGCCATCCGATTGGGTCTGAGGTTTCAGGCATACATTTTCAAAAAGATAAAACCACCTCACCTTGATGGCTGATCTGAACCTCATCCTCAAGGCCTTGGGGCTTTCAGAGAACAAGTAGGAGATTGTCCAAGTCTAGGCGCAGCACACAGTAGGTCTGCAGGAGTCGCTGCCCTTCCACTGCCCTTTCCTTTCTTCTTTCCCTCACAGCCTGAAGGCAGAAGAGGCCTTAACCATGACAAGTAGTGGAAGAAACCCCTTTGGTCAAGGATCAGAGGGTTAAACTCCGAGGATTGGACAGTCTCTCTCACTTGGGGAGATCTGGCCTGGAGGGGGTGATACCAAACTGGTATCAGCAAAGGTAGAGAAAGAAATGGCCTTAGAGGAGAAGGCCACGCCTGAGCACAGGCCTGGGGTGGGGAAGTTTGAGCTAGCTGTATGTCATGGAGAAAGAAGAGGGATTTTCCTCCTGTTAGTTCTACAAGGAGGTTGGGAATTTTAATGGTTCAGAGCTTAGTCCGCCTGCCCCACCCCATCAGCCAACTTGAGTCTTGTGGCTCCTTCTCCAGCCTTACAAACTGCCCCCTCCTTCCTGAAATGCTTTTCTTGGCCCCTTGACACCTGCCTCTTTTGATTTTCCTCCCCTTCTCAGGCTGTTCCTCCTTGTCTTCTCTGATTCTTCTTCTAGTGCCTGAAGTGTTTCTAAGGGAGAGGCCTTGACAGCTTTTTGCCTGTAATATCCTTGTGCAAACTTGCTATCACGCTCCCAGGGAAGGGGCTGTCAGCAGTCGCAGTGGTGATCAGCCTGTGAATGTGGTCTTGATTGCTGGCGCCCTGAGAGGAGTCCGCCTCTGCCCTCTGCCCTTTCTCGCCCTCGATAAAGCAGCAACTGCTCCTTTCAGCTAAGCTGAATTGATTCACACTCCCAAAGGCTCCCAGCATCCCATTAAGGGGACAGTGCCTGATGGTATCAGGCAGAGGTGTCACGGATCCTTCTTGCATCTGGTCTTAGGATGCAGACAATGAGTCCACCTGGCCCTGCACGAAAAGAGAAGAGACAGATTTGGGAAGAGGTGGTTAGAGTCACTGTGCAAGGAGTGGGAGAGAGATGCGTCTTGTTGCTATGGGAGCTCAGAGGAGGAAGACACCCATCCGGCTTCAAGACGAGGCTTCAAGGAGACGCGACAACTTGGCTTCCTAAGGAACGCACCAAAGGCAATGTGCTGTCCGAGTCATCAGAGATACTAACAAGTGCTTTAGATCTTGGAAGAGTATTGTCTTTTATCCACTTGGGAATGAAAATGGCATCACGAAGTTTTCCTGGATGGAGCAGAGTTGGAGCCACACTTTGGCACAATGGAAGCAGACAGAGGACTAGGGAAGAGAGAGTGCAGTCCTGGGGGGCAGGAAGGTGTGCAGTATGTCCAGGGAACGGCAGATGATTCAGGGTGGCTGGAGCCTGTGGGTGATGGAGAGTCCCAGAAAGTCCTTGGGGAGTGAGGTGATGGGACCGGAAGTGTGCAGTGATTGGCAAGTTGCTCTTAAGGGAATGTTGGGACTGCCATTTGCTGAAAGTATCAGGCTTGGGGAAAGTGAAATCCAATCTGTGGGACTCATTAGCACGGATTTCTGGGCTAGCGATGCAGGAGGGCAGTGGTTGCTTGAGGCATCAGGCATCTCCTGCTTGGCTGATCCTCAATCTTTCTAAAGATGCCATTTTAACCTGGTTTCCTGGGACTCATACAACTGAATATTTGATGATTTAAGAATTGAATTGGAAGGTCTCAAACAAGGTAGAAAAAGCTATTATTTCAAACTTCCAGTTGGCTCGGTGTTATCCTATGTCTGGTGACCCGAGAGGCTGGGAAAGACACGGATGAAGGAGCAGGTTGGTTTGTTCAACCCGAAAGGAAGGCCTGGGGTTGGGTGCTGGATGTGTTGAGGCTGAGCCTCACAGTGGCTTTAAGTGGAGCTATCCAGCAGACTGTGGTTTTCATGAGTTTGAACTTTCCGACGTTCGGGAGTGTG
The DNA here is from genome assembly GCA_026018925.1 of Tupaia tana. Lineage (NCBI taxonomy): Eukaryota > Metazoa > Chordata > Mammalia > Scandentia > Tupaiidae > Tupaia > Tupaia tana. The sequence goes on from JAKSZU010000013.1 coordinate 69,828,285, forward strand.
TTGGCAGGTGTTCCTCTAATCGTGAGAGACGCAATCCCAACTTAAACTGGCTCAAGTCAAAGGGCAATTTATTGGCTCACATTAAGTGGAAAGTCCAGGGATTCTTTGGTTCTGACACCAAGCACGGTTGAATCTTGGGGTTCAATGATGTTCAGTGATGTTAGGAAGAGTCTGTCTGTCTCCCACGTCTTAGTTCTGCAAGTCTCTGTTTGGCTTCATTTCGCTCCATGCAGGCTCACTCCACCAGACAGGCTTAGTATCTCCAGTGGGAAGAGGCTCGTTTCTGCCAACAACAAAGTCCTGAGAACTCTGATTGGCCTGGATTGGGTGTGAATAAAAGTAGCCCAGCCCTGAGGACAGGGGAGGACAGCCATTGTGATTGGCAGCTTCACTCTGATCATGAGGAAGAGGGAAAGAGACATTCCCCCAAAGGGGAAATGAGGTGTCATTCCTGGGAATGCTGCTGGGTCAAGAAACAGTACAGCATCCACAATATGTCAGGGGTCTTCACTGTACACACGGTGATTCTGCAGCTAGCGGGGGGATTGAGCCGATTAGGGGCATGGTGATTAAAATGGCTGGATCCCACACGACCATCTACGTAGTTTGAGTTCTAGACCCTGCAGCTTGAAAAACACGCCAGGCGTATGTGTGTGCATGCATGCCCAAAATATGAAGAGGAGAATGGAGGAGAAGAGAGTACAGTGTGGCCATCCTCCCTGGGCGGTGATTTTTCACTTTCCCTCTGTCTCTGATGAGTGCATGTGTCTTATAGCAAACTAGAAAGAGACAGAAAGATGAGGAAGAGGGCTAAGGCTCCATCTGACCAAGTTCAGAGCCCAGGCTCAGGCAGAAGACTAGGCAGAGTCTTCTAGGAGCTGGGAGAGTCAGGGAGGGTCCAGGTAAACCCAAGCCTAAGAGGAGACATTTCAAGGAGGGATTAAAGATATGATATACTGCAGAGAGCCCCAGCGGCAAGGCAGTGATAATGCATCCCTAATGTAGTAATTAAGTCCTTGCAGAGCTTGGAAAAAGCCAGGGAGGGGTGATATGAAAACCAGCTTAGAGGGGGTATGAAAGGAAATGAGTCCAGGAGTCAGAGAGGTTGTGGGATTTTTGTTTTTGTCTTAAAGAGAAGACACCTGATCGTACATTAGTGCTTAAAGGAGAGGTTGAAGTTTGGGAAGAGGGGAGGGATTCTGGAGAAGATGGAAGGACCGAGTTAAGGACAGACATCGCAGGGTTACCTCTGGCTGCAAAAGACCCTGTTGCTCACAGGGCCACATGACATGCAGAGCTCATGGCCTGTTGGTTTATTTTTGTCATTTAATATTGTATCAAATACATTTTCCACTAGTAATGAAATATTTCTGCTTATCATTTTTTTTTCTTTAATTTGCCAGAGGGTGCATGTACTCACCTGTCAGAGAGAAAACAGGAAGAGAGAGAGAGAGAGGGAAAGTGAGAAAGCACCCCCCATTCTACTCCCATGGTTGTGTTGTAATCCCTTCTCCCATTTTTCCTTTCGGGATTTTGGGCGCTCATGCACATTCACCTGGCATGTTTTTCAAGCCTCCAGGTACAGGATTAAAACTGCAGGATTGGCCTTGTGGGATCTAGCTATCTTGACAACCACAATACCAGTTAGCCCTGTGCTTACCTTTTAAAATCAGGGTTTTTTTTTAAGAGAGTTTTTTTGCTATAGGATGTGTGTGCTCACTGGAGAGACAGAGAGAGACAGAGAGACAGAAAGTGGGAAATCACCCCCACTCCAATGGGGGATAGCCATGCTGCAATCGCTTCTCCTCCACTCTCCTCTTGGGATTTTGGGCACACATGCACCCAGCATGAGTTTAAGTCGCCAGGTTCAGGACTTGAACTGTGGTCGGCTATGTGGGAGTCCAGCAACGTAACCATTACACCATCTGCTAATCCCTAAAATCAGTTTTCGAGTCACAAACATAACATATGTATATGGTAAAACAAAGGGCAGACAATTCAGAAAGGAATGAAAGATGACAAGCACGAGTTTTCCTCCAGCCTGGCTTCTTAGAGGTAACTAACTGGTTTTTACTGCTTTCTTGGGAATCCTTCCAAACGTTTCTAATGCATATGCAAGTGGGGATATGCATGATTTTTAAATAGACAAGTGAGCTCCTACAGTACATCCTGTCCTGTACCTTGCTTTTTGCTCTTGAAGCTGTATTTTGGAGCCGCTTGCTTTTTAGTAGATGCAGAGGTAGCTCATTCCTGCTCATCAGCAGGGTGATGTTCTGCGTGTCGTGGGCACGGAGCAGGGTCTGTCTGCTCAGCCAGTTCTCTGCTGCCTGCACTTTCCATCATTTCCATTCTATTGCCATTAAAAATAATACTTCAACTACGTTTGTTCATTAAATTCTTTTTTTTCCTCTTTTTTTTTATTATTATTTTTTTTAATGATTCTTTTACCATAGTGTGTGTGCTTGCCGGAGAGAGCGAGACAGAGAGAGGGAAAGTAAGAAATCACACACACACACACCTGTGAGGGTGGCCACACCACAATCCCTTCTCCTCCATTCTTCTCTTGGGATTTTGGGCATGCATGCACACGTGCCCAGCATGATTTTCAAGCTGCCAGGTCCTGGATTCTAATTGTGATCGGCCATGTGGGAGCCCAGTACCTTAACCACTATACCACTGGCTGGTCCCTGTTCATTAAATTCTTAGGAATGAAATGATCAGAGTTAAGAGAATATATGAGAGATCTTCAAAACGTTAATGGAAAATGGATATTGTGAAAGTATATATTATGAATTTTAAAACATTTGCACCAAAATTAACTCATTCTTTAATTTCATTTTTCTACAAAAATTTTGAAGTCCCCTTGTATCTTTAAAAGCCTGATAGAGGGACCAGCAGGTGGCATGGTGGTTGAGGCACTGGGCTCTCACTTTTCTGACTGTGGTTCTGGTCAAGGACCTGGCTATTTACTTTCTCACTTTCCCTCTTTCTCCCGCTGTCTCTCTCTGGTGAGCACATGTGCCCTGTAGTAAAATAAAATAACAATAATAATGAATAAAATAAATAATTACTTAAGTAAAAAAAAAAAAAGTGTGATAGGTAATGCCCAATCACTTTTTTTAAAAGAATAATTTTTTGTTTATTTATTCATTTATTTTTTAAATTGACCAGAAAGAGACAGAGAGAGAAGGAAAGTGAGAAAGCAAGCCACCAAGTCCAGGACTCGAGCTGTGGTCAGCCATGTAGGAATGTCCAGTGCCTTAACCACCATGCCACCTGCTGGCCCCTATTTTTTTTTTTTTAAGAATGATTTATTTTATTCTATTTAATGCCAAATCACCCTTCAAAGAATCACAGAAACTTTAATATTGCAGAACTTGGGTAGGAGATACACAGGTGTTCATTATAGCACCCCCCACACGCATATATATTTTACTGTCTGGTATGCGTGCACAATTTACCACATGTACAAGAAACCACAATATTTACACTCCCATGAATGGTAAATAAGCATATCTGCATTTTGCCAACTGGATATTGACAACATTTTGAGCTTCTCCAAAATGGAAATGGTATATCCGTATGGCGTTAATTACATTGATTTAATCATGTAGGTGCCTGATCCTTTTATTTTTTCAATGAACTACTTTTTTCCATTAATATTGAGTCATACTGTTTTAATGCCTATAGCATATTTCATTTTATAGTTGGGCTCTAATTTACCTGACTATCTTGTGGTTATTTATATGGATTCCAAATGACGGTGGAATATCTTTGTTCATGAAGCTTTTTTTCTCTTCTTCTTTTAAACTGTCTTTTCTTTAATGTACCATTTCCAGAAGATGAATTGCTGGTTAAACAGTGTGGACATTTTTATGACTCAATACACATTGTCAAATCGCTTTCTTAAGGGACAGTACAGTACACAGTAGGCCCCCCCCATTTTATCGCACTCTTATCAGCATTGGGTGTGCTTAGTAAAAATTAATTTTTGCTAATTTTATAGGTAGAAATGGGTTATTAGTTTCACTTGCTTTTTTTATTGCCAGGGGGTAGAATATTTTAATATATGTTTATTAACTGAATTTTCACCTCTCTGAGCTGCCTGTTCCTCTTCTTTACTCATTTGACTGATAGTGCATTCTTATACAAAGGAAATAAGATGGTATCTTATCAGGGAGACGTCTATTTCCTCAAGCCCTGTGACCTTCTGGGAAATTATTGGCTGATATCAGATTATCAAAGTCAATCTCTTATTGAGAACTGGAGGAAGGGCGTGGTTGAAATGATCAAGAAGATATGGAGTGAGCCAGACCAGAGAACTGAATGAGCAGGACTCTAGTAATGACAGTGGGCTGCCCAGATGACAGAGGTGGGAGGGGGTGGGAAAGGGTTTGTGGAAACCAACAGTTAGCGTAATGGCTATGTCTCTGGACTCCCACATAGTCGACCGCGGTTCACGTCCCGGACCCGGTGGCTTAGAACTCACGCCGGGTGCGTGTGCGTGCGTGCCCAAGATCCCAAGAGGAAAATGGAGGAGAAGGGATTGCAGCGTGGCCATCCCCCCTGGGGGGTGATTTCTCGCTTTCTGTCTCTCTGTCTCTCTCTGTCTGTCTGGCGAGCACACGCGCCCTATAGCGAAAACCTCTCAAAAAAAAAAAAAAAAATGAGGAAAGGGTTTGTGAGTCAGGGTGGAAATTCACAGCAGCACAGAGAACATACTGGGCTCGGAGTTCTGTCTCTCGGTGATAGCACAGGAAGGGCTGTTTCAGAATGCCCACCTAGGTGTCCTCATGTCTGCTAGGCGAGGCCTTCTCATAAGGACAGTGCTGCAGAGGAGGAAAAAGGCCGGGGTGAGAGAAGGTCTTGTCCAGTGTGTGTAAGTGGTCGTTGAGCTCCGTCGCTGCCCTTGTCCCAGTAGCCATCTGGTTTCATCATTGGTAAACGATCTGTTAATTACCTTGATATCTAGACTGTTTTAAATTGTACTTCTGGGCCAGCCCAGGGCCTGGTGGTGAAGGTGGCTAGATCCCACACGGCTGACTGTGCCCCTGGAATCCTAGCCCCAGCGGCTTGAGAAAATGCTAGGCGTGTGTGTGTGCATGCCCAAAATCCCGAGAGGAGGGAGAAATGGAGAAGAGATCGCAGGGTGAAAATAGAGCCTCTCTATAGAGGTTTCTTTCTCACTTTCCCTTTCTCTCTGTTTCCTTTCAGCAAGTGCATGCGCCTTCTGGCAAATTAAAAAAAAAAAAATCATGGAAAAGTGGAATTAAAACTCTTGTTGAGGGAGCTGTTTCCTACAGGGCTAACTGCAGTTGGAATCCCATCCCCAGTGGCTTGAAAAACATGCTGAATATATGTGTGATTACGTCATACATTGTGTACTCCAAATCCAGACAGGATGGAGAAATGGAGAAGAGATTATGGCGTGACCATGCCCCATTAACGGGTGTTTTCTCCTTTCCTTTCTGTCTTTCTCTAGTGAGTGCACATGCCCTCTGGCAATTAAAAAATAAGAATGTTTGAGTTTATTTTGGTGCAAAACAAAACAAAGCAACAATAACAAAAACCACCCCAAACAACAAACCCATAAAATCTATAGGTTTTTCCATAATACTCATTTTCCACGAACATATTGAAGATCCTGCATCTATACACATGTGCTGTTTATATGTATGTGTGTGTGTTTGCCTCTTTTGGGGGAAATTGACTTTTATATTCATATTTCTTCTAGATGTTAATTTTTACTGATTTCCAAATAATTGTATATTAAAACTATAAGCCTTTATCATAGTTTTCACAAACTTTCTTTTTTTTATGGAGAGGTTTTTGCTATAGGGCATGTGGACTCGCCAGGTAGACAGAGAGAGACAGAGAGACAGAAAGTGAGAAATCACCCTCCCCCTCCCCAGAGGGGACGGCCATGCTGCAATCCCTTCTCCTCCATTCTCTTGGTCACGCACGCACGCACACGTGCCTGGTGTGAGTTTAAGTCACTGGGTCTGGGATTCGAACTGCAATCGACTACATGGGAGTCCAGCGACATAGCCATTATGCCATTTGCTGGTCCCTTTTTTTTTTTTTTAGAGAGAGAGTTTTTTCTTTTTCTTTTCTTTCTTTTTTTTTGCTATAGGGTGCGTTCGCTTGCTGGAGAGAGAGAAAGAGACAGACAGACAGACAGACAGAAAGCAAGAAATCACCCACCTCCAGGGGATGGCCATGCCACAATCCCTTCTCCTCTGTTCTCCTCTTGGAATTTTGGGCATGCATGCACACACACCCAGCCTCTGAGTCCGGAACTCGAACCATGGCTGGCCGTGTAGGAGTCCAGTGATGTAACCATTATGCCATCTGCTGGTCCCAGCAAACATTATTTCTAATGTATTATGTATCTTTAATGTTTTTATTTTTTGTTATTGAAATGCACAGAGTTTGGGGAACCAGCAGTTGGTATAATGGCTATGTTGCTGGACTCCCATGTAGTCGACCGCAGTTCGAGTCCCAGACCTGGAGGCTTAAACTCACTCTGGGCGCGTGTGCATACTTGCACAAGATCCCGAGAGGAGAATGGAGGAGAAGGGATTGCCACGTGGCCATCCCCCCAGGGGGGGTGATTTCTCGCTTTCTGTCTCTCTTTCTGGCGAGTGCATGTGCCCTATAGCAAAAACAAAACAAAAACAAAAAAACAAACAACAAAAAAAACCTCTTCAAAAAAAAAGAAAAAAAGAAATGCACAGAGTTTAAATGTAAGTTTGATAAGTTCTGACAAATGCACATGCCTGTCTAACTCACATTTCTATCAAAAGATTTAATATTTCTATACCCTAGAAAGATTTTCTGTGTTCTTTCCCAGTCAATCCTCCCCTCTCCCTGCTCTGCCAGTGGCAACAACTCTTCTGATTTCTGTCACCATAGATCAGTCTTGCTGCTTCTAGCATTTTGTATAAGTGGAGTTGCTTTAGACAAAAGTAAAGACTTTTTCTGTGTCTGATTTCTGACACTCAACATAATGGGTTCGAGATTTACCCATGTTGTTACTGTCGATACTCAATTCCTTTTCGTTGCTTAGTGATATTCCATCACACGAACACAGCTTGGTTTGTTTATTCATTCTCTGTCTATTGACATTTGGGCTATTTCTAGTAGTTCGTTATGAGTTATGCTCCAATAAACACTCTTGTACAAATCTTTTCATGGACATATATTTTTGTTTTTCTTGGATATGTATCTAAGAATGGATTTGCTGGGTTGTATGGGAAGTGAGCATTTAACTTTTTTCAGAAAGCGCCATACTATGTTTCAAAGTGATTACACCATTTTACACTCCCATCATCAGAGTAGAAAGTTCTAGTTTTTTCCTATCTTTGCAAACATATAGTGTAAGTTTTAAACTTTTAGTCATTCTAGTGGGCTGTAATGATATTACATTGTAATAATAATTTTCATTTGCCTGATGACTTAGGATACCAGACACTTTTCATGTACTTATTGAGTGTTCATATTATATTTCATGTAGAGACTTCAAGTTTTATGGAGTCCAATTCATTAATCTTTTCTGTTATGAATTTTACTGCTTTTATACCAAGGCATTCTTAATACCAAAAGCTGGTAAATTTATTTAAAAATTTTTTTTCTAGTACTTTACTGGTTAAACTCATCTTAAACTTCCATTCTTTAATCCACTCATGTTTTGTTTGCAGCCTGTGGTAGGTCACAGGTGTCGGAGAATTGCACGTGTCCTCCTGGCAGTCTCCTATCCATGGCTGGCTGAGGCTGGTGCGCACATACCCCAGCTCCTTGCCCTGGGAGGTAGGGATGGAGAACTTGGAGGCATGTGTTTGGCTCTGCCTCGGGAGTTCCTCAGTGGGTTCAAACTTATTCCTGCTTTCTCTACCTGGAAACAAATCCTACTCTCCACAGGCATTTCCAGGGATCACCTCCCAGATAAATACTTCCACCCAAATCCTTGATTCAGGGTCAACATCTGGGGAACCCAAACCAAGACAGTAAGCTGTAGATCGAAATGGCCATAAGGGTGAGATACAGGCACACAAGGCCTCGACTCTAAGCAGTTACCACCGAATTTAGAAATGGAGACTTTGAATCCAGGGTATGTGTTGAGAGATCTTGGCCTTCCTTCACACCTTATGTTTTCATTGCTCCCCTGCCTGTCTCTTCTGCTTGGCTGGCTGATTAACACAGCTACTATTAATATATGGGTTCTGACCCATATACTTATATGAGACTTAGGGTTTTTGGGGTTGTTTTTTAAAGAATTACTTTATTTAACTTTATTAATTCATTTACTTTTTTTTTTTTTTTTTGCCAGAGAGAGATGGAGAGAGAGAGAAAGTAAGAAAGCAAGCCACCAGGTCCATGACCTGAACCACAATCGGCCATGTGGGAGTCCAGTGCCCTAAATCACCATGCCACCAGCAGGCCCCCTGAGACTTAGATTTTAATAGTAGTTCTGTCCTCTGGGAAAGCTCCTAAGAATTCCTGGGAGATACGAAGGTGTCTGGAAAGTGGTTCGTTCAGCTTCATTGAGGGAGCTGGATCTGCAGGCCCCCTGGACTTCATTTTGGTAGAAGAACTGAGAACAAATGCTTCTTCATCCAGGAGAATTGAATGCATTCTGGATGGGGAGAAACAAAAGCAGAGATTGAGCTAGTGCTCCAAGGAGGACATTCAGCTGCCCTCCCTGGTAACCGTGGGGATGGAAGGGCGTGGGGGCCTGGCGGGATCCATATCCCATAAAAACGTTGGCGCTGGATTGCAAGATGAAGGGCCTGCAGATACCCTCTGACACCAAGTAATTTATGGGGTAATCAGAACTCCTTCCGCAGGGCTGCCAGGGAAGAGGAGCCGTGATTCAGAGCCTTGGGGGCTTGGATGTTTAATGAGGCACTGAGAGCCCATAAAGATTTAGATCAGAATGATTTGCCCATTAAGGATGCCGAATATATCTTAGTACCACCCTGAATGATGCCACTTCTTCTCCAAAACACTTGGAAGTCTGGATGCAGAAATCAACCTGCCTGGCATTTGAGAGGAACCATGGAAGTGCTCAGCCCAGAGGCCCAGAGGCCAAACACTGTCCATCTGGAAAACGTTAGCTGTCTACCATGAAGGAACAGAGAGATGCTGACTCTGAAGCTGGAAAGGTGATTACAGAGGAGGACATGGAAGCCCAGAGAGGTCAGTGGTTTGTTCAAAGTCACACAGAGCACCAGGGAGCATTAGTCCTGGTGATGAGTTATCTGAAAGAAAAAAAGAACAATTATTCTGTGCAGGGAGAAGAGCTGTCACGACTCCTTTAGGATGCGAAGGGTGATCTAGGGGCATAAAAGACCCAAATAGAATCTTTTGGGGTTTTCAAGCTTGAGGATTTACATTCATTTCTAAATAGAAACATGCATTGTGTCATTTTCTGAATCTTTAATGACTGGGGCAACAATGAAGAGGGACTCTTAGTGGGGACTGACTCATGAAATGGATTAAAAATGGCATCGCTGTGCCTTTAAGCTGAGACATTTTTAGTGTCTGGAAACACGAAGGCATGAAATGAAATGTTGAGTAGGTATTCGTTGAACTAAGGGAGGAATGAGGCTGGCTCTCTCAGAGGGACCTATTAGGCCCTGGTCAAGGAATATTAATTATTTTTCTCTTTCTAAGTGTAAAGGCAATGTATGTTTATTGTAGAAAATGGAGAGAGGAAGGCAACTATGTCGAATAATAACAACAAACTCACCCATTACACGCTCCTTCTAATATCTCCAGAAATACCAATTCTTAGCATTTTTTCATATATATGCATTTTTTAAAACTAGTGTCAACCTTATTTAGAGATTTGTGTTTTGCCTTGATTCCAAGTTACCATTTAGTAGTCTCCAAAGAGATGAATTTAGGTAGCTGCTTTATATTCCATTGAGAGGTTGTGGCATAATTTATGAACCTCTTTCTAGGTCATTTCCAATTTTTCAATATTATAAATAACACGATGATAAACATCCGGGTGCATAAATCTTGGGTGCCACCTCTGGACGTGCACATGTGCTCTGCTCCCGGCAGTGAGAGGGGTCAGAGAATATCACTGTCCTCTGCCACCAAGTGCCCGGGCTGTGGTCCCAGCAGCGCTCAGCCCCAGGCCCACTCTAAGCTCTGCAGCCGCAGCTGCAGCCTCCTGGAGAATGACTGGGCAGGGTGGGCCGAGCAGCCTGGGCCTGTGAACACCGCCAAGATCCGTTCCTTTGGGCAGGTCCCTCTGCCTGCCTTGACTGAGTGTCCCTTTTATAAAAGGAGGAGCATGAACTAGGCCATTGGATTTTAATTTATTATTTTTTTAAAGAGAGTTTTTGCTATAGGGTGCATACACATGCTGAGGAGACAGAAAAAGAGACAGAAAGTGAGAAATGACCCTCCTCTTCCCAGGGGAGATGGCCATGCCTCAATTTCTTCTCTTCCATTCACCTCTCGGGATTTGGGGCATGCACTACATGTACCTGGCATGAGTTTCAAGTCGCCAGGTCTGGGCCTCTAATAGCAGTTGACCAGATGAGAATGCAGCACCTTAACCACTACGCCACCTGCTGGCCTCTAATTTTATTTTTAATTTGCCAGAGAGCATGTATGCTTGCCTGGGGTGGGTTGGGGAAAGAAAAGAACCCTCCCCAATGGATTTTGGGTACACATACATGTGCACCCAGCATGTTTTTCATGGGGCTTCTGGGGCTGGGATTCAAACCGTGGCTGGCCATGTGGGATCCAGCTCCCTTAACGACTAGGTCACAGGGCCAGCCTTCAACTATTTGTAATGATTATTTTATTTTATTTATTAATTATTATTATTAATTTAATTTGATCAGAGAGAGACAGAGAGAGGTAAAATGAGAAAGCAAGCCACCAGGTCCAGGACTTGAATAGTGGTTGACCATGTGGGAGTCTAGCTCTTTAACTACCATGCCATCTGCCAGTCCCATCAATTTTTTCTTCTTAAAACCATTTAGTTCAAAGGACAATCTACATAGAAGCTCATGATGTAAACTAAAAGCAGGATCAGCTCCTTTGACTGCAATCGGAGCCCTTCCTGATTTTCTCTCATCCCACAATTACTGAGGGTCTTCTATGGGGCTGGCTCTGCACTGGGTGCTGGGGATAGAGTAGGAGCAAAATATTTGGCACTTCCCTAAGCCTAGGCCCCTTAGGCCCTTTGCCTAGGGGGTTGGGTACCACAGGGCATTGCTGTAATTGACCCCATCAAACACCTGATTTCTTTTTACCGCATTCGTTACACTATATTTATTTGACAGGGTGATCCTTGCATTGCCCCTGTTGAATTGCCCCAGGCTCAGTCCCCTTCTAGACCAGCTCTGCCCAATTCTACTGTGCCTAGTGGCTCCTGAGCCCTGAGGTGGCTCCCCAGAGCCCCAAGGCCCAGCAGGCTTAGCCTGAAATCTGTGGCCTCTGTCCATTCTGGTGACCCAGCAGACACCACCATTTATACAACCCGTGCTTCTCTGCTACCAAGAGCTGACACCGTTGTGCTCTCTCCAAGGCTGAGCGCTGTGCTCAGAGCTTTGCCTGCACTGTCCCATGCAGAGGTTCCCCTGCATATCACTGTTTTACTGATGAGAAAACTGGGGTTTGAGGTGCTAAGCACCTCACCTAAGGTTACAGTCTTCATCTAAGGTTACAGTCCTTCAGGGCCTGTGCTTCTGCCTCTGGAAACCCCACCTAAAGCCTTCACCCCTGGCCAGATGGGAGAGTCTTACCTGCTGTGAGATGCAGGGAACTCCTCTGACATCTGCGTGGACCCACCACAAGCCAGCCCTCTGCTTACCCATCACCACATCTACCGGCACCATGAAGGAGGCTGGGCATAGGACTTGGTTTGGGGGTGATGCTGCCTTCATCAGGGGGCACTGTGATTTGGGTCTGCTGGGTATGGTAGACATCACAGCTGGGCCTGAGAGACCCAGATCATATCTCTGGAATCTAGCAGCCCCGGGTTGAGCTGGGCGGGAGGCCTGTGGCTGCACCAGGACTGTCAAGGAGAGCAGGTACATAGATTTCTGCTCTCCACACCAGGGAATAGGGTGGGGTGGCGAGACAGAGAGAATGCCTGGGTTCTGTCCTGGTTCTATCCTGGTCCTGCCACTGACCACTGTGTGACTGTGGGCAAGACCCCGCCCACCGTGGCTGTCAGTTTCTGCACCTGTAAAGTCAAGATTTGGTCCAGTGCGTGTTTAGAAGCTGTAATCTGTGGATTCGTCTCCCTGCACCTGGCACCTGAAGGTGCTTTGCCTGTGTCTCAGACAGTCCCATGCATTAATGGGACAGTTATTGTGTCTGTGGCTCACCCTGCTCGCTGGCCTGTGAAATCTCCGAGGGCAGGGACCGTGTCTGATTCATCTCGTCTGCATCCTCTGGAGCCCAGCCTGGCTGGAACTGCTCAGCCCATGTCTCTCTGAATGAGAGAATGAAGAGCCCTTTGGGTGGGGGTTGGCTGGCCAGGGTCACCCTTGCCTGCCCTCGCCTAGGACCAGCTGGGCTGGTGGGAGGGGCACAGGCAGGTTTCATGTGATTTCGTTATTATTTTCGCTAGTATAAAGCAGGGTTTGTCTGGTGATGCTGGACAATGGCATACTAGGCTTCTTTATCAGTGTCTGGACCTGTCTGTTTGGCCAAGCTGGGCTTCTGGAGGTCTGGGGTTCAGCTGGTTTTCTCTGTGTCCACAGTACCCAGTGCAGGGTCTGACATGGAGTCGGTGCCCAGAAAGTGGGCAGAGGAGGCATTTCCTTACTGGGTCTTCCTCTGTCCCCCATTTAAAACTTCATTCAGACAATCTCTTAGTAATGGCCTCTCACAGCCAAATGACCAGTGCCAGGGTTGTTATGGGGTGACAGAGAGAAGACAGACTCCACCCTGATCCTCCAGGTTCTCCAGTGTGGCCTGCAAGAGTCTGGACAGGTCGGGACCAGCAGTTGGAGTAATGGCTATGTTGATGGACTCCCATGTAGTCGACCGCAGTTTGAGTCCCGGACCTGGTGGCTTAAACTCATGCCTGGTGTGTGTGCGTATGTGCCCAAGATCCCGAGAGGAGAATAGAGGAGAAGGGATTGTGGCATGGCCATCCTCTCTGGGGGGGTGATTTCTCTCTTTCTGTCTCTCCGTCTCTATCTTTCTGGTGAGCATATCCGCCCTATAGCAAAAACCTCTGGGAAAAAAAAAAAGTCTGACAGGTCAACCTGGAGTTCTCATGGACAGTGTGTGTCTTAGTTCATATAGCCTGCTGTAACAACATATCACATGTTAACAACATATCACATGGGTGTCTTATGCACAACAGGAAGAAATTTCTCATAGTTCTGGCGGCTGGGAAGGCCACGTTCAAAGCAGCAGCAGATTCCGTGTCTGCAAGAAGCCCTCTTCCTGGTTCATAGACAGTATCTTCTCACCAAGCCTTCGCATGGAGGAAGGGGAAAAGGGGCTCTCTGGGGTCTTTTTTTTATATATAATTATTTATTTTATTTTATTTATTCATTCATTTATTTTTTAGTTTGACCAGAGAGAGACAGAGGGTGAGAGTGAGAGAATGAGGAAGTGAAAAAGCAAGCCACCAGATTCAGGACTCAAACCTTGGTCAGCCATGTGGGAGTGTCTAGCACCTTAACCACCACGCCACCTGCTGGTCCCTCTGGGGTCTTTTTTATGAGGGCATTAATCCCATTCATGTGGACTCCACCCTCATGGCCTAACCACCACCCAAAGACTCCACCTCCTAGCACCATACCTTGTAGGTTAGGATTTTGACATATGAATTTGGGAGATGCAGACATTCATACCAGCAAGCTACAGGTGCGATGGAGGACAAAGCAGGAGGGAGAGACAGAGCACAGGAGAGGGAGAGAATACACGGGGATGGGAAGCTAGTCTCTGAAGCAGCAGGCCCTGAAGTGTGTAGGAAAATCTCAGGTCTGTCAATTACTGGCTCTTCAACCTTGAAGAAGTCATTTTCTCTCTTTGTGCCTGTGATTTTTCATTTGTAAAATAAGCAGTTCAAGCAAGGAGCTTAGAACAGCGCTTGGCAGTGAGTGGTCAATAGACACCAGGTAACAGAGGACAAAAAGGGCGTTCGCATTCGAATAGGTCCTCCTGCAGGACCTGGGAAAGAAACCCTCTGTGTCCCCCCTTCCCCCCCACTCAGGCCTGGCTCCTAGGCTGGGCTAGGTAGACTGAGGCCTAGAAAAGGGCAAGCACGTTTCTGAGGCCACACAGCGAGGGGCAAAGCCAAGGCTGAACCCAAGAGCTCCTGCCTCCCAGTATAAAGCACCTTTCTGGTTACCAGGCCACCTCCCTGTCAAAGTCCCACATCTGCGTACCTCTTGGATCAACTGCACGGGGCCCCACATGAAACACCGCTGGATGCTTTGTCAGTCAGGACCCGAAGTAAATGTGTGAGCTGACTTACCTGATCACTGTTCCGGCCTGCGTTGTGCTGGTCTTTCAAGAGTTTTGTTTTTCATGAAGTGATTTGGTTGGCTTTTGCCATTTAAAAAATACATTCAGGGAGGAGTGATCAGAAGCCTTCCTTTTCTTTTTTCTTTTTCTTCTTCTTTATTTTATTTTTTTTTTTTTTGAGAGGTTTTTGCTATGAGGCGCGTGTGCTCACAAGAGAGACAGAGAGACAGAAACTGAGAAATTGCCCTCCAGGGGGGATGGCCACGCCACAATCCCTTCTCCTCCATTCTCCTCTCGGGATCTTGGGCACGCACACACATGCGCCCAGCGTCAGTTTAAGCCACCGAGTCCGAGACTCGAACCGCAGTCGACTACATGGGAGTCCAGCGACATAGCCATTACGCTAACTGCTGGTCCCCAGAAGCTTTCCTTTTCTTAAGATAGAGCTCATCCAGACGAGAAGGAACCTGAATGGGCCTTTTTGAGATACAACTGCTAACCTATTCCCTTCCTACAAAGCTACTGTTCCCCATTGGCTGCTGGGACCTGCAGGCCTCTGTGCCTCTCCTCGCCTGACCTGTCAGGCTCCACCTCTTCCCTTCCCCACCCTACCTCAATGGCCTCTTCCCTGTGTCCTGGCAGGTGGGTGTACTGCCTCCCATTTCTTTCTCCATGGAGTTGGACTATATTAAATACACACACACACACACACACACATACACACACACACTGTGGCACGGGTTCCTGGCTGTCAGGGCTTACAAGAGTTTCCTGTGGTTGCTCCAACCAGTCACCTCATGTTTAATGCCTTAAGGCATTAAATCGTTCTCTGACAGGTTTGGAAGTCAGACATCCACACTGAGTTTTACAGACTAGATCACATCCCCGCGGGATGCTCCAGAGAAGATCCAGTTCTTGGTCTCTTCTCGCGTCTGGTGCTGCCGGCGTTCCTGGGCTTCTGGCCGCGTTACTCCAGTTCTCTGTGGTCACGTCCCCTTCTGCTCTCCCGACACATCTCCCTCTACCTTGCTCTTAGGACACTTGTCATTACTTTCGGGGCCCACCCAGAGGACCTAGGATGATTTCCACATCTCACGATCCTTCATGTCATCTTTAATCACATCCTCAAAGCCCCTTTTGCCACATAAGGCAGCATTCCCAGGTTCCAGGATTAAGACCTGGATATCTTTAAGGTCATTCTTCAGTGGACCGCAGGGCTAAAGAGAAGTGGGATATATTTTAAAAGCTTTCTCATTAATGGGAAAGACATTTCCTGCCACCCTGAAGATCCTTGCCGTGTTCGGCCTTCTATCCTTTCAGCTCATGTTTTGCAGAATGGGGAAGGAAAGAATTATTGTCTTAAAGTGGACGGGAGTGGATTCTGGCTACGACTGGGCATGTAACCGGAAGTATTGAGAAATTAATGGGGATCTTGTTTTGTGGACTCGCGTGGGCTCTCTAGAGGGAACAAAGGCTTTGTTTCTCCAGCTTCATTATTGCCTGCGGAGCTCTCTACCCAGGGAAGAACCTGCCTCTGTTTATAAAGTCTGGACTTAAAAAAATAAATAAAATAAATGCTTTTTGGGGGAAAGAATCAGGCTTTCTGATGTCTTAAGGGCAGATTGGAGAATTTGCCAGCTGGAGACCTGAGACCTGCCTTGGCAGAGGCAGTAGAGCTGAGGTGATTACACTGGGTTGATGAAGGGAAAGTGTGAGGCTTTGTTGATGAAGGGAAAGTGTGAGGCTTTGTGCTCTGGGAAGAGGGTTGAAGAAGGAAGTGCCCGGCCTCAGGGTACAGTCATCTAGCTGGTTCCCCACCCATTTCCAGGCTCCTGGGGTCCAGTGCCTGGTGGGGCTGCCTCAGAGGTAGACTGGCAAGCACATGCCATCATCCTTCCCCCACAGGGACTGCCTCCCCGACGCCCCTTGAAGCCTCAAGAGGGAAGGGAAAGTTTCTTCCTTCTTTTGCTGTTGGGGATTTAGTTTGCTCCTGGTATTTTGCTGTCATGAGTAATGCCACTATGAGCATTTGTGGTCATGTCTCCTGGTGCTCACAGAAGGGTTCCCCAATGACACACTTAGGAGTGAGATTGTTGGGTCATGTGATGTGTGACTATTAAACCTTCTAAATTAAAGCCAAATCAGGAAGTGCTCCCACCTGCCTTGGATGAATTCCTTGCTCCTCCACTTCGTGGTCTCTCTAGTGCCCCCTATTGGCAGAGGTTAAGCGAGCACCAGCCAGCCAAGAGGAAAGTTAACGAGCCACAGAGAAGGCATCACAGAGCTGAATTGAGAGGGCATAGACTTAGTGATGAGAGGCAAGCAGCTATGTAAAAAATATGTGACCGTGGTGGCAACCAAATAAAAACCAACTGGACCAATGTGGCCCGAAGGTAAAAATCCTCTGCAACATAGCTTGATTTCCTACTGATCTCCACTCTGTGTCTTCTGCTCTTGCCACAGGGAGGGTCTTGTTACCCCCGAACGTGGTGTTCTTCCACATCCGTTTATCCTGTTCTCTCCATCTGGTATCCACCTCTCCCTAGCACACTTCCCTCCCCATGCAAGTCCTTCTCTTTGCTGAAAGCCCATTTCAAACACTGCTTCCATCATTGTATTCTCTGATCTCTCTAGCTGGGGGTCATCAAACGTATCCTTCCCTCGAGTCCTACTGCTTCACATCTTTCCCTCTCTCTGGTGACAAGCACTGTTCACATTCACAGTCGTTTGGGTCTATGACTCATCTCCTCAGATTTATTTATCTTTGAGCAATCATACAGGGATAGAGAAAATAATCACTTATATCCCACAGTTGGCACAATTTTTATCATTTAAACATACTCCTTTATAGCTTTCTGCGCATATTGTGATATCCATAACACTGTTATTATAGTGTATCTAATTTTATTTATTTTTTTGCCCTTGTTAGGGCAAACACTCTTTCCCTGTGTTGCTTCATAGCATCACAATCGCTAATGGTTACCCACTGCTCATTGTCTGTTAGTCATTTTGGTTGCAAGTGACAGAAACTCAACCTAATGAGCTGAAGCAACAAAGGCATCTCTGTGCAGAGGGTTTGAGGACATCTCATAGGAACTAAATTTAGACAAGAGTGGCATTTGGGACCTTGACACATGGGTGCAGATGCCACGAGATTGATCCTGTGCCTGTGTCACTTCATTATGTCCTCTCTCCGCAGACCGGCTCCTTCTCTTTTCCTGTCCACACTCACTGACCATGGCCAAGCTTGGTGTGTGACATACAGTCACCCTCACGGGGACTGGCCCCTCTTTCTCAGGTACGGGCCCTGCTTGTGGAGCCTTGTGGGGAGAGTCCGCTTTTTCCATGTGGGTGATTTCTAAATAAACAAGCGGCTGGTGTAGAAGAAGGATCCTGGGGAGAAAATTCCATGGTGAGATTTTATATTGCTTCCCAATCACCGTGACTGTGGCAGTCCCATTTTTAGCAAATAAGTCTTCCCTTATTTTGAATGATTTTCTTTGGACCAATTTTTAGAAGTGAGATAACTGGGTCATAAAGTTTGTGCATTTTTATGATGTTTGATATTATTGCCAAATTGATTTCAGAGAGTTATTCAACCTCACTCCCACTCCACAGCCATGTGTGAGAGCCATTTCATCGTGCCATTGAGAGCACTGGGCATTATGACTTGAAATAGATTTTTTACTATTTTAATACTCATAAAAAGATGTCTCATAATTTTTATTAGCATTTGCCTGGTTACTAGTAAGGCCGAAGACTCCCCCATATATTTGTTTTATTAAAGTATATTCCCTTTTGTGAATTGTCTTTTCCTGGCTTTGCCCATTTATCTTGTGGAGTGTTCATCCCGTCCAAATTTAATTGGCCTTTCTTTCTGTGTGTTCATTGCCCTTTCTCTCCCTTCCCGTGGGGCATATCTGGCATTGCAGTTATTTGTGTCTGTGTCTGATCTTTCTTGTTGGACCATGAGCTCCTGGTGGGCAGAGCCAGGCCTGGGCTCCAGCCTAGCATGGAGCCTTGTTCTAGGAAAGTGCTCAGTGATGATTAATTGGGTAAACTCAGCCAGTGATTCCAGTCCACAGTATGTAGACATGACGGTTCACCCTGTGCGGGGCTGCAGACGGGCTACCAGGACTCAAGGAGCACAGACTACATCCAGTCGGCCACTCAGCAAACAGTCACGGAAGCTTTCCTATGCCTCAAGTCTGGGGTCAGGGTCAATCAGGAAATATGCCTACACCTGCAGTGTGTGGTGTCCTCGCTCCTCCACCTGTGATCTCTCTTGAGCTCCCCCTACTGGCAGGAGCTTACAGGGCACGGAGGTGAAAGAGTGGACAACTGCAGTTACCGATAAATCCTATTTATCCCAAAGAGTTCCAGAGAGTTCTATGAACTCTAGTGGGGTAGGAGCACAAACAGAACTGGCAAACTTTTTCTGTAAAGAGCTAAGTAGGATGCATTTTAGGGTTTTTTTTTTTTTTTTTTTTTTTTTTAAATTAAGATAACCCTTTAACACATAAAAACGATTCTTAGCTAGTGGTTCAGGCAAAAACAGCTGAGAGCCTGATTCGTTCTGCTGGCTCCATGTGCTAACCTCCAATCCAGACTCTAGAATCAGAATCATAACTGAAGGGCCAACTCCCTCATCATCATACAGATGGGGAAACTGAGGCCCAGAGGGCCAAAATTTCCTGAACCAGGCAGCTGAGGGCTTAGCTGAGGTTAGAGAGAGGTCTGCTCCCAGAGCACAGGGCTCCCTCCCCAGGGCTAGCTCCTGTCCCTTCCAGCACGGGAATTCTTCGACCCTATGGCCTCCTGTTGAATTGGGGCTGGAGGTGAGGGAAAAGATGAAGCAGAAGCATTATTAATTAATGCTTGCACATTCTGAGGCTAAGCATTTTGTTGAGTGGAGAAACATTTTCCTCATTACAATTGATTTTTACAGCACAAGTGTCATGCTTTTTCAACTGAATCATGTATAGGGCAGTTAATACTAAATATAATTGCTTTTCTTCTTCTGAGTTAACTCTCTGGAGACATGACCCAAAAACAAGACCCTCAGCTGCTCGTCCTTCCTCCAGAGGCTTCTGGGCTCAGGGACTGGAGGGGCAATGTCATCTTCTGACCCTTCCCTCTCTGTGCAAAGCAAGCTGGAATCTGACTGGAACTGCAGCCACGGTCCCTCCAGGGCTCTCTGCTCTCGGCAGGCCATTTCCTGCAGGAAATGGCTATCACCATCCCCACACTGTCCTTGACAGCATTCTTATCGGGGAACATTTGTTTTAGAGAGTTTTTTTTCTTTTTCTTTTTTGCTATAGAGAGTATGTGCACGCCAAAGGGACAGAGAAAGACAGACAGTAAGAAATCACCCCCCTAAGGGTGATAGTCACACTACAATCCCTCCTCCACCATTCTCTCCTCTTGGGATTTTGGGCACGCATGCACACATGCCCAGCATGAGTTTCTTTTTTTTCTTTTTTTAAGAGTTTTTTTTTTTTTTTTAAGTTTTATTTTTTGTTTTTGTGTGTGTGTGTTTGTGTTTTTTTTGTTGTTGTTGTTTTTGTTTTTGTTTTTTGCTATAGAGCGCATGTGCTCACCAGAAAGACAGAGAGAGACAGAAAGATAGAAAGTGAGAAGTCAACCCCCCAGGGGGGATGGCCATGCCACAATCCCTTCTCCTCCATTCTCCTCTCAGGATCTTGGGCACTCACGCACACACGCCCGGAGTGAGTTTAAGCCACCGGGTCTAAGACTTGAACCGTGGTTGACTACATGGGAGTCCAGCGACATAGCCATTACACTAACTGCTGGTCCCCCCAGCATGAGTTTCAAGACACTTGGCCCAGGACTTGAACGGAGGTCAACTTCATGGGAGTCCAGCAACATAACCATTACACCATCTGCTGGTCCTGGAGCAGCATGTTTTGATGTCCCAGCCAGGATGGGAGATTTGATCTGCTGACCAGATCTTGAGTTAGGGGTCCAGGATTCTGTTGTTCCCATTGCTCCTGCCAGCAATGTGACCTTGGCAAGTTTCTGCCTCTCCTTATGCCTCAGTTTTCCTTCTGATATTAACAAAGGACAGTCTTGCCATTCTTTGGTGTTTATTTCTGGCAGCTTGTGATGTGACCAACCTGGGACCGCATTCAGTCCTGAGGACCACCACAGTGCTCCTGAGGCCTGGGCACCTTCCCTGGGCTGTGTCCTCCTCCTGCCTTGATGGTCTCTTTGGTCTCCCCTTATGACCACTCCTTTCCTTTTGCATTTCTGTCCCACCTGTGCTAAATTATTGATCAGTATTCTGCTTTGCACCCTGGATGCCAAGGACTTGCTATGCCCGTGGGTACTAGGTAGAGAATGGGCAGACCTGGCAGGAGGCAGAGCAGAGATGGGATGTGAAGAAGATAATTTGTGGAATGGCTTTTGTTCTTTCAAAAAGGAGGTGCAGGATCAATCTGTGGTGTGGTGACTAGGGCAGCTGGATCCCACACGACTACCTTTGTGGTTTAAGGCTTGGACTTGGCGCTTTGGAGACACACTGGGTGCGTGTGTGTGCCCAAAATCCTGACAGGAGGAGAAATGGAGAAGATGGGATTGCCACGTGACCATGCCCCATGGAGAGTGCTTTCTCGCTTTCTTTCTCTCTCCCTCTCTCTGTCTTTCCAGCAAGCTCAAGTGCCTTCTGGCGAAAATAAAATAATAATAATAATAAACAAAAAGGAGGTGCTGGCACTCTGGTTGCTATTCCTGCCTGCCCACGGTGAGTGATTTTTTGCTTTCCCCCCCCTCTCTCTGGTGAGTGCATGTGTCCTATAGCAAAAACAAAACAAAGCACAAAAACAGGTGGGAACCTAATCTGATTGTGGGATTAAGATGTGGAGCCTTGGAGAAGTGAGCAGAATCAGATCACCGGGACAGGCCCTGAACACTGGGGGGTTTGTAAGGAAAGTGAAGGAGATGAGAACAGAGACTCACAGGCGCAGACCCCCTCTCTCTGCTCAAGTGCTCGCCGCGCAGCACTCTGCACTGTCTCGGGATCCCGCAGAGTCCCTTCCAGCAAGAAGGCTCTCAGCAGATATGGTTCCTGGACCTTCAGCCTCCAAACTGTGAGCTGAATCAACCTGTATTCTTATGAGACAGAAAGAGCTACCCTTCTTCCTCACATCCGACTTGCCAGAATGTAGCTGTAGTGGCGGGAGGTCCCACAGCCACCTTGTGCCGTGAGTTGACTTGGGGGATGGAAGCCGTGCAGCCTAGATTAACAAGAGGGAGGGAATGTAGGTCACTGACTCTGTGTTATGCCAAGCCAACCCAGGACTTTCTACTGCTGGACTTCTCAAATTAAGAGAAAAATAAACTTTTATCTTGCTTAGGACACTCAAGGTTTTTCTTCAACGCTAAACCCCATCTCAACACATACTGACACTAAAATGAAACTCTGTTCTTCTCAGTCCTTGTGGTCAGAGCCTCGCTGTGTCCATGCTGAAGTGAGGACAATGTGCCCCTCCCAAACTTTGCTGGTCAGGTTTTACCCAGGCCCGGCGGCAAAAGCCCTCCGCCTCCAAGCAGCCCTTCTCTTTCCCTTGTTTTTCTCCTGCAGCAGTGCATTATTCCAGTGCATATTGAATGCTGAAATATGTACACGAGTCACCCAAGGAGCAGGTTAATGGTCTGATTCTGGTCTAGCCTGCATGTCTAACAAGTTCCCAGTTACTGTAAGCCTCTTGCAGACGTGGGCCATGTGGGAATCTCTCCTGTTCCCACAATGCTTGGCACAGTAGGTACTCAGTGTACGCAGAATGACTGACCGAACAGTAGGCAATTAGGATCCAAGATGCCAAGAAATCCTGCCGGAAAGGAAACTGACACTCTGTGTACCATGCAGCCCTCCAATTTATTTTAACGGGAAGCCTATTTTCAGAAATATCTATCAACATTTTATGAAAACAGTGCTTTGAGAAAGCCACTTTGGGAGACCTGGGTTTAGAGCTAGGTCTTAGCTGACCCTATAACTCGAATGAACCGATCTCCATGCGGGAGTCTTAAACCCAGAGCTCTATATGGGTGTCTGATTCAGTAATTAGGAGAAATTGCTTCATTGCAGATCTTCCTGTACCCCTGCAGGCCTGCAAACTCCTTGAGGGGAAATATGCGAATACGTTAAAATATGAGAGCAGTTGGCATTGCTTGGGCATTCATTTTTCCTCCTCTCCTGGCAGTGCCCAACCTGCCTATGACCCCCTCAGAGCACAGGAGCCTGAGTAATTTGCCAATTAGCATGATCCTATGGATTTGTAGGAATGTCTTTGTTCCCGGGCAGAGACAGGAGGAAGTCTGGGGAAGAAACTGAAGGAGGCGCTGGCTCTAGTTTGAAGCTGGAGAAAAAGACAGAGGCCTCCCCAAGGGATGATGTTGACTAGGTTAAGCCCTAGAGCCTTTCTTGCTGTGAAAGAAGCCTCCTGGGCTCTAGAGGGCCTACCTGAGCCAGCTTTAAGAGAAGGAGAAAGCTGGGAATTGGCATTTCATCATTCCTCTGGAATATCTCTAGAAATACAGGCTCAGCTGTCTGCTTAGGAATCCCAAGAGTGGCCAAAAGCTCTCTAGGAAATGGCTTGAAGATCCAGTCATGAGGTACACATGGGCTGTACCCCTTGAACTAGAACTTGAGTATCAGCTCTTTTTCCTTATTTTAGGTCTTTGCATCAGCTCTAGGTCCATTAAAAATAAAAATTCTACTTCCTGTTTCATATGTCTGAAGAAATGGCCCCTCTGAAATAAAGCCAGAAAGCTGTAAGGAGAAGAGGGACAGGCATTCTCTAAAATGCCATAGAACAAGGAGGGAAATTAAAAAAAAAAAAAAGCTTAAATGCAAAGGGAATTGATGAGAAAAAGAAACACTGGAAGAGAAACTAAAAATGTAGTCATGGAATTAAAAGCCTACCATTAATCTCTTAGTAAGATTAAAGAAGAGATTTGGTGCTGCAAAATATTAAAGTGGTGCTGTCGAGGTCAAGGTTGAGAAATCTCATCAAAAATGCAGAGGAAAAGATAAAGAAATTAAATAGGCAGAGGAAAGTTTATAGATACGGAGACCAGAGAACAAAAATCACCAGGCAGACACTCAGTGTTTCTGAGGGTGAGAGCAGAGAGAAGCCGTCATCCGATAGATAAGAAATACACACAAATCCTGACTGAGCAGCTCGGAGAAGATCTGTGTCGGGCAAAAACCACTGAACTAGACCTATACCTTGCCACCTCACAAAAATATCGGGAGAATCAGGATTTCGCACATTTTAGAAGTAGGTGCACAGAGTAAAAGGGAAACGACAAAGGAAGAGAAGTCAGAAGTCAGACTCTTGTTCAATTCTGATGGAAAACATCTGCATCAAAAAGATCAAAGAGAAACTGTGATTCAATAATTTAATGTCCAGCTAAGGTACATTTCATGCTTGAATTCTCAAGAAAGATACACTTGGGGCCAGATGGTGGCGTGGAGATAAGACACAACATTCTGTGAGGCAATCCCACGTGGGAAGGTTCCAGTTCAAGTCCAGAGACCTCCCTGGGTATGCCAGGCACACGCTTGTGTGTGATTCAGGAGCAGTTGAAGGTTGAGGGTGAATCGTGGTGTCAAGGCCCTGCCGGGGGTGCTGTCTTTTCTCTGTCTCTCTCATTCATGGAAGCAATAAATGAATAAACTTTAAAAAAAAAGTGGGGGGGGGAGATTATTACAGTTTGGATAATGGTCTGTCCCCCAAAGATTCATGTTTTGGGATTTGGTCTTAGAGGAAGCTGATTGGATATCTCCCCTAAAGTTCATGTACTAGGGCTTGGTTGTATTGTAAAGGTTTTAAGTAAAAATGGAATCCCTTAATGGTGGCTCAGGATGAGACTTTGGGTGTGACAATCATTAGGGCAGGGCCCCATGGTTGAGTTCTGGTGTGTATGTAAGGAGAGGAAATGAGATGGGCAGAGGCCACATGGATACTGACCAGAACAGGGAGAAACTTATGGACAGCCACTCTGCTCAAGATCCTGCTGGCTTTGCTGGAGCCTCACCAGAAGTTGCTCCCTGGACCTCAGATGTCTAAACCGTGAGCTAGATAGACCTCTATTTCTTTATAAACCATCTAATCTCAGGTATTTCTGTTAGCAACACAATAATGGACTCTACAGATACCCTCGACTATATAAAGGTTTAAAAAATTTACCTTGGGACCAGTAGATGGCGTAATGGCTAGGTCGCTGGACTCCCATGTAGTCGACCGCGGTCCGAGCCCCAGACCCGGTGGCTTAAACTCACACCAGGCGCGTGTGCATGCGTGCCTAAGATCCCGAAAGAATGGAAGAGAAGGGATTACAGTGTGGCCATCCCCCCTGGGGGGGTGATTTCTTGCTTTCTGTCTCTGTTTCTCTCTGTCTCTCTGGCAGGCACACATACCCTACAGCAAAATCTCTTTACAAAAAAAAAAAAAGTAGATTGGAGATTACCAGAGGCAGAGAGGAGGGAGAATGAAGAGGTCAAACAGATTAAATGCAACAGAGAGGTTTTGTTTTTATAAAGGCTACCTTAAATATATAACTTTCATAAATCTTTTTAAAGACTTATTAATTTTATTATCATCATCATTACTATTATTTTTAGATATGCTATAGGTGCTCACCAGAGAAAGACAGAGAGAGAGAGAAAGTGAGAAAGCAAGCTGCCTGGTCTGGGACTCAAATCATGGTCAGTCATGTGGGAGTCCTAGCACCTTAACTACCATGTCATCTGCTGGCCCCAACTTTCATCTTTGTGCAATAAGTAACATAGCACCAAAATATATAAAGCAGACACACACACAACTAGTTATCATTAACTAGGGGAACAAAATAACAGGCTAACCTAAATAAATAAGAAACATCTGCCCTGTTCCATCTCCCCTCTCTTTGCCCCAACCCAAGAGAAGAAGCACAGGATAGAAGGGGAGGAGTACGTGAGGAATAATCTTCCCCATCAGTCCTCCATATTCACTGAAATCGGGAAATTTTCATCAATATATTACCACTATCTGATCCTCGGATCCTGTTCACTTTTCACCAAATGTCCCAATAATGTCTTTGACAGCAAAAGAAGTCAGCTCAGAGTCCTATGCTGTCTTTAGAAAAATTTTTGCTATAGGGTGCGTCCACTTACTGGAGAGAGACAGAGACAGAAAGCAAGAAATCACTCCCCAGGGGAGATGGCCACGCTGCAATCCCTTCTCTTCTTGAGATTTTGGGCACACACACACACACACTTGTGATTGGCGTGAGTTTTAAGGCGCTGGGTCCAGGACTTGAACTGTGGTTGACTATGTGGGAGACCAGCGACATAACCATTATGCCATCTGTTTGTCCTAGTGACAAACAGAAGTTTCTTCAGTCTCCACTGCTTATGAGCACTTCCTCAGTCTCTGACTCTCGTGGCCTCAACATTTTTGAAGATAGCAGGCCAGTTGATTTGTAGGACATTCTTTAATGTGGGGCTGTCTGACGTCTTCTCACAATTAGAATCAGAATGTATTCAAGTAGACATATCCCTGAAATGATGCTTCTGCGACTTCATTGCAATCTCGTAGGTGGCTTATGATGCCATTTGTCCCATTCCTCATAAAGTTCATGCTGATCGCTCAATAAGGGGGTGTTCACCAGGCTTTTCCCTTGTAGTTTACCCTTTTCCTCTTTGTAATAAATAAATATTGTGTAAGGAGGTACTTTGAGATTATGTAAATATTCCCTTTCTCATTAAACTTTGAATTTGTTCATTTATTAATTTATGCCAGATAGACTCATGGGTTCCTGTTTTATTCAATGAGGTGCAGTGTGTTGCTCTCACTATTCATTTTCATGCCCCAGTTACCTCCGATTTGGTATTTGGTAGTCCCTTTAAATGGGTTGCTTTTGACAAGTCCTCACAATTCTTTGAGCATGTCTTTGCCTTCTAGCATGACAACATATGCCTCGCATACCTTCTGCTTTCCCTCTCTAAGCCCTGGAGCCAGCCATTTCTCCAAGGAGCTCTTGTTTCTTTCCGTGGAGAATAGTATTTAGAAGCTAGTTATGGGCACTAGGCATGCTCACTGCACACACATATTGTGTATGTGTGTATTCCCTAGTAAGTATGTGCATCTACATGCATATTTCTACCTTTATCTCCATGTTTTAAAATCAATGCGTTCACACCAACAGCCCTACTTCTAGTCCAATACCACTGAATTCTTTCTAGTTTTCAGTCTTGGTAACTTCTTTCCCTGCCAGTGAGGAATGTGGTTCCCGTTGTGCACAACACTTTCACTCTCTTGCTCACCCCCCTTGATGTGACCAGTCTCCAACAGCATGACCTTATGGGGTGGGTGTCCTCCTCACCACACCTGAGCTTTGACACCCTGCGCCGACCTGTCCCTCCGCCCTCAGGTGCCGTCCCAGCCCTGTTGATTTTTACCTCTCCTGCCCCCACCAGGCATCCACCCTCTCCCTCTCAGTCTGGGTATGACTCTCTGGTGCCCTACACTGGCTGCTGCCCCCACCCCTGAATGGATACGCTCCTCCCCGACTCGGGCTCTGGACCTCATGCTGGCAGCACCCTGCATGGACGCCTTCCGTCCCCTCCTGGCTCCGACACCTGTTTTGGCTACCAAGGCTTTGGGAGCAATGAACGAAGAGGAAGAAGTAGAGTTCTTACAGGGTTAATCAAAAAAGATAGAAAAATCAAATATTCAACACAGGGAATAAGAAAGGAGAAAGGATCATGAAGGCACAACGTTGTTTTAATGAGAAGAGAATGGACAAAAATGAAACGATGGCTAGAATGAATAAAAGAAGAAAATACTAATTGGCAAAATATACCCAAAGCATAACAGGCCTGAAAAAAACGGAGAGTTATCAAATGATGGTATTCAAAAAAGGAGTTGGGTTTTATGGGTGGATTATTTTAAATCTTTAAGGAATAGATACCTTCTAGGAAAAGCATATTTGAAATGCTTACGAATATGGTTTTTGAAAGTAGCATAACTTCACACCCAAACCTGAGAATGATAGCCCTGGAAACTATAATCCAATTTCACTTCTGACAGGAATGGAGTGTGGAACTTCTCCAACTGCCTAAGAATGAGAAATTGGGACCCAAAGCATCAGATCTAAAGAAAATCACTGGATTAGTCCGAGTTCTCCAGAGAAACAGAATCAACAGGATATGTGTATATATATATATATATAGAGAGAGAGATTTATTTTAAGCAATTAGCTCACGCAGTTGTGGAAGCTTGGTAAATCCAAAATCTCAGAGTAGGTGGGCAGGCTGTGACTCAGGGAAGAATGCAGTTCAAGCCCAAAGTCGGCCTTCTGGTAGGATTCCTTCTTGTTCAGGGGAGGTCAGTCTTTGTCCTGTGAAGGCCTTTAACAGATTGGACGAGACCCACCCACATGTAGAGGGTAATCTTCTTAAAATGCTAATCTCATCCCAAAACATCTTTACAGAATCCTCCAGAATAATGTTAGGCCAAATACCTAGGCACCAGGCAAGTCGGCATATAAAATGAACATTACAGCCACCTTGTAAAGAAAGCCAAAAAGAATGAGGGCCCAGGTGCCCAGCCTGGGTGCCAAACTGCTCCTCTTCCTCCCTTGTCAATCCAGCTGCCTCCTCAACCCCAGCCAGAGGACTAGGACAGAGAAGGAACTGGACAGAATTCCAAGTCAGGAACTCTTCCCCACTAGGCCAAGCCAGTGATCTCAGAGAACACTTCCTAGGGACTAGGAGCACCTACAGGAAGGGGAATGATATCCCATTTCTTGGTTGGATACTGGCTGAACTGTGAAATCTAGAGCCTGGCCCCAAGAAGAAGGGGTCAGAGGTGACGGGAGTGTGGTTAGAGGGTCCTTGGACAGCTTCTCAGGGGTCCCCAGGAGTTTCACATTGGCATGCTGTGAGTGTTGAATTAGTTCCTAGGGCTTTCACAGCAGTACCACAGAATGGGTGCTTAAACAAAAGAAATTTATTTTCTCAAAGTTCTGGAGGCTAGAAGCCCGAGATCACAAGCTTTACAATAGGGCTGATTTCTTCTGAGGCCCCTCTTCACGGCTTGTAGATGGGCCACCTTCTGTCTTTGTCTTCCTATTTTTACCATGGCATTCACTCTGGGCTCCTCTGTGTCCTGATCTCCTTTTATTATGAGGACATCTATCAGATCAGATTCAGGTCTCCAATGAACTCACTTAATCTGACTTTTGTGAAGACCCTGTTTCTAGGGACCAGCAGTTAGCCTAATGGCTATGTCGCTGGACTCCCACGTAGTCGACTGTGGTTTGCGTCCCGGACCCGGTGGCTTAAAACTCATGCCAGGCGCGTGTGCGTGCATGCCCAAGATCCTGATAGGAGAACGGAGGAGAAGGGATTGCAGCGTGGCCATCCCCCCAGGGGGTTATTTCTCGCTTTCTGTCTCTCTGTCTCTCTCTGTCTGGAGAGTGCATACGCCCTATAGCAAAAACCTCTCCCCCCCCCAAAAAAAAAAGGTTAAAAAAAAAAAGACCCTGTCTCTAAATGCAGTCATATACTGAAGTACTGGGGGATTAGGACTTCAGTGTATGAATTAGGGGTGGGGGGTGAGGAGGGGCTGACACAATTTAGCTCATAACAGTTGTGGACATTGAGAACAGTGTCTGCCTCATCTTGGGATTCCTGAAGGGCAAGGACAGTGAGCAGCCTGTGCTGAAAGGGCGCAGGGACTTGGGTGTCATGTGCCTGGAAGACGTGGGGGAAAGGATGCCTTCCCTGATTGCCAGGGCCTTCAGGGTGTGCAGAAGGGGACTTCTATGTTCCACATGAAAGAATAGGTGGCATGCAGGAGGGACAAGCAGTGGAATGTCTCACATAGCTGGGGGGCCAGGCATGGACTGTTGTAGGCCAGCAGGGAGACAGGACTGCCTCTCCGTGAGGGGGTGTCAGGGACAGGGAGGCTCGGGGTGGCACCATGCCAGGTAAACCAGTGCCTCGTCCTCACCTGGAGACAAATCAGTGGAACCATTAGCTGCAGACAGAGCTGAACTAAGCCAATGCCAGACCTGGGTGCCCCTTCTGCCAGTCACTCAAAGTGACACTGCCACTAGAGGCTTGAGCTTTGACAATGAAGGAGGACAAGGGGGGCATTTTCTCAGGGTTGGAAAAGTCCCTCTCACTCTTCACTGTTCCCAGGACCAAGAGACCTGAACTGGGTGGGGAGGAGGGCTGGGGGGGGGGGAAGAGTGAGAGAATCTAGTTGGGAAATATGACTCAAGCATTTTGCTAAACAAAAATTGCTCCTATTAATTGCTGATGGGTTTATGCAGTTTGTTATACCTATAACCACCTTACGAAGAGAGACGGAGGCTTGGGGCTCAGTGTGGTGAAAAGCAGACCCAAGTCTGCATAGCTGCTGTGTGAAGATCTGGGCTCAGAACTCAGCTCTGCCCTGAGACACAGGACACCACAACACGAGGACAGAACACAGGTTTCCCAGACTCATGCAAATTTTGAAGGCTCCTTACCTCATTTACAGACAAAGTGAGGTCTAACCAAACTAAACAGTGGTCTCAATCTCAGCAGGGGTGCGTGCGTGCGTATGCGTGCATGTACATGTGTGTGCGTGCACATGTGAGACGTACGCAGTTGCAGTATAACAGAGGTTTCTAGGTAGTGAAATCGAGCACCTCTTCCTTACAGGGGTCCGGCCATCCTGGGCAAGTCCAACATGGAGTTGCTGGAACAGACTCTTCAGTTCTGTGTAGGGGCCTCAGAGCCTAGTGCTGTGGGTCTCTGACCTAGTTTTGCATGGTGAGTCATCTGTTTCCCCTTTGCTTTCAGGCCTCAAGTCAGCAGAGGCCTCCTTCCTTCCAGGGCCTCCTCCTCCTTTTCCTTCTCTCACCTGGCCAGTAAGCTGTGGTGGCTGCCCATTCTTTATGGGTGCCAGCCCATGGCATGAAAGAACCCCTTTTGCTGAGATGGAGACAGTGAGTCAAGCTCCTCTCTGGAATGTCCCATCTGAGTGAGCAGGCACTGGGCCTGGCAGCCCATGCTTAAGACAGCCTAGGGATCTTGTCCTGCCTGGGGACCCAGTAAGGAGAGGCAGGGCAAGAGGCTGGTGGGGGGCCTCAGGGCACTGTGCCCTTTTCTGGCCACCTTCCGTCCCCACTCTGAATGCCAGCCTGGCCTCTCAACAGGGGCCTGCAGTGGCTTTACCTCTGCCGAATGTGACAGAAAACAAGGAGTATTTACTGAAGGAGCTTTTTTTCAACCCTGCTCTACCCTACAAGTAAAATAACCTAGGCAAAAATCTTCATTAGAGGGGCCAGCCTGCGGCCTGTTGGTTAAGGCTTCTGAATCCCACATCCCACTTGAACTTTGCAGTTCAAGTGCTGGACTCAGTGGTGTGAGAAACATGCTGGGTGTGTGTGTCCAAAATCCTGAAATGAAGAGAAATTGGAGAAGGGATTATAACATGACTATGCCTCATGGAGGTACTGTCTCCCTCTCCCTCTTTTTATTTTTTTCTCTCTCTGCTTCTCTCTGGTGAGTACTTGAATACTCTGGCAAATTAAAACCAAAAGCAAAACCCTCCATCTGAGTCCACCAAGAGAAGATTCAACCCTTCTAGATCACCCTTGGCCTAACTGTCCTAATCGCCTTTCACCCCAGCAGAAGCCTACCCCTTGCACTGGCTAAAACCCTCGCACTTCAGTTGACATTCATGGGCTACTACCTCAGGAGGATTCAGGCTCCCTCCCCAGTGGAAACGGGGCAAGGGTGTGGGTGGCCAGGGAGTGTACATCTCTCAACGAGCCCCCATCCCAGCTCTGGTGGTTTCTGGTGCTCGCTCCCAGGGCAGGGAAGCTGCTCTGGTCCAGATGTCTGAGGCAGAAGAAGCTCTGCATATCAGAAATTCAGAAGCAAGCACCACTTCAAAGAGTGGCTTTTCTAAGCAAAGTCCCGTTTGCCACCCACATGGAGTTGCCTGCAGGTGAGGTTTTATTTATTTATTTTTACAGAAACTCAGTACTTCCCTGTCTCTAGACACTTACAAAATACCTAAGTGCTTCCAAGAAAGGAAAGTCAGGAAGATGGGCCCTGAGGCCTGGGGTGGGTGCATGCCTTCAGCCTGAGGACCCTACCTCATTCTCTTCTCGCTTCTGAGGACCTGGATGTGCATCTGGCCTCATCCTCAGAACCTCCCGCCATGCCTGCTGCGTGCATCTGGTGCCCTTCGAATGCAGGCACCGCCTGCTGCATGAGCTACAGGGCTCAGGCTGCAGCACCTGAACACTTTGCCTTTCTTGCACACTCAGAGCTTTGCTGGCAAAGTCTCCTCCTCTCTCTCCTGCTCTCTTTTAATATAGCTCTATTGATGGTACCAGCAGTTAGCGTAATGGCTATGTCGCTGGACTCCCACGTAGTCGACTGCGGTTCAAGTCCCGGACCCGGTGGCTTAAACTCACGCTGGGCGCATGTGCGTGCGTGCCCAAGATCCCGAGAGGAGAATGGAGGAGAAGGGATTGTGGCGTGGCCATCCCCCCCTGGGGGGTGATTTCTCACTTTCTGTCTCTCTGTCTCTCTCTTGTCTGTCTGGCGAGCGCACGCGCCCTATAGCAAAAACCTCTCCAAAAAAAGAAAAAAAATGTAAAAAAAAAAAAACCAATATATATATATATATATATACACACACACACACACACACACATATATATATATATATATATATATATATATATATATATATATATATAACTCTATTGAGGGACTAGCAGATAGCATAATAGTCACGTCACTGGACTCCCGCATAGTTGACTATAGTTCAAGGTGACTTAAAACTCAAGCTGGGTGCGCGTGTGTGTGTGCATGTGTGCCCAAAATCCCAAGAGGAGAATGGAGAGGAAGGGATTTGGGGCACACACGCACACGCACACACACACGCATGCCCAGAGAAGGGATTGCGACGTCTCACTTTCTATCTGTCTCTCTCTCTCTCTCTCTTACTGTCTCTCTAGGGAGCACACAAGTCCTATTGCATAAAAAGAATCTCTAAAAATAAAAGAAAATAAAATAGCTTTACTGAGATATAATTCTCGTATCATACAATTCACTTATTTAAAAGTACAGACCCCTCAATGGTTTTTAGTGAATTCACAGATATATGCAACTATCACCCTAGTCAATTTTAGAACATTTTTATCACCTCAAAAAAAAAAAAGAAAGAAAAAGAAAGAAACCCTGTACCCTTTAGCTATTACTGCCCTATCTTCTATCCATCTTGCCCCCAGCCTTAAGCAACACTAACATGTAATGCTTTCTATTGCTCTAGATTTTCCTCTTTTTATATGACTGAAATCATATGTATGTGGTCTCTTGTAACAGGCTTCCTCCACCTCACATGTTTCCCAGGGTCATGTTGGAACGTGTATGAGTAAGTAGTTTATTCCTTCTCTTCAGGGTGGGAGCAGGCCAAGTGTGGCTCCCTACAGTGGGAGAGTCTCCAGAGTCCCCCAAGTCCGAGTTCATGATGAATGTTGCTTTGTATCCAGCCGTAGCACAACTCATTTGAGAGAATTTCATTGGCCTCCTCCTTAGGTTTGATGAGCTGGAGACAGCTTCTTCCCTAACTTCTTGCTTGCCTGGTGACATTGTCTTCCTACCCAGAAGACGGCCATCTGTCCTAGAGAACCAGTGCCTGCTCTTTCCAAAGGGCAGCTGCTTTCCCAGGTGTTCTGGGCGTCCCTCAGCCTGCTGTACCTCAGCACGCATGGACAGGATGCAGTCACGTACAGGCATCTGCACATTTCAGAAGCTTTGCTATGGTGTTCTGGCTGCATTTTCAACTCTTCTTGGCAGTTTTGGGTAAAGCAACATTCTTTTCAAAGTTAAACTTGGGCACCACCCTTCTGATACTGTAACCGAAGTTTTAAACTGCTAATAGGTTGCCCTGGATGATTTAATAATGGAAAGTGGCCAGAAAACCATGTGATCTCTTCAAATGTCATTATGGAGCAGGAAGGAGACATTTGACAGAATAAGTTTGAAGGCAAATGATTGGATGAAAAAATAAAACCATTTTATGTTTATGCCCTGCTGACTTCAGACTGTTCAATAAACTGGTTATGCCTTTAAGAATACAGAGGCAGAAATCCCAAATAAAATGGTATTGAATTCATAGGATGTTAAAAGAATAATACATTATGACCAAATCAGTTTATTACAGGAATGTAAAGGTGACTCAGTACTAGTAAATGCATTAATGTAAATGTAATTTATCACAGTAACAGGTCAAGAGAATTTTTGGCAGTAATTTGGGAACCTGTTCACACAAGACGTTTTTATTCTCTTGGCACAGGTGCCACACAGAAACCAACAGGACAAAGGCCATGTCTAGTTGGCATAGGCATTTATGCTACTTTGATAGATGTTTATCATCATCATTATTATTATTTTTAGAGAGAGATTTTTGCTATAGGGTGCATGTGCTCACTGGAGAGACAGAGAAACAGAAAGCGAGAAATCATCCCCCAGAGGATATGGCCACGATATGGCCATGTCGCAACCCCTTCTCTTCTTGGGATCTTTGGCACATATGCAAACACACCCAGCATGAGGGTTTTTTTTTTTTTTTAATTTAACTTTATTTATTTATTTTAATTTGACCAGAGAGGGACAGAGAGAGAGAGAGGAAGTGAGAAACCAAGCTGCCAGGTCTGGGACTCGAACTGTGGTTGGCCATGTGGGAGTTCAGTGCCCTTAACCACCACACCACCTGCCAATCCGACCCAGCATGAGTTTTAAGCCACCAGATCCAGGACTCGAACTACAGTTGACTACATGGGAATCCAGCAACATAACCATTGGGCCATCTGCTGATCTCGTTATTACTTTTTAAAAATTTGACCAAAGAGAGACAGAGAGAGAAAGAGAAGGTGAGAAAACAAGTTGCCAGGTCTAGGACACGAAACACGTTGGCCATGTGGGAGTCCAGAACCTTAACCACCATGACACCTGCCAACCCCGAAAGACTTATTCTTAAGGGGCCACCTGATGTTAGCATGGTGGCTAATGTGCTCCGTGTGACTACAAAGCCATGCTGCATCATCCTGTGGCATGGAGGCAGTGTAGTCATGGGTAGATGATTTCTTGAGTACGGAATAGAGTCCAAAGTTCAAGGTGACAAGACTTGTATTTGAGAAATTCTTCAGGCTCCATCTGTAACTCTTAATGGACTTACCAAGGTGCTTCGAAAACCAGGAAAGAGAAACTGCTGAACACTAGAGCTTCAAAAAAATGTAAGGAGGGTTCAGAAGAAGACTCCTTCATGGCTCCTGAGAACTAGTGATTTCAGGGGAAAAAGATAAATGAAGATTTTCTACTGATAATTCAGCCTCCAGCCCACAAACTTGAGTGATAGGGAGTCCCTCTAGCCTTCTCTCTGTCTCTCTCAGCCTCTGTCTCTGTCATCTAATTTTTTTGTAATTTTCTTCTTTTTTTTTGGGGGGGGGAGAGGTTTTTTGCTATAGGGCGTGTGCGCTCGCCAGACAGACAAAGAGAGACAGAGAGACAGAAAGCGAGAAATCACCCCCCAGGGGGGATGGTCACACCGCAATCCCTTCTCCTCCATTCTCCTCTCGGGATCTTGGGCACGCACGCACACGCGCCTGGCGTGAGTTGTAAGCCACCGGGTCCGAGACGCGAACCGCGGTCGACTACGTGGGAGTCCAGTGACATAGCCATTACGCTAACTGCTGGTTCCCTAATTTTCTTCTTTTTTAAAAATGTTTTAAGGTAAAAGTATTTTCTCGGCTTTCAGCCCCGCCTTTATCTCGCTAATAATCCCCTCTCCTTCTCCCTCTCCCACCCAGGAGAGGCAAGGGCAGGCCTTCAGAAGAAGACTCCTTCATGGTCCCTGAGAAGTAGTGATATAGTGCTTGTGTGCTGTGTGGTTTTCTATTTTTTTTTAATAATTTTTTTGTTGCTTTTATTTTTTTTCCTTCTTTTTCTCTCTGTTTCCTTGTTGTTGTTTTTCTCTCTCTGTTTCCTTTTTTTTTCTTTCATCTCATCACTCTGCTCCTCAATCCCCATTCACTGTGTTTCTAGATGGAGCTAAGGGAGCCATAGCCAAATATCCAAATACTATCAGGGTTAACATATTCCTCAATATCCACTGAATCTGCTGCACAAAGGGATAAACACTGAATGGCAAAGAGATTCCAGATCACCTCCTTCTGCACACTCCTGAACGTTCAGATTGAACTTCAAGAATTAGGAAGAAACACACCATCCATCAGATGACTAAAAATCACTGCAGGGCTACAAGAAATATGGGGAAGTAAGAAAATACTTCTCCTCCAAGGGAAAAGAATAACTCCTCTTCACCGACAGACAGTACAATGGAAATTATGGAAATGTCTGAAAAAGAATTTAGAATATTCATAATTATGAAGCTAACAGAGATGGAAGAGAAGAGAGATCATGAACTGTGGAAGAGGCAGGAGAAAGGAACTGACGAGTTCTAGGAGGTGAGGATATTCTTACAAGATCTAAAAGAGGAATTACACACTTTAAAAAAGAATCAAATGGACCTGTTAGAGATGAAGACTATAATTCAGGAAGTCAAAATCTCCCCTGAAAGTATTAAAAGCAGACTAGATCATACAGAAAATAGAATCTCAGACACAGCAGAGAAAATTGTTGGCCTAGAAAAATCCACCACAAAGACTGAGAAAATTGCTCCCAAAAATGAGAATAATATACAAGAAATACTAGATACCATCAAGCGTCCAAACATCTAGATAATTGGTATCCCAGAAAGCAAAGAGACTCATAAGGGCATTAATAATCTATCCCATGAAATTCTGGAAGAAAACTTTCCAAACCTAGAGAGGCACTCAAAGATCCAGTCCCAAGAAATACAAAGGACCCCAAATAGAATCAATCCAAGAAGATCTTCTCCAAGACACATTATAGCCAGATTGAGCAAAACCACAGACAAAGACAAGATACTAAGATTGGCAAGAGAAAAATGGCAAGTTACCTACTTGCCATAAAGGATAACCCATTAGGCTAACAGCGGATCTCTCATTGGAAACAATGCGAGCAAAGAAAGAATGGGAAAATATATTCAAAGTGTTAAGGGAAAAACAATTTCAACCAAGAATACTGTACCCGGCAAAATTAACTTTGGGGAAGAAAAGACAAGAACATTCTCAGATAAATAAAACCTGAAAGAATTTACGAGCACCAGACCAGATCTCCAAGAAGTTCTCAAGGGAGTGCTATACCAGGAAATTAAATATAGATACACAGAAATAAGAGTTCAAAAACTAAGAAAATGGTCAACTTAATCATAGGGACAAGTCTGGAGTTGAATATTACATCCCAGAATTTAATTGGGAAGATGGAAACACAACAGAAGATAGATTAAGGGGGGCCAGCAGATAGCTTGGTGGTTAAGGGTGCTGGACTCCCACATGGCTGACCACAGGTTGAGTCCCAGACCCGGTAGCTTGCTTTCTCACTTTCTCTCTCTCTCTGTCTCTCTCTGGTAAAATAGAAAGAAAGAAAGAAGAAAGAAAGCAGAGAGAGAGAGAGAGAGAGAGAGAGAGAGAGAGAGAGAGAGGAAGAAAGGAAGGAAGATAGATTAAGTACATGAGACTAAATGGTAAAATAGCACTTTATGGGGCCAGCAGGTGGCATGGTGGTTAAGGGTGCTGGACTCCCACATGGCTGACCATGGTTCAAGTCCTGGACCTGGCAGCTTGCTTTCTCACTTTCTCTCTCTCTCTCTGATCATATTTAAATAAATAAATAAAGTTAAATAAAATAATTCTTTAAAAAATAACATTTTATGACTTTTGACTAAAACATTGCTGATTTTCTTCTGGGCTTTTTTTTTTTTTTTTCCAGTTGTAAGGATTTTTGCCCTGTCTTGAGCTGTTGATAGGTTCACGGACCTACTATTTGAACAGAATCCTAACCTGTTTCCTGGCTTTAAGTTTTAAGCAAAGTTCCTTAGAATTTCTTTGATTTATTAAAGTTAAAACTGCTTTTCTTGAAATTATTGACTGAACTTGCTATTGAAAGTAGTTAGATTATTTAAGAAATTGTGTGATCAATAAAATGTAGGAGGAAAAGTAATAGAAGACAACTGTAGACACCAGAGATAGTGTGGAAAGAAGGTGGGAAAGGGCAGAGGGTCAGAAAGAAATAGGGGTTAAAAAATTATATATATATATATATATATATATATATATATATATATATATGAATGAAACTAGAAATGGAAAATTATTGACAATACATGCATGATTAAGCCACTATGCAGTATATTCTGGATGGGAAATCACATTTTGCATGCTGTGACAATGCTTAGGGAATGGATGTAAATTAATTTTAAAAAATGTTTCAGAAAGTAAAGAAAGAAGAAAGAGAAAGAAAGAAAGAAAGAAAGAAAGAAAGAAAGAAAGAAGAGATAGAGAGAGAGAGAGAGAGAGAGAGAGAGAGAGAAAGGAAGGAAGGAAGGAAGGAAGGAAGGAAGGAAGGAAGGAAGGAAGGGAGGAAGGAAGGGAGGGAAAAGAAAGAAAAAAATGTAAGGAGGTAGGTAAGGCGAGAGATTCACAGGGCATCAGGCAGATACTAGACATGGTTTCTAGACAGCTCAAGACCACAAATGACTTTGCTATTTATTCTTCAAGATGGGTCTCAGACACACACACACACACACACACACACACACACACATCTACTGAGATATAATCTGTATACAATAAAAGACACCAATTTTAAGTATATAATTCATGGGTTTTGATCAGTGTTTTAGTCCTGTAACTGCCACCATAGTCAAGATATGAAACTTTCCCATCACCTCCAAAGGGTCCTTGTGCCTGTTTACAGCCAGTTCCTTTCCACACCTTCATGGGCTGCGGTCAGTCTGCATTCTAGCCGGGCCTGCTGTGGGTCTCTGGAGCTCTAGGCCTCCCTCTCATCTTTGGCATTCTACTCTGAATTCCAGCTGCCCCTGCTTCCCTTAACTCTGATCTGGCCCTCAACTTGGTAGGTCTGCAAGGCATGATTTTGGGCCCCCTCCCTTTGTGGCAGTCTAGCAGTTCCCTCCAGGGAGTAGCCTGGAAAAATTGTAACCTGCTAGTGGTTTTTTTCTGAACTCCCAGTTCTATATTCCCTGTGTCCAATATCTGTAAGGAGTTGTTTTACACATTGGGTTTGGTTTTCCATTCTGCTAGGAGGGTGATTTCTTTCTTTCTTCTTTTTTCCTTTCTCTCTTCCTCTTTCTTTTTCTTCCTTCCTTTCTTTTTCTTTCATTCTTTCCTTCCTTTCTTTTCCTTCTCTTTTCTTTATTTCGTTCTTTTAAATTAATGCATACTTGAATTTCATTTTTATATGAACTTGTTTTTAAGTTTTTGCCATAAGGCAGGTGTGTTGGCTGGAAAGAGGATTCTGGGTGCTCATGCACACACTCCTGATGTATTTTTCCCCAAACCATCATGTCTGGGGCTCAAACCATGGTCAGCCACGTGGGAGTCCAGTGCTTTAACCACCACACCACCTGCTGGCCCAGAAGGACAATTACTATAACAGTTAATCATTCATGGGCAGAAGCGGAAGCGCTCTCATTC
This sequence comes from Tupaia tana, assembly GCA_026018925.1. NCBI lineage: Eukaryota > Metazoa > Chordata > Mammalia > Scandentia > Tupaiidae > Tupaia > Tupaia tana. The sequence continues at coordinate 69,867,408 of JAKSZU010000013.1, forward strand.
ATATTTTGCTGTTTGTCTGATCATCTCATGCTCCAATTGTGCTTCCAGTTTGGAACCCACTGGCTCCTCGAGGCATAAAGAAATACATACATGTCTTATAATAATAATTCATCTTGAAATAATTTCAACGCTAATGAAAAGTTACAAGATCAGTTCCGTTGTTGCCAGTGGTCTGCAAAGTCTCTATTTCCTCTCCAGATCTAGCCCAGGGAGATGAGTTGCATTTAGCTGCCTCATCTCTTGAGTCTCCTTCAATCTGGAGCAAGCCCCCATCCTTCTTGCTCTTTCATGTCCTCAGTAGTATTAAAGGGTGGGCCTTTCCTGCTGGGGCAGACTTCCCAATCTGGGTCCGTGTGGTATTCCTCATGTCCAGGTTATGCTTTCTCAGCAGGAATTACACAAAAATGATGCCGAGTCTTTCAGGGCATTTATTATTTATAATGTCAACCCAAAACACCATTCTTAATTTCATTTTAGTCACCTGGTTTTAATTTAGTCACCTGGTCTGCCACCTTCTTCCACTCAAAAAGCATCATTTTCCTGGGGATCGTTTATGGAGATAGGCTCTGAGACTGTTCAGCATTTACTCAAGCCTGTTTGAGGAAGTTAAGCATTTATGATCTGACTTTGTCCTGAGGAATAACAATGTAACAGTAGCTATCATTTCATGAGCAGATATTATGTGCCAGGTGCCATACAGGCTCGTAACGTATCTTACAGTCGAACCCTCACACCGTGCGAGTTAGATCCCATTGTTGTCCCCTTCTACAGAAGAGAAAAATGGCCCATCTGTGATGATGTCTTTGGAGCAGGACACATTAGATAGCCACTGACTCTGTTCTCTGGTGTATCATTTTCTTTTTTTCATTTAACGAAAGGAGAGAGAAAAGCCACCATAAAGGACATTAGCCGAGGAAGAGTTAAAAGCACCGAACAGAAGCGGTTTGGATTTTTCCTTTGCAGCTCAAATGATTCCATTTGTGGCAACAAATGACCCAGAGGTTCCATGTGATGCTCTAGTAGGTAATAAACCTTAAAATCTGCAACCATTTAAAAATTGGGTCAAAGACATAAGCCACCAAAGTTGTAAAAAAGAAACCCCACCAAATCTCATTATTTCTACCTGTGTAAGGCCAGTTAGTGAAAGAACCATGAAAGGTAATGACCGAGGATGTCAATATAGTCAAAGCCATTTGGAAACTTGCCAGTGCAGGACCAACCCCAAAAAACCTTGAACATGATCTCTAGGTACAAAGAAAAGAACCACCACAGGCATTATTAAAATATGAGAATGGGTAGCATCACTTTTATATTGGTCAAAAATTACGAGAGTAAACTATTGTCAAATACCCCAGAGGAAGAGGCCATAATTTTCTCATGTATTAATTATAAATTAAACACTGTCTATCAATCTTTGTTTCAATTCTTAATGAGTGTTTTTATCTGAGCTCATTTTTATTAAATGCCCATGGGGAGAAGAATGGTGGCTTTACAGATATTTTACTAGGGCCCATTTATTATGGGCAATTTACTATGGCTGTAAATTTTGCGGTTGAATGACAATACTTAGGAGGGAATAGAGCAAGCAGTGAATTGAGGCTGAGAAATGGGAGGGGATTATTGTGGCTTGCACAGAAAACCATTTGCACATTTCGCTGTAGCTCAGGATGACCGAGGTAAAAAATACCACATTAACTTGTCCTTTGAGCGAAAGAAAGCGTATTAGAATGGACAGCTTCCCCCAGACACCTAGCACAACACTCACCCCAGTTCAAAGGATTTGTGGCATTTGTAGGTGCAACATACAGAGTTTCAGCTCCTCCCACAGACCCTAAAGACCGTGGATCCAATCCTGAGCTGTGAGGCTGGTGTGCTGGCCAATATCCTGAACTAATGAGTGAGCCTAGGAGACCATCCGCCATCCTTTTCCCACTAAAGGTTGACATTCTTCATTCTCATCACTTCAGGAGTGACTCAAGTGATACAAACTTGGTTTTATTCTTGTTTCAGATGTGTGTTTACACATTTGTATAATAAATGGAGATTAACAAAATGTTAGATAAATCTTCCACAGGCAGTTAACGAGTGGGGAGTGAGTACGGGAAATACCAGTGTCTTGCCGGGAATGTGATTCAGAAGTCAGGAGCCCTACACACCTGAGTTCATTATTTTAGGGGTGCAGGAATGTTTTGGAAAGGGAAGTAGAAACAGCTGACTTCCCTCCCCTTTGTAGTAATAGAGCCTACTTTTCTGAGCACATGGGTTCCCAGAAGAAAGATTACATTTTCTACATATCCCTGCAGCCATGTAGGGTAAATATAAGTAAGATCTACCCAATGGGATATGAGGAGAACATTGACTGGAATGTGCACACGGGGTGAAGTATTTTGAACCAGCTGGACAAGGGAACCCCAGGGTAGCAGGACAACAAGAAAGAGGACTGGGTCTCTGACTCAGCCAGAATGGCCATCCCAGCCCAGACTTTTACACAAGATAAATTAACATCTCATTTGTGTAAGCTGCTGTTAGTCTGGGTTTATGAAGACGTGTCTAGACCTATGTCTTAACTAAAACTGTAGGTCAGGCAAGGATCCACTATCATTATTTTCATACTAGTGTCCAGCATGAGACTGTGAGCTCCTAATCACAGTCCCTCCCCATATTTCTCTCCAGTCCCTCATGGTAGGCCCAGTGCTATCCTGTGCTCTGGCACAGAAAAGGCACTTGTGAATGTTTATTGGATGAATGAATGAATGTGTTATAATGCAAATCAGTTTGTGCCAGGAACTGGGATAAATGCATTAGGAAAACTGTGAAGGAGGGCCAGCAGGTGGTGTGGTGGTTAAGGTGCTGGACTCCCACATGGCTGACCACAGTTTGAGTCCCAGACCTGGTGGCTTGCTTTCTTACTTTCCCCCCCCCTCTCTCTCACTGTCTCTGTCTCTCTCTAGTGAATGCATGTGCTCTACAGCAAATAAAGTAATAATATTAAATTAATTAAATAAATAATTCTTTTAAAAAAGAAGAAATAAAAGAAAACCGTGGAGGGAACCACATCCCATTGGAATCTATGCCTGGGAATCTGTGTTTGGCTCTTTGTAACCGAAAACACCAACCACAGTGACTTAGCCAAAGAGCAATTGATTTTTCTTACATGGTTAGGGTCTGGAGGTGGGTAGCATCTGAATTAGGTTTAGTGGTTCAGAGGTGTCAGGCCTAAGTTGCTGCCATTCATCTGGCTCTTTTCCTCATGGTCACAAGATGGTAGCTAGGGGGCCAGATGGTGGCACAGAGGTAAAATGCAACACTCTGTGAGCCACATGGGAAGGTTCGGGTCCACAGTCGGACATCTCCCCACACATGCTGGTTTTGCGTGTTCCCATGACTTGGGGCTGGCTGAGGTTGGGGTTGACATTCTTCATTCTCACTTCATTCTCATCACTTCAGCACCCTGCTGGGGTGCTGTCGCTATCTCTCTTTCTCCCCGTTTCTGTCTCTCTTACTTGTGAAATAAAGAAATAAATAAATAAACTTATTTAAACTCTCATGTTTATGTTCCAGAGAGAAGGAAGAGGAGGCAGTGAAGTCAAGACGGTAAAAGGGAAAGTCAGTCAAGCCTTGCCCCTGTGGCTCAGGTTGCTCCTGCCATTTGCAAGGACTGGGACAAGAGCACAAAGGGAGGTCCAGCAACTGTATGTTTATGTATTAGAAAGTTATCATTCAAGGGCCAACAGGTGACATGGCAGTTTAGGCGTTGGACTCCCACATGGCCAACTATGGTTGGCAGCTTGCTTTCTCACTTTCTCGCTCTCCCTGTCTTTCTCCAGTGAGCTCATGTGCCCTGTAGCAAAATTTAAATAATAATAATAATGATAAATAAAAGTACTAAAAAATTATTTTTAAAAAATAATTAGACTATTTCTTTCGTGACAACCACTGGGGCTGGGTCAGCTATTAAATATGTTCAACCTTTTACCAACAGACTATTAAATACGTTCAACCTTTTACCTTGACAAATATACTCCCAAAATGACAAAGTCAAAAATACATGTCAAACTATAATTTTTTATATGACTGAAAATCAACAAAGCACCAAAGACAATTGAATTTAATTATGATTAAATATATCTGGGTATCCTGTTGATGAGTTTCCAAAGTCTGATTGAGTAATAAAACCCAGGTATACATAATTCATAAGTCATTATATATTTACTCCAAATAATTGTTTTTCTTTCTATCATTTCAGCAGAGTTCAGTAATTTTGTTACCAAGATTCTTGCATATTGTATTCTCTTGATGGTAATGCTCTAAAGCATTGACATTGGGATTGGCAAACTTACGGCCTGTGGTCCAACCACTGTTCATGTGAATAAAGTTTTATTGGAACAACATCATGCTCATTCTTTTATATATCATTCATGTCTCTTTCTTTATTTTTTCTAATGCTAGAGGGCACATAGTAGTGTCAGAAAAAGAGAAAGCACTCCTCAATGGGGCCTCATCACAAAACAATCCTTTTTCTCTGCTTTCCCATCCCATCAGGACTTTGGGCACTCATCCACACTCATTCAGTGTGTTTTTTTAAATTGCCAAAGCCAGGATTTGAACCACAGATGGTCGTGTGGGACCTAGTTCCCAATGCACAGCTCTTAACCCCTGTGCAATGGAGCTGGCCTGGCCATGTCTGTTTTAGCAACAGCGTTGAATAGTTGGGATAGACACCGTATGGCCTACAAGCATAAAATATATTTTTTTTTTTGGAGAGGTTTTCGCTATAGGACACGTGCACTCGCCAGACAGACAGAGAGAGACAGAGAGACAGAAAGCGAGAAATCACCCCCCTGGGGGATGGTCACGCCGCAATCCCTTCTCCTCCATTCTCCTCTCGGGATCTTGGGCACACACTCACACGCACCCGGCATGAGTTTTAAGCCACCGGGTCCGGGACGCGAACCGCGGTCGACTATGTGGGAGTCCAGCGACATAGCCATTACGCTAACTGCTGGTTCCCAAGCATAAAATATTTATTCTCTGGCCCTTTAATAAAAAAGTTGCTGGGTCCAGCAGATGGCATAGCACTTATGTTGCTGGATTCCCATGACTGACCGGTTCAAGTCCCAGACCCAGTGGCTTGAATATCATGCCAGGTATGTGTGCATGCATGCCCAAGATCCTGAGAGGAGACTGGAGAGGTAATTGCAGCATGGCCATCCCCCCTGAAGGGTGATCTCTCACTTTCCTCTTAGTGTCTTTGTCTTTCTCTCTGGTGAGCATACACACTCTAAGGGAAAAAAAAAAAAAAAAAAAAAAAAAAAAAAAAAAAAAAAAAACTAAAAAAAATTTCCAACCCTGGATCTAAAAGATTAAAAAACAAAACATATTTGTAGTCAAAATATACAGAATATAAACATATTTTCATCAAGAGATATAAGTTAAAGTGAACACAGACATTAAATAATTAAATTAGTTTTTATATTCATTTTCTAGAGAATTTATCTTCTAAAGAAATCATAATTATTTAACAAATTAAAAGGTAAAATACATATTAGAATTCATACATCATATCAATTATAGTTAAATAAACAACTAAAAAATATTGAGTTAAATAAAGCTATATTTAATTATTATTTTATTAGAGAGGAAGAGAAGAAAGATAGGTATTTCTGACAGGATCTTGCCAGACTGCCGTCATTCGCCCCAGCCCCGCCCGCCTCTGGCTAGCTAAGATCACAGGCATGCTCTACCATGCCTGGCCTGTTTAGATGGGTCCTAGAACTGAACCTGTGCCTCCAATACAGTCTCAACCTTGCTCAGTCACACCCTACTTCTTGTGTCACCATGGCTGGCCCAATTTTATTTAACTTTTAAAAGTTTAGGGCCAGCAGGTGGCACAGAGATTAAGGTGGCTGGATCCCACGTGGCCAACTCTGTGGTTCAAGTCCCAGACCTGGCAGCTTGAAACTCACACTGGGTGAGTGTGTGTGTGTGTGTGTGCCCAAAATCCCAAGAGGAGGATGGAGGAGAAGAAACTGTGGACTATCCATCTCCCCAAGGGGGTGCTTTCTCACTTTCCTTCTTTTTTTCCTCAGACTCTCTCTAGGAAGCACATGCATTCTATAGCAAAAAAAAAAAAAAAAAAAAAAAAAAAGAATTAACTAAATAATATTAAATATTTCTATGAAAATAAAACCTGCAGTCCTGCTATTCAGTATCCCTGCGATTGCTAATGTAAATACTTCACATCAAGCTTCACATATATTCTGTCTAGACCTACATGTATGCAGATTTGAAGATGGCAGCGAGCGCTTCAGCTACCGTGCACAGCTGCTGTGGGAGCCCTGTTTGTGAGGACCCGAGACTGTTACAGTCACAGAGCCTGCTGGGAAGGAAGTAACAAGGTACCTTGTGTTTTTCCATTACCTCAGCTCTTCTGCCACTCAAAAAATTCCTGCTCTCTGAGCGGCATCCACCCTCAATGTCATCAGATGGAGAGGCACAAAGTTTCCAGGTTCTGTTTCAAGGACATGGGGCAACAGGTGTGGCAGTGTGTTCCCCAGGACCTGAATGGGGTACACTGTGTCAGGGCTGAGGGCCTGATCCCACATGATAGTCTATCTTCATGTTCGTTATGAAACACTCACGTGTACATGTGTGATGTTCGAGGCTCTCTCCAGCCAGACAGGGGGTGCCGAGCAGAGTCTAAGGACAGACAGCGGGTGCTAAAAAGGCCTCTGGAAATCCTCTCAAATGGCTTCTGCCTACATCTCTTTTTGCCGTGCCTGTGTCCTGTGGCTGCTTCTGGCTGTGGTGAAGCCTGGCACATTGCCGACTCCTGGAAAATGAGGACGAAGGCAGAATGACTGTCAAACACTAGTTTCTGCCACAGTTTTCTCTTCCCCACTCTGTCTCCTGTCTTGACCTTCTTCCAGTCTCCTGTCCCTTCCCCCATGTCCAGATCATCCCTGTAATGCCTCCACCATGAGCCGAGAGCCTCTATTTCTCCCTTTCACTGCTGGCTGGACAAAGAGGCTGAGAAAGGGAGACCCTAGGTGGCTCTTCTAGACTTCCCAAGCCACGCTTCCGGGAGCACGTCACTGTCCCAGCCGCAGTGGTTGTCACAAGCTAGCAGGTGTGACAAGGGTGGGGCCGTGGCCAGGTGCGACCTGCCTCCCTGCTTTTCTTCCACTCACCCACTGGTTACCTGCCATTGGCCTCTGAAGAGCTGCCGGAAGGTTTGCTGCACTCCTCGTGGGTGAGAGACGCGTTTTTCTCTGGAAGGTGAGGGCCCCACTAGAACCTGGTCTAGCCACAGGGATCCAGCTCTGGGTGCCATGGACAGATCCCTCTCCCCTCTTGGACCGTGTCCTTTTCACAGTTCCTATAAGTAGGAGACTTTAGGGGGGCATGACTCAGGGCTGGGAAGGAGAGAGATATTCTTTTTACCTATTCAGTCACTGGAGACATGCCAGCAAGAAATTGTCTTTTGTAGACTCAGAAGCATGACAGGGCTTTAGAAATTGGCCTGAGGCTAGACCACAGCAGTCCCAAGCCCGCTTCCCTTTGCCCTCTGGACTTGGAGCATCCGCCACCCATGAGCAGAAGTGCTCAGAGTAAGTGGCCACAGCTTATCCTGGAGGTTGGGAGCTCTTGGGGAGGGGGACGGGGCTCAGAGGAGCCTGGAATTGGGGAGGGGGAAGAAAGAAGTGCAGGGGGCTTGTCTGGGAGCCAACCATATGACTTTGTCCTGCCAAGGAAGTGGTAGGTCTTATCTTCCCCCCCGTGGCTTCCTCATTTTGAGAACCTGACACCTTGGAAATGCGCGCGCGCGTGTGTGTGTGTGTGTGTGTGTGTGTATGTGTGTGTGTAGGGGGGAGGGTGTTCGTTGGGTGTCTTGATAGGCAGTCTTGTCAGTCTTGTCAGAAAGACACCCATGTACACGTGTAAACACGTGTTCATGCGTGCCCAAGAGTGAGTGTGCCCGTGCCTGTGGACGCATGTATGCACTTGACCCACTTGCCTTCCCTGTGCCTGGCCTGTGTCCACCGCATCTCCGACTCTGAATTGCCAGGTGTGGGAGTCAGGGACCCTGCTCAGCAAATGAGCATGCAGAGTAGCACCTAAGTGGAGGCCCAGGGAAACAGCTCTGCAGGCTGAACCCGCTGCAGAGAAACAAGCAACAAGGCACACGTCTGCCAGGGCTGGCCCCCACTCTCCACGGCCAGATTTTCTAGGGGCCACTGATGAAGGCCGATGAGCACAGTGACAGAGTGGCTCCTGGCCCCTGTGGGCTGAGGTAGGGAGAGAAGAGCCGGCTGCAGAGGCAGGAGTGGGGGAAGACTCTGCTTTTCCTCGGTCTTCCTGCTGCGTCTCCCACAGAGAGAAGCCTGTGAAAGTCTTGCTCTTTGGCAACACGGTGCGGGACATATGTATGTATGTGTACCTGTGTAAGAATGCATGCCTGTGTGCACACACACGTGTGTATTAGTGGTGTGCACAACTAACCCATCTGTGACAGATGTCACGAGGTGGTCCATTATCCTTTTAGTCCTAGAGTTTGTTAACAAGGTCCCTGCATGGGTGTCCATAAAACCTCTGAGATTACGTGCCAAAAGTTTGCTTATGGATTTTTCTAGAAGTGAAAGCCCTGGTTTTCCTCAGATTCTCCAAGTCCCCACTAGGGGACTAGGAAGAGTGATCGGCAGAATAATGGCGCCCTGTATCCCAGTTCCCAACATCCGCAGTACATATGCTACACGCAGACGAGAGCTACGGTGCAGGTGGAAACGGCCTTGGGGTTGGAGATTATCCTGGATTAAGAGGGTGGCTGTAAGTGACAGCAGAGGAGTTGCTGGCTTTGAAGATGAAAGGCAGCCATGAGCCAAGGAATGTGGGTGGCCTCTTGAAACCAGAAGAGGCAAGAAAACCATTCCCCATGAAAGTCTCCAGAAGGGACCCTGCTCTACTGAGACCCTGATGTCAGCCTAGTGAGACCCACGTTGGACTTGTAACTCCCGAGCTATGACATAAGAAATTTCATGGCTTAAGCCACTCTGCAGTGATTTGTCACAGCAGCAATAGGAAAGTAATACAGAGATCATTTCTTTCATATTCTTCTTTCTTTTTCTTCTTCCCTTTATTTTTCTTCTTCTTTTTCCTTTTTAAACTTACCAGAGGGCATATGTACTAGTCAGAGAGTGACAGAGAGAGAGAAGGTGAGAAAGCGTCACCCATGGGACATGTTCACACCACAATCCTTTCTCCTCCATTTTTCCCTCCTTCAGGATTTAGGGCACATGCATGGATGCACCTACTGTGTTTTTCAAGCCTTCAGGTTTGGGATTTGAACTGTGCAACTGGCCATGTAGGATCCCATTGCTTTAACCACTATGCCAGCTGCTGACCCCAAGGACCCTTTCTTTTTTTTCTTTTTTTTTTTTTTTTTTTGGAGAGTTTTTTGCTATAGGGCGCGTGAGCTCGCCAGACAGACAGAGAGAGACAGAGAGACAGAAAGCGAGAAATCACCCCCCCAAGGGGGATGACCATGCCACAATCCCTTCTCCTCCATTCTCCTCTCGGGATCTTGGGCACGCACGCACATGCACCTGGTGTGTTTATGCCACCGGATCCGAGACTCGAACTGCGGTTGACTACATGAGAGTTCAGTGACATAGCCATTACACTAACTGCTGGTCCCAGGACCATTTCTTTACTCAGTCACTTCAATCCATTCTTATCATAGGCAAAACTAACTGTCTACCACATTCTGGGCTCTGCACTGGCTCCTCTACTTGCCCGACACCAAGAGAGAACCGCTCTTCCCCTCTGAGCAGCAAGGAGGGCGAGTCTTGGAGAGATTAAGCAGCTTGCTTAAACTCATTTAGCTGTGACATGGGAGAGGCCTGCTATATGCCAGAGTGGGACAAGCAGTGGGTTTCTCAGTGAGCAGTGTGCAGCAGAGCGGAGAACTGGACCGGACAGAAGGGAACCTGTGTCCCAGCCACGGCTCCACACTAACCTGCTGTAGGACTTTGGGTAAGTCCCCACTCTCTTGAGCCTCAGTTTCTCCATCTTTAGTAGGAGAGAATGAGGCTAGAGCATTTCTGTCCTGATGCTAAATTATTCCAAGGCAGATAATACACACGCACACACACACACACTGCACACTCAAGGGGTTTATTAAGACTCCTGAGACAACAAAGAAGGCAGGCAAAATGCCCTCCCCTAGTCCTGGGCCTGCTTCTCAGCCTCCAGCCTGATCTCACTGCCCGGAGGCGGAGATGCAGTAGCTGGAAGGAGGCCCCACTGTGTCAGCACTGTTGAACTGAGAGGCAAGTGGAGTAATTAGGTAGGATGTAAAATTAGATCCAGGTGAAAGGTGCAGGGAAGGAAAGCTCCCTCAGGGAGCTCAGTGCCCCTCACCTCCACATCCCTGAGATGCCACCTTGGTTAGTTGACGTGGAATTTGTTTTCACTGACGGAGTCACATGTACCCAGGAAATTACCCAATTCCTTTCTTTCATTTTCCTTTTTTTAAAAGAGATTTTTGCTATAGGGTGTGTGCACTCACCAGGGAGAGAAAGAAATCACCCCACAGGGGGATGGCCTTGCCGCAATACTTTCTCCTCCATTCTGCTCTTGGAATTATAGGCATACACACACGTGCACCCTGTGTGAGTTTTCTTATTTAATTTTTTATTTATTCATTCATTTATTTTAATTCGACCACAGAGAGACATACACAAAGAGAGAGCGAGAGAGGGAAAGTGAGAAAGCAAGCCACCAGGTCTGGGCCCTGAACCGTGGTCGGCCATGTGGGAGTGTCCAGCGCCTTAACCACCATACCACCTGCTGGTCCCATGCCCTGTGTGAGTTTTAACCCTATGGATCTGGGACTCAAACTGCAGTCGACCATGTGGATGTCCAGTGCCTTAGCCACTATGCCACTTACTACACCCGACCCAATTCCTTTCTAAAACCTGCTCCAAGGGATCTGGTGGGTCCTCACAGCACCAGGCAGGCAAAGGCCCTTGACTTGGGGAGAGAGGACCCAGTCCTCAACCTGGTATGTCACGGCTTCTCTGGAAGCTGGGTGAACCTGGGAGTGAGAATGGGTTGTAAAGGCAAAGCACAGCATAGCTTTGAGACTTGGCATTTGCTGTAGTCAACTGATTGTTTCTGAGCTAAATTCCATCATTCTGGAGAACCACAGCTCCAATTCCTTTTGCCCCTTAGGTATGAGGAAGACTCCGCATAGCTGATGTAGCTTCCATCGCCCTTGGATAGGGGCTTCAGGCTTTGGCCCTTGCCACTTCTGAGGTATTCCACTGCTCTGGGGGCTCTTCAGACATGCAGGGAGGTACCTCCTACACGTGTGCACATCAGAGTTGAAGAGCTCTGCTTCAGAGGCTGGCTCTGCCCTCCCCCAAGGGACAGGAGGTTCGCTTAGCACCCACACACCTCTGGACCTCACCTCTGTACTCTCTGCCCTGGGGTTTCCTGTCCAAGGGTAGGGAAATATGAGGCATTTGGGGAGAGAGACGTTAATGTGTTGGAGTCTCCACAGTGCTGGGCTGGCCATGAGGGCTGTGAATTCCAGGTGAGCAGGGAGCCCTTGAGGTTATGGGCAGGGAAGCTGCGAGGTGAGAGCAGCATTGTAGGAAAAGTTGTCAGATGGAGGCTTGGAGAGGAAGCTGGAGAAGAGGCTCTGGTGTGGAGGCCAGTGTTTGACCTGAGTCAAAGCTACAACAGTAGAAATTGGAAATAAAACTGGATTCCAGGAATATCTGGTAGAGAGTCTTCCTGAACTCTATGAACAATTGGCTGGTGGCAGAGTGGGATGAAAAGAGAGGTGCCCTGAGTCTTTAAGCTGCCTGGAGCAAGGTGCCCTCACAGAGGTAGGAGATGCTGAGGCTTAAGTGCCCAGGAGGCTCCCAGCTGGGAGCTCCAGAGAAGCCTGGCTGGAGATAGACTTAGAAGCCATCAGCAGACAAGAGCCCAGGGGCCCTCTCAACATAGAGCTGGCTACTTGGGATCAGGATACTCAAGGGACCCCCCCTACTCCTGCCATGATTATCATTGTCTCCCTGAGGAGGTTACTGGAAGGGTCACAGGGGTGCCTGTGGTCTTCTGAGGAGAGGGTCTGGGAGAGGGTGACTTGCAGACACAGGTGCAGAAAGATACCTCCCCCACTCCCAGAAGCTAGCTGTCAGGGCTCTCTCAGCGGCAAGTCACTGAAAACCCAACTCAGGACCAACAGCGTAATGGCTGTGTCGCTGGACTCCCATGTAGTCGACTGCGGTTCGAGTCCCGGACCCGGTGGCTTAAAACTCACACGGGGCACGTATGCGTGCATGCCCAAGATCCCGAGAGGAGAATGTAGGAGAAGGGATTGCGGCGTGACCATCCCCCCTGGGGGGTGATTTCTCGCTTTCTGTCTCTCTGTCTCTGTCTGTCTGGAAGCACACGCGCCCTATAGCAACCCAGCTTCAGGAAGAGCTGGATATAGGAGATCAAATAACGTGGTCAGGATGCACTTCTGTTTTTGTCTCAGTCCTCCTCAAGGTCGACTCATTCTCAGAAAGACTTTCCCTATTTGGTCGCAAGACTGCTTCTAGCCCATTTCTTTCACATTAAGACCCAGCAGAAAGGGGCAGAATTTTCACCCAGCATTCCTAGGTGAAGTTCCTAATTGGACCACCTCAGGTGAAGGTGTCACTCCAGCCCAAGCACCGTGGCCCCTGGAATGCAAAGTCCATCTCTGAGACAGCTAGTGGAGCATTCAGACCGCCTGAACTAAGAGGTGGGATGTCTGGGCTTCCTAGGAAAGTTTTGGTGTGCCTTGTGAAGAATGGATCTATGGAGGCAAAAATAAATGTCCACTCCATTTTTTCCCCAAGATAATTCTCCATAAGAGGAAAAAAGGAAAATTTTCCAATAGCTTAAGACAAGTTTACAGTAGAAAATGAAATATATGTTAATTTTCTAAAAAAGGGAGACACATATGCTATGATAGTTAAAAATGTGTACTAAAAAGGGGAAAGAAAAAAAACCCTCACTCAGTGAGCCGGAAAATGCTTACATCTGAAACCACAGCCTTCCATTTAGATCCGAGCTTCCTGACAGCCAAGGCAAAAAGAAACCGCAATAACTCAGAATTATTGTTGGTTGAAAGGAACGCACCCACTGAGCACTAATTCTGCACCCAAATAAGAGACATCGCATAACAAAATGACAATGTCATTATTGTCGGTTTTGATGCAAGATGGTGAAATGTTTTCCTGTAGCTCCTTCACAGACTTTCTCCTACTAAGACGACAGCACAACATCGATCACAGTACATCGAGTGAAGATTTCACAGACCCACATCTGCTTTCTGCTGATTTATTCAGCTCCAGGAATTAAGCCAGGAGAATCAGGGGAATGGCTGGGTCATCACCAGGTCCTCAAAGTCTCCTGGGCTGGGGTTTTTCCTCTGTTACTGAGGGAACGCTGGTGCAAGGGAGAGGGCTTGTTAGTAAATTAATCAAGCAGTGGTAAGAGCCAGTGCAGGGAGCCTTGCCTTGATTCCTAACACATCAAACAAAATGGCGCCCAGCAGTCAGCAAGCGCAGCCTGGGAGAGGCTTGCCAAATTGGATTAGCAAACCAAATGTCTGTTCTAATGCCTGAGAGATGGACGAGGCACTTATTAAATGGTCCACAGGCAGGGATGTTTCGAGTACTTAATCAACTCTTCATTTCCCTCCTCCAGGGAACAGGGAAGCCTCAGTGCCACCCATGGTGAAAAATTACTAATCCCTGCAGGATCCCTCGCTGCCATTTTCACTGCAAAATGTATGTGAATCACAGGAAGGGCCCAGGGAAGATCAGGCAAGGATACCGGGTGGTGTGGGGAGGTAGAAACTGCAGAGGTCTGGGGGCAGGGGTCCTGGGTACAAGGGAGTCCTGCTCCTCCCACCTGCTCACTGCCAGGCCCTTCCCCTCTCTGGGGCTCTTCCAGGCTCTCCCCTCTTGGTTGAGCAGGAGTCTGAGGATGCTTATTAACAAGAGGCAGAGGCAAGTGGGTTGTGTAGCCTGTGGCTCTTCTGCAGGACTTGTTCCACGGCAGCATCCTTTGTGTGCAGCAGAGAAGGGTCAGTGCTACCCTAGTCTCTCTTTGTGTGTGTGTTTTTAAAGGATTATTTATTTAATCTTTTTTATTATTATTAGGTCATTGGGAAAGTCATGAAGTATTTTCTTTTCCTGTACAAAAATGCATCATGACTTTCCTGATAGCTCAATATTATATATATATATATATATATATATATATATATATATATGTGTGTGTGTGTGTGTGTGTGTGTGTGTGTGTGTATTTTTTTTTTTTTTTTTTTTAATTTGACCAGAGAGAGAGGGAAAATGAAAAAGCAAGCTGCCAGGTCTGAGACTCGAACTGTGATCGGTCATGTGGGAGTCCCGTGCCTTCACCACCACACCAGCTGGCGGCCCCATCTTTGTGGTTTTAATCCTATCTCTCTACCTCTGCCTCTTACATGCTGGGTGGACCCCCCCCCCCCCCCCCCCCCCCCGGCTAATCTCTCTTCTTCCTCTTGTGAAAGCTGTCAGAGTGAAAATGGAACCATTTGTGTCGACTTGTGCTAAACATTGACTAACCCGAGCCAGGGAAGGCCGGGGAGGAGGTGTTTTCTGGGACAGCCTTGGTGTCCTCATAAACTCAATGTCCATGCCAAATTCCAGGTTCATGTGCTGACAAAAAGAATATTATCTAGAGAACTCTGCCAGAACCACCACCTTGCACAAAAACAACTGCGACCTGACTGAAGAACTAGGTCTCCAGGGACCAGCAGTTAGCGTAATGGCTATGTCACTGGATTCCCATGTAGCCGACCGCAGTTCGTGTCCCAGACCCAGTGGCTTACACTCACACCAGGCGCGTGTGCGTGCGTGCCCAAGATCCTGAAAGGAGATTGGAGGAGAAGGGAGTGTGGCATGACCATCCCCCCTGGGGGGTGATTTCTCTCTTTCTGTCTCTCTGTCTCTCTCTTTCTAGCACGCACACATGCCCTGTAGCAAAAAACTCTAAAAAAAAAAAAAAAAAAAAGAACTAGGTCTCGGTCTCCAAAGGTATCTGACCAGAGACTGCCTGTCCACCTTGGACTGATACCACCCTTGGTATTGATTCTGATGGTCAAGGAAAGTTGTCTCAAAACAACTGGTATAGGAACCAGCAGTTGGCGTAATGGCTATGTCACTGGACTCCTATGTAGTTGACTGCGGTTCGAGTCCTCGACCCGGTGGCTTAAACTCATGCCGGGCACATGTGCATGCGTGCCCAAGATCCCGAGAGGAGAATAAAGGAGAAGGGATTGCGGCATGGCCATCCTCCCCTGGGGGGTGATTTCTTGCCTTCTGTCTCTCTGTCTTTCTGGTGAGTGCACGCGTCCTATAGCAAAAACCTCTCCAACAAAAGAAAAAAAAAAACCTAACTGGTATAATCCCCTTTCCTTTCTCCTTCTTCCCACCTGTGATTTTGCATTTAAAATCTGCCTAGAAATGATAGGATTTCGGTGCGCATGTTTGTGGCAACTGTGTATGTTCACCCGAGCTGCACCCGGGCTGTGACCTGAGACCTGGCCAGAATAAACTCCTTTTGCTTTTCACACTTTGGCTTCACACTTTCCCTCTATTTGCCTCTTAGGTTCAGTTTCTTACTTAAGAAACTCAGATTTTTAGAGCCAGAGAGTATCCAAGAAGCCTTTTGAGCTGCTCCACTGTTGAAATCTTTGAGCAAGCCTCTCAGTTCTTTGGTATGATCTCTTCAAGGGTTGCTTTTTAGGTGGGATTCCCTCCCGGGTCCTCCTTCCTTCTCTTGCCCGAGGATGATATCCAGTTAAGTCCAGTTTTCCTCTCAAAGGAGAGATAACTGAAAGAGCGAGTTCCATATTAGACTCTGCATCAAAGCTTGTCATTCCTTACACAGTGACTTTGATCTCAATTGGCCCAGGCCCTCCCCTGGAGTTTGGGAGACTGAAACACAGACAGAAAAGGGCTTTGCCCAAGATCCCATGTTTGCAGCAGAGCTAGGCTGGCCTTCTCCATGGGACTGCCCCATTTGCCTTCCTTCTATCTCCCAAGCCAAGATCCCACTGCTTGGTTAGCAGGGGACACAACCACAGTGGAGCCTACCAGCTCATCAGGAACGCCCCACGTGGAGTCCTGAAGCGTGCAGCCCATTCTTGCTTGTGTGCACCTCTGCTGGATTCTGCCTACAAAGCGAGCGTTTCCTCCCAGGAGCATTTCCTGTGAGTAGAGCAAGCCACCTGCCTCTCCGCCCCCTACAGGCTACACAGTAGGACCTGCCGGATTTCTGGTGGATCCAGTTCACTTGGAAGAAGGTTAGCAAGCTTTTCCTTACCACTCCTCATGAAGACAGCCAACTATAAACACGAAAGCAGGGAAGACAACGTCCTTGGAGAAAACCCAAGCAAACCTGCGAATTTCTTTGTTAAGATTTGGCCCTCTGTCACCCTAATCCTTCTATTATCCATCAGTACTGAATCTAATCCTGCTCTTATCACCACACTTCAGTAGAACACTTCTTTCAAGCTGGCCAAAGCCTTTATTTTTCCCAGCCATCAACATTGTTACCTTTGATGTTCTTGCACAATGGGGTGAGGGTGGGGGTTCTTTTTTCTTCACTGAGGAGATGCCAGGTGCGGCTTCCACTTTCCAGCCACTCTGACTCCAGGAGGATAGAAACAAAACAGTGGGAGAGGAGAGAGAGGCCTCTGCCTCTGGCTCCAGCTAGCCTACCTTCCACATCAAAAGATCAAAGGAGGGGTGAGGTAGTACCTTGGCAGGGTGGTGGGGGGAATGCAGCAGGCTTGCTCCTTGTCCTTCCCCGTAGGAGCTGATTTCTTACCTGATTTATTTGCCGCCTGGCTCTCTCCTCATCTTTCTGATTAATAGTTTAGTTGGGGGTTCTGGGAAATTTACATCCAATTGTTACCATAGCAACTAGCTCTCCTGCACAGGATCCCAGAGAAAATGCATTTTGGGTCTTCTGAAGGAGCCGGGATTTACAAGGATCTCGGCATCTACCAGGACAGAACGGGCAAGATGATGTTCAACTGATGCGAGTAAGAATTACGAGCAGGATATAAAATGGTCTCACTACACCGTAAATTGGAAAGGACGGTTTTAGTGCCTTCCCTTGTCCCTGTTCTTTGTCTTTCACCAGACACTCTTCCCCCTGCACACTCTATATGTCCTGGGAGCTAGCTCCCTGCAGGACAAATGCAGGATGAGTGAGTGGGCAGAGCCAGCAGAAGAGGTGGCTAGCAGCCTCAGAAGGTAGTGAGCTCCCTGTCACTGGAGATGTCCAGACAAGGGCCATTGGGGGCTCCAGAGAGGACTGTGCAGTCAGTAGGGTGAGAGGTGACAGATGTGGAACCTCTGGGTCCCTTCCAGCCCCAGGCAGAGGGAGTTGAACTGAGCCTACTTGTGAGACGGGCCTCCACCTCCCCCAGCAAAGCAGAATATCACTGTGGGCATTTTAGTCCTCCGTGCCCCTGGGACGTGTCCTCAGAAACTCAATGCCCAGCTCTCTGCCTATGGGTGAATGACCAAATTCCTTAGGGTTTTATTAAGTGTGTGGGCACATCTTACTGTTTATGTGTTCTTTTATTATGATAATAAAATACACTTTTAAAAGCACGGTCAAATGACAGCCTGAACTGGATATAGAAAAAGAAAAATGATGTTGCTTGTAAAAGCCCATCTCACGTGGTGGACTCATCCCCTGGTTATGGCTGAGATTAACAGTGTTTGTCCCCTGCAAACCATGTGGAATGACAGGGGGCTGTGTGGTGTAGGGGAAAGCGCTGTGCAAGGGGACAGGCAGGCTGTCCTTGGCCAACTCTCTTACCTCTCTGTGCCTCCGTTTTCTCCCCCATGGAATCAGAGTAACGGAAACCGTCAGTGATGACCAGCTGGCTCGCACAGGCTGACTGATGGAGAAGGCCCAGCTAATGCGTGTGTGGCACTGGACTGGTCATGTGTGTCCTGGGCAGATGGAGGAGGGTGGCACATGTGTCATGTCTGGCCATCTCTGGACTAGGAGGTCTCAGAGAGCCCTGATGGCTCCAGGTGCCACTGTGACAGTTCCTGGCCACTCCAGTCCTTCTCTGCTTGGCCTTTTTTTCCTGTCTGTGTGCACATGTGTTTTAGACGGGGTCTCTCTGAGTTGCGATCCTTCCATCTCAGTCTCCCCAGCTGCTGGGATTGCCGGTGTCACCGCCACACCCAGGGCCAGGAATCGGCCTGGATCTACCTTGTGGCCTCAGCTTCCCATGCTGCAGTGTCTGGCGTGCACTCCTGCAACTAGGTCTTGCCCTTCTTTACTCCTGAGCCTGCAAAATCACAAGGAAGCTGTGGCTTTGTCATTTCAGTCATTTTCTGTTCTTAATATATCAGTGTGTGTAAAAAACTTCAGAGTTGGTCTAGAAGCAGGGAGATACCCAGGCTGGTTTGTAAATGTGGTTTAATTAGTGAGGAAATGCAAGATTTGGATTCTAGGGGACACCAGCCTGCAGCAGCTTGCAGAAAAGCTATGGGGGGCTGCTGAAATCCTTGGAAAAGTGGATAGTGGACAAGCCAACGAGGAGTGAATAGAATTGGCCTGGGGGGATTGGTTCTGGATACAGGCAGTGAGAGGCTGCAGCCCCTGAGGGAGAGAGACCTGGTCAGGCCTTCTCAGGTAAGACACTCAATACTTCTTTTCACCAACCTCTCCTCTGACCTCCTCTGCCTCCACTCTCCCCAACCCTGAAACTCTAAGTACACTGGCCTCTGCATCATCCTGCTTGCTTCTTTCTCCCTCCCTTCCTTCCTTTGATTAAAACAAACAAACAAACAAACAAACAAAGTTATTTATTTCTTCTGAGAGAGAGAGAGAAAGAGATGTAGAGACAGGGTCTTCACATCATGATCCACCTTGTCTCAGCCAGCCAGGATCACGGGCATGCATGTGCCCTGTGTGTACTGGCTTCCATGTGTAAACCCAGGACCTTCCCACGTGGCTTTTGCCTTGCTGAACTTGTGTTTCTGTCGTGCCACTGCTGTTGGCCCCCACAGGCCTTCTTAGCCTCATGTCTGTGCCAGTGCTGTTCCAGTCACCTATCATGCTCTTCTCTCCACAGACTCCTATTTGTGCTTTAACATCCAGCCCCAGAGTCAACTCTGAGATGCCTTCCTGGCCCTTTGGACCATGCAGAGTCCTCCTCCGCCTGGCCCCTCTCTGTGTCTAGACTGGCAATGACTAGCTTCTAAGGCCCTACTTTTTTTTGTTCTGGGTAAGTCTGGGCACAGTGGAGTGAAACGTACTAGAACATAGTCATTTTGCAATAGATGACAAAGATGGCTCAATTCTCGGACTCCCAGTCCGAATAGGAAATCCGGTTCCCACAGAATTGTCCCTGGGAACTTATCTCAGCTGGAAGCTGTGTGAGGCTATTAGGATGGATTCCTGTGGCCCCAGTGCAGGCCTCTATGGGGTGGCCACGAAGGCCCTGTAGCTGGCCTTGACCTCGTGAAAGACCTCATTTTTAATCTTTTGAAGGTTATCTCCAAAGGAAATTATATGTCCCGTCACAGAGTACACTGATCAGATGAAAGTAGAAAATAGTCAAAGTTACATTTCCATTTCAGCACTGAACCACACCACTTTTAATACACTATAAAATTAACATGCTTTAAAAACAGGTGCCATATGATACCAGCAGGTGGCATGGTAGTTAAGGTGCTTGACTCCCACAGGTCTGATTGTAGTTCAAGTCCTGGATCTAGCAACTTAAAAATTACGCTGGGCACATGTGTGTGCATGCCCAAAAGCCCAGGAGGAGAATAGAGGAGATAGGATTGTGGTGTGGCCATTTCTTCTGAGAGGTGATTTCTCATTTTCCCTCTCTCTGTCTGTATCTCTCTCTCTCCTCTCTGGCGAGCTCATGTGTCCTATGGCAAAAACCTTAAAAAAGAAGAAAAAGTATTAAAACTAACTTGTGATTAGCAATTATATGCATTATCTTATTATTTAGCACTGAAAGTGATCATTTGATAAATGTAAACATTTTAAACATGAGGGGGTCTTTTAAAAGTTCATGGCAAGGCCCTGCCATAGTGTACTGGACTTGGGAGCCAGAAGCCACATACTCATTGCAGTTCTCTGACCCTGTTGGCCTGAAAATGCACCAGGTGCATGCATGTGTGCCCAGGATCCCGGAGCACTGGAAGACTGGAGGAAGGGAAGCAAGGCATGGCCTAGCCCT
The DNA here is from genome assembly GCA_026018925.1 of Tupaia tana. Lineage (NCBI taxonomy): Eukaryota > Metazoa > Chordata > Mammalia > Scandentia > Tupaiidae > Tupaia > Tupaia tana. The sequence goes on from JAKSZU010000013.1 coordinate 69,887,734, forward strand.
TTGCAGGGTGCTTTTCTTTCTATCTCTCTCCTGAGTGTCCATGTGCTCTACCGTAAATAAATAAAATTTAGAAAGAATCCTAGAAAATGAATAATATTTTAAAAATTACGCATGAATTTCAAGGTTTTACACCAAAATGAGCTCATAGTTTAATTCTATTTTTCTACACACTTTTTGAAGTTCTCCTGTGTATTACAATCTCAGTAATTTCTTCTTTTTTAATATTTACTTATTTATTTAATTCCATTTGTTATTATTATTATTTTTTTTTAATTTGACCAGAGAGAGAAAGCAAAAGGGAATGCGAGAAAGCAAGCTGCCAGGTCCGGGACTCGAACCGCAGTTGGCCATGTGGGAATTCAGCACCTTTAACCACCACGCCACCCATCAGCCCCGCTAATTCCTTCTTATTTTCATTTGTGACTATGTCAGGTACTTCGAAAATTGCAAGGCCCCACTCGCCTAGGAGTTTGTATTTCATCCTATACAACAGCTACATGACCTTAGGCAAGTTGCTCGAACTGTTTCTTCAGTCACAGTTTCCTCATCTGCTCATCAGCAAAATAGTGAAAATAACTCTACCTTGCAGGGTTTCAAAAATGAGGTAGTTGAGGGACCAGCAGGTAGTGTGGTGGTTAAGGCACTGGACACTCCCACATGGCCGACCATGGTTCAAGTCCTGGACCTGGTAGCTTGCTTTCTCACTTTCCCTCTCTGTCTGTGTGTGTGTGTCTTTCTCTGGTCAAATTAAAATAAATGAATGAGTAAATAAAATTAATAAAATAATTTAATTTAAAAACAGGTGAAGTAGTTCAAGTATATAAAGTATCTAATGAATTTTCAGATACACAGAGTTCTTGGAGTACAGTAGGTTCCTAATAATAAATAACAGTGATTATATTACAGGTTTAATATCCCTTATCCGAAATTCTTGGGACCATAAATATTTCATATTTGTTTACGATTTTGCAATATTTGCATAAACATAATGAGGTGTCATGGGGAGGGGACCCAAGTCTAAACACAAAATTAATTTGTGTTTCATGTACACCTTTTACATGAAACACAAGCATAGCTTAAGATAATTTAATATACTATTTAAAAATATATATTTATTTTATTTTATTTATTTATTTATTCATTTATTTTATTTTGACCAGAGAGAGAGAGAGATGGAAAGCGAGACAGCAAGCCACCAGGTCCGGGACTGGAACCATGGTCGGCCGTGTGGGAGTGTCCAGCACCTTAACCACCACGCTACCTGCTGGTCCCAATACAATATTTTTGTATAGCAGTATTTTGACTACAACTTGTCACATGAGATCAGGTGCAGAATTCCTCATGTGTGGCATCACATTGGTATTCAAAAAGTTTTAGAGTTTGGAGAATTTTGGATCTCAGATTTTTGGATTAGAGATGCTCCATCTATGTCTTATCCAAGTCTCAGTGTGTCTCCAGATGTTTTGATTCAGAATCCTCCTATATCAGCTGTGTATTAGATATAGAACGTAACAAATCGCTCTAAAATGTAAGAGCTTAAAATAGCAACCATTTATTTATGTCGAGATTCTCTAGGTTAGCCGTCAAGGTTGGGCTCAGCTGGCAGGTTTTCTGGACTCAGCGAGCTTCCTCTTACTTTTGTAGTCAGCTGTAGGTTAGCTGAAGCTGGGTTTTGCTGATTTAGGCTGAGGTCTCTCATGTGTTTAGAACTTGGGTGGTGACAACAGTCTGGCTCATTAACTTTGATCCTGTGGCAACTTAGCCTAGCTTGTCAGCTAGCAGAGACAAGGGCCCCAGAAATTAAAGTGGCAGGGTGAAAGGCCTCTTGAAGTTTGGGCTTAAAACTAGCACAGTGTCCCCTCTGCCACATCCTATTGGCCAAAGCTAGTTATCATCTCAAGAGCTGGAGGAATAGACTCCACTCTCGACAGGAAGAACTACAAGGTCACATCTGCAAAGCAGGGTAGATCCAGGGTGAGAAATAAACTGTGGTCATTTTTGCAAACAAGCTATTACAGTTCCCACTTTGTAAACAAAGACTAGCACCTTGAGTTTATTTCCTGGGTTCCCCATGAGTAACTGGGGATAAATTCTGTTCTTTTCCAGTGTTGGGTTCAAGCCTATTTTTAGATCAAGTCTAATAAAATGAATTTCACACCTGGGTTACTCATCCACTAACAAACACTTTGTTCTTATCGATGCCTGGGACAAGTGCCTGGGCGGCTTAGATTTGTAGTTTCATTGGTTCCAAGCACAATAATTGTTAATTACTTGCTTTATTTGGTTCTATTGCATTTGCCAATAGTCAATTACCTATGTTAGGTTTTCTTGTGAGCAGTGGGGCTTATCCAATATTGCAGCTCAGGTCTGTTTTTGTCTCAGAGATGTCTTTTCCAAGAGAGTTAAAGAAAACTCTTGTTCACTAGTTTATTGAATATTAGCCTTTATCTGCTTATTTCAAAGGCTGTGTATTCACTGCTGGAAGCACCAAAGTGCTGGGGCTGAGCTCTTAGAATAGAACAAAAGGCTAAAGATAAGCCTTGCCTTTGCCTGATCTGGCTAAATCCCAGTATGTGGGATAGAGGAAAAAGAGCAGATTCTAAGATCCTGGGGCATTCATTTAACTCCTGCCTGAATCTCTGAAACTTCCTTATCCTGGCTAATCTACCCTGCACTTTGCTACCAAGTGAACCTATGCAGAGATCTGATTGTATCACTTGCAGAAGAGTACGTGGAGGGATGCCGATCGACTCTCCTTAGAGCCACGCCCTTTCGTCATAAGACTTTGACAGTGGTCTCCTTGAATCCAAATAAAGCCATGTGACTTCCTTTGGTCAAGAGAATGAGGTGAAAGTGACAACAAACCAGTTCTGAGGCCAGGCTTCAAGACACTTGGCCTGTTTCCTTTTGTAGTCTTGTGACCTGCCCATTACCATGAGTAAGACAAGCTCAGGCTGGCCTGGTAGTCCCAGGGGGAAGATAAGAGACACATGGAGGGAACCAGCAGTTAGCGTAATGGCTATGTTGCTGGACTCCCACGTAGTCGACCGTGGTTTGTGTCCTGGACCCGGTGGCTTAAAATTCACGCTGGGCACGTGAGCGTACGTGCCCAAGATCCCGAGAGGAGAATGGAGGAGAAGGGATTGCGGCGTGACCATCCCTCCTGGGGGGTGATTTCTCGCTTTCTGTCTCTATGTCTCTGTCTGGCGAGCGCACGTGCCCTATAGTGAAAATCTCTCCAAAAAAAAAAAAAAAAAGAGACACATGGAGAAGAGCCAGACCACCTTAGCAAAGCCCAGCCCAGATCAGCCAATCCTAGCTGACGTCAGATGTGTAAGGCATAAATGCGAACTTTTGCTTGAAGTCCCTGAGATTTGAGGTGGCTCCCTGCCCTGTATTAGCTGCTCCATGATTCAGATCCTTTGGATCTAGGATTGCCCAGTTCCTTTCTGTCACCACCATTGGGCCGCAGGCTCCAGAGGGCAGAGAATTGGTTTAGACAGTTCACCACAAGATCCCCAAGGCCAATTATTGAATCTGGTACTGAGAAGGTGATAAATAGATAGTTGTTAAGTGAGTAAATTTGTAGAGTTCAGAAAAGATGTATTTACCCACTACGCCACAACCAGAGGAACCACTGCTAACATTCTGTATTTTCTATGTATTTTTCTACATATTCTACAGTTTTGAATGAAGCTTATTATTGTTTCATCTCATGTAGTTAAAATTCTTCACATTTTGGAACCAGCAGATGGTGTAATGGTTATATCGCTGGACTCCCATACAGTCAACTGAGGTTTGAGTCCAGACCCAATGGCTTGAAACTCACACTGGGTATGGGGGTGTGTGTGCCCAAAATCCCAAGAGAACAATAGAGGAGAAGGGATTATGGCCATCTCTCTGAGGGGTGATTTATTACTTTCTGTCTCTCTGTCTCTCCAACAAATGCATGTGCCCTATAGAAATAGTCTTTCTAAAATAAAAAATTCTTTACATTTTTGGAAAATAGTAATTTCTTCTTTTTAAAAAAATGTTTATTTATATCAGAGAGAGAGAAAGAGTGACCCCAAGAGGGTCTTCATGCCATGATCCACCCTCTGTCTCAGCGGGCCTAGATCATGAACACACATGCATATACACCCAGCTTGCCCAGGGAGGCTCCAGGACATGAACCTAGGACCTTTCCATGTGGGCCCAGTTGTGTTATCACTGTGCCACCACTTGGCTCTACAAATAGCATGTGTAATGATCACTTGATTTTCCATATGTGAAGGCAGCCTACTGTTGAATATTTATGGTGTAGCCGATCTTTTATGATTCTTGCAGATTAAGTATTTGGGTGGGGAGAGCTATCTTTTTGCGTGGCTTTGGCTTATTTTCAAATGCGTTTATTCGGAAGGACTTCTAAGAGAGTCTTGAAATAACCACACCTTGAAAAAACTCCAGGCACATTAGCATTGCCTAGAATGGTTGGCCCAATGTCCCCTCTGGAAGGTTGACACTGGAGTGTCTAAAAGCTCAGGGAAGGGACCAGCAGTTAGCATAGTGGGGACCAGCAGTTAGCATAATGGCTATGTCGCTGGACTCCAATGTAGTCAACCGTGGTTTGAGTCCCAGGCCCAGCGGCTTAAACTCTACCGGGCGCGTGTGCGTGTGTGCCCAAGATCCCGAGAGGAGAATGGAGGAAAAGGGATTGCGGCGTGGCCATCCCCCTCGGTGGGGGGATGATTTCTCACTTTCTATCTCTCTGTCTCTGTCTTTCTGGCGAGTGCATGTGTCCTATAGCAAAAACCTCTCCAAAAAAAAAAAAAAGCTCAGGGAGACAGTCTGGTATATGCAAGGCATTTCCTTGACTTATGAGAGCCTAGGTTAGGGAAGGACTTTGAATGGGCCCTCCCTTCTCTGGGCCTTGGTTCTTCTTCTGCTGGGAGGACATGCTTTCTGCTGCCTAATTATCAGTGCTATGATTAAGATGAGGGAACACATGGGAAAGAGATTTGAGGGCTGAGAAATTCAGCTCATTTTTTTTGGCGAGGGGGGAGGTTTTTTTTTTTTTTTTTTTTTTTTTTTGCTATAGGGCGTGTGCGCTTGCCAGACAGAGAGAGAGAGAGAGAGAGACAGAGAGACAGAAAGCAAGAAATCACCCCCCGGTGGGATGGCCTCACCACAATCCCTTCTCTTTCATTCTCCTCTCGGGATCCTGGGCACACACGTACACGCGCCCGGCGTGAGTTCAAGCCACCGGGTCTGGGACTCAAACCCCGGTTGACTACATGGGAGTCCAGTGACATAGCCATTACGCTAACTGCTGGTCCCAAGAAATTCAGCTCTTATTGTTCTTTTTCACTTCTCTTAAAAGAGCAAAGGGACTAAGACTATTAGGACAAATAGCATCTTCCAGAGCAATGGTTGCTGTTGTGCTATCTCTAGCACTGTGGTCCTTTGGGAGACAAATCAATTGCCTTTCTAGATTTCAGTTTTCACTGGCTTCTCACCCCTGTCCTGCTGGGGTTGGTGGGGAGGGGAGACAAGAAAGAGGTGGAGGAGGGGAAAATGACTGACAACAATCTCCAATCTCTGAGAAATTTTAGAAAATGTCAAACTGGCAGAAAAGAGAAAGTATACTACTGGATCTCTGCAAGAATTCTTCTATTTCCTGGGACTAGCAGATGGCGTAATGGCTATGTCACTGGACTCCCATGTAGTCGACTGTGGTTTGAGTCCTGGACCCAGTGGCTTAAACTCACTCCGGGCACGTGTGCGTGCATGCCCAAGATCCCGAGAGGAGAATGGAGGAGAAGGATTGCAGCATGGCCATCCCCCCTGGGGGGTGATTTCTCACTTCTTGTCTCTTTGTCTCTCTCTGTCTTTCTGGCGAATGCACGCACCCTATAGGAAAAACCTCTCATTCATAAATAAATAAATAAATAAATAAATAAATAAATAAGAAAAGAAAAGAAAAGGAATTTTTCTATTTACTGCTCTCCTACGTATCCATTGACACTGGGTGGGTCCCTTCCAATCCCTGAGCCTCAGTCTCCCCTGTGCATGAGGGGCTCAGACCACGAGCTCTCACCACCTCCCTCTGAGACAGAGGACTGTGAACTGATCTCTGCACTGTCAGTCTAGTCACCTTGTTAAGGCACTGAGCCTTCTTGGGTGGCCCACACCAGAATCTCCTCTGAGGACACCAGGTTACATGGTTTTGGGGTAAATGACCTCATGCAGAAGGAAGCAGTTAGAGCTCTCTTTCCAACTCTAAGACCCAATTCTGACATATCCATTATCATTTAGACACCTCCTGTGTTGTTGCCTCCCCAGTATCCTCAGGAAAAGGTCAAGTCTTCTTAACACGATGCTGCGAGCACTCCACAATCTGGCCATATTCACCTTCTTTTTCTAGAGATGTTTTTCCTATAGGGCGTGTGTGCTCACCAGAAAGACAGAAAGTGAGAAACCACCCCCCAGTGGGGATGGCTACGCTACACTCCCTTCTAGATTCTCCTCTCGGGATTTGGGGAATGTACACACATGCACCCAGCATGAGTTTCAAGCTTTCTGGTTCAAGACTTGAACCGGAACCAGCCATGTGGGAGTCCAGGAACATAACCATTATGCCATCTGCTGTTCCCCCATGATCAACTTTTTTGGTAATAAGAGTATTTCTACATCCAGGTTGCTGTGACGACTTATAGCAGACAACATATATAACGATCTTAACGTGTTCACTCAGCACAGAGTACCTGCTCAGTTAATTATTACTGCTGTGCTTGCCCCTTCCTTCTCTCCCCATGCCCTGTCCTGGTGTGTGACTTCACGCCATTCTGTCTTAGCACGGCATTTATCCTTTGTCTATAGTGACTTCAATTTATGTCCCACTTCTTGCCCATTTGGGATGTAACCAGCTGAGCAAAATCACTCCCTATAGAAGATGATCATTTCTTCTTTCCTTTCTCTCCCCCAAATTCATATATTCATTCGAATTTGCTCCTGTCATTGAATTTATGGTCTGACTCCACTGTTGGAGAGACTCAAGTGCTTAGTGAACAAATGAGTCCTTGGTCCTGTAGGTCTCCCCACTAGGGCTCTGTCTCCTTGAAAGCTAAATCTGGAGGCCAGTTCATTTCTGCACCCTTAGTGCCAGCAGCATGTCTGCACACAGGCAGTTTCAGAAAATCCTTTTTTTTTTTTTCGAAATGTTTGTATCTCTGAACATCCATCACATGTCAGACACCGCTCTGGGCACTGCAGATAGAATGGAGACCGAGAAAGATGCAAGCTCTTGCCTTCTGAAGCACGCATCCCAAGTAGAGAGACGGGAAAAGAAGAGTAAACAGCTTAGGTAAACAAAATGTCGTTTCGGTCTGTGTGTTGCCATGGCTGAAGGAATTTCCTTTGCATCGGCAGGGTGTGTTTGTGAACATGAAAAGTATGGAGGAGGCTGAAAGGTATCTCAAAAAGGTAAGTGGTTAGTTATTCTCCAGAAGAGGGAACCCTGGATACAGCTAGAGATCTTTGAGGTCTTTGATCCTATGACCCTGGTCCGGATGTTGAGGGCAGAGAAGGGAAAGATGGGGTTGAGGGGAAGGCAATGATAGTTTGGAATATCCATCTAGTTGGAGTGTCTCTAGGCATATTCTAAACTGCAAGTGCTGATCTGCAATCGAGCTGTTTTTCGCTTGGACAACTTCATATATTTTGCTTCAGGGTGAATGGCAACAGGGATGTATTTACTTAAATGAGGTGGGGAAGGGTAACCAGTAAATAAAATAATTATGAAGTGTGACAAGCACTTAATAAAAGGTCTGAGATGAGGTTGGTGGAAAGGCAGTAGCCAGATTATGTTGGGGCTTGAGGCCGTGGTGAGGAGTTTGGGTTTTGTTGCGAGTTCTACAGATCAGGGGAGAGTTGGGATCTGATTTACCTTTAAAGAAGATCACTTCCGCTGCCACGTGGAGTCGATTTTTATTTAATTGAATCAAATATTTCTGGAGAGCGTCCAAACAAATTGGCTTCTTGTTCCCGAAGCCATCACCTACCCATGCTGAATTTCACTAGTGTCTGGTAGAACTCGGGACCCTCATTTCCCAAGGAGACAAACATTCAATTTCTGGTTTAGATTTGCATTCGAAAGAGACCTTAATTACTCTGATCTCTAACACCTCTGAGGAGCTGATTTGAGCTTTTCAGATGCAAAGAGTGTTAATTGGCTAAGGGGCACAGCTGAGCCAAACCGGCACCCAGTGGGAAGGGGGTGGGGAAGGGAGTTCGAGAGAGGAGGGGACTCCTCACGTTTGTCAAGTCTCCTGGAGACGTGAAGAGTCTTCCAGGGAAGTGGTTGCTACTGTGCAGATGGGGAGGTGGCTGAGCTAGACACATGATTTTGTCATTTTGGCCATTTTGGCCAGCCTAAAGTCAGCCATATCAAAAATACTATTAAATGTAAATGAACTAAACATGCAATTAAAAAGCAGAAATTCTCAGACTACCTTAAAGAATAAGAGCTAATTACCTACTGTCTACAGGAGATACTTGAAACACAAAGACACAGATATAGTGAAAGTAAACGGATAGATATATTATGCAAAAGCAGAAAAGGTGAAAAAGCTGGAGTGGCTATATTATTATCAGATTGGGACCAGACTGTGGCAGTGGTAAAATATGATGCTCTGTGAGGTGTTCATACAAGGGAAGGTTCTTGGTTCAAGTCTAGAGACCTCTTGAGAACACTGGGCAGTGTGCCCATGATTTGGCGCTGGCTGAAGGCTGGAGGTAGATGGTAGTTCAAGACCCTGTTAGGTGTCCTCGCTCTGTCTTTCTCACTCACAAAAGAAATAAATGAACTTTTAAAACGTTAGATAATATAGACTTCAAGTAAAGAGGTAATTTCATATGCTTTATATATGAAGCCCACTTCATAATAAAAAGTGGGTCCAATTCATCAAGAGAGCAAAACAATGATACATGAGAATGGGTATAATAATAAGAGCTTCAAGATATATGAAGCAAAAGCTGACTAAACTAAATGGAAAAATGGGCAAATCTACAACCATGGGTTATTTTAAGAATTATTTATTTAATTTTATTTACTATCATTATTTTTAAATGTAACCAGAGAGAGACAGAGAGAGGGAGGGAGGGAGGGAGAGAGAGAGAGAGAGAAAGCAAGTTGCCAGGTCTAGGACTCAAACTTCAGTTGGCCTTGTGGAAGTCCAACACCTAACCATCATAGTTTTTACTTTCTCAGTAATCGGTAGAATTATTAGAACAAAAATAGTAATGGTGTGAAAGATCTGAACAATATTATCAAGCACTTTGACACCACAAATGTAGAACACTTATTGTTTTCATATACCTATGGGACATTCAGCAGAGCAGAGCATATGCTAGGCCATAAAACAAGTATTAGTACATTTTAAAAGATTGAAAGCTTATAGAGTATATTTTCTGACTATAAATAATGGTGAATATAAAACTACAAATTTAAGACGCTCCAAGAACAAGAAACATGAAGAAAATAACTTCAAGGTATATCGTAATCTAATTGCTCAAAACTACTGATAATGAAACTTTAAAAAATAGCGAGGGGCTGGCAGGTGGCATGGTGGTTAGGGGCTCTGGACTCCCACATGGGCGCGCGCAGTTTGAGTCCCAGACCTGGTGGCTTACTTTCTCACTTTCTCTCTTTCTCTCTCTCTGGTCAAATTAAAATAAATAAGCAAATAAAATTTTTAAAAAATAGTGAGAGAGGGGCAAGCAAGTGGCTTAGTCCTGAAGGGGTTGGACTCCAACATGGCTGACCACAGTCCAAGTCTCAGACCTGGTGGCTTGCTTTCTCACTTTCCCTCTCTCTCTGGTGAGCATGCATGTCCTGTAGCAAATAACAATAATAGTAATAATGATAAATAAAAACTAAAAGAAACAGTAAGAGAAAAGAGACACGTTATGTGCAGAGCAACAAAGAAAGATAATAGCAGCTTTCCCTTTAGAAACCGTGCAAGTGAGAAGACAATAGCTTTGAAGTACTAAATGATAAAGGCTATCAACCTCAATCTTGTACTCAACAAAAATACTCAAAAACAAGGAAAAATAAAGATGTTTTTCAGGCATAGAAAGCTGAGGGAATTAATCATTAGCATACCCACACTAAAAGAAATGCTGAAGGAACTTGATTAGATGGAAGGAAAATGACATTAGAATTAATTACCCATGGAATGTAACAAAAAGCTCTGGAATTGGTAACTACATGACAACTATATATAATTCTTTCATATTATTTAAAATTCTCTTAAAATAATTTACTATTATCATAAAAATAATTATAATATAATGTGGAATTTGCAGCATATATACAATTGAACATATAACAATAGCACAAAAGTTGAGAATGGGAAAATGAAAGTGTAGTATAAGGTTCTTATCCTAGATTTGAAGTGATGAAGTTTCACAATATCATTTGAAGGTATATTGTGATAAATTATAGATGTAGCCTATAAAGCCCAAACAACTACTAAAACAATAAAATAACAAATTATATTTTTGGGCCAGCAGGTGATATGGAAGTTAAGGCAGCTGGATCCATATGGCTGACTTTACAGTTCAAGTCCTAGACTCGGCAGTTTGAAAAAGACGCCAGGCACGTGTGCACGTGTGCTCAAAATCCTGAAAGGAGAGTGGAGGAGAAGGGATTGAGGTATAGTCACCCCCTGGGGGATGATTTTTTTTTTTTCTGTCTCTTTCAGTCCTCCCTCTCTCCCCCTCCCTGGAAAGCACATGTGCCTGATAGCAAAACTGAAGAGGAAAAAAAGAGAAAGAATTCTAGTTAATGAGTCAACCAAGGCAATAAAGAGAATCATAAAATATTTAATTAATCAGAAGGAGACGGGAAAAGAAAAAGGGAATAAAGACGAGCTGGATGAAATAGGAAACAAATAGTTAGATAATATATCTTTTTTTAGAATTATTTATTTTACTTATTAATATCATCATTTTTTCACACATGCTCACCAGAGAAAGAGAGAGAGCAGGAAAGTGAGAAAGCAAGTCACCAGGTGTGGGACTTGAACCATGATCGGCCATGTGGGAAGTCTAGCACCTCAACTACCACCTGCTGGCCCCTGGATAATGTATCTTAACCTAACCGTAACAACAAGCACATTAAATGTAAAGGGTCTGACTGCCTCCAATTAAAAGGCAGAGATTGCCAGATTACTTTACAAAGCAAACCCCAACTAAATGTTGAATAAGAAACATACTTGAGATCTAAAGACACAAAGACATTAAAGGTGAATGGATGGGGGCTGCCCGGTGGTGTGGTGGTTAAGACACTGGACTCCCACATGGCTAACTGCGGTTCAAGTCCTGGACCCGTTTGCTTGTGTTCTCACTTTCTCTTTCTCTCTCTCTTTCTCTGTCTGGTCCGATTAAAAATAATAATAGATAAAATAAAGTACATCTTTAAAAAACAAAAAGGTGACTGGATGGAAAAAATACACCATGCTAACTATTGATACTTACTAGTCAAAAGAAAGCTGGCATGGCTATAATGATATCAAACAAAGCATATTTTGCAGCAAAGGTTTTTGATAGAGATAAAGAGTCACTTTATGACGATAAAGGGGTCAATTAATCAAGATTATATATCCCTTAATTATTATGAACCTAAAAAATAAAGCTGGAAAATATGTGAAGCAAAATCTGACAAAACCAAAAGGAGAAAAGTGTGGAATTATTGTTGGAAAATTCAGCAAACCTCTCTCAAAATTTGATAGAATTAGCAGACAAAAAATCAGTGAGAATATAGAAGCATTGCACAACACTATCAATCAACTTGATCCAACTGACATTTCTAGAATACTCCTCCCAACAACAGCAAAATATACATTCTTTTGAAGTGTCCATGACATATTTACCAAGACCATATTTTGGTCAATAAAACACTTCTCAATACATTTAAACTATTTACTTCATACAAAGTATATTCTCAAATTACAATGGAATTAAACTATAAATAAATAATAGAAAGCTCTCCATATAATTCTCAAATGTTTGAGAACTAAATAACATACTTCGAAGTAACCCATGAATCAAGGAAAACGTAGAAAGTGAATTTAGAAGATATTCTAGACAGAGTAAAATGAAAATATAACATCAGAATTTGGGACCAGCAGTTAGCATAATGGCCATGTCGCTGAACTCCCATGTAGTTGACCGCAGTTCGAGTCCTGGACCCGGTGGCTTAAACTCACGCCGGGCACGTGTGCATGTGTGCCCAAGATCCTGAGAAGAGAATGGAGGAGAAGGGATTTCGGCGTGGCCATCACCCCTGGGGGGTGATTTCTCGCTTTCTATCTCTCTGTCTTTCTGGTGAGCGCCTGTGCCCTATAGCAAAAACCTCTCAAAAAAAGAAAAAAATAAAAAAGAATTTGTGGGATGCCTACCGCTAAATCAGTACTTATGGGGAAAGTTATACCACTAAATGACTATATTAGAAAAAATTAAGGTTTTCAAATCAATAACTTCATCCCTCACCTTAAGAAACTAGAAGGAGAACCAATTGAACCATAATAAGCTGAAGAAAAGAAATAATAAATAGCAAAGTAAAAATTGATGAAACAAAGTGCAAAACAAAACAAAAACCACAGAATCAATGAACCCAAAAGTTGTTTTTTTTTTTTTTTTTTTTTTAAAGGTCAGTTAAGAATAATGAACCTCTAGTCACACTGATCAGGGAAAAATAGAGAGAAGACCCAAATTTCCAATATCGGGAACAGCAGCAGCAGCTCGCTATAGATTCTCCAGATAACAAAAGGATCACAACAGTGTTAGTAACAATGTTATGCCGATAAATCTAACACTGCAGGACACAGATTACCAAAGTGTACTTAAGGAGAATGGTGAACCTGAATAACCCTTTATTTTAAAAAAGAAACTTACAAATTATAAAAAAGATTTCACTGATGACTCCTATAAACTATTTAAGACAATTCAACTAAAAATCTTCCAAAAAGTCTGAAGGTGGGGCCTGGGAGGGGATACTTCCCAGTTCATTCTATCATGCCAGCATTATCTTGATACCAAAAATAGGGAAGACTTACAGGAAAATAGAACTACAGTCTGATCATCTCAAAAATCAATTTTATGAATACAAATGGAATCCTACAATAGAATAAAAGGAAACTGTATCATGACCAAGTGGGGTTTTCCCCAGAAATGCAATGTTGGCTTAACATTTAAAAAAATCAATGTAGTGGGAACCAGCAGTTAGCGTAATGGCTATGTCGCTGGACTCCCACGTAGTCGACCGCGGTTCGCGTCTCGGACCCGGTGGCTTACAACTCACGCCGGGCGCGTGTGCGTGCGTGCCCAAGATCCCGAGAGGAGAATGGAGGAGAAGGGATTGCGGCGTGACCATCCCCCCTGGGGGGTGATTTCTCGCTTTCTATCTCTCTGTCTCTCTCTGTCTGTTTGGCGAGCGCACGCGCCCTATAGCGAAAAACCTCTCCAAAAAAAAAAAAAAAAAAAAATCAATGTAGTGATGAGCAGGTGGTGTGAAGGTTAAGGAGCTGGATACCACATGGCCGACTCCACACTTCAAATTTCAAACCTGGCAGCTTGAAAAATAATCACAGGTGTGTGTGTGTGTGTACATCCCCAAAATCCTGAGAGGAGCACTTAGAAGGGGAGGTGATTTCTCTCTCTCTCTCTGTCTCTCTATGGCAAGCACATGTGTCCAATAACAGAAAAAAAAAAAAAAAAAAGATTAAGGAAAAAAAATCTGGGAGCCAGTAGGTGGTGTGGTGCTTGAGGCACTGGACTGTCACATAGCTGACCACGGTTCGAGTCTCAGACCTCGTGGCTTGCTTTCTCACTTTCTCCCTCACTCTGTGTGTGTGTCTCTCTTCAGTTAAATTAAAATAATAATAATAATAAATCAAATTTTTAAAAAAAGAGAAATCAATCATTGTGATTCACTATATTAACAAATGAAAAAAGAAGCATAGGACCACCTTAACAAACATAGAAAAGATATTTAACAAAATCAACATCCATTCCTGATTTAAAAAAAAAAAAAAAAAAACAACTTTCAGCAAAGTAGTACGGAATGAATCGTCATCTCCTTGATTAAGGACATCTACAAGATCTCTACAACTAATATCATTCTAGATCCCAAAAGACTGTTTTCCCACTAAGCTCCAGAACAAAATAGGGATACCTACTATATTTTTGCCACTTGTAGTCAAAATTAAAATGGAGCTCCTGACCAGACCATTAGGCAAGGAAAAGAAATAAGAGACTCTCGGACTGGCAAGTAAGTATCTTTGTTCACATATGCTATGATCCTTTATGTAGAAATCCCATTTGATTTATGCATATATGTACACATCATACGTACTTATACACATAAAACCTACTAGAAGTAATAAATATTTTACAAAGTGGCAAGAGACAAGATCAATCTACAAAAATCCAATGTATTTGACACAGTAGCAGCAAATAATTGGAAAACTGAAATTTAAAAAATACAGTAACATCAAAAGGTTTAAAAAAGTTAGGATAAATCTTTAAAATGTTGCAAAAGATCTATACCCTGATACTATCAAATAATGCTAAGAGAAATGAATGAAAATTTTTTAAAAATGAAATCAGAAGACTCAATCCTTTTACAATATCGATTTTCCCAAGGATGCTCACTATCCCAGTAAAATTTATAGCAGGATTTTTTTTTAGACATTAACACGTTGATTCTAAAATTATTCCTTAATGCACAGCGTTTAGAATAACAGAGAAGAACAAATTTGGAAGTTCTCACCACCTGAGTGTAAGACTTCTCAACCTACAGTAATAAAAACAGAATGATTTTGGCATAAAGATAGATGGATCAATAAAGCAGAATAAAGAGTTCTAAATAAACTTCTCCGTTTTATGCTTTATGTCTAGAACAGCAATCTGGCAGAACTTTAGATAATGGTTGAAAGCTTAGGGACCAGCATGTGGCGCGCTGGACTCCCACATGGCTGACTGCAGTTCGAGTCCTGTACCTGGTGGCTTGCTTTCACACTTTCCCTCTCTCTTTGTCTCTCTGATCAAACTGGAAAATAATAATAATAAATAAAGTTAAACAATTCTTTAAAAACAAAAGAAAGCTTATTTACTGAAAACACTAAAAGTAGATCACTTAATTGAAAACTGACTTATTTACCACAAGATAGATCATTTATTTAAATTTTCATTTATCATTAGGTTTGGTTATATACAAGTATGGATCCAGCCCATTACAAATATAACCAAAAGTCACTTTCTATTCTAGTTAAACGACCTAATTGCTCCTTCATTACTATTATTTTTTAAATTTCATTTTATTTGTTATTATTGGTTATTGATTTTTAATTTGACCAGAGAGAGTGAGAAAGGAAAAGCGAGAACCAAACTGCCAGGTCCAGGACCATGGTCGGCCATGTGGGAGTTCAGCGCCCTAACCACCACACTACCTGCTGCTGGCCCCTCTCCATTCTTTATTTATTTGAGAGATTTTTGTTATATGGTGTGTGCACTCGCTGGAAAGGCAGAGAGAGACAGAGAGATAGAAAACGAGAAATCACCCCCCAGGGCGGATGACCACACCACAATCCCTTCTCTCCATTCTTCTCTTACGATTTTGGGCACGCACACACACACCCTTGGCATGAGTTTTTAGTCACTGGGTCTGGGACTTGAACCACGGTTAACTTTGGGAACCAGCGATATAACCATTATGCCATCTGCTGGTCTCCTTTATGATTTTTAAAAATAATTATTTAATTTTACTTATTTATTACTATTATTATTATTATTATTATTTTAATTCACCAGAGAGAGAGAGAGAGAGGGAAAGTGAGAAAGCAAGCCATCAAGTCTGGGACTCTAACTGTGGTCAGCCATATGTGAGTTCAGCCCCTCAACCACCATGTTACCTGCCGGCCCCCTGCTTCTTCATTATTATTAGCTTATCACTGAGTTATTGCACCCCCAATTCTCTTGGGTCACTTTTAAGAATTAGAAACTAAACATCCAAATAGACAGATTCCGGAACTAGGAAAAGATAAGAACTATTTTCTTTCAATATTCTCTAAGCATACTAGAGTTAACATTTTAAAAATGTTAATGCTTCTTGTGGTAGTGGTTTTTGCACAGTTGCTTAGATCTAAATTTTGAGAACAGGGTACCTATCTCCCACTGTGAACACTGGTTTGGCAGGTCATACCAATTATTTCCCGTTTTAAAGAGTGACTCCTTGGTGCTGGCGTGGGCCGAGCGGGCCTGGGGGGCCCCCCGGGGTCTGGGGGCCCCCCGGAGGTGCTGCTGCTGGCGGGTCCCAGGGAGGGAGGGCTGGCAGCATCCGACTTGGGTCCGCTCCAGGAGGCGGGTCGGGCCGTTCTCCCGCAGCACAGGGCCTCACTCTGTGAATCTGGGCGCGGCCAAGTTTTCCTCCGCTGGAATCAACACTTGGGAAAGTTTCTGGTACTCGGAATTCCCCTCTGCCACCCCCCACTGCCGTATCTTTAAACCGGTATTCACATCAATATTCTTCCTTGCCCGAGATATCGTGACCCGACTTCCAGCCTCCGTCACAGTCAGGGTCAAAGGCAACCAACACAAGCATGCAGCTTAGGTTACCTGCTGTGCCATGGGCCAGAAAGTCTTTTGCCCCTGACCCAGGAGTTTTGAGTCTTCTGTCAGCATCTATGAAACATTAACAGGATTCTGATAGACCTGGATATAGCATGATGTGAAGCTGTTGCGGCCAGGATGCGAACCCCAGTCAGTCCCATGAATCTGGCTTCCTTTGCACAACGCCTAACTGCTACTCCCGGGGCTGGCCCTATTTTCCTAATATCTTACTCAGATCTTTTTTTTTGGGGGGAGAGGTTTTCACTATAGGGTGCATGCGCTCGCCAGACAGACAGAGAGAGACAGAGAGATAGAAAGCGAGAAATCACCCCCCAGAGGGGATGGTCACGCCTCAATCCCTTCTCCTCCATTCTCCTCTCGGGATCTTGGGCATGCACGCACACACGCGCCCAGCGTGAGTTTTAAGCCACCGGGTCCGGGATGCGAACCGCGGTTGACTACGTGGGAGTCCAGCGACATAGCCATTACGCTAACTGCTGGTTCCCTCTTACTCAGATCTTTGATAGTCAGTGAGAACCTCACTGCAGAGAAGAGCTAGAATCTTTCCCTCTTGAACTGTTGCAACAGTCTCAAGAAGCAATTCTCAAATGTAAAATAAATTTTTTTTTTTAAAAAAAGGAAAAATAAGAGTGACTCCCTTGGTATAATAGGTTTGGCATATTAATGAAATGAAAGGTTGTGACTGAGTAACCATAACGGTAACATTTCAAAATGAAACATTTTTCTTTTGTCTCCAAAACAAAAAGAGTCTTGAATAAAAAGCTCAGAGATACACACATCCATGGAAAACTGATTTTTGACAAAAGTAAAGGCCATCAGTGGAAAAAGATGACATTTTTTCACAACAGAAACTGTGTGCATGGGCACATGACAGAGAGGGGGAGACACACACAGAGCCTTGACAGGGTCTCATCACACAGTAATCCACGTTTCCTAGCTCTCCAGGGCCTTAGGGATCCTGGGTGCCTATGTGCACACACCAGCATGATTTCAAGCCCACCTGGGGACCCAAACCTGGGGTTCTGGGCTTCTATCTTTGCAGGGCTATGGCTACACCCCAGCAGCTGGGCCAAGAGAAGATAACTTTTTTTTTAGAGGTTTTTGCTATAGGGCATGTGCGTTCGCTGGAAAGACAGAGACAGAGAGACAGAAAGTGAGAAATCACCCCCCCCAGGGCAGATGGCCACACTGCAATCCCTTCTCCGCCATTCTTCTCTTGGAATCTTGTGCTCGCACACACGCGCCCGGCGTGAGTTTAAGCCACCAGGTCCAGGACTTGAACCGTAGTCAGCTGCATGGGAGTCCAGCAACATAGCCATTACGCCATCTGCTGGTCCCTCAAAATAAATTTTAAAATAATCATGCTGAGTGAAAGAAGCCAGACAAAAAAATATAAATGCTGTGCAATCCCATGTATATAAAACTCTAGGACACGCAAACAAATTTCTAGGACAAAAAGCAGACCAGTGAGGATTGGGGTAGGAGAGAAGGGTTGTAAAGCTCAAGAGAAAACCTTTGAGGATGAAAGCTACGCCCCCTCTCTTGGTGATGGTTCCAGGGGTGTCAACACATGCCAAACCATATCAAATTGTATACCTAAATATGTAGTTTATGTGTGTCAGTTACATTTCATAAAGCTATTTAAGTGTATTGAATCTTAACAAGGCATATGCCACCCTCTCAGGAAAAAAACAAAACCGTGAACCTTGTCCTCAATGTACAGATTCAGATTGTCCGGGGTGGAGGCCAGGACCGCGATTCCGCCATTCTGACACACCCTACAGCTTGAGAGCCACTGCCCCAGGAGGTTGAGATTCCTTCCTGGGGCTGCGAGGCTCCCTCCTTCTCTCCCTCTTCCCTTGACAGCCTCACCTCTCCTCTCCACTTTATCCTCTGACCCAAAGCCAGTCCATACTGTTTGAGCTCCCTGAGGGGTCTGTGGTCTTTTGCCTCTGATCTTCCTTTGTAGACGCTGTGGCCTCTGCCTGGAAAACCCTTCTGCTCCTGATTCCTACATGTGCTACACAACCTGCTCTGATGGCACCTCCTCTGGGAAGCCTTCCAGACACTCTGCCCAAGGCCTGAGGCCCCACCACTTATGCTATCTTCCCCTGGGAACCTCTCTGAACTTCAGCTTACTGACCCACATAACCAGCTTAAAATAGTACCTACCATGGGACTGTTTGGAAGAGTCAGTGAGATAACATACAAATTATTGACCACAGTTCTTGGTGCGTATCAGAATCCAGGAAATGGTAGCCATTGTCCTTGTGGCTGGTACTGCCATCACTTCTCATTGCCATTGTCATCTCTTCCTTATGCCCCCAGAACCCTGAGCATGTGCCACATAGTACCCAGCACACTGGTGGCTGCTGTTGGATTGCTTGTCTGCTTCCTCCCCTAGACTGAGACTTCCCTGAGGGCAGGAGTGTGTCACAGGTATTCGGCCAGTTCAGCCAAAGAATGGCACCTCTGGGTGTCAGACCCTATCTCAAGTGCTGGGGACACAACAATTAGGAAAAAGGGAACAGACATCAGAGGAGAAGGCAGCAGAGAGATACCAGAGGGGCGTATGGTGCACACAGGTTTCTGAGCCATCTGCTCCATGACGTGTAGCTGTGTGACTCTGGGTTAAGGACTCAGCCTCTCTGTTCCTCAGTTTCTTGTGCTTTAAAATGGGGGTAAATATTACTCATATCACTAGGTTGTTGTTTCATTTTATTTTACATTAATAAGGTAGAAACAGTCCTGCTCAAACGAGCTAATATCTGTAAAGCACCCAGAACAAAGGCCATAGTGTATCCACTGGATTTGGCAATTCACAGGGCATCAGAGAACTGTGGAGTTGTTTTAGAGGAGGCAGAAACCCAAGTGTAGGGATGAGAAAGTGCCTGAAAGATAAGGAAGGGAAGTGAGGACAGCTCCTTGGAGGAGAGGCCGAGGGTGACTTGATGGCACGTTTGCTGGGCTCCCAGGCCTAGTGTGTCATTAAGTTGGAGGAAGATGCCAGTAGGAGGGGGTGATGGCAGATACAGGTGAGAGCTAGGACAGAGGGCGTTGAGGGAGGAGGGCTGCATGCACTAGGCACAATGGGAGGAGAGTGGCACCCGGCCATTGTGGCGGGAGCTTGTTGGTTGGCCGCCCCCCACCGCATGCCCTCCGGGCTCTTGAGCAGCCTCATCTGTGGAGTGGAGAAGGGTGCTGTGTGGAGGACCTTAGGAAGGGGAGTGTTATAAAAGGCTGTGACGAGGGGACCAGCAGTTAGCGTAATGGCTTTGTCGCTGGACTCCCATGTAGTCGACCGCGGTTCGCGTCCCGGACCCAGTGGCTTAAAACTCACGCCGGGCACATGTGCGTGCGTGCCCAAGATCCCGAGAGGAGAATGGAGGAGAAGGGATTGCGGCACGGCCATCTCCCCCTGGGGGGTGATTTCTCGCTTTCTGTCTCTCTGTCTCTCTCTGTCTGGCGAGCACAAGCGCCCTATAGCAAAAACCTCTTAAAAAAAAAAAAAAACCAGGCTGTGACAGGCAGTGCTATGCAGAGACGGCATCTGGAAGGACACCAGTGTGCAGTACAGGCTGGGAGGTGTGGGAGGGGCTGTGCCACCTGCAGCCGCAGCCACTGGATACAGGCTGATGAAGGGGAAGGTGGCATGACTTTGGGAGTGGGCTAGTTCCCCAATGGGACCACCAACTGGTTTTGTCTTGTCTGGGACTGTCCCAGTTTTAAAACTGAAAGTCCTACAACCTGGGAAGCCCCTCTGTCCAGACAAATCAGGGTAGTTGGTCCCCCACTGAGCAGGGTGCTGGAAATACTGGCATTTATGGAGTTTAGGAGCTGGGGATAATGCAGGGTGGCCTGGAAGTCAGGAAATAGGACTGGAGGCTTATGAAGGAGGCCAGGGACGTTAAGGGGGTACCGCCTGCTCCCTGTGCCTGACTAGGGCCTCGCTTCCACAGGCGCTACAGAGACATTGTGCAGAGACTGCAGGACCGAACATTCCCGTGCTTTTCATTTTTACCACAGCCACGTAGTTTCTGCTTTAAGAATAGCTCCTAAGGGAACCAGCAGTTAGCGTAATGGCTATGTCGCTGGACTCCCACGTAGTCGACCGCGGTTCGCGTCTCGGACCCGGTGGCTTACAACTCACGCCGGGCGCGTGTGCGTGCGTGCCCAAGATCCCGAGAGGAGAATGGAGGAAAAGGGATTGCGGCGTGACCATCCCCCCTGGGGGGTGATTTCTCGCTTTCTGTCTCTATGTCTCTCTCTGTCTGTCTGGCGAGCGCACGCGCCCTATAGCGAAAAACCTCTCCCAAAAAAAAAAAAAAAGAATAGCTCCTAAGTAAACATGTCTTAAAAGGAAGGAAGCAACCTTTATCCCACATGGATAAAAACAAAGAAACCACATATACCACCACTGAGCAGGTACTGATTCTAACTGAGCCTCGGGCTGCTCCTTCTCCACCACCCTGGGAGATGAGCTGGCTAGAGAGGCCTTAAAGGTGTGCTCCCCCCACACAGAGCCCATCTCCTTAAGCTGCTCAGAGGATGAGCAGCTTTTCTACCTAAAAACCATCTTTCTCCCCTCCCTTGGAAAATGCGGTGATAAAGGAATGAGACTGTAGGTTCTCGCAGTGTTCTTAAGGGTCCATAACAGCTGTGCATGTAAATACCAAGAGGTCATTTGGGTGGCATTTTCCTGAGAGGTCATGCATCCGCTCAGAAAATGGTGCAGTTGAAATGCTCCCTGAAGACTCAGCTGATCTGATCTCTGACCCTGTCCCCTTTCTTTCTGCCCTTCTTCCCTTCCTTCCTTCTATCCCTCCCCACCTCCTCCTTCTTTTTTTTTTTTTTTTCCCCAACAGAGGTAGAAACTTCAGCCTATAGAGTAGGAGTACCCAGCCCCCAGGCCAAGGACCGGTGTCAGTCCTCCAGGCTGTGCCGCAGAGGGTTGGTGGTGGGTGAGCGAGCGAGGCCTCATCTGGGTTTGCAGCCACTCCCCATCACAAGCATTGCTGCCTGGGCTCTGCCCCCTGTCAGTCAGCAGCAGTATTAGATTCTTATGGGAGTTCCAACCCTATTGCTGGGTGATCGTTTCATTGCACATTGCAATGCGGTAGTGGTGGAAATGGGGTACATGTGGGCATCCCAGGATCAATCTCCCCAATTCCCATTCGTGGAGAGATTGTCTTTCATAAGGCTAGTCCCCAGTGCTAGAAAGATTGGGGCCTGCTACCATAGAGAGCCGGGACTTATCCAGGGTCACGCAGCCAGAGCTGGGACCAGCCCCGGTCCCCCAGCTCGGTCATCACACCTAGTTGGTTGCTTTTTCTGCTCCTTCCCCACTTTACCTTCGGAGACGATTTTGCTTCTTGATTTCTGACTTCTTGTCAGCTGTGATTAATGAGGAAGGCTCCTGCATACATGATTTTCAGCTGTACCCAGTTTACGACAAACAGATTAGACCATTTAAGTCAGAATAATGCTATTTAGCAAAGCCGGATTTAGAGCTGGCAGAAATTAAGAAGATTAATTTAAAGGTAAAAAAAGAGTGACAATCATAGATTAACACCTGAAAAATCTCACTGCCTGTACACATTCCTAATTGAGAAGTATGTGGAAGATTCCATCCGTGAAATTCAATTATCATGCAAGCCAGAGAAAGCAGCTTCCCTGGGGAAGAAACCAGGCAGCCCAAATCAAAACGGCCCCACCTGTCTGTTTTCGTGTCAAAAGAGTGAGAAAACCTGCCTGGGTGACGATGAAATATGGACGGGATGCATCAGCTTAATGAAAATTTCCAGGGGTTCCTTCCGATAATGGGATTATTTCCTGAGCTCCTCCATCAGGGGTCAGCCCAGAAAAACCTCTGTGGCTCCATAAAGTCACTGAATACCGAGGGCAGAGGGCTGCAGCACCCCCTTCCTGACACCTTCCTCCATCTTCAAGGCAGACGGGATTGGATGGGGCTCACAGACAAAAGGAGCTCAGGCCCTGCACCCCTTCTACTGATGAGGGGCTTCTTAACCTGAGCAATCAGCAGAAACATCTCGACAACAACGTTAATGATTACAAATGAGCCAGTGGTAATTGGCCCGCCTTTTAACTGCAGGGAGGAGTGCCGGGTGGGGCAACCCTTCAGCACTTGGGTTGTCTTTCAGATTCCTCTGAGATGCGCACTGCCACTCCTGGTCTGGAGAACAGCTGGATGGAGCTCCTTTTGGGTTAACTGCCTTGGCTGGTCCTGGTGGTAAATGACACCCCTCTCCCAAGACGTTTAAGGCGGGAAGGCTTATTCCCTTGTGGGCATTAGAAGCTTATGATTTGCAAAGTGCTTCACATTCATCAACTCGGAAAATCCAGCTCAGAAACCCTGAGATAATGTTTCTCATTATACAGATGAAGAGGCTGAGGTTAAGTGATTGGCCTCATCTATTTGAAAGATCATCGCTGGATTCCGATCTAATGTGCCTTTGGTGCTGTGCTGGTCCATGTAGGGGAAGGTGCAGTCTGGGTCCTTCAGGAGCTCTTGTCCTGGTGGGGAAGGTTAGACACAGACTGGTGATCATCGTTGAAGGGCAAATGTGAGAAGGTCATTGGAGTGAGGTGCTTAGAGAGAGGTCCACGATGGGAGAGACGGCAAGATGGAAAAAACTTCCCCGAAGGCCGGGGTCACGTTTGCCTGGATCACCGGGGCAGCTTCAATGCGTGGCATATAGCAGGTTACAAAAATAGCTTGAATAAAATGTTGAATATGTTGAATACTGTATTGAATAAATGAATAAATGATGGTGATGCCTCCTGAAGGATAGAGTCGGGAGAGTTAGAGGACAGCAAGAAAATTGGGAATTATTGACCAGGATAATAGGGCATGCAAACTGTAGGGTTCCAATATTGCAGTAACGGGATTGCTGAGTCTGTGCTGAGTAAATGCAAGTTCTGGTTGGTGTTAACAATGTGGTTTTCCTAATCGACTGAAGTCCAGCAAATCTCTGCTGCATTGTGTCATTGAAGGTGACAGGTCTCTTCTTCCATCCCCCTCTTCTCAAAGGCACTGAGAGCTTTGCTTTACAGACCATCTGTGCCTCTTCCAGCAACTTAGAGGCTTCGAATTATTGATAGTTTCTCTAAGAATGATTTTTGAATTCTAGGGGCTACTCCAAAACTGGGGCAGGACCAAGGGGAGAGAAGAAAATCTCAGGGGGAGGGAAAAGGTTTGTGTTTAGTTAGTGACTTGTATAGTTTTTGGTGTACCCGATGAAAATTCATGAAGGTGGCTCTTTATGTTAATTGTGTGCGTTTTTCTTCATGGTGTATTTGAATCTTCAAGGAACACTGTATAGCCCAATCTGGAAGGGAGGGGCTAGCATCAGGACAGATTCTCTGGCAATACCCAGGAGGAGCCCCCTCCACTACCCTCCCTGAGCTGGAAGGGATGCAGAATACAGTGTCATCTTCCCACTTGTGGTCCAAGAGAGGCGGACTTGCCAGGCTTAGGGTCAACGTGAGAGGAAAAAACGGAAGCATTGAGGACAATCTGCCTGCCCCTAGTTGTAGAATTTTAACACTGGATGGGACCAGCAGATGCTGTAATGATTATATTGCTGGACTCCCATGTAGTCGACTACGGTTTGAGTCCCGACCCCGTGGCTTGAACCTCACACTGGGCGCTTGTGCATATGTGCTCAAAATCCCGTGAAGAGAATGGAGGAGAAGGGATTGCAGCGTGGCCATCCCCTCTGGGAGGTGATTTTCGATTTCTGCCTCTTTCTATCTCTCTGGTGAACGCACATACCCTATAGCAAAAAGCTCTCTAAAAAAAAGAGAATTCTAACAGTGGATTTGTCCAGTCCCAGATCAGTAGAGATTTGTTAGCTGGTTCTTCTCCATCTGTAATCCCTTTCGGAGCCATGCTCTGGCTCTCTGGCTGCTTTGTACCTCGGGGGCTGACCCCCATGGATAGCATCCTCTAGGCTCCTTTGCCCCTGGCCATCAGGTTAGGTTAGTGGGAGGCAGCGCGGAACTGAGAGTGGCAGGAGGGAGAAATCGGGGTGTTCCTTCCCTGCTCCCTTCCTGCTTTGGCCTTATTTTTCTGGCAGAGTCTGGGTCCCTCTGTGACCACGGCATGCCAGCTGGCCCCTCCACTGCAGCTTCGACTCTCATGAGCTCTCCAGGCACCGTTTCTTCCCGTTGGCCCTGCAGGCTTAGCAAGGGCAGTGGCTCCCTTCGCTGCTAGTGTCTGGATCCTCCAATATCCTCCTCACACCTCCAAAGCGGCCACTCCCTTAGTCTTCACTGAATGGATGAATGTTTCCTGCCAAGATCCTGCCTGATAGGTACTGGTAATTCAGGGCTCCTGCCTGTCCCTCCAGATACCCTCCTCTCCCCATGGTCTGACTGCATGGCCTGCCTTTAGAAGCCTCAGTAAGTCGATGAGGAAGTGCCGATTTCTCCAGGAGCCCACACAACGTGAGGGAATCCCTGTCCATCCCTTTCTCTCTCATCCCCCCAGCCTGTTAGAATGGCCCTCCTCCTGGGCTTCTGCTCTGTACCAGGACCCTGGGCACTTCAGGGATCAGCCTGCAATGTTCCCATCTCTAGGGCCTGTTGGCTTAAGATCTCACCCAGGGTCTGGTAGGTGGCACGATGGTTGATGTGTTGGACTTCCAACCATGGTTTGAGTCCCAGACCTGGTGGTTTGCTTTCTCATTCTCCTCCTCTCCCTTACTCTCTCTCTCTCTAGTCAAATTGAATAACAATAATAAATTAATTACATTAAATAAATAATTATTTTTTAAAAATCTCATCTCATTTGGGGTGTGCCGTATTTCTGTCACCCAGCAGCCCAGTCCTGGCATCTCTAGAAGTGGCAAGTGTCCTGTGTGGCTCACATGGGGACAGATAAGAAAGCCACATTCAGTGAGGACAGAGACCTTGCCCTGAGTTCAAGCTTAGCATACCCAGGTATAGCCAGGGAGAAGGAACGGCTGGTGTTTAGGGCTGGGTAGAGCTGGGCTCAGACCCATCCTTTTCTTACACACTGGCTGGCCTTGGGCAAGTCACTTCAGCTCTGGGTTCTGTTCCTTGGGTGTGAGAGTCCCGTTTCTAGGCTTCGAGGTCACCACGAGGGCTGCACATGGCTGTGGACAGGAAGTTCTGGGACACAGTCGGGTCCCTGTGCCCCCACGGGCTCCTCCCCAGACCCTCCCCACACTTGAGGGAGATGCTCACGGAGATGCAGTTGCCATCTCCATCTCTGCGTCTCCTACAGGTGGCTTTGTGCTACTGAACCCCAAAGACAGCCTCCTAGGGTGAGCTGGACTCAAACCCCCAATTTCCCTTCACAGGAAAAGTAGTGCTCCCCAAGGTTTCTGTATATCCCCAGAGAACTTTCCCCAAGGTCGCCTTTGGTTCTGAGTTAGGTCAGGTTTCGGATCATCTTTCTATCTTACCTGTGTTGTTTTTCCCCTTCACTACTAATGACATGTAAGATGCAACCCTTCTTACTGTTTTCACAAAAACAGACCTCCCCCAAACAGAGAAAAACTTGCACTTTGCGTGTCGCAGGCTCTGGGTTCACAGGCCCGCTGCTTCTGCCCTCCCTCAGGGCTGCCCGTGGGAACTCCAGCACACTCCGTGGCACAGGCTCTGCAGCCGGCTCAGCTCTGGCTAACGGTGCTGTGGTCGCTGTTACCGTCCTGAGTATCGGGTGTACTCGGGAGCGCGACAGGGCCGTTTAGCTCATGCCCCTCTGCCCTCTGCATGCAGCTGAACCTACAGACGTCAATGCCTTCCCTCGGTACCCCGGGTGGGGGGGCACAGTAAGATTTGACGTGCATCCTCCCCTTCAACTGCTCTTCTGGTCAGGAGTTTAGGCAGAGGTGAAATGAAAGCTGCCATCTTCAAATCATTCCCGAGTTCTAGTCCCAGCTCTGTCGAGGGCTGACTGGGTGACCCCAAGCAGGCTGTGGTCACTCTCCCAGGCTCGCTGTCCTCACTGTCAGGTGAGGCGTGGGGTCCAGCCCTGGGAACCCCCAGCCCGGGGCCCTGGAGGCTGCCAGCTGGCCGCAGCTCCGAGTGCCGCCCGAGAGCTCACGCAGCGCCCTCTCACACGGAGCCTGTGCTGTCTCTTGATCACGCTTTCTCCTCACCTTGTCCTGTGTCCCTGGATGGGATCCCATCTGTCACACTGAGCCATCTGCTTCCTCTCCTGCCATCTCTGCTGCCCAACTCAGAGTAAATTAAAAAACAAAGAGGCAGGAAGCTGCTGACAGCCGCATTTGTCCTCATTTCTGGGCTGGCAGTGGGAGCCGCAGGGCTGGCTCTGTGGGTCTAAATGAAAGATTAGGGCTGGTGGGAGGGGAGCAGTCTTGAGGTTGTGACAGCCCAACCATGGCTGACACTGCGGGTGGTGCAAACATGGGCAGGGGCTGGGGGAGGCAGGGATGTGAGCCAGGATGAGGGGCAGCACAGGACACCAGCTTCGGAGTGGGCAAACCTGGGTCCTGTCTGCCCTGCTGCCTCCTGTGAGTATGACCCTGAGCAAGTCGTTCCCTGTCTTCTCACCTGTGAAATGGACGCAATATTACCAACCTCACCGGTGGTTGGGGCACTTGAGGAGAGGCATGTAGATTAATGGCAGCTGTGCAGCAGGTATTTCTGAAGGACTCAAGGGGCAAGGAAGACGATGGGGTTGGCATGAAGCCACTTGTCCAGGAAAAGTCATTAGGGAGGTGACCTGGGTCTCCCTTGTGGGCCTCAGTCTCCACATCTCTAAAATGTGGTCACTCTGGGACTGTGGGTCAAACCCCCAGGGAAAGTATAGAAGGAACAGGAGCAATGGGACAGCTGGAGGATGAGCCTGGAAGTACAGTGGTCAGAGCTGCAGGAGATCTGAGTGGGGCCCCGTGGTGGCATCCCCTGGGTGTTCTTTGCTGACTGTATTATTGTTTCCTTTTGTTTTCTGCCCTCCTTGTGAGAGAATTCTATACTTTCCCCACTCCACTGACATTAGATTGGGTCATGTGATTTGCTTTGGCCAATGAAAAGCTAGGGAAAGTGACAGTTCTGTGAGTAGACACTTTAAGAATCACCGCATTTCCGTTACTCTTCTTTCTCTCCTATCCCGGGACCAAAGCAAGGCGTCCTCGTCTGGTCTGAACCTGGAAATGACACTGTGGGACAGAGCCAACACTGACCCACAGCGGGTATGGGTGTGAGGCTTGGAGGTGCATGTGAATAGTTAATGCTGGCTTGAATCACTGATGTGTTGGGGTTGTTAGCAGAAGCTGACTGGTGCAGGTCCCTGTGAGTCCAAGACAGTCCTGGCCTGCATCTTGGAAGAGGAGTGCAGTGTGCTTGCTCCTCCTGAATCTCTGCAATCTCTGACTTTAGCCATACTGGGTGCCCTCTCTGACCCTCTCTGGGCCACGGTCACTTTGACTGCAAAATGATCAGCTGTGGACAAGCGCAAGTCAACAGGGAGAACGAGGTGAAGGGCCATTCCATTGTGTCATCTGGGTCCTAGAGGACCGTCCTGGGGAGGCGGCTCTGAGGTACACGTGAATGCGTACGTCATCACTTTCTCTTTGTGTTCACATCTTCAGAGCCTTCCTGCTCTGACAGATCACACCCCTGCCATTGCCAGGGCCCAGAACACAGGCCACTTACTCCCAAGCCATGTCGCCATAGTTACAGATGCATTCCGTGGATATCGACAGGACCTCCAGCATACCGGGGTCTAAGTCACTCTTTCCTGGCCTCACCGAAGAGAACTCCTGATCAGGGAATGGCCAGGTTCTAACTGAGGCATGGAGGTGCCTGTGAATAGTTAACTTACCTTCAACGTGAAAGCTTTGACATTTACTTTAAGAGATGAGATAGCTAACGGCAACACTAACCCCTTTCTATTGTCCCGAGCTATTTACTCTGGCTCCAGATTTGATGATCCCATTCTGTAGAGCAGAGCCCTGGAGGTGAGCAGGTCTTCCTGGAGTGGAGCTTTGTCCTTTGGGAGGCATCGTGGCATCTGAACATCCTGCCCCTGTTTGGGCTGAAGACAGAGCCTGAACCTTGCACGAGAAGCAGAAGAGGCACCCACTTTCTAGGCTTGCCTTGCAGCCAGGCCACCAGCACTCAGACCCACATGCTCCAGTGCACAAAGATCACGGAGGTTTCATCCTAGTGTGGCAGCAGCATTCGGCCTCCAGAGGCCCCGGTGGCAGGACACGTGGTGACCCCAGCACCCAGTGCCAGCAGCGCTGCCAAGGGAGTGGTGGCTGGCAGGGTTTGAGGCCAGTGGTGCAGTCCCTGGACTCTGCTCTGTGAAGGCTTTTGATTGCAGTCCTGGCCCTGCTCACTTTCCAGTCCTGGTTCTGCCTCTGCCCCAGCTTTTCCAGGAGGGGCTCACTGCGCTTACGCTAAATTTTCTTGCTACTTATTTTCAGCTAGAGTCAGTTTCTGTTGCTTGCTGGTAGAAGCCTTGTCTTGGAAGGCAGTTTAGTGTCTTGTTGCCAGATGAAGCAGGTTATCAGATGATTCTTTCCAGCCTGACAGGGTTCTACCTTTGAGGCACTTTCTGGGAAATACATTCTATTTTATTTTATTTCCAGGAATGGGGTAGTGTCCCGTATAAATGATCACCCCAGACAGCAGTCCTGCTGGTCTGTTTTTTAATCTGGCTTAGAGCACAATTGACCCCACTCTTAGAAGGAGGTTGTGTTGGGATATCACATCATTGGGGTTCATTGGGATTTGCACTGGTTCCAGGCATTCTTTCATATTTTTTGGAGAGATTTTTGTTATAGGGCGCATGTGCTTGCCAGAGAGACAGAGAGATACAGAGAGACAGAAAGCCAGAAGTCACCCCCTCGGGGATGGCCATGCTGCAGTCCCCTCTCCTTCATTCTCTTCTTGGGATTTTGG
This sequence comes from Tupaia tana, assembly GCA_026018925.1. Classification (NCBI taxonomy): domain Eukaryota; kingdom Metazoa; phylum Chordata; class Mammalia; order Scandentia; family Tupaiidae; genus Tupaia; species Tupaia tana. Next base: position 69,917,329 of record JAKSZU010000013.1, read on the forward strand.
GTATGCACACACATGCACTCAGCATGAATTTAAGCCACTGGGTTCAGGACTTGAACCACGGTCAACAATGTGGGAGTCCAGTGATGTAACCATTATGCCATCTGCTGGTCCCTCTAGACATTCTTAAGGGCCAACTCCCATTTCAAGCATTGGACAGGAGGGGGCCAACTGCCCACAGCTTCTCAGTTGTCAGACCCAGAAGGACCTCTCGAGATGGTCCAGTTGGGTGATTTCCTGGTGTTGTCAGCTGCATCAGGATCACTGGGGAAGCTTGTTAATGATGCACACCCCATGTTCCCAGCTGTGGAATCAGAGAGGCCCGGGGGTCTGCATTCTGATGGCCTAATCCAACTCCCTGGCTTGATTACACAGGTGGGGAGAGAAGAACCCAGGAGCCCTGACCCTCAGTCCACTCAGTGCCCCCCCTGCGGTCCTTTAAGTGGATTCTTTCCCTCCTGGGCAAGAAAGCCTGGTCCAGGTGGGCTGCAGGCAAGGCAACCTGGAGGGAAGAAGATGCCGCTTCTGGAAAAAAACTGTGATGAGTATGGAATTTATAATCTGGCCATTTCAGCAAATATGTGTGTGCTTTGCTGAAAGGTGCACTTTCAGATCAATTCTGCACTGCGTCTTTTTCAAATTATTATTCGAAGCCTGCAAAATTGAGTTTATTACTGATGTAAAAATAATAAACTCAGGAATCATTCATTACCAATCTCAAGAGTCAGCCTAGTTTTGTTTTTGTTTTGCTTTGTTTTGAAGTGGGGAACATCCAGGATGACCCCGGATTTCCTGACAAAGGGCCTGAGGGGAAGGTGATGCCATTCACTGATATGGAAATGTGGTGAAAAGGCAGGTCTGGGGGAAAGAGGACAAACTGATTTTGTGAGACATGGGCAATAATTATAGGACTATTGATGATCAGGGTCCACATAGGTCTGGAGCTTAGGGGAGAGGTCTGGTTCAAAAAGTTCAAAGTATTAGGCACAGGCGAGATGATTCAGAGAGAGTACTTTCTCTGAGGAGTGGGAGTAGGATAGAGAAGGAGGGCCGAGTGGTGAGGGGCTGGGACTACACGGTTCATGGATTTCAGCCAGCACCAGCTTTCTGGTGCTCCGTGCCGTTTACATTCGTCGGTTCAGTTCAGTTCAGTTCACTGCAGTAGAATCCAGCAGCCCAGTCGGTTGAAGACCTGAATAGAAGAGTTGATCTCTATTCTGAAGGAGCCAGTATGTCAGAGTGGGAGTCTTACTACAAAACTGAGGGCGATGAAGAAGAAGAAGAACAAGAGGAAAACCTTGATACAAGTGGAGAATATAAATGTTCAGGAAGAGATAGTTTGATTTTTTTGGTTGATGCTTCCATGGCCAGGTTTGAGTATCAAGATGAAGAGGAATTGTCTCCTTTTGACGTGAACATCCAGTGTATCCAGAGTGTGTACACTAATAAGCTCATAAGCAGTGATCGAGATCTCTTGGCAGTGGTGTTCTATGGTACTGAGAAAGACAAAAATTCAGTGAATTTCAAAAATATTTACGTCTTACAAGAGTTGGATAGTCCAGGTCTAAACGAGTGCTAGAACTCGACCAGTTTAAGGGGCAAAAGGGCAAGAAACGATTCCAAGACCAGATGGGCCATGGATCTGACTACTCATTCAGTGAAGTGCTGTGGGTCTGTGCCAACCTCTTTAGTGATGTCCAGGTCAAAATGAGTCATAAGAGAATCATGCTGTTCACCAATGAAGGTGACCCTCACCACAATGACAGCGCCAAGGCCAGCCGGGCCAGGACCAAAGCCAGTGATCTTCGTGACACGGGTATCTTCCTTGAGTTGATGCACCTGAAGAAACCCAGGGGCTTTGACATATCCTTGTTCTACAGAGATATCATTAGTGTAGCAGAGGATGAGGATCTCGGGGTTCACTTACAGGTGTCCAGCAAGCTAGAAGACCTAATGAGGAAGGTTCGTGCCAAGGAAACCAAGAAGAGACCACTCTACAGGTTAAAGTTTAAGCTCAGCAAAGATATAGCACTCACTGTGGGCATTTATAATTTGCTCCAGAAGGCTTTCAAGTCTTCTGTAATAAGGCTGTATCGGGAAACAAATGAACCAGTGAAAGTCAAGACCCAGATATTTAGTATAAATACAGGCAGTTTGCTCCTGCCTAGCGACACCAAGAGGTCTCGGATCTATGGGAACCGTCAGATTCTATTGGAGAAAGAGGAAACAGAAGAGCTGAAATGGTTCAATGAGCCAGGTTTGATTCTCATCGGTTTCATGCCCTTAGTAATGTTGAAAAAGCACCATTACCTGTGGCCCTCCATGTTCGTGTATCCCGAGGAGACACTGGTAAACAGGAGCTCGACCTTGTTCAGTGCTCTCCTCAGCAAGTGTCTGGAGAAGGAGGTCGTAGCAGTGTGCAGGTACACACCCCGCAAGAACACCCTACTGTATTTCGTGGCTCTGGTGCCACAGGAAGAGGAGCTGGATGACCAGAAATTTCAGGTGACTCCCCTAGGTTTCCAGCATTTTTACCTACCCTATGCTGATGACAAACAGAAGGTGTCCATTACTGAAAAAGTCAAGGCAAGCCCAGAGCAAGTAGACAAGATGAAGGCTATTATTCAGAAACTCCGCTTCAAGTACAGAAGCGACGACTTTGAGAACCCAGTGCTACAGCAGCATTTCAGGAACCTGGAGGCCTTAGCTTTGGATTTGATGGAGCCCGAACAAGTTGTAGATCTGACATTGCCCAAGGTTGAAGAAATGGATAAAAGACTGGGCTCTCTGGTAGATGAGTTTAAGGAACTCGTCTACCCACCAGATTACACTCCTGACAGGAACGTTACCAAGAGAAACAAGATGATGAGGGTTCTGGAAGTGAAAGGCCCAAGGTGGAGTTTTCTGAAGAGGAGCTGAAGGCCCACGTCAGCAAGGGCACGCTGGGCAAGCTCACTGTGCCTGTGTTGAAGGAGGCCTGCAGGGTGTACGGGCTGAAGAGCGGGATGAAGAAGCAGGAGCTGATGGATGCGCTCACCCGGCATTTCCAGGAGGCGTGATCAGAAGTCGTATGGTCAGCCACCGTTCCACTGTAGCCAGGCTGCCTGGTGTTGTTCTCATTGAGTTAAAAAATATTTCTCCTGCGCTACGAAGAGTTGATGCATATGAGAGTTTATGTTGCCGTGAGACCAGGTTGCCCTCCCGTTTCGCTGTGCCTTACTCTGCTGTCCAAATAAAGAGCCCCTACTTGGTTCTGAAAAAAAAAAAAAAAAAAAGACCTGAATAGAAGAGGCTGAGCAAGGAAGAATTCCCTCTCAGACTAACAGACTACCTGTCTTTGCACTGGGTCATTGGTCGTGTGCCTCAGATTCAGGCTCAGGATGGAACTTAACGCCATTGACTCTTGGTTCTCAGGCCTTTGAACATGGACTGGAACTACACTATCGGCTCTCCTGGGTCTGTAGCTTGCCAACTGTGTCCTGGGATGTTTGAGCCTCTGTAACTATATGAGCCAATGCCTTATAGCAAATCTCTCTCTCTCTCTCTGGAGTACCCAGACAAATGCGCTTTCCCTCTAGCAAAACACTCGACACAAACACATTGGGCTGCTGCTACCAGGGATCCATGTGCGTCTTCCTTACCAGGTGGAAATTCTTGGGGCTAGTCTATGGCTTATCTACAGTAAGTGCTCAGTAAAGACTAAATTGCTGAGACAGTTAGCCAAGACCCCAGACTCCACAGAAGAGCCAGTTTGAGGGAAAGCTGATTAAGAATGTTTATTTCACAGAGTGACCTGCCTCCCTGTCCCCCAGGGCAGAGGCCCCTTCTGCACATGCAGTGTCCTCAGAGAATCAGCCTTATCATCATACAACAGTGGCCAGTGCCAACACAGGAAATACCCTGATCCTCAGTTCCCTGGGTCTTAGTCGTTCTTTAACTCATCCCACTTCTCCGAGCCGTTGCGAATAGGGCTTCACTCCCAGGAAGCCGAGATGGAGCGGATGCATTCCCCATGTCAGAGTTCGCAGTCTGATCAGGAGAAGTGGCTCAAATGACTTGCAGACAGCATTCTGGATGTTTGGGAGAGGGAGCTCCCCACTGGATGGGTGTTGCCAGGGAGTGGCAGGGAAAGAATGGCATCCGACGGACCAGCAGATGGCATAAAGGTTACATTGCTGGACTCTCAGTAGTGGACTGTGGTTCGAGTTCTGGACTCAGCAGCTTAAAACTCAGGCCAAGCACATGTGTGTGTGTGCCCAGGATCTCAAGAGGAGAATGGAGGAAAAGGGATTGCAATGTGGCCATCCCCCCATTGGGGAGTGATTTTTTGCTTTCTGTCTCTCTGTCTCTCTTTGTCTCTCTGGAGTACACACCCACTCTATAGCAAAAATCTCTACACAAAAAAAAAGATTGGCATCCGAAGCAGAAGGCACAACACATACAAAGGTGCAGTCTAAGAAATGGTTATCTAGCTGGAGCAGAGAGCATTTGAAGTGAGAGGCTGGAAGTGTAGGTTAGGGCCAGTTTAAGGTGGAGGCCTAAAAGGCTAAGAAGATACAGTATCCACAAGGCTCCCATGTGCGACTGTTTAGGTTGCACACTGCAGGGGGGATCGTGTCTCAGGGTACCATTTGCTTTGAAAAGAACTTCATGGTTTTAAAAATTCGAAAATATTTTTAGTATAAATCTTTTTTTGCTCTAAAGATGGGAAATGACAATTTTCTGGCAGATGAAAGTAAAGAATCTTGTTCTAACAGGGTTGATTCATATTGTTCCATTTCTACTCTTGAAGGAGAAACACATTCTATAATTAAGAGACCTAGCTTATGAAAATACAGATTGTAGAATGCCATCCTCAGATGTACTCTCAAAAATATCCACTTTTTTTTTAAATTTTTTTTAGGTTTTTGCTGTAGGGTGCATGCACTTGTCTGAGAGGACCAGGCTAGTGTGAGTTTCAAGCTGCAGGGTCCAGGATTATACTGTAGTTGGCTACATGGGAATCCTGCACCTCAACTACCATGCCACCTGCCGGCTCTCATATTGTCTTCTTAAGAGAAGTTGGGGGCTGGCAGGTGATGTGGTAGTTAAGGTGCTGGACTCCCAAATGGCCAACCATGGTTTGAGTCCTGGGCCTGGAGGCTTGCTTTCTCACTTTCTCTCTCTCTCTGTCCTTCTCTGGTCAAATTAAAATAAATAAATACATAAAGTTAAATAAAAAATTATTTTTTTAAAAAGAAGTTGGCATAAATGATCTCTATTTATTTAGTATCAGGAATATATATATATACATATATATATACACACACATATATATATATATTTAAAGAATATATATGTATATTTAAATATATATGTCTATATATATAATTTAAAGAATTATTTTATTTAACTTTATTTATTATTATTATTATTATTTTCCAGTCTGATCAGAGAGAGAGAGAGGGAAAGTGAGAAAACAAGCCTCCCGGTCTGGGAACTGAACCATGGTTGGCCATGTGGGAGTCCAGCGCCTTTAACCACCACACCACCTGCCAGTCCCAAGGAATATATCTTTATTAAAACCATCATTTAATATTTCATCAAATATTGTTTAATAATTTCAGTACATTCATACTGATTTTGGTTCTTGCTTCTTTTGCTTACACTTATACTACTAATTCTACATAAAAACATCATGTCAAATTGGTACTAAGAAAATTAATTTAAAAGTGGGCATATTTGAAACCAGCAGGTGGCATAATGGCTAAGGAACTGGACACCCACATGGCCAACTGAGATTCGAGTCCAGACTCAGAGACTTGAAAATCACGCCAGGCTTGTGTATGTGAGCCCAAAATCCCAAAATGAGAATGGAAGAGAAGGGATTGTGGTGTGGCCATCCTCCCTGGGGGGGTGATTTCTCACTTTCCTGCTCACTATCTCTTTCTGTCTCTTTCTCACTCCAGTGAGTGCATGCACCCTATGGGGGAAAAAAAAAAAAACTTAAAAAAAAGGGAATATGAAAAAAAAGTTGGAAGAGTAATTTTAACTGTGAATTCTGTGATCAGCACAATTATGACCTACATAAATTTCAAAATCAATTTTTAAAATATGTATTGGATACAACAATATTTTTAGAGTTATTTTATTTAACTTTATTTGTTATTATTATTTTACTATTTTCAGAGAGAGACAGAGAGATAGAGAGGGAAAGTAAGAAAGCAAGCCTCCAGGCCCAGGACTTGAACCACAGTCGGCCTGATATAGAGGGACCCGGAACTCATGAACAACTCAAGGCTGATAACTACCTGAACTTCCTGCTCCCCCAGCGAACTTACTGCCCCTCCTCTGAGCTATAGAGTAACCTGAAACCCTGAATAAGTTAGGCTTCCTGCTTCTCTACCACCTCCATTTTTAGGCAGATTCTGAGCCCACAACTCCAATTCTTGACATCCCATGACCTCCCCTCCCCAATTTCCCTATCCAACCCCAATTCCTGACATCAAGAGACTTCCTTCTTCCCAGATCCCCCATAAAAGACTGTGTCCAACCCCCAGTGGGCATCAGAGATTCAGAGTGCCAACTCCTCTGTGCCTGTCAACATAATAAAGAGTTCTCCTTTCTCTCTTGAATGCTATTTCCATTCCTCAGTGTCCATTTTTCTGCAACAGGCCATGTGGGAGTCCAACAACCTTAACTACCATGCCACCTGCCAGTCCTACGCCAACATTATTACAATTTTAATTTTTGTGAATTGCTGTATTTATTTACATTTATATTTAATTAATTAATTAATTAATTAATATTATTGAATTTGCTATAGGGCTCATACACTCACCAGAGAGTGAGAGAAAGAGAAAGTGAGAAAGTAAGCCACCAGGTCCAGGACTTGAACCATGGTTGGCCATGTGGGAATCCAGTGCCTTAATCCCAATGCCACTGCTGGCCCCACAACAATATTATTTTTAAAAGAAAGGTCTGTAATGCTGAAGAATATTATGCTCTTTCATTCTTCTCAATGACATATAATTTGAAGAATTATGATGAACTTGAACTACTATAACTGTGTGAAAATTTACAATTGAAATCGACTGCTATGCTATTGATGGGGCATTGACTTATGAGAAACTAAAACCTTAAACTGTTTTCTAAACTCTCTTGTTGACATTTAGCAATGCACTTGCATCAATAATTTACTAGACACATTTCTGAATTCTTTTGTAGCTTCCAGAATATATTTAACATTGCCAATATTGGTTGCCGATGGAGAATATAGCTTCTCGAAATTGAAATGTATTTAAAATTACTCAAGATTTGTAACCTGTCACATCTAGCCACCATTTCTGTGCAAAACAAGATATTGGGCCAAGTAGACATTTAAGTGATCTTAATTTCTTTTTTTTTTGGAGAGGTTTTCACTATAGGGCACGTGCGCTCGCCAGACAGACAGAGAGAGACAGAGAAACAGAAAGCGAGAAATCACCCCCCAGAGGGGATGGCCACGCCACAATCCCTTCTCCTCCATTCTCCTCTCGTGATCTTGGGCACGCACGCACACGTGCCCGGTGTGAGTTCTAAGCCACCGGTCCGGGACGTGAACCACGGTCGACTACGTGGGAGTCCAGCGACATAACCATTACGCTAACTGCTGGTTCCCTTAATTTCTTTCTGTGGAAATGAGATGTACGTCTTAGCCTCACTTTCCCTAAAAAGCAGAGGCTGAGACAAGGATTTGTGGGGTAGGTGGTTCATTTTGGGAAACTGGCCCCAGGAACGGGAAAGAGAGAAAAAGAAAAGCCACATATAGCTGGTTTAGGTTGTTCACTGCATAAGGGTCTCATGTCACCAAGTTATGCAACTGTCCACCACTGTGGGAGCTGTGCGCCACCTGCCTGGGACCCTCCTGGGAAAGAGGAAAGACGTGCTCCTCCACTGGAGCCCATCCCCTGTTGGTCAGAGGCGATGCCAGGTGAGGGGTTAACTCCCTTTTACTTCAAAGTTGGCACATTTGCTAGAACGTCCGATATGGCCACAGTGAAAAGCCTGAGAGCAGAAAATAAGACATGGAGAGAGGTTGGGGCAGCTGAGGATATTGCTCCCGGTTACTCTTGCACGCAGCTTGTTGTCTCAGAAACTGCAGGAGTAAAAAGTTGCCCAAGTCTGGCCACCTGTGGCACAGATACTGGAGCCATGTGGAGCTCCAGGTTCAGATCCCAGGTCGGCTTGAAAATGCCAGGCTCACCCATGGGCACACCTGTAGTCCTGACTGACTGGAAGGCTGTTGAAGGATCGAGACCCTATCAAGGGTGCTTGTCTTTCTTTTTCTCTAGGTCTCTCTCTCTCTCATATGAGAGATGAATAAATAAACTTTATTTTTAAAGGTTGCCCAGAGAATGTATGGTGGGGCTTAAGAGGTGTCCGATACAACATATTTAAACAGTCTTAAAATAGACAATTATATTCCAGTCCTGATTATAGTGAGTACAAGTTTAAATTTTCTGTTTCACTTGAAACACTTCAGGGGCCAGCTGGTGGCGTGGTGGACATGGTAGCTGGCTCCCACATGACTGTGCAGTTCGAGTCCCAGACCCAGTGACATAAGAAACATGCTGGGCATGTGTGTATGTGTGCCCAAAATCCTGAGAAGAGAAGCAGAGGAGAAAGGATTGTGGCATGGCTATCCCTACCCTGGAAGATGCTTTCTCGCTTTCCCTTTCTGTCTCTCCGGTGAGTATATGCACCCTATAGCAAATTAAAAAAAAAAAATACAAAAAACTAAAACTAAACTATTTGGGTTGAAGGCACATATGGCATGCATATGTGTATAGCTCAATGACTTTCAAGTATTCCTTTATGTTCTATAATTGTATGTTTATTTTGCATAAGACGACTTTGTTATAGCAGCTGTTAGTAAGAAATAAATAAGACCCTCATTTAGAATGTTACGTGGTAGGAGGCATCTCGTCCCAATTTGCACTCAGGTGCCATATACACCAGCAGGTGGACTCTGAGAGCAGACCCTCAATGTCCTCAATGGAGCAAAAACAGACACCTTTTCACTTTGGGGATGAGGCTTAGGAAAATTGTGGTCAAGCTGACTTTTAGTAATTAGAATATTTGTGAAACCTCAACTAGAAGAACTTGTTTTTTTAAGTCTTTATACTAATAAGGGGACACATTTAAAGCAGGAGCTTGTAGGTTGAGCTTTCAAAATATCCAAACTTCCTTTTCTCCTCCCACTTCCCTTCTTGCCCTCAGCAAGCACTGGGCTGTTTTGTTTCCTGTCCCTTGGGATAAGGCAAACCTGCATTCCTGAAGGGTCTGTGTCATTTGACTCCGCTGTTGTTTTCCATGAACTTTTAGCACAGGTCATGGGAGTATTCAGAGGCACCTCAGGAAGTCTCCTGGGTTCCAAAGAGACTCCTCGGTGTTGTGGTAGCAGTTGAATTTCTCTATGGGACCCAGAACTAATTCCTCCGGTGAGAACAGCAGCTCCTTCTTTGCCTTTAGGGTCAATGACTGACATGAGGAGCTCACGGTGGTCAGGTGGCAGTCTCAGCTTCCAGTTCAATGGCCCCATTGCTGTGTGCATTAATGGAAGCTGTCTTCCTGGGAATCAAGACTGACACCAGAGAGCTCAAATCACGAGGCTGGAGGCAAAGATGGGGCTTTTGCCTGTGAAGGGCAATGGTGGTATGAGCCCCTCTGATTCCTCCCTTTGGTTAGTGGGCCCAGGAATCCTGGCTGTGAAACTGTGCCGTAGACTGGTCACCTGGTTAGAGCATGTGGCCCATTCTTCAGGACGTTAACCCAGCCCTGCAAAGGTGTGTCACCCAGTTGTGCTGTAAGTGAGTCTTCAAAAGCCCACTCCAGCAGGTTCTGTCAGGACTACTTTTTTTTCTTTTTCTTTTTCTTTTCTTTCTTTTTTTTTTTTTTTTTTTTTTTTTTTTTTGCTATAGGGCATGGCATGTGTGCTTACTGGAAACAGAGACAGAGAGAGAGGGGGAGGAAAGCAGAAAGTGAGAAAGCGTTCTCCAGGGGAGAAATACCCATGTCACGATCTCTTCTCTTGGGATTTTGGGCACGTACGCACAAGTACAAGTTGTGTTTATCAAGTCACCAGGTCTGGGACTTGAACTACACCATCGGCCATGTGGGATCCAGTGTCTTCAACTCCATGCCATCTGCTGGTCCAGGCCTGCTTTCTCAGGGTGATGGGGAACACGATCAGACCATTGAATTCTGTGACTTTGAACCCAGGGATGATTTTAGGGCACTCACCAACGTGTCAATGTTTCCTACGTAGGCTTTGAACTAGGAATATGAAGTCTGAGTGGCTATTTTCAAATTCTTCACAGAGCACAGTGAGAAGTGGCTGACTAGCCCTGCAATTCTTACACTCTACTTCCTCTTTAATGTCCTATTGCAGCTGCTAGGTGGTCACCTGACTTTCTCTCTTCAGGTCCCTGACTTCAGATGACTCCAGTAATATTTTAAGCAACTATTCTACCACTTTGTCCTATGGGCTACCATGATCTGATAATTAATACTCTTAATTCTCATATTACACATTTCCGTTCTTAAGGATCTGTTATCTTGAACCGCTAGTGGTTTCAGTCAGTAAGAGTCATTACACGTATTGCAGAAATAAAGTATTTAATACAGAAGTTAGGACTTAAACAAACTCAGGACCAGCAGATGGCGTAATGGGTATGTTGCTGGACTCCCATGTAGTCAACCCTGGTTCAAGTCCTGGACCTGGTGGCTTAAACTCACACCAGGGGTGTGTGTGCGCGTGCCCAAGATCCCAAGAGGTGAATGGAGGAGAAGGGATTGCGGCATGGCCATGCCCCCTGGGGGGTTGATTTCTTGCTTTCTGTCTCTCCACAAGTGCAAGCACCCTATAGCAAAAATCTCTTAAAAAATAAAAGAGGACTTATGCAAACTGGGAGCAGCCATGAGAGTGAGATTCTAGAAGGGGAAAGGTGAAGGAGTCGAGAAGTTGTTGCTAACCCCTTCTGTCTGAAACGCAGGTGCAGACGGGGCAGGTGGCACAGGTGGAAATGACGCACTCGTGGGAAAGTCTGAGACAGGGTCTGGCCCCCCAAGAAGGTTCATGTAGTAGGAGCTCATGGGAGGTTTGCAAAGCCTCTGTGACTGTCAAAGCTGCCCCAGCTGGTGAGACAGCCAGGCCCTCCCCGTATTAATGGCATCCCTTTTGCTTCTCCCTTCCAAATGATGCACAGGTTCCTCTCACTGGCCCTCCCCAACTTGGAGCCATAGAAGAAATAGCATATTGGGAAGAATCATTCCAGCCTGAAACAGGAGTTATGGTGCCAAGTTGCAGCAACACCGTCCAGCACTTTATTCAGTAGCAGGCGATAGTGAAATAAGTTAGAGCCCCGGAACCACAGAATAAAGTCCTATCATCAGGGCACGAGAGAGACAGACCCAGTAGGATACACACAGATACACACAGACACACAGGTGGAGACTTCAAAAAGTTCTGGAAAAATAAGATTCAAGTATAAGTTTACTTTGGTCAAAAAAAAAAAAAAAAAAAAAAAAAGGAAGAAGTTTTTTCATAATACACACTTTTCCTTGAACTTTGAAGACCCCTCAAAGATAGAGAATTGCAAGGGAAAGGTAGGCTGTTCACAGGCAGAATTTCCTCTTCATGGGGGCCTCAGCTCTGTTTGTAGGAATTTGCAACTGACTGAACCAGGCCCACCTGAGTTATCTAGGCTAAGTTATCTCTTTTACCTACAGACAACATATTATTGACTTTCATCACACCTTAAATACCTATTTTTATTTCTTTTTTTGGCTAGAGGGTATGTGTGTGAGACAGAGAGACAGAGAGAGAGGGAGAGGAGAAAGCATCCCCATGGGGAATGATGATGTTGTAATCCCTTCTCCTCCATCTCTCCTTCTTTTGGGGATTTCAAGCACACATGCATATGTGCCTAGTGTGTTTCTCAAGCTGCTGGGTCCAGAAATCGAACCGCACAATTGGCCACGTGGGATCTGGCTGCCCTAACCACCAGACCACAGAACTGGCCCTACGAAATATCTTTATGGCAATATCTAGATTAGTGTTTGATTGAATAACTGGAGACTTTAGCACAGGCAGTTTAGAAACAATATGTAGGGGCCGACAGACGGTGTAGTGGTTCAAGTACTGGACTCCCATGTGACCAACCATGGTTCAAGTTCTGGACCTGGTGGCTTGAAACTCAAGCCATACGCATGTGTGCCCAAAATACCCAGAGGAGAATGGAAAAGGGATTGTGGTGTGGCCATCCTCCTGAGGAGTGATTTCTTGCTTTCTCTTTCTATCTTTCTCTGTCTCTCTGGCAAGCACACACGCCCTGTAGCAAAAATCTCTCAAAAACTAATAATAAATAAATAAAAAGGAAGAAAAAAGAAAAGAAACAAAATGTAGAGTATTATTTTATCTAATAGTCTATTTTTCATAGAGAAAATAGACTAAACTATTACATGAGAATGTTCAGAGTGGTAATTACCAAGTGCTAAGAGAATGGGTAATGAAAATGTTCTCTCTTTTTGTTTTTGCTTATGTGTATTTCTAAATTATTTACAATGAACAAATGGTACTTTATAATAAGAAAAAAACTAAATATGCTATTAGACACATTAGGAAACCTTGCTAATTGAAGAACTGTAGGCTCCTCCTGAGGCATGGGGGGTGGGAGAAAGGGGCCTTCTTCCCTCCTCCCCACTTCCTCTGCTTCTCTTTCCCTTGCTGCTTGTAGGCACCAGAGTTATTTGCAAGATACGAAGCTCTTAGGTCTTAGAATGGAAATAGTTCCATCTTATTCCCCTTCTTAACAAGTAGGAGTGGATGCCGCTGGTGAGATGTCGAATGTAAGCGTTTAATTTAGTATACACAGTGGAGAGAACCTTTAATATAATATTAATTCATTGTGAAAATTAGCAAGGTTTAATAACTATGTGCGCCATCGGGAATCCTGGTGTGACTCAAAATGACATCTGCATTAATGGTCTAATTAATAATGTATATGTTAATAAGAATCTCATTAAAGCTGGGGTACAATTATCAATGTAGGATGCAATTCCTTAGCTTCTGTGGGCCAGTGGAGTGGTCTGGTGATTCTAGTAGCAATTTCCAATGATAAATGACCTTTTAAATCTCATTAATTGATTAAGGAGCTAGTGATTAGTGTAAAAACTCAACTCCTCTGGAAGTACAGCAACCCCCTGTAAGAGAGTGATGATTACTGATCAGGAGGAACCAGGGCAGCTCATCCCAGCAGCAGGAGGTGCACAGCAGCCAGACAGGAACAGGTAAACCACGCCTGCTCATGCGTGTCTCCCATCGCTCCCAGGCCTGAGTGCTTGACTCTGCCGCTATCAACAGTGTAATGAGTTATGTCAATGCTGATTCGCTTAGGGAAAAATCAAAACCATCACCGTGAAGTGAATGGACTCCCCTTAGTTTCTTCATTTTACCGAGATTTCTTTCGTTTTTTTTTGGAGAGGTTTTTCTATATTTCGCCGGACAGACAGAGAGAGACAGAGAGACAGAAAGCGAGAAATCACCCCCCAGGGGGGATGACGCCGCAATCCCTTCTTCCATTCTTCTCGGGATCCTGGGCACGCACGCACAGGCGTGAGTTGTAAGCCACCGGGTCCATGAACCGCGGTCGACTACGTGGGAGTCCAGCGACATAGCCATTACGCTTGAGATTTCTTTTGATAAAGGCTGTTTCACCATGAAGACTTGGTTTATCAATTAGTTTACTTATGTTTTTAAACAGAATTATTTATTTAACTCCATTTGTTATTGTTATTATTATTATTTGAAAATTTGAACCGAAAGAGACAGAGGGAGAGAGAAAGGGAAAGGGAGAAAGCAAGCTGCCAAGTCCAAGACTCAAACCACGGTCAGCCATGTGAGAATCCAACACCTTTAACCACCACGCCACCTGCTGGCCCCATTTATCAATTCGTTTATTATTGTTATTTTTAAATTCATGGTAGAGAAGGTGTGTGTGTTTGTGCACAGGTGCATATAAGAGAGCGAGAGAGACAGAGAAAAGTACCTTCAGCAGGGTCTGATCATACCACAACCCCTTACCTCTAGCCTGTTGGGATCTTGGGCGCTGGAGCGTACTCAGTGCATTCCAGGTCTACTGAGTCTACTGGGCTGGGTTTCCCAATCGCAGTCAGTCATGTGGCCTCCAGCACTGCAGTTCAACACACTGTGCTCTATGCCTCCGGACTGGGCAGCTTTGTGTTTATTTACTTTTTAATTAATTTGTGATGGTGATCTCCCACTGTGGTTTTATTTATGGCCACTCTTTCAACAAAGGCCAAGTTTTCTGAGTCATATTGAATAAATCAACACAGTGTCAGGAAGATTTGATTCTTTGGTTAATTTTTAGTCAAGAAAAATGTCTGCCATGTATTCTCACCCTTGTCAATTGCATTTTATACTGATTAGTGCCACCAATAATCTTGGGCATCCATTGGGTAAAGGACTGAGAGCTTATCTTTAAGTTAACCCCTGGGGGAAAGTGTAAGCAAGTGTATGATCTACAGTAGACGTTGGAAGGGAGGGTGATAGCTGCAGGGAAGGAGAGATACAGAAAGAGGTGGAGGCAGGCACCAAGAGGTCGCAGCAGTGTTAGCTTATTGACTATTCTGCTTTTGATATCTCATCAAGCTCAGAATGTCTTGGCACCAGGCAATGACACAACTGGACCCACATGGGAAGGTCCTGGGTTCACATCCTGAGACACCAGATGCATGTGTGGGTGTCTATGATCTGGACTTGTGTACAGCAGATGCATGTGTGGGTGCCTATGATCTGGACTAGCTAAGACTGGGGGTGGATTGCAATGTGAAGACCTTGGTGGCAAGTGCCTGTCTCACTCTCTCTCATTAAATAAATAAGTAAATAAACTTTTAAAAAATGTCTTGCAGAGACTGGCAGGTGGTGTGGTGATTAAAGCGCTGGACTCCCACATGGCTGACTGTGGTTCAAGTCTTAGACCTGGTGGCTAGCTTTCTTACTCTCCCTTTCTGTCTCTGGTCAAATTGAATAATAATAAATAAATAAAATCTTAAAACAAAAATCTTTTTTTTTTTTTTTTTTTTTTTTGGAGAGATTTTTGCTATAGGGCACATGTGCTCACTGGAGAGAGATATAGAGAGATAGAAAGTGAGAAATCACCCTCCCCCCCCAGAGGCGATGGCCACGCTGCAATCCCTTCTCCTCCATTCTCCTCCTGGAATCTTGGGCATGTATGCACATGCTCCTGGCATGAGTTTTAATCCACTGGGTCCAGGACTCAAGTGGTGGTTGACTATGTGGGAGTCTAGTGACATAACCATTGCGCCATCTGCAGGTCCCTAAAATAAAAATCTTAAAAAAAAAAAAAAATGTCTTGGGATTAAAAGGCAGAATCAAAATGCCTGCTTCTCTGCTTACTTAATTCCATGGCCTCTAAGTCCCTGCTCTGAGCTGGATCTTGTCCGTGGGGAACCAAGCTGAGTAAAGCGGGTATCTACCTTCAGAGAGGCCCCCACCAATGCAGCCTGGCATGGTAGAGGCTGCTATTAGGGTGAGGGAGCTGCTCAGATATATCTCTGTGCTCCCCTCCCCTGCACCTGGCACAGGGCCTGGCCAGAGAACCTGCTCCTGAATAAACGAACCCGTCCATCTATCAGTTGGCATTTATGGAGATCTCACTGTGTCCCAGGTACTAAGTTAGGATCCCAGGGGACAGCAGTGGCACAAGGAGTGCAGGGAGTAAGAGGCCAAGGTGGAGAAGCAGCAGCACATTGCACACATAGACTCAGAGCTTTCTAGAATCAGTAGGAATTTACAAGGAATCTTTAAGCCTCATTTGGAAAGCAGGCAGTGCACTGCTCAGGTGAGCAGAGTGCCTGGTGTGGGCAACATTTGGCCCCACACTTGTCATGGTTTCTTCTTTCTCAGCTTTTGGGTCTGTATCCCGGAAGCTATTATTCCCTCCTGCCTTCTGGCTGGTTTCCTCTCCTGGGAAGCAGCAAGAGACCAGGAAGAGCTTAGGAAACAGGTTCTGGCCCTGCCCAAGTGCTCTCCTTCCAATTTCCCCACTGAACTGAAGGTTCTAGCTTCACTCTGCCTAGTGCCCCTCTTCCTGGGGCCTCCAGTCTTAACCACTGGCAAGGGCTCACTGGGCCCTGCTCAGAGTCTGGGGATCCTTCCTCTGGTCCTTGACTCCTGGAAGCCAAGACCTGCCAGCTCAGGGATGGCCCCAGACCATTAGGACAGCCGTTGACTGGGGCCCACTGCCACTCACAATCCCTGACCTAGGCGATTTCAGATCCTCCAGCACTAGATCCAACTTCTCTTCTCCCTCCTCCATTTGCTGTGCTATGCCCAATCATTCCACTGGGATGATTTTCCCTAGGCCTGTTTCAAGGTCAAGTGGGGGGCCTTTCTGCTGAAGATAAAACCAAGTGGCTGGAAGCCAGCAGGTGGCATAGTGGCTGAGACGCTGGATTCCCACATGGCCAGCCACGGTTTGAGTTTTGGACTGGCAGCTTAAAAATCACAACATATAAATAGATACATAAATTACTTAAAGTTATTGGGTTGTCAGAAAAGTCATGATGGTTTTTTATAATTGGGGGGGGAGCGGTTTTGTAGAGTGGTTTTTGCTATAGGGCATGTGCGCTTGCCAGAGAGACAGAGAAACAGAGAGACAGAAGGTAAGGAATCACCTCCCAGAGAGAATGGCCATACTGCAGTCCCTTCTTCATTCTCCTCTTGGGATTTTGGGCACACATGCACCTGCACCCAACATGAGTTTTAAGCTGCCACGTCCGGAATGCGAACCGCGGTTGACTACATGGTAGTCCAGCGACATAACCATTACGCCATCTGCTGATCCCCATGATGTGTGTTTTTTTTTTTTTTTTTTTTTCTATTTTTTTCTGTGCAAAAATGAGTCATGACTTTTCTGACAACCCAACTGGGGTGGGTGGGGAAGACACACCAATTTCCCGATATGTACAGAACTGCCCAGGGCTGTGTCCAAAGACTGATATATATTGAGTTGAGACTCACCAGACAGAGCCTCCTAACACTTATTAGGCACCTCCATGTATCGGTCTCCATGCTGGATGTTTAATGTCATCATCTCAGCTACCCAGCAGAATCGGATTTTTCCTTCATATCTCACTGACAGGGAAACTGAGACTCAGGGAGTTTAGTGGTCTGTTCAAGGCCCCACGTGTACTAAGTATCTCAGCCCTTCCTGTAACTACCCTAGGAGGAGTCTAGGATTGGCCTTGGGGCTGGCCTTATGGATGCATCTCCATTGGCCTAGAAGTGTTTGGGGCTTGCAGGATCTTGCCAAGCAATCACCTAGAGGGTTAGTAGGGTCATCTGTGCTAATGAGATGTTAGTGGCAGTTCTTGGCTTAGCTTTTTCCCTGATAAAGTCCCCAATGAAGAGAGAGACAAAGAGAAAAAGAACATCAGAAGTCAGCCCTTGCAATCCCCCAGAGTGGGTTAACCAGAGATACCATAGCCCTCTGACTACCACACAAAATCTTCCTGTTTTCGAAAGGAGAGGCCCTAGGAAGTGGTGATGTCCCTTGCTGTTCAGATTGGGGAAGGCACGTGCTCATAGTTATTTCTAGGCCCTTCCTGGGCCTCCTGAGTACCCTGGTATGGTTCTAGCGGCTTTTCTCCATGGCTCAAAGGTCAACACAGGCAGGACTCCAGAGCTTTAGAAAAGCTTTTCTTCCTTTGCTCCTCCTCCCTTTAAATCTCCCTATTAGAGTCACTTTTTGCTTTCCCCTTGATAAGAATTTCACAGCAATTCACACACCCTGAGGGGTGAATGCATAGCAGATTGCTGAAGCCAGGCTGTAATTATCCGTCCTTCTGCTCTGAAGGAAGAATTCACTTGCACCAGGGGATTGCTGATGAGTCTGTCACCCCTGCTAGTGTTTCCTGAGCGCCCATTCTGGGCTGGTTCTTTAGAAGCCCTGGACTGGGGGGCACAGAAATGAATCAAACAGTGTTGTCCTCTGGAGTTCTTGGTCCAGCAGGGGACTGGAGATGGGGCCACAAGTAGCTAAGAATAGAGGCATGGCAAGTGTCCAAGGAGCAGAATCATAAAGCCCTGCAAAGAGTTAGGTGGGATTTGGAAATGAGGGTGACGGCTGGAACAGTTGTTCCATGATGGAAATATATATGAGCAAAGGTGTGGAAGTGAAATTGTGGAGAGGGTTTTGGCTGGGTAAGAAGTGGGTTATGGAGGTGAGCTGGAAGCAAGCGTTTCATCTGACCATAAACCCTGAGGACCTTAGACCTTGGCCAAAGATTATAAACCAGCTGTCCCCAAGAAAGACTGAGACCTTCAACAAGTTTATTTGATGCCCACAGTGTTTTGGTTTTGGTTTTAATGTTTTCAGTTAGTTGACAACCTTTGTAAAAATCAGGAGATTTCACCTATTAAATGGATTTCTAGCTCTGTAGAACAATCCTATGGCAACCCTGAGCTGATTTTTCTGCCTGGCAAACATGACTAGTGTGTATTTGAGGCTGTGCGTTTTCTGGGGAGAGGATCTGTGCACGTCAGATCTTCAGAGATGTTCATGACCCTCTCAAATATTAGAAACATGGTTGAAAAATATTTAATAACATGGAAGATGTTCACGAAATAACAGGTGGAGGAAAGTCACAAAAAAATAGTAACTGTACAACAACATTTTAGAAAAATAGATATGTTTATAGAAAACATTGGTTATCTTTGGGCATTGTGATTAAAGGTGATTTTTTTTCTCTTCCTTTTTTTCAAAAGGAACATAAATAGCAAGAAAACTGTCCCAGCCTCTGTGGTGCACACAAGTGACTTGCAAAGATTGGAGGTCATATGGCCTGTTGCAGGTTCAGATCCTTAGGTCGGTTGGAAAACACATAGGGCATGCACGTAGGCAACTAAGATCCTGAGGGCTTCGAGATGGGGAGCCACAGTGTGCTGAGACCTGCCGCGGGTGCTTTCCTCTTGAGGGTGCTCTCTATAAAATGTTATTTTTAATTTTTAAAGTGAGTCTGAGAGGCCAGCCGGTGGAGTGGTGGTTAGGGTGCCGGACTCCCACATGGCTGACTGAAGTTTGAATCTCGGACTTGGCGACTTGCTTTTTACTTTTTTTTTTTTTTTTTTGAGAGAGATTTTCGCTATAGGGTGCGTGCGCTCGCCAGACAGACAGAGAGAGACAGAGAGACAGAAAGCGAGAAATCACCCCCCAGGGGGGATGGTCACGCTGCAATCCCTTCTCTTCCATTCTCCTCTCGGGATATTGGGCACGCACGCACACGCGCCCGGCGTGAGTTTTAAGTCACTGGGTCCGGGACACGAACCGCGGTCGACTACGTGGGAGTCCAGCGACATAGCCATTACGCTAACTGCTGGTTCCCGCGACTTACTTTCTCACTTTCCTTTTCTCTTTCTCTCTCTCTCGCTCTAGTCAAATTAAAAAATAAATTAAATAGGGACCAGCGGATGGCATAATGGTTATGTTGCTGGACTCCTACATAGTCGACCGTGGTTCAAGTCCTGGGCCCGGTGGCTTAAAACTCATGCCAGGTGTGTATGCATGCGTGCCCAAAATACCGAGAGGAAAATGGAGAAGGGATTGCAGCATGACCATCTCCCCCAGGGGGTGATTTCTTGCTTTCTGTCTCTCTGTCTCTCCAGTGAGCACACACACCCGATAGAAAAATCTCTAAACATAAGTAAATACATTTAAAAAATAAAGTTAATCTGAGCTAGGTGAGTGTATAAAGCCATTCAACATATATGAAGACCCTCAAACTTGTTAGTCTGTGAGCCCTGGCCCTTCCTGCTCTGGGCCAGTGACTCCCCTAGCCTCCTCTTCTGCTATAGTTTTTGATACTTGGGACGCTTCAGCCCTGCACATACCCTGGCCATTTGATGGTGACATGTCTCTGCCTCTTGCATTCTTCTTCTTTCCCACTAAGCCCTTGCTCATCCCTCCAGGGTGGGTTACAGGTCACCTCCTTCATGCAGCCTTAGCCACCCCAACCACAGAAGGGTCATCTACACCCCTTATTGTTGCCACTCTTCTGTTGTGTGGTCCCTTCCTTGTAGGGTTAGTTATATCTCGACTCTGTCTCTGGACTCTGGGCTTGCAGAGGGCAGGGGCCTTGACCTCTCCATCTGTTGGCTTGTCTGTTGTGCACAGCACACAGCATATAATCAGGAAGTGTTTGTCCAAGCCTGCTGACTAACAATGAAGAGAAAAACATGAGGGAGTTAGTCAGAAAACACAGTTCGAGTCCTGGCCCTGCCTCATATGCTGTGGATTGACCATGCGGAAGTCCTTTGCCCATCTGTCAGCTTGTTTATCTGCAAATGGGCACGCATCACTCTTTCTTGCACTCATCCCTGAAATGAATACATAAAGTTTAAATAAAAGAAAGAAACTAAGAAATGTGATTGAGAGCTGGCCATTGGCCTCTCTGGGCAGGTGTTACAGTTTCTGCATCCGTTGCCCCTGGAAGACACAGAGAGGATGGTTCTCACCCTGACTGAGCTGCCCCTAGCATTGCCTCATCACAGCCACTGTCTGTCCTAGTTTGGCTTAGGAGTAAGAGCAACATGCTTGGGTTAGCCTCTCTGGGATCCTCTCCTGTGCGCTAGCTGTCCCTGCCAGATGCTGAGCTGAGGGCTGGGATGAGATGGGGTTGGAGACACCTATTTGTCTTGTGCTTATAACGGGATGGGCAGCTAGGAACAAGCCCAGAGACAGAGGACAGCAAACTGTCACCCGGCACACTCACTCATACCTGCACTCTGACCCGACAAGGGCCAAAAGCAAGGAAGAGGCTGGGCTGTGGGGAGACACGTTCCCAGGACCTAAACGAGGCACTGAGGCTAGGTGCCATTACTCCAGCCTTTGGAAAGTTACGGTCAGCATGAGCAGAGGAAGTGTAAGAAGGTGGCACATTTCAGAGCACAGACTCTGCACAGGTTAGATAGTGCATGCCCAGGGCAGTGGAACGGGGCCTTGCTCAGGAAGTCGGACCCTCAGCACTGACACTCCACCTCTGTGGACTTAGATGAGCCACCCTGCCCTCCTGAACGTCCCTGTCCTTTATCTCTATGGTAGGAGAGTCCTGACTGAACAAATATTTATTGAGAACCTTCCCTTCCCTGTGTGGAGGATACCTCACGAACAAAACAGACACAATGCCTGCTCTTTGGTAGCTCCTATTGTATTGTGACTGCAATCATTCTTGCTCTGCGTCCTCCCAGCGAGGAGACAGCAAATGGAAAGTGCTTTCTAATCTGAGGTTGTGGTTGAGATCCACCCAGGCCTGTAAATCAGTTCATCTTTAGCCATCCAGAAAACTCTGTTCCTCCAGCAGTTAGATAATTGAGGTTAATGTTGGGAAGGAAGAGACCTAAATTAATGAGATCTTCCTTGGGCTTCAATGACTTTCTACACATTGATTTGAATCAGAACGGTGAAGTCCACACATTTGGAGCAAGAATTGATCTCAGACTCCTGATGTCATTCATTAGCATTCAGGCTCATGTTTGGTTAAGACCTACTGGGGATGGAAGGTAGAGACAAAAAGTGTGCCCACGGGGGTTATTATAATCCAGTTAACTATCAGACAAGAGACAGAGGGGATGAAAGGTTAGAGGGTCCCTAACCTAAGCTTGGGAGAGAGTGGCCAGAGAAGGCTCCCTAAAGAAGATAAACTCTGAGCTGAACCCTGAAGTTTAAGTAGGGAGGAGTGGAGGATGCAGGGGTGGGGGAGCCCTGGAGAAAGGGGCAAGTTTTGAAAGAAGAGTCGCTAGAGTTGTGCTTGTGTGGAGAGATGGAATGAGACAGGCTGCCTGAAGAACCATTATACCAGCAAAGTATACTGGAGAAAGGCCTTGTCTCTTAGTCTGTTTTGTGCTGCTGTAACAGAAAGCCACAGACTGGGTAATTTATAAGAAGCTGAAATGTATTGGCTCATGGTTTTGGAGGCTTGGATTAGCTTCTCTTGGCTCTTCTCTTTGAGCTCTAATTGTCTCTGTCAGATGCTGGGCTGAGGGCTAGAGTGAGATGGGGTTGGGGACACCCATTTGCCACATCTGTGAAGGCCTTCTTGCTACGTCATCCCATGGTGGTAGGGAAAAGACAGGGGGAGAAATAGAAGGGGAACAAAGAGAAGGAGAGAAAGAGGGAGGTGAACTTGTTCTCTGCTACAAAACCCACTCCCGTGATAGTGGTATTATCCATTCATTTTGCCCTGATGGTCTAATCACATCTCTCTAGACTCCACCTACCAACACTTTGCTTTGGAGATTACATTTCCAACACATGCTTTTGGGGAACATATTCAAACCATATCAAGCCCCTACTGGTCCAATCTCTAATTTTACAAGTGGGAAAACTGAGGCCCAGAGAGGTCCTAAGCTTTCTCTAAGGGTAAAATTGAGGATCCATGACATGAAGGCCAACTAAAACCCTATTGAACTCTAATAATCATCACAATTAATCCTTTGGCTCAGAGAGTCTATTAGTTTTCTCATTTTACTGTTGAGGACATTGAGACAGAAGATTCAACCAAGGCCATGTAGCTAGTTAGTGACAGATCTGGGATCAGAATTCATGCTCCGGTTACTAAAATCCCGTGTGTGTTCCGCTATGTCACATTGTGTCCAACACCAATTCTGAAGACTGCTGACACTGTCTACCTCAATGGTGTTCACACCGCATGTGAGAACCACTTGGGGAGCTTTACGAAATTCCAGGGCCCATGCCAAACCCAGCGCATATCAGAATCTCGGGGCAGAACCAGACAAAAGTATTTGAAAACACTCTCCAGGCAATCCCAATCTCCTGCAACTACAAAACTTGGGGATCTTATTAAAATGCAGATTCTGGAGCTATTTTAGAGATCCCCAGGTAATGCCGATGCTTGCTGCTCCAGGAGGCACACTTAACTGCAAGGAGGTGACAGGCCACCTGTGTCCCTTTGTTTGTTGTCTTTCCCAGTTGTTGTCTCTCCCTCCCTTTTTCTCTCTTTCTCTCCTGACCCTTCCCCACAACATGCATACATACCTCTACCTTTTTCCAAGCATTAGGCTTCTTACCAAGAAGAATTTTCCATTAAATTCTCTAGAGTAATTATCTAGGCCTGAGCCCCCATAAAGATGGCTGCTCATGAAAACACTGGCTGTATACTGACCTGACAGTCTGACAGATCTGTGGGTACCCCGGAGGCAGAGCAGAAACTAGGGTGAGCAGATCAGGTGCTAGGGCATAACATTTAAAGGGACGCTCCCTCTCAGCTTCTTGCCAGTGCTGATCCACCAGGGTTCAAGTCCCAGCTCAGCTGCTTGAAAAATACGCTGGGTACGAATGTGCACGCCCAGGATTCTGACAGGATAGAGAATTGAGGGAAGAAGGATTACAGTGTGACCAAGTCTTGTTGGGAGGTGCTCTTTCTCTCTTTCTCTGTCCTGCATATGAACCCTCTGGCAAAAACAAAAACAAAAACAAAAACAAAAACAAAAACAAAGAACACCGGATTCTCAGGCCTTACTCCTGAGAATCAAAACGTGGAGGTGGGGCCCTTCAGCAGATAACGAAGCAAACCCTCCAGGAGATCGTGATGCTCGCTCAAGTTTGAGACACACTGTTCTGAAGGGTAGCAGAAGGGGTTAACAGTCCTGGCTGCCCTGCCTCCTAGTGACAGGAGCCTCTGGGCCTGTTTCCCTTCTCTGCACAGAAGGACGATGTGGTTGCAAAGGTTTCAGCCCTGACTTTCAGGCCTTCGGGGGAGGTGCTCACCACCTTCACTCTACTCCAGGCCCAAGCCGCTGGCAAACTGCTCTCCCCGGGGCCAACTCCTGGGCAAGGCTGTGCATTGCAGCCTTCCCTGTCTCCACGGGCATCATTAGCTGAAGAGCGTGGCTGGCTGAAGGGGTCTGACTTCGAAAACAGAGTCTATAAACAGAGAGGAATTTCTATGACCACAGCCAGAGAAGCCCTGGGAAAACAGCTCACAGAGGTCTTTAGCAAGAGGCTGACCTTGCCAGGGGCAGGGCAAAAGGGAAGGTTTGAGGAAGTGCACTTTCTGGTGGCTGGAGGCAGGAGTAACTGCCAGCCTGCATCACCCAGACAGGCCAGACTTGCCTCTTTCCCAGGATTCTGACAAGATAGAGAATTGAGGGAAGATCAAGAGCCAGATCAAGGCTTCCCATGGCCAAATGCATTGTGCATTCCCTCCTTCTTCAAATTGCCCCTGAGCACCTGCAGCCTTGAACCAGCCATGTGTGTGATTGGGATGGAGCTGGGGTGAGGGCAGGTAGAGAGAAGAACTGAACACAGACCTTGCCCCCTGGACTAAAAGGGAGGTCTCATAAAAAGCAGCAAATGTTTATGGAACATTTACCACTATGGTTTAGATAATGATTGTCCCCCAGAGGTTCATGTCTGGTCCCCAGTATAATGGTGTTGGAAGGTGATGAGACCTTTTTTAAAAAAATAATTAATTAATTAATTAATTATCATCATAACCTTGTTTATATTACATTGAATTGCATATAACTTTACAGTGTATTACATTGCTTTCTCAAAAGGGAATGCCATGCATGACAGTCAATACAGAGACATTAAAATCCCCACTTCATCATTCAATATCTTTTCATTGTTTTTCCCGATCATTATTATTATTATTCCAATTATTTTTTTAAACAATCACTATTTCTCATTTTGCTTGTAAAAAGACTTTACCTATCATGAAATACTTCTCAGACCAATCCAGTTGAGAATACTATACACATCATCAACAGGTAATAAGCCCTATCTGTGTCCCACTAATGTCCTGCCTCTCTCTATTTGTTCTCTTGCTATCTTTCTTATCCTCTTCTCTTCATCGCCCCCATCCCACATTCTTGTTAAGTATTTTCACTGCTTTTATGTCCTCCAATATTTCGCTCTCTACCATTGAGTGTGCATAGTCGGTATATATTAAGTGGATACATACGATATCTTTCTTTTCTTTTTTTTGGAGAGGTTTTCGCTATAGGGCGCGTGCGCTCGCCAGACAGACAGAGAGAGACATAGAGACAGAAAGCGAGAAAGCACCCCCCAGAGGGGATGGTCACGCTGCAATCCCTTCTCCTCCATTCTCCTCTAGGGATCTTGGGCATGTACGCACACGCGCCCGGCGTGAGTTTTAAGCCACCGGGTCCAGGACGCAAACCGCGGTCGACTACGTGGGAGTCCAGCAACATAGCCATTATGCTAACTGCTGGTTCTCATACAATATCTTTCTTTCATAGCCTGGCTTACTTCACTCAGCAATAGATCCTCCATATCTGACCACTTTCTATCAAATGCCAGGGTCTTGTTATTTTTTATGGCTGAGTAGTATTCCATAGAGTATGTATGCCACATTTTTCCAATCCATTCATCAGTTTGTGGACATTTAGGTTGGTTCCATGTCTTGGCAATCGTAAATAATGCTACAATAAACATTGATATGCAAGCGCTTTTCTGACTGAGCGTCCTCCTGTCCTTTGGGTAGATACCCAGAAGTGGGATTGCTGGATCAAATGGTAGTTTTATTTGTAGATCTTTGAGGAACCTCCATATTGTTCTCTACAGTGGCTGAACCAGTTTACATTCCCACCAACAGTGTAGGAGAGTTCCTTTTTCACCACATCCCCACCAACACTTATCACTTTTTATATTCTTAATCTTTGCCATTCTGACAGGGATTAGGTGGTATCTCATTGTGGTTTTTATCTGCAGAAGGTGAGGAGACCTTTAAGAAGCAAAGCCTAACAGGCAATATTTGGATCATGGAGGTGTTGCTCTCATGAATGGAATAATGCTGTCTTGAGAGACAAAGTAAGTTCTAGCTCTTATGAGAAGGATTTCATTCCTTCAAGAGTGGGTTGGATTTTTTTTTTTTAGCTTTATTTATCTATTTATTTATTTTTGGAGAGATTTTTGCTATAGCGCACATGTGCTTGCCAGAAAGACAGAGAGAGACAGAGAGACAGAAAACAAGGAATCACCCCCCAGGGGGAATGGCCATACCACAATCCCTTCTCCTCCATTCTCCTCTTGGGATCTTGAGCATGCATGCACACGCGCCCGGCGTGAGTTTGAGCCACCGGGTCTGGGACTCAAACTGCAGTCAACTACATGGGAGTCTGGCGACACAGCCATTATGCTAACTGCTAGTCTCCAAGAGTGGGCTATTACAAAAGGAATGTGGCTATCTCCAGTTCTCTCTCTTTGCACACATCCACCTTCCTCTCTGCTTCTGTCGACCATGCTGTGCTACAACACTAGAGGCTGCCCATATATCATCCCCATGACTTTGGACTTCCCAGGTACCAGAATCATAAGCTAAATAGACCTCTGCTCTTTATAAATCATCTAGTCTCAGTTATTTCTTTTAGCAACACAATAGCGGACTAAGATATCTACTGTCTTAATCCATTTGTGCTGCTATAACAAAATACTCAAGACTGGGTAATTTATAGAGAATGGAAATTTATTTCTCACAATTCTGGAAGTTGGGATGTCTAAGATCAAGGTGCCAGAAAGTTAGGGCCTGGTCTCTCTGCTTCCAAGATGGTGCCTTGAAATGCTGCATCTTCCAGGCAGGAAGAATGTTATGTCCCCACATGGCAGAAGGGTAGAAGAGAACTCATTCCCACAAGCCCTACTTTTAAAAAATAATTATTTAACTTTATTTATTATTATTTTCAATTTGACTAGAGAGAGACAGGGAGAGAGAGGAAAAGGGAGAGTGAGAAAGCAAGCTGCCAAGTCTGGGACTCAAACTGTGGTGGACCATATGGGAGTCAAGCACTTTAACCACCATGCCACCTGCTGGTCTCCCACAAGCCCTTTTTGTAATGGCATTATTCCTCTCATAAAGGCAGAGCTCACATGATCTAAAGACCTCTGATGAGGGACCAGCAGTTAGTGTAATGGCTATGCCGCTGGACTCCCATGTAGTCGACCGCGGTTCGCGTCCCGGACCCGGTGGCTTAAAACTCATGCTGGGCACGTGTGCGTGCATGCCCAAGATCCCAAGAGGAGAATGGAGGAGAAGGGATTGCGGCATGGCCGTCCACCCTGGGGGTGATTTCTCGCTTTCTGTCTCCCTGTCTCTCTCTGTCTGGTGAGCGCACGCTCCCTATAGCGAAAACCTCTCAAAAAAAAAAAAAAAAAAAAAAAAAAAAGACCTCTGATGAAGCCCCACCTCCCTCCTTGTTGCATTTAGGGGTTAAGTTTCCAACATACAAGCTTTGGGGGACACATTCAGACCATAACACCTACTATGCGCTAGGTCATCTAACTGTTTTACTGTGTTCACTTATTTAATTCTCACAATGCACTATAATACTATTAATGTTATTAACAATGTAAGTACTCTTAAAACACTAATTTTACAGAGGCAGGAACCAGACACAAAGAAGTTAGATGACTTATTCTAGTAGGTGCAGACTCAGGAAGGGAACCCAGGCGGTCTGGATCCTGATTTGCCTCTAGGTACAGCTCTAGCCCCTCCCTTTCCACAGGTGCAAATTTCCCATAAAGGAATATGTTAAACAGCGGGACCACTTCAGAGAGGGTCAGAATTACCCATGCACCCTTCCCAGGGGTGTGACAGGTTAATTCCCTGCGTTGTGCCTCAGTTTCGTCCTTTGTAAAGAAGGTCAATACTTCCTGTGGGGCCACTCACCCTGAATGAGGACTAAGTGGTGATAAAGGTGATGGAGGGCATGAATTCGAGGCAGAGGGGGCCATCTTAAATAGCGGGAGGGGTGCCCCTTACCTGAGTTCACCTGGCTCGCCCAAGAACACAGGTCAGTTGTAGCAACATCCACAACCACCTGCCATTTGTGTGGCTCTTGACAGACAAGGAGACTGAGGCTCAGAGGGCGGGACCTTGCCCCAGGTGGTGAAGCTCAGGTTGCCTAAGAAAAGGAACTCAGCAGATGCAACAAAGCAACCAGAGCAGCAGATTCCTCTCGTTATTCTACAACATATTTGAAATGTCTCGTAATATGAGGGGACCTCAAAAAGTTTGTGGAAAATGGAATAAAAGTATGAGTTTATTTTGGTCCAAAAATCTGAAGTCCATGCACTGTTTTTTTTTTGTATTATGCATTTTCTATGAACTTTTTGAAGGCCCTGCATAGAAGCAACAGGAGGCACATGGAGAAGGACAGAGCCTGGTCTGCACCCGGTCATCTGTGTTGGCGTCCTTAACCTCTGGGCTGTAATGCAGCTGGATGAAGGCCGAGTCTTACCAAGCCTGGAGCGCACCGGGGTCCTCACTCAGGCTGTCACCCACATGCAGGTGGTGGTCCCTTGGCAGACATCAGGGGAACTGGAGAGGTGCTAAAGCCTGGATGGCCAGGGGGTTGGCCTGGGCTCCCAGCTCTGGACCAGGCCTTACAAGTCCAGCTGTCCACCTCTTGCCTCACAGCCCCTGCCCCAGCCCCTCTGAATGGGCCAGAGAAGAACTTGGGCTACTAGCCATGGGTGGTCAGACCTGCTCATGGAACATTTGAGCTTACTCAGGCCTTGAAATCAACCTAGAGACCAATGTCATTGCCCAGTTTCAATCCCACCAATTGTTGTGGGAAGGCTGGAGGTTTCTGGGGAACAGGTGGGAACATTTACAAGGAAGCAGGTGCTTCTAGAATGAAAAAGGGAGCCTTCCACCCCCTCCCTGTGAGTGTACAACTACCGCAGCTTACCCGATGGCCCAGAGTGGTCGCGGGACACGGGCTGATGGATGACAAGGATGAACAGGGGAAGAAGAGCCCTGAGAGAGAGTTCCCCAGGAAGGAAGGGCTTGGCATGAGCGGGCCAGCATCTGCACTTGGGCAAAACACGATGGGCCATGAATCTGAGAGGTATGCAGTGCTACATTGTCCTGATAAATCTAAATACCAACCGACCTATGAACCAGCAAATCTACTGGGTCGTCAGAAAAGTCATGACGCATTTTTGCGTAGAAAAACACATCATGATCTTTCCAATGACCTAATAGTCCTAGGTATTTAGCCAAGACAAATGAAGACATATGACCAGAAGAATTGTTTTTTTAAAAGTTCATAGTAGTTGTATTCATAATAGACTGAAACTAGAACATCCCAGGTGTGCATCAAGAGAATGGACAAACAGTGGTACAGCCACACAACAGCCTACTGCTCAGTAAAAAGAAGGCACAAGTGACTGGTACATGTAATATTCTGGGCTCATACTGACAATACTGCACTGGGCCAGCAGGTGGCATGGTGGTTAAAGCACTGGACTCTCATAGGGCTGACTGCAGTTCAAGTCCTGGACCTGGTGGCTTGAAATTCATGTCGGGCACATGTGCATGCATGCCCCAAATAACAGGAGCAGAATGGAGGGGAAGGGGTTGTGGCATGGCCATCCCTTTGGGTGGGGAGTGGTGATTTCTCACTTTCCCTCTCACTCTCTCTCTCTGGCAAGTGCATGTGCTCTATAGCAAAAATCTAAAAAAAGAAAAGAAAACACTGGACTGATTCCAAGAGGCCGTACACAGTAAAGCTCAATTTATGTGATGTTCTAGATTAAGCAAAACTAAGCTCTGACAGAATCAAAACCAGAACAGTGTTTGTCGGTGACAGTACAGGCAGTGAGAGTGGATGGGAAAGGGCATGAGGGAATTTTCTGACTTGAAGGTCATGTCCTATGTCTTGATGGGGGGGTCATGTCCTATGTCTTGATGGGGGGTGAATTACATTGGTGGGTGAATCTGGCAGAACTCCTTAAATGATGAGCTTAAGATTTGTGCATTTGATTAGAAGAAAAATTTACCTTAAAAAAAACAAAGTGAGACACTATAAACACATATGGAATTCTAAGTAATGATAAACATGTGGAGGTGTTTCTGGGTAAAGCATATTGCTGTCTGTACTATATTTTTAAATGCTTCCAAAAATTAAGATGAATAGACAGATGGATGGGTGGATAGATATACGATAAAGCAAATAAGGTTGCATGTTAATTTTAGTGGGGACATGGTTGTTTGCTTTAGAATTTTTTTCATTTTTCCTGTATGTTTGAAAATTTTTATAACAAAATGTTGTGGAGGAAGTAACTGGTGCTAATTACATTTAATTGGGCCTTGACTGATACTGGCTATGCGTGTGCTCTCATACATTCAAGGATTTTTCTATCGATTGACATTTTGATTGACACCGTTGTTAGCAAGGCTGCAATCCTTGCTTGTGTCTTTTTATGCACGTATGCAAGTATATTTCTTTCTTTCTTTTTTTTTGGAAAGGTTTTTGCTATAGGGCGTGTGCGCTCGCCAGACAGACAGAGAGAAACATAGAGACAGAAAGCGAGAAATCACCCCCCAGAGGGGATGGTCACACCGCAATCCCTTCTCCTCCATTCTCCTCTTGGGATCTTGGGCACGCACACACACGCGCCCGGCATGAGTTTTAAACCACCGGGTCCGGACGCGAACCGCAGGCGACTATGTGGGAGTCCAGCGACATAGCCATTACACTAACTGCTGGTTCCCACAAGTATATTTCTCAAAGACTTAGAAGTGACTTGGCTGGATGAAAGGGTCTTCATCACTTTCTTTTTTTAATATTTTTATATTTTTTTATACAGAGATTTTTGCTATAGGGCGCATGCACTCCGCAGAGAGACAGAGAAACAGAAAATGAGAAATCACCCCCCAGGGGGGATGGCTATGCTGCAATCCCTTCTCCCCTATTCTCTCAGAATCTTGGGTGTGCAGTCACATGCATCTGATGTGAATTTAAGCTGCTGGGTCCAAGACTTGAACCGTGGTCAACTGTGTGGGAGTCTAACAACATAACCATTATGCCATCTGCTGGTCTTGGGTCTCCATCACTTTCTAAGGGCCAAGGGAAACCAGGCCCGGAGAGGGAGGCAAACTCAGACTCACGCAGGAAGTCCTTGGTGGAGCTGGAACTGGGCTCCTGCTCCCCAGGCTCTCTCACAAAAGCAAAGTCCTTTCCCAGCTTTCTTGGTTTCTGGTCAATGCTGTTGGTGAGAGACAGAAATGGCAAAACAGAGATCAAGTCAGGTCAGGGGAAAGAGCTATTTAGAGGAAAGTGATCAGCAGGTGGGGAAGGCCCAGAGGGTGGTTACTATCCCCACCCCCAACCCCACAGGTGGTGAAGAGAGGAGGTTGTACCTTTTCTAACATGCCTGGCCTGCCCAGTGACCATCCACAAGAAGAGAGGAGGTTGGGTTAGTGGAGGTGACAGTGCCACTCTAGAGAAGTTGGACTCAGCCCTGCAAGGATTCTCCACAGACTTCTGGGGCCGCCAAGGGCCAGCGGGTACATAAAGGCAGTGAGAGCCAACTAGCCTGGGGCTTCCCTCTCTACCCTCAGTGTCTTCGCAATCCTCCCAATAGAAGCGAAGAGGAGAGGTGGGAAGACAGAGGCAGGGACACCCTGTGAGGTGGCTGAGTAATCTGGGGAAGGTGCAGGAGGGGACAGGAGGGCAAATCCCAAGGACATGAAGGAGGGCTGAGTCCAGGGAGCTGTTTAGACATGAGAGGAAGAGGGAGAGACAAGGGTGCCCCGAACTCACCTGCACCTCTGTGTGCACAGTTGTGCTGTTCACTTTCAGGAAGCAGCATTTGGGGTGTAGAAGAACGATGGATTCAGTTTCAGACATAATGAGTGTTGGAGGGAGTTCTTGATGACTTGATCTTTCTTTTTTAATGACAGAGATTGCATGTGCACATATGAGAGAAAAAGAGAGCGAGAGAAGAGTGAGAGAGAGCACCCTGTAGTGGGGCCTGGTCACACAGAGTCCTTTTTCCTCCAATTCTCTATCCCATCAAGGTCTCAGGCACGTGGTACCCAGCATACTTTTCAAGCTGCCAGGGCCGGGACTTGAACCATATGGGATCCGGTTTTCTCTGAGCAGGGCTTAACCACTACACTATAGGGCCAGCCCCATTTTTTTTTCATGTGGAAAGAAGTAACAAACTAAAATATCCTATTTTCCCCTAAGCCTTTGAGCTTAATTTCAAATGTTATTATCCGAATCGTAAATCCAAATTCCCTAAAACAGTCTCATTTATAAGTAATTTTATTAAATTCCCTAAAGCATTTTGAAGTGTGTTTGTAAATTTGATGCATTCTGTTTTAGTTTGAAGCACTTTGCGTGCCTGACCTAACAAGCAAACCTTTCCAAGCACTTAAATGACTCTTGTAAATTTAATAAATCATAATTATAAAGATGGTGACTTTCAGGTTCTCATAAACGTTCCAATACTGTTTACCAAACTAATCACATTCTTTTACAACTTTTAATTTGAAATCACGAGCCTAAAATCAATTACTCAATTGCACATTTACAACATAATCTGAGGTAAGCCGAATGCTCTTACACATCACAAACCCAGCAAACAGCAGAAGTGGGCAGATCATTTCTAAATGTAACACAAACATATCAATATCATGGGTTTAATTGACTCCATTATTTCTGCATTTAATTTGTACCTCTCAGGGATTAAAAAGATCCTTTTTCACTAAGGAAACTGCTCTTCCATCCCTATAGCATTGAGGCTGCTACCCCAGCAATGCCCCACCCTCATTCCAGGTCATCCGGGCCTCTGGGTAGAGCACTCCTACCATCAAATAGTGACCATCTCACAGGGCTGTGGTTGCTGTTCCAGAGGTCATGGCTGATGCTGGGGAGGTGGTCTTGATGGAAGACATTGCAGAAACCTTGCATTTCCCCCACTGACTTCCACCCTTCTGGAGAGCAAGAGCCCCTTCCTCAGAAGCTGCCTCCAGGCTGCCAGGTTAAAGCTCATTGGATCCTGCTTTGGAACATGCTAGTCTGAAAAAGGAAAGATGACACTCCAAAAGAGCTATAAGATTTAGCTAGTGCAGACCATGTGGAGCCAGGGGGATAGCTGTGGGATTGGATTTTGAGGGTGCTTGACGAGGAGATTGGAACATAAGAGTAAATACAAGAGAATTGCTGACCAGGATGCACGTGCTTAGGACAGTGAGCTTGAACACCTTGGTAAGGACTCTAGAATTAGGGTCAAACTCACTGCTAGTGCGACTGGAAGCCTGGCAACACTAATGGCCCGTCCTGAGCAAAGTGGGAATGCCTGAGTTGCCCTGGCAGGTAGTAGAGGAGGGATAAGAAGGTGGGTTGCAGAATGGATATCTCATAGGAGGCCGAAAGATCCACCAGAGGGTTACATTCTATGGGACACCCCAAGGACTTCCTACTCATCAACCCATCAAGTTTGTCCTGCTGAATGGGGCATCTGTGTCCTTAAGTGGTGGTTCTCTGTGGCCACACAGAACTGACAGTAGGACAGGTGGTCACAGAACTAGGTTTGTTGACAGCCATGGGATCTAATTTTATCTTTAAGAGGTTAAAAAAAAAAAAAAAGGAAATTGAGGGCAAGCAGATGGCATAGTGGTTAAGGAACTGGACTCACATGGCCAACTCTGCAGTTCATGTCCTGGATCCAGTGGCTTGAAAAACATGCTGGGTGTGAGTGCGTGCATGCCCCAAATCCCGAGAGGACAATGGAGGAGAAGAGATTACTGCATGGTTGTCCCCTCTGAGGGCTGATTTCTCACTTTCCCTCTCTCTCTCTCTGTCTCTTTCCAGTAAGCATACATGCCCTATAGCAAAAATCTAAAAACAAATAATAAAAATAAGGAAATCGAGACTTTGCAAAGTGATAGAGATTTTAGTATCAAGCCAAACACTTCAATGGATAGTAACTGGTTTAAACTGGAAGCATTAAACAAGGGTGGCTTTTGTTGCCTTCACTCTTACTCTCCTATCTATAGGAAATGATTCAAATAGCCTGGGAGTTGCAAACTGATATGACATGTCTTCAGAGGCCAAACAGGTCATGTACATGACCAAAAGGGGCCACCATATGAAAACGGGAGGGCGCGGACTGGGTCAAAATGCAGCATGCACTTCCCATCTGAATGCATTCAAAATAAAAACATGTCCCTATATTTCTTTTTTTTTAAATGTTATTTTTTCTTTTTTAAAAAAGAATTCTTTTATTTAACTTTATTTATTTATTTTAATTTGACCAGAGAGGGACAGAGACAAGGGCAGGGAGTGAGAAAGCAAGCTACCAGGTCAGGGACTCGAACCATGGTCAACCATGTGGGAGTCCAGTGCCTTTAACCAGGATACCATCTGCTGGCTCCAGCATGATTCTTAAATAAAGTGCATCCATGAGACAGATACGACCTTGGGCCACTAGGGTCTATAGGCAGCAGTTCAATGGGAAGGGCTAACCGACTCCTTGGGCCATTCGTTTGCAGCCTGCAGCTCTGTGTCTGCTCTTGCCATTTATCCGGCTTTTTCATGCACTAGGCTGTGAACAATGACATCCTGAAAATTTCTCCCTTAATATCCCCAACTTCAATCCCTTCATTGTAAAGCCCAGATAGAGAAGGGACTTGTTTAAAATGACACAACCAAACTGCTATAGCAGAACAGGGATTTGAACTCAATTCACCCTAAATTTCGATCGGTGTTCCTCCTCTTTCCCCTTGCAGCCAACTAAAACAGCTCAAAGAAAGAGGATGTCAAGGTTGGCAATGTGAAGCCGGTAGCTGCACATTCTGGCTGCAACCACTTAATTAATTCACCCACCAACTGGCCGAGGGGATGAAAAAATGAGTTAGCTGGCATTATGAGTAAGCGGCTCCCAGCTGCCTCCCACCAGCCAGAGCTGCCCTATATTTGCAGGCCAGACATCAGAGCCTCAGCTCTCCATGTGGAATCGAACCATTAGAACCTGTATGACCGCAGGCAGCCAGTCAGAGGAGGGGAAAGGATACTCAAAGACTTGGGGTCCTGGGTGCTCAGAGCCCCTGCAGCCACCTCCCTGCCTATCACAAGGGACTCAGATGATTTAAATATCATAGCCACAGGAGCTAGACACACATTTCAATGTCACCCCAATTAGGGGGCTTGCAAGGTTGGATGGGCCCTTGAGGGAAGCAGCAGGGACACTTGCTAGATGAGAGAATGAGGGTCCCAGCGCCCAAGCGTTCTTCTAAGAAAAATGCGAAGCTTTGGGGTCCGTTGTGCTATGAGATCTTGAAAAAATCCCAGCCCTTCCGTTGGCCAGTGTGTACTATGACCTGAGAGGATCTTCACCATGCATGCTGGACCGTCCTCGTGGGGAGCAGGAAGCGTAGAAAGTGAGAATCTCATGCAAATGGTAAAGCACTGAATCACCCCTGTTATGACTAGTAAGGGCCTATAGGTAGCAGTTCAATGGGAAGGGCTAATAGAACTATTCTCTAAAGTGTAAGGTGCTGTCACGGCTATGGGTAGTGTTGTTGTGTCTACAGGTCTCTATTCCATAGGAGAGAGGAACAGAGCTGTTTGGGGTGGCCCCAGAGATGAAATGAGAAAGTTGAGCAGTTTGGGGAACTATAGGAGAAAGACTTTTGTAACAGAGCCGTACAAAGACAGAAGGGATTGCCGGAGGCAGTGAGCCCGCCATAGCTATGCGTGAAGCTAAGCTGTATTTCGTGTTGAGGCAGTGAGAGCACCCAGGCTTCTGATGGAAACCAGATTTGCACTGAATCACTGCTTGGAGTCTTTGCAGGCCTCAGGCTCTGGATTCCAGATTTGATAGCCATAGGGATGAGGTAGCAGAGATAAAGCAGAGGCAGTTAAGCCAGGAACCTGGACCAATGGATCCATGCTGTGTGGGCTCTTTTTTTAATTTTTTTAAATAATGATTCATTTATTTAATTCCATTTGTTATTATTTTTCTATTTGACCACCAGAGAGAGAGAGAGAGGGAAAGTGAGAAAGCAAGCCACCAGGTCCAGGACTTGAACCATGGTCAGCCATGTGGGAATCCAGTGCCCTTATCCACCACGCCTGCTGGCCCCTAGGTGGGCTCTTTCACAGCTCGCTAGACCCATCTTTCCCCCTCGGCTCCTCCGCCCTCACCAGGACGCTGCAGCCTAAGAGGAGTGGCTTCACCAGACCCAGCACCCGGAGTTCTTCCAGCTGCATGTGCCTTTCCAAGGGGCCTGTTGTATGTGAGAGAGCTGGGGCAGAGTCGCCTGTCCCTCCACTCCTGGTGACCTTAGTGGTGCCTTCTTGTGAAGCAGGCCTTGGAGGAGCAGAGTTTGGAAACCACACCTTGGCAGCTAAGGACTTTTCCTCTGGCTCCAGCAGTCTGGGAGCTTTCCTCAAGGATTGGGTTCTAGAGTTGTTGGAGACGACTCTCTCTTCACACATTCTCAATGTTGTCACCTAGAAACAGCCATCGGGGCCCTAGTCCCTGTTCCTTTCCCAGCCCCACCTCCTACACCCTGAGAGCCAAAGTGTGGATCTGCACGGGCAGTGCCTTGATTAACGTCCCTGGCAGTCAGAGATGGAGGATGGAAGGAGACTGTCAGAATGGTGAAAGCATGCCGTGTCCCTGAGGAAATCGGCCCATTGGAGATCCTGGGGTTGCGATTAGTCTGTGGGTAGCCGGAGCCCTGTGATTCCTGAGGTGTCCTAACCACCTGGCCACCTTTGCAATCCTGCTGGCTACAGCAGCCTGGGGGTACAGAGTGCGAGAGAGACCAGTCTTGATAATGCAAATGCAGCCCTTCCCAGTACAAAGAGCGCATCAGTGCCCCATCTATAACTCCCCATTTTGCAGGAGGTCTTCAGAAAAATCAAGAACATTAATTACCCAAGACCACATGTGAATCTGGCTTCGCTTATTTGCATACATCTTTCTCCTTTGTGAACTTCTGGAACACAGGGTCAGTGCACGTTTCGGAGCTGATATTGTTATCATAGGGTATGCCTCTCATGGCTTTGCTGTGTCTACGCACCCCTCCCCTGTGTTCTGTGTGCTTTGGCTTCCAATGGGCTGCCCTGTGACCCTCCTTCAGTAGTTAGCCCTGGGGTACCAGATGCTTCACCCACAAGCACAAACTGAAATGCCTGAGAATTGACCTTCTCCTTAACTAGAGACTGGCAGCAGTAGGAGTGGGCACCCAGCTTCCTGGTCTTGAGACAGGACAACCTTATACTGCAGAGACCCCCATGGGATCAGGCCCAAGCTACCCTCTGTGAGACATCCCTGCTTACTCTCTCTCCTCCCCTCTGTCCTTTGTTTTCCTAGGAGCATCATTCTTGGAAAGGTTTTTTTTTTTTTTTTTTTTTTTTTTTTTTGCTATAGGGCGCGTGCACTCGCCAGACAGAGACAGAGAGACAGAAAGCGAGACATCACCCCCCAGGGGGGATGGCCACACCGCAATCCCTTTTCCTCCATTCTCCTCTCGGAATCTTGGGCACGCACGCACACGCGCCCGGCGTGAGTTTTAAGCCACCGGGTCCGGGACGCAAACCGCGGTCGACTACGTGGGAGTCCAGCGACATAGCCATTACTCCAACTGCTGGTCCCAGGAGCATCATTCTTGAGAAATCATTTGCACATGAATCCTTGTCTCCAGGACTCCTAAGATCTAAAACATTAAATCAGTGGTTCTCAGAGTGTGGTCCCTGACCCGAGGTTTCATCATCCCTGGACACTCATTAGAAATGAAGATTCTTCAGTCCCTCCCTAGACCTACGGATCCAAAATCCTGAGAGTGGGGTCCAGCCGGGGAGGTTTTCCTAAACTGTCCCGGTAATGCCAATACCTGGTAGAGTTTTAAAGCCATAGCATTTTATGCTAATTGTCTGTTGGCTTAAGGGTTTGGCAATCTGTATTTAGTATTTGCAGTTTGTAGCAGGCAATCAGGTATTATTGATTACTTCAATAGATTCTGGAGTTTGTTTTATTTCATTATCTCCTGCCTGATTTATTGGTCTAACTGTTATTGATTTCCAGGCCCATAACATAACCCTCCTCCTGACTGCAAATCTAAGGTGTTTCTGAGCACCTACAATGAGGGGTCTTCAGAAAGATCATTGAGAATGTATATTATGAAAAAAAATATGCACAGGTAAAAAAATATATATCCTGAATAAACCTGTACTTTAATTTCATTTTCCACAAACTTCTTGAAGTCCCTGCATATGTGAGTAAGGCGAGGTCCTTAACCTTTATCAGCCTCAGTTTAACCACCTGTGAAATGAGCTGGGGGAGTCCTGGGTGCTGGTGGCTGTTCCGAGGGGCTTAGGAGCTAAGCATGCCTCGTAGCTCGCAGGAGCAGAGCCTGGAGCAGAGAGCAGGGCCAGGCAAGGGCACGGCAGGACCGTGCAGTGCCCAAATGCCAGCTGTGCCACACGACCAGGACGCACACTTGCTGAGGGCATACGGGATTCTTAGAGCTTCACTCAAGACCGGGAGGGGCTCAGCTTTCCCACAGTCCCCATCAGCCCAGTCTCCTGGCACCATGCTTCCCCGCTCCAACACAGTACCACCCTTCAGCCCTCCTCTGGAAATCCTGAAGTAGCCACTACCGAGGCATCAAGCAAGAGGGTTGTGAGGGGTGAGGAGGAGTCTCCAGGCAGAGGTAGTGGCAGGAGCAAAAGCACGGAAGCCCAGTAGGCAGGGCACTGTGGCTGGCACATGGGGAATAGGAAGAGGAACGGAATGGCTGAAGACAGAGCAGAGAGAAAGGATGGCAAATGCCAAGGCAAAACATTCTGAATTTATACTCTAAGCCGATTTTTTTTTCTCTACAGTCCTCAGCAGCCAAATCCTTTTTTTTAATGACAGCTTACAGCAATCCCTCACCTTATGATAAACAGATCATCACGGCTAGCCATCGCCGATGACTTTCTGGGCGCTTTGCATGGATGGATTCCCTAAGTTCTCACACATCACACCCCTATGGGCAGGTGGTACTGCCATACCCTCTTTGCATTTGGTAAGAGGGGGAGGCAGGCTTAGGCCCCAGACATCCCTGAAGGGCGTCAGATCCTCTGTGCTCAAGCATGTGCCCACAGAGCACGACTGCTTTGCTCGAGATGGGGCTGGGGCTAGTGTTCCACTTGCTCCGACATCTCTTCTCCCCACAGTGGGTCCCAGGCTTCTCCTTGTAACCTGGTGGCTTTAGAATGTCTGCAGGTCTGCCCCAGGATTCTAAGAGGGCACTTGGCCGCAGCTTAGCAGTGTGTACAGAGGGATGGACAGAGAGGGATGGATGTGGGATCCAACAGAGAGGGGAGGGCTGCACCACGCCGGGGCAGGAAGCAGAGCGAGGCTGTCCTCTCTAGTGTGAGCCCTGGTCCGGGATCAGCGGCTGCTGTTTCCAAGCCTAGCTCACTCCGTAGCTCTGATCAAGCCATTTCCCGATCGTGCCAGGACACAGTTGGACTCGGTCAGTGGTTTCCACTGGCGTCATCGGTAACTTTCAAACACATTTGTCGGTGGAAACCCATTACCGAAAACTGACAAGAGAGACATTATTATAAATTTATGTTTCAGTTTAAATTTATAAGCTTACTTATTAGAAAGTCAACCAATGAGAATAATGAGGCTATTTCAATAACCCAAATAAATTGAAATTGGACATTATAAATAATAGTTGCTATCCAGTGTCAGCATCAATATCCAATTTATTTCAGTGTTTAGATTTGGTTTCACTGTATTATTAAAATCCTGATCTATCCAAAGAGTAGTTGCAAATGCGAATTTTCAAAACACTGCCTTACGATTTCAGAACCGTCTCTAATTAAACAGGTCCATGAACTTCAAGAGGAATAATGGGTAATTATTTTGTTTCAGGGTTGAAGTATTAACAATATGTAAGCCCTCCTCTTATTCCTTAAATTCTGAATATTAAATTTGGAAGGAGAGAGATGAGTAGGTTTCTTAGTTTAAATATTCATTGTTTGGCAGAAAAATACTCTTCAAATGTAGCTTGGAGGGTGCTTAGGATTGTCATTTAAGAAAATCTCATGCCTCAGTGCCCATGTCTGACAGCTCTTTACTCCAACTTTCTCAACAGTCAAATCTATTTTATTTTGCATGTGAAGTCCAAGCTTTAGGATTTCATTCTACCCTAAGCACGTTATCTAGTACTGTAAGCAGGGGACAGCATGACCCTGCATTGCTGACTGAACGCATTTGAGTTAACGAAAGTCATACGAGAGGGAGTCAGCCTTCCACCGAGTGCTGCGGGGTTCTCCTGACACCATAATATCGAGACCCAGGGCATTTTCACCCACTGCCCTGTTATCAACCGGCCCTTCCGTATGTTGAGCACTGGCCGCTAGCCGTGCTGGACATTAATTGAGCACAGCATGCAAGTCACCTTGGAATGGGCTCACGTGGGCAATGTGACATGCAAGCTCATGTCCAGGCCTGAATTACCCAAGGGGAACAGTGTGAGTGGCCACCGTCCCAAGCAATGTGTGTCCGCTCGGATACCCCAGAGGCCCAAGGCAGGCTAGAACCTTTACCCTTGATCCTGGGCAGACTCTCATTAGCATGGTGACACAAGCACACACGTTGGCAGGCCCTCACTGGGCACAAATCTGATAGCCTGTATAGCGTTTTTGTTTCCATATTACAAATAATTTAAAAAATACATTTAGGCAGTGCTTGGTAAAGTCACTCGAGGTCTTCTTTGGGACCCTGGAGGCTCCGAAGTCCCAATTTGGAAGCTAAGTCTGGACTGACATCAGAGGGCCTCCTAGCCTCGGTGGGCATGGGCTCGTCAGTGACGGCCTGGGTTTTGTCCTCCCATCCCCCCAGCTCTGGATGTTTCCAGGAGTAGAAAACCAAGCCCTCCTGGTCCCTCCAACCCCCAGCCTGTGGGATTCCCTTCTAGAAA
Organism: Tupaia tana; assembly: GCA_026018925.1. NCBI lineage: Eukaryota > Metazoa > Chordata > Mammalia > Scandentia > Tupaiidae > Tupaia > Tupaia tana. The sequence continues at coordinate 69,958,156 of JAKSZU010000013.1, forward strand.
AGTCATTACTGCCTCTCTTGGTCGTCTGCCAGCTCTAAAGTGTCTTTTTAATTGCATCTAATTTGGCCTCATCTCATTAAATCCTTAATTTAAACCGGAGCGATCCCTCCAGCTCTGGCTGCCTAATGACAAAGGGGCCCCCACTGCCCTTCCCCCTCCGGCTCGGCTTCCCAGTCAGGGCTGCTCTCATTTCCAGGTGGTCTCTCTGGGAGGCTTCTGACAAGTGGCTGTCGTCCTCGCCACGCTGAGTGTGGAGCTGAGCCAAGAGGGCTTCCTGGGAGCGGTAATTACTGGTAGAGGCTCAACCCTCCACTCCACTGGCACCCCGGCTCACAGGCCCAAAGTGGCTGTGGCGACAGCATCCAGTTCTAGTGGTGCGGGAATGGGGGAGGAGTGAGAAGAAGACACTGAGACTAAACAATAACAAACATGTAAGGATTACAGGAGCCACTGCCGAGTGCAGGCCATAGTGCGGGCACGTGAGCTCCATGGCCAAGTGTCACTGGCCTTGTGACACGGATGAGGACATTCAAGCTCACAGGCCTCTGGATGTGTGCAGAGCTGGCTGGCCTCAGAGAAGACGCTTTTCCTCATTTTCCCTGTCCACCCTCTTCTCCCACCAGGCTCACCCTGGTCACTCCTGTGCAGCTACCTTACCACCTTGGTGGTCCCTCAGATGCCTGCACAATCTGCCCAGGGCCTTTGCGTGATGTCCCTTTCATCTGCAGTGCTTCCCCTACACATTTCTCTCTCACTTCTTTTTATCAGATGCTAGCTCAAACCTTCTCTCTTCAGAGAGAGCTTCCTCAACTCCCCCTCATTCCTTGCTCACTGTCTACTCCCTTACCCTGTGGGATTTTTGTTGTTATTTTTGTTTTGTCTGTTATTTCTGGTAGCACCTATAACTAGTTCTTATTTGATTATATTTTGTTTATTGTCTGTGTCCTCTTTTAAAAATGAAGCACTGGGACCAGCAGATGGCATAATGACTATGTCGCTGGACTCCCATGTAGTCAACTATGGTTCAGGTCCCAGACCTGGTGGCTTAAACTCATGCTGGGTGTGTGTGCGTGTGTGCCCAAAATCCTAAGAGGAGAATGGAGGAGAAGGGATTGCAGCGTGGCCATCCCACCCCCTTGGGGGCAATTTCTTACTTTCTGTCTCTCTGTCTTTCTGGCAAGCACACACACCCTATAGCAAAAACCTCTTCAAAAATAAATTAATTAATTAAAATTTTTAATTTAAAAAAAGAAGCCTTATCAGATCAGATAATTTGTTGTCTTCTTCACTGCCCTATGCCTAGTCCCTAGAACAATAACTGTCACACCCTAGGTCTTCAATTTGTATTATTTGCTTGGCCCCATCATGGCAATATCTATTCATTTCAGGAGGATATGCACATTCTAGCACTTCTCAACTCCAGTGATTGCCAGAGTTGAGAAAGCCCCTAATTTTCTTACTAAATGAATTCCACCAAGGAGAGGTTGGCAGACTCTTTCCCAAGGGATGACCCCCAAGACTGCAGCCTGGAGAACTCAGGGTCAGGGTTGGGGTTTGCTGCCTTGATATGGACTTTGGGAAGCCAGTTGTTATAGAAACATCTATTGCTTCCTAGATCCTGCCATAGAATGGGCTTCCCATGGCTGCTCGAAGCTATTTGCACTGCTGGGAGCCAAGTGGGAGACACCAAGGCTGAATGAAAATAGATTAGGCTTCTAATTAGGTCCATCCTGGACAAGTTCCCTCACCTAACTGAGTGTCAGTAGTGTCAGTTTCCTTATCTGTAAAATGGGGTTCATTACACATAGTTGGCAGGATCTAGTGAAATGAAATATGTAAAGACTGGCACTCAATAGCTGTTCAGCAAATTCTAGAACCATTCGTGGTTTTACATCATATCAGGAAAATTGGAATTTGCTTTTACAAAATTTGAGCTTTCTTTTGAATTTGGTCCTGTGAAGTATCTTAAATTTTGCCCTACTTGCAGGCTATTAGTCTACCCCGCCACAGTTTCATGAATGTTGGCAGAAGACATGAAACTCCTGGGTCAGAGACCAAAGGCTTTATTGTTATGGAACACTAAGCAGTATGAGCATATTCACATCAGTTCCCCCTGCTCCCCAAGTCCATGGAGAGGTATAGGGCAGGCCAGGTAGATGTGGCATGCATAGTGGGATATGTCAAAACTGAGCAACCCCAAGTCTTCTTAATGACCTCCAAGCAAACCTATCTTTCTGTCAGAGAAGAGACAGTATCTTTGTCATTCAGGGTGGCAAACACATCTGCCCTCTCCTCTGGAGGGAGAGTTGGATCTCTGTCTCCCGAGGCTGTTCACTATATAAACTTTCATAAAAAGTTGGTTGGGAGCAAAAGCTATCTGTGCTTCTACTTGTAAGGTTTGTAGAAATAGGAGAAATTCAAGGAGAATTGACTCCTAATAGACTGTGTCCAGAAGAGATCTACAAGGATTTCTTTAAAGATTCATGTAAAATGCATGTTGAAAGACTGTACATGGATTTCAAAAATGTTTCACACTAAAAAAAACCTAATACATTAATTTCCAAAGTCCTGTGGCATAAGGACAGAACAGCTGTTAAATGGAGGCCTGCTCTGGTTGAGAGGGTCTCCCTGTGTTTCTAGCTCTTTCCAGCTGTTTGGGTGAGCCTGTGTGGCAGGCATCGTGGGCTCCCACACCCAGCCTCACCCTCCTTAGACACACGTACCTTCTGGATTCCTAGGTGTGGGAGGACTCAAACGAAAGGCGAAGCTGAGGTTGGAAAGCTGGGTGTCTTGGACTCCATTGCCTGATAAGGAGTTGGCCCATGACGTCAGCCATCTCTGCTGCTGTCACGGAACATGAATAACTCCCCTGGAGACCACTACAGTCTGACTCACAGGATCCCCTGCTAGGTGCCCCTAGCTCTTTTTTTTGTTTGTTTTTCTTTCTCCTTTTATTAATCTGTCAGAGAACATGTGTGTTTGCCAGTGAAAGAGAGAGAAGGTGAAGAAGTATCCCCTCCCATGGAAAATGGTCATGCCGTAGTCCTTTCTCCTACATCTCTTACTCCTTTTTAGATTTGGGGTGCACACACAGACACACAGACACACACACACACACACACACACACACACACACACACATCTGGCATGTTTTTCAAGCTTCCTGGTCCTAGTGCAGTTGGCTGTGTGGGATCCAGTCACTGTAACTGCTAAGCTATGGGCTGGCCCAGTTGTTTTTCTCATTACTGAAGTAAAACATCCTATTAGAGCAAATTTATAGAATATCTAGCACAAAAAGAACAGAAGACTAATCACCCACAATTTCTCCACCCAAAGAAAGCTACTGTTAATATTTAGTGAATTTCTTCCTGGTCATTTAAAAAATATTTATCTGTTGGGAACCAGCAATTAGCGTAATGGCTATGTCTCTGGACTCCCATGTAGTCGACCGTGGTTTGCATCCCGGACACGGTGGCTTAGAACTCACGCCTGGCGCGTGTGCGTGCGTGCCCAAGATCCCGAGAGGAGAATGGAGGAGAAGGGATTGCGGCATGACCATCCCCCCTGGGGGGTGATTTCTCGCTTTCTGTCTCTATGTCTCTCTCTGTCTTTCTGGCGAGCGCACGCGCCCTATAGCGAAAACCTCTCCCCCCCCCAAAAAAAAAAATTTATCTGTTTATTTCATGAATGAGAGAGACAGAAAGAGACAGCACTGCCAGCAGAGCTTTGACCGGCCTCAGTCGGCCCTGGATCACGGCCACACGCACGCGCAGTGTACTCAGGAGGTCTCTGGATGCCAACCTGAAACATTCCCGTGTGGGTCGGCCTCTCAGAGCATCACATTGTACCCCTGCACCACCATCCAGCCCCCGCCTTTAGGCACTCAGTAACCTCAGCCAGAGTCCTGGGTGACCCGTTCTGCTTCCTCCTCACCCTATATCTTCTTTCAAAACCTTGAATGTGCAAGACCAATCATGTCATTTTCTCTAAATCAGACTCTCGGCTATCACTCCTCCCCAACCTCTGCCAGGCTGGTAGGTCACTGAGGTTCAGTTTTTTCGTAGAGCAAGCGAAGCATCTCACCCTCCCTAGGTTTGCAAGAAGCAGGGGAAGGGAAGAAGGGACCCCAGTCTGTCTCTAGGCTGCCCTCCTGGTCTGCACGTCCTGAGGTGTCCATGCTTGGGTCTTTGCGGAACCTGGAAGCTGTGGGAGCAAAGTCCAGCCTCTGCGGGGCACTCAGCCTTTTCCTTCTGAGGCTACCACCTGGCCCTGACACTGCCAGGGGAGGAGGTCCCCACTTCCAGTCATGGGGAATGTCACCTCTCACAGGCCAGTCCTGTCTCCCTTCCTCCCTCAGACAGCTCAGGTTTTGGGAAACAAAAACCGAGAAGCAACTGATACCTGCAAGCAGCTTCTCCCCATCAAGAGATAGCAAAAGCCAGGTTTTTCCTTGGGACCCAGAGGGGATAGATGGCTAGAAGAGACCCAGGGAAACATCTGTTTTCTAGGAACATGCATGTATAATTTTTTAAAAACAAAGAACAGAAGCCTCTGCCTCATGACAGTGACAGCGCAGAGTGAGCCCCTTCTTGTCCCAGGGTGGGTGAGTTCTCAGAAAATCCCTCGTCTCTCCTGGATCCTCCCCCATTGGAAGGAGCAGAATCTGGGTCCCCTCCCCTCCAGGCTGATGGAAGGGCAGGTAATGAGGCTCCAGGCAGCAGACTCACTTTCACACTTATTCCTGATAATTGGTCACCCCTGTCAAGAACAGGTGGGTCCTGATGCAGTAATTGGCAGGGGGCAGGGCCGGTCACCCAGGGCCTGGAAAGGTGTTAATTGCTCTTTCTCCCTCTCCCTTGGCACACGACTATTAAGGGGAAAGCTCAAAGAGCAGGGGATGTCCAGGAGAGGTCCCAGGTACAAAAGGACAAGGGTTCAGTGCTTTGCTCTGATACTGCACAGAGGTTATCCTTGAGCTGATGGACAGTCACTACGATCGTGCTAGGAAGTGACAGAGCTTGAACTCAGAAACCAGCTGGGAGACCCCAGAGCTCGCGGCTTGACCACCACAGGGATCTGGTTTTTGTTGAGTGGAACCAACGGCAGAGTGGGCTCTGGCTCTGATGAGTCTTACAGCCTTTCCAGCCAAGCCCTGGCAAATCCCCAACTGGGAACTGGAGCCAGGGTTAGGGGGCGCAGTCCCTCTCGCCATGGAGTTCCCCTCAGGAAGCATTTGTGTAGGAGACCGTGCTGCTTAAATAACGCTCCAGATCCAACACGTTTTATTCATTGGAAATTACCTACAGTCCCACATTTTATCGGCCTGACCCACAGAGTAATTGGAAACAGGTGGATTTTCCTCAACAATAGTCCAGAAGAGGAGAAATTACGTTCCCTCCGAGGCCATGTGGGCCTCTGTCTGTAGCTTGTGGAAATGTCTCTGGAGCCCAGGCAGCATCCAGCAGACAGAGGTCACCGAGCACAGGCAGTGCATTCTGCGGAAGACACCAGCCATGTCTGGGGCGGAGCGGCTGGCCTTGCCTCAGTCAACACAGGCATGCAGGAGCACACAAACACACATGCGCGTGCAAATGGAGTGGCCCTAAGACCATGGCCACTGTGAGGAAAGGCTTAGAGATAAGACATTTCTTTACTTCTGGTCTCAGGCTATGCTGTCTACCCACTCACCCATGCCAGACTGCAAGGGATTGTCTAAGCCTTCTCCTGCCTTTAACCGCCCCCCCCCCCCCATAGCTAATCAATCCCACGTTCTGAGTACCACCCAACTTCTCATCAGGGCTCTCAAAGCAGCCTTCTTGTTAGTGTGTCCTTGATCTTGATTCATCCTGTCTTATCAATCCCTTACCTTGTAGCCAGAACTATCGTCATAAAATTCAAATCTGATTAGACTGCTCCCTTGTTTAAAATCCTTTTGTGGTTCCCCATCACCAAAGCATGACACCCAGCATGACTTCCATGTCTCAGCTGCTTCTTTCTAGGCATAGTGTTCTTTGAACTCACTACACTGTCTTACACCTCCAGGCTTTCACTCCTATTGTTTCTGGAATGTCCTCCCTCTACCTCTCCCTTCACCAGAAGCCCAAGCCCAACTCATGATTCAAGAACTACTTCACTTCTGATGGCTTCAATTCTTGCTGGAGAAAATGACTCCATAGTCCCATTTCAGCTTTGGGACTATCAGAACAATGGCACTCCCCTCACATGTTCATATACTAATCCTGACACCTGTGACTGTGTTACCTTCCATGGTAAAAGGGACTTTGCAGCTGTTGTGTTTAGGTTAGGAATATGATGATGTGGAGACATTACCCTTCTTAATTTGGCTGCTGTGGTTTGCATGTGCCCACCAAAATTGACCTGAGAGAGGGAAGGGGCCAAAGTAGTCCAACTGTGGCTCTGAGAAAATGAGACAAGATCCCAGGCCAGATCTTTGTCATCTGCCCCACCCAAGGGCCCGGATACTACTATCAACATCCCCATTTTACAGATGAAGGAATTGAGTCGCTTGCTCATGGTAAGGTAGTAAGTGGCGCCGATTTGAACTGGCTACACTCCAGAGTCTCTCTTTGTAATCTCTGCACTGAACTGACAGAGGGCGGAAACGGGCCTGGAGAAGGTCCGGAGGGTGATAGCTGAGCAGAAAGCAGGCTATGGCTAAAGTTCACATTGCAGCCCTCCAACTGGGAGGGAAGCGCCTGGGCTGAAATGGAAGTCTTGGGAGTTTGCCTTCTTCAATTAGGCCGTTTGCTTTTCTGAGTCCAGAGGATAATTTAACTAATGGTTCTGGTTTTCTGACACTATCGATCCGCCAAGATTAAATATGTTTGTCACAGTCAAGTGAACTAATCACTTTATTGTATTTCAAGTACTAATTTCATCAGATAGATGTGGGGGGTGGCCCGGGGGAGGTGCGGGGAGATGAGCGCGTGTGTAGATCGGGGCACAGGCGGAGCGGCAGCCAATCGATGGAGCCAATCGGCCTGGAGGTGGCTGGGACATCAGGCTTTCTGGAGGCTCGTGGCTGTGCTGCTCAGACACGAGAAACCTGTGTGTTCTCCAGTCTCCTCCATCACTGCTCCTGGCCCTCTTGAAATTTCTCTTCTCAGGAGAGGCAATTTCTCAGGCATTATTGGAAAATGGTAGATGCTCCCAAATAGCTCTCCTAAATCACCCCTCAGTCACTCATCCCACAGCCACTCTGGCTCTGCTGGATGCAAATGCTGCCTCTCTGAGCCATTAGCCATTCCAGGACCCACCAATTCACGGCAAACCCTGGAAATGAACTAATCTGTCTTTCAGGTTTAGAAAGGCTTTGCCATTTCTGTCGCTCAGCATGTTGGACAAGGAGACCCAGGGCTTATTAAGTCACCCGCTGGCCTCAGTACATCTGAGCAAACCTCCCTCCTCATGAGAGAGTGTACATACACACACACACACACACATGCATGTACATAGCTATATACAAACATGCACATGTCACACATGCACACATAGCACACAGGTGCACAGTTACATGAACACACGCACATGAATTGCATACATACACACTTGATATGTAAACGTGCACATAGGCACACAGTGCATGCATGCTCATACATGATGTACATATACATACACACATTATGCACATAATCACACACAAGATTCAGAAGTTCCCAAGGGGGCAAGATGTTTTCTGAACACAGGAACTGTTTTGACAGAAGATGATTTGACTGAGTGACTGTGAAGACAAAACCAATTTTTCTAACTCTGGACATAAACCTGCCAATAAATCTTCTCTCTCATTTTGGCATGATCACACCAAACACAGTCCATTGGCTGTGGCCCCTGCCACTGGAGAAAGGTAGGTATCTTCCTCTACCTTTAGGCTTCTGAGGCTTCACCTTTTAGTGATTAGACAGGGAGAGACCTGTCCTCAGGTAAACTTCAGGCACTGTGGGGTAAGGTGGAGGACTCCGATGAGAATGTTCAATGGGCACCAGAGGAGTTCTTTCTAGAAGAAACCTCATGCTTCTGTATGGGAAAAGTCCCTCCCACCCCTGGCCCCAGCTGCCTGTAGAGTCCTTCAGGCTCTCCAGACCTCTTCGCTGAGCTCTTCACTGAATCACTGGGTTCGTTTATATAGGCCAATTCCCCGCATGCATACAACTTTCAAATCTCTATCCAGCAACTCTGGAAGCAGGTAGGGCTTTGCTATGTATCATGTCTATTTCATAATGAGAAAACAAGCCAGCGAAGAGAAGAAATTGGCTAACGGTATCGAGATCAATAGTGAATTGGAGCTGGACTTTGGGCTTCCTGAGTCTGAGATTGGTTTTCCCACCCTTTCTGCATCTCTGATCAAACCCTTCCCAAGCTTTCAGTGCTTAGTCATGCTCCCCTCATCACGCCCCCGGTCTTCGTTCAAACTTCTGCTCATTGCTAGATTTTCTGACTACAGTTATACCATGCACAGAAGTCCCCACATACTCTTCAATTTGGGCTGCTTTTTCCAGAGAACTTCAGGCCTGGTTTTAAGAACGGGGTGGCCTGTGTGGTACAGTTGAGTAGGCCAAGACCCACATACTTGCCAGGCAATTTCTGTTCTTTATTTTTTTTCCAGGCTGGGCAATTTCTATTTTTAGAAGCATCTTTCTGTGACTTAGACTGTCTGTAGCTTTCCTGGGGAGTTTGTTCAAGCTCCAGAAGACACATCCATTTCCAGGAATCCTACTGGGTTAAACAAGACAGAAAATCTAGCAGCATCTCCCTAGGGAAACACTGGAAGTCGGAGGAGCAACAAATAGATTTGCTGAACACTTCAAATCTTTGAGCATCATTAAAACCCAGAGAGCCGTGCGTTGAGTTTGTAACCTGGCCTTTTAGTCTCTTTTTATGCTACGTAACTCCAGATGTTTTTCCTCCTGAAAAGATCTGTTTTTCTACACGATGGAGTACCCAATTTGCAAAAAAATATCCTGGTTCTCTCCCAGAGCCAGCAAAGCGTTGGCAGCATGCCAACCTCTGATACGTTTGTTCAAATCCAAACCTTAGAAATGTTCCACGCGTGGGTGTGGAGGCCTGATGGATTTGGAATCAGAAGGGCTGAGAAATTGCCTCTGTTTTACCTTCAACTTGTCAAGTGAGTTGCCTGAGGCCCCACAGAGCACTGGGGCAGAGCTGAGGCGGAACACACGCCCCTTGAGCAACGGAGAATCAAATCGGATGAAGTCAACGAACACACTGAACGCAGGGTGGAAATAGGCAAAAGCATGCATGCAGTTATCATGCCCCAAATATCCCCTGAACAAGGCCCTGGGGGAGATCATATCCCCCTCCATTGTCTTTTTCTCTGTGGGGACTTCTGAGAGCTGCCGCCTGTGAAATGCCCTCGTTCCACAGGGAGGATCTGGAGGGACCACAGGGCCTTTGGGCAGACATACCTACATGAGCGTCTCAGGGCGGAATCGTCAGGGCCTTTGTCAAATGACCCAAGTTCCTTTCTCTGGTGTCAGCCATGGGCTCTCCCTGTCACATGTACCATTGACCACTCGCTACTACCAGGGTCTCTGTCCTCATTTGGCTCCTGAGACCTCACACTCCCCAGCAGCCCCCTCTCCCCAGCTGCTCCCTCTTTGCAGGTGCATTTTCCTCAGCCTGTTTCTTTCCATGTCGGTGTTCTCCAGAACCACTTTCTCTTGTGTCCTATCTTCTATCGCTCTCTCTGCTCCCTGAATCACCTTGCCCCCTCCCATGTCTTTCATCTCCCCAGGTATCTTGCAATGACTCCCCAGGGCTCCAGACTTATCCATCCGCCTGTCTACAGAACTTCTCCACTTACTGCCCTGCAGGGATTTTTCTCACATGAGTTCAGAAGCAGGTGGTGACTTGCATGGACTCAGCTGTGCACATGTATCAGAGCTGAGGTCTGCGGTTCTCCTGGCCTTTCCTTTTGTGGTTGCACAGAGGCAGCTGTAGTGTCGGCCATATCGTCTGCATTCTAGACCGGAAGCAAGAAGACATGGAGAAGGGCAAGAAGGCCCCATTGGTCTAGAAGCCTCTTAAGAAGAGTCTTTCAAGAAGCTCCTTGTAAAGCCTTTTCCCTTCCATCTCCATGGACTTCTAGCTGCAGGAAGGGGGAGAGTCCTATCTGCATCTAGTTTCAGGGGGCATGCTGCCATTTTATTGCAGAGACAATAAGGAACAAGAGAAGGCTTCTCCCTAGGCTTGCAGACCTCTTCCCTGCCTGCACTAGGCTTCTTCCACAACCCTCATCTGCACCCTGTCTCCTTGGTCCCTCTGAAGGATCCCTACACACAGCCGGATGGTGTTTCTAACATGAGACTGCGCCCTCGCCAGCACCTTCCCTAAGAGTCTGCTGGATGCCCCAAATAAGACTCGCTGGCAGATAGGGTAAAGTTTTCTGCCTGGCATCCAAGACTTGAGAACTAATATAATCTCAGGAACTGAAAGTTCTGTGTCTTTGCTGCAATGTTTCTGATGGTTTTCAGAAAAGTGCAACCATCCTTAAGGGGAAAGGGTGGCTGATAACAGAGGATTTAAAAAACAAACACATTAGCTCTGGCCTGCCCAGATAATGAATAGAGGAGAAGGTTATCTATCTCACTGATTTATATTGTTACGGTTTCTTCCACAGACGAAAGCGGGTGCATCTTTACATCTCCCGCCCTCCACATTCGCTGCGGCAAGGAAATCTCATTTTTCACCAACCATGGGAATTACTGAACGGCAGTGGTTTTATTTGTTAAGGATTAAACTTGGCCATTTCTTCTCTCAGAGCTGAGTCCCTGCTGTTATGCACAACTTCTCATCCAGAGAGACACCATGGAGAATAAATCAGGACCAGGGCATGGTGTGACAGCCGCAGTCTGGCAGGGCCCTGGGGTCTGGGGGCTAAGAGGGTCTCTCAGCAGGGAAGAACCACTGCCAGCTGGGAGGGAGGTGAGACTGAGACTTTGAAAAATGAGTAGAAAAATTTGCCACCTCATAAAACCCCGTGTCAGTGGGTGACTCATAAAACCATCCAGAGACTGTGAGAGCTGGCAGGCCTTCAGATGGGCTAGTCAGGGCCTCGAACCTGAGGGCTGCGGCTAGAGTTTGCAGGGTCTGTGAACCCAAGAAATTGTGTGTGAATTTTTCCTTGGGGTTACAGTTCCTAGCTTTCATCGACTCTTAAAGGTTAAGGACCACTGTCTGGTCCTCTCATCACAAACAGGAACAAACTGTAGGGCCCATGGGAGAAAGAGGACCAGTCAGGTTCCCCTGGTGAGAAAGAGGTAGAAATGGAATTAGGAATTAGAGACTCAGGTTCCAAATGGCCCAGCCAGATCCTGGCTGTGTGACTTGGGCTGGTCACCTGACTACTCTGGGTCTTTCACTGCACATGCAATTGAGGAATTATCAAGGGGGTTTTAAAAAGGTATTAATGTACTTTGACACCCACTCACAGAAGGTGACTAACTGATGCTGAGTAAATATGAGAGAACTTCAACATGTTTGGGGAAAAATGAAATTAAAGTACGAATTTATTTTCATGCAAAAAAAAAGAGCAAAATCCACACATAGTTTTTTTTCATAATATGCATTTCTTATGAACTTTTTGAAGACCCTGGTATTCTGTGAATCACTGAATAACTTTGTAAATTATTCTTTTCAACTATCTTTCATTCATTCAGCAAATATTTATTGAATATCTCTTGTATACCACACACTGGAGGAACAAAGCAGGCACAGTCTGCCCCTGCAGAGCTGGGAGTTAAGTAGGAGATCCAGTTAAGAAAATGAACCTGGTGCCAGTAGGTAGCATGGTGGTTGGGGTGCTGGACTCCCACATGGCCTACCGTGGTTCAAGTCCTGGACCTGATGGCTTGCTTTTTCACTTTCTCTTTTTCCTCCCTCCCCTGTCAACTTAAAAAACAACCAAAAAATTTCAATAAATAATTATTATTTCAAAAAAGAGAATAAACCATTGTTATTGCTGTAAAAGTGTTGCTGTAACTGTTGTGCTGTAGTGTAACGAATGTCATAACAGGGTCAGCACAGGAACCTGTGAGAGCCATGGGTGGGGGCGCCTAACTAGAGGCAGGGTGGGGTGGAGAAAATCAGAAAAGGCTTCCAAGAGGAGGAAGGAGAAGCAGGAGATCTGAAGGAAAAGCAGGAGTTAGCCAGCAAAGAGAGGACTGGAACATCACCCAAAGAACAGTACATATAAAAGCACAGAGGTCAAAGAACACTCGGTGCATTTCTTCTCTCTTTCTCTCTCTTTTGCTCCCCATTGCCAGGTGCATAAGCACAAGTTCATCAGAAGGAGAGAGAGAGAGAGGAAGAGGGCGATTCCTTCCCCTCAGCAATGGTGCATGGTCACGCTGCAATCCCTTCTCCTTTTCTCTACATTGGGCTTTAAAGCACATATTGTACACTTGCCTAACATGCCCATCCTGGCAACCAGGGCCAGTATTTGACCTGCAGTTGACCGTGGGGAATCTGGCTCTCTGAACCATTGTGCTACAGGGTCAGCCCAGCTACGTTTATTTAGGGGAAATAAAATGGACTTTTTCTGTTTTTAGCTGCTGCAGGCAGCCAAGAAAAGCCATATTGAAATCAACATCCCCTACTCAGCCAGCCCATCTGCCTCTTCATCTTTTGTCATTCGTTTATCTTCCCATCCGTTTATTCAATGTTGGCACTTTATACACGGCCGTCTCTTCCTCCCTGTTGTTCAAAAAAGTGTGGTCTCCATCTAGCTAACCTTAGAAAGTCTTCCAGCTCTTTCTCTTCAGAGGGGAGGAGCTGAGTGGGTAAGTGACTTACCTCGGGTGATGCTGGGCTTAGATCCCAGGCCGGGCAGTCTGGGTGAGCTCATGTTATCAGAAATAGACGATCGCTGTGCAGCTTGCTGGGCTGTCGCAGGCTGGCTGAGCTCCCTGGGTCGCCACCCTGCCAGGGACAGCCTGAGTGATCAGCCTGGAGATGATTAATTCCTGCCTCCCTCGGCCGGCCCTGAGTCTGCAGCCAAGAGCCGCTGTCATCTCTTTATTCTTCTGCCCTGCTGTTATTGAAAATCAATAAGCCGTCCAAGCCGAATGAAGTTCAGTGACTGGGACCGAGTCCATAAATCAAATAAAAACTAAATTATATTTTAAAAGGGAAATAGGAATAAGAGGGCTGCCTTGGGGTGGAGCTGGAGTCGCTGAGAGTTAGTTATTAAAGGGGCAAGGAGACGAGCGAGAAACTAGTACTGCCCGGCTGGGGAGAAGGACGTTAGGGCTGGAAGACTTCCAGCAATGCTTTATCCAGTCCCCTCATTTCCAGGTCAGAAACCTGAAACTCAAAGGAGAGAATTTCTCCCCAATCACAGAGTGAGAGGCAGAGCTGGCTTCAGACCCAGAGCCCACTGATATTCTCCCTCTACCAACTGGCCTCGAGTCAATTAGAAACAAAAGCCAAATTGAAATGAACTTAAGGGGAAACCAAAAGAGAGGTTTCAAAATTTTATGTTGTCAAATCTGTTCCTTTAATTTCTGTTTTTAATATTGTTCTTTAAAGTTCTAAGCAAAGCTGTCTGTTTGTAACCAAGGAGTCACCACAATAGTTCCTAGGGTTCACATAATTGCATCCCCCCCTAACCAAAATAGAAAGACCTCCTAATACACAGGACATTAAGTAGGATTCTCAGAAGTGTGTTGCCTTAGAAATATGGGTGAACCCAAATTAACCCTAGACTGAAGTCTGCTCTGAAAACCCTGAAAGGATCCAAGTGATTTGTGCTCTAAAACAAAATCCAATGCTCTTCAAAGGAATGCATCAAAACCCAGTAGTCAACCATGTAAAATTTACAATGTCCAGCATCCAAGAAAAAAATTACTGAACAGGCAAAGAAGTAGGATAATATGGGCTATGGGACCAGCATAACGGTTATGTCACTGTACTCCAACAGAGTCGACCATGGTTCAAGTCCCAGACCTGGCAGCTTAAGACTCATGCTGGGAGTGTGTGCGTGTGTGCCCAAAATCCCTAGAGGAGAACTAAGGAGAAGAGATTGTGGCATGGCCATCCCTTCTAGGGGGTAATTTCTTGCCTTCTGTCTCTCTGTCTTCCTCAGTCTCTCCAGTAAGTGCATGCACCCTACAGCAAAAATCTCTCTCTATGGCCAGGTTGTAATATATGTTATAGCCTGTTACCATTAGGGAGAACTGGGTAAAACGTACCTGGTATCTCTCTGTAATACCTCTTACAACTGCATGTAAATCTACTGCTACTTCACTAAAAATTTCAATGAAAAACTCATTAGATTATTGGGAACCAGCAGTTAGCGTAATGGCTATGTCGCTGGACTCCCACGTAGTCGACCGCGGTTCGCGTCTCGGACCCGGTGGCTTACAACTCACGCTGGGCGCGTGTGCGTGCGTGCCCAAGATCCCGAGAGGAGAATGGAGGAGAAGGGATTGTGGCGTGACCATCCCCCCTGGGGGGTGATTTCTCGCTTTCTGTCTCTATGTCTCTCTCTGTCTGTCTGGCGAGCGCACGCGCCCTATAGCGAAAAAACCTCTCCAAAAAAAAAAAAAAAAAAAAAAAAAAACTCATTAGATTATACAAATAAAATTGCTAAATTTTATTGTATATTAATTATACTTCAATGGAGCTGATTTTTAAAATGTGATATAAACCCCTCTAAAACAAAGTTTATACTTCTTTTTATAACCTGCTCTTTCATACGAGATGTTTTAAAAGAATTTTTAAATTTTCTTTTATTTATTTTTATTATTATTTAATTTGTCACAGGATACTTGTGCTCACCAGAGAGTGAGAGAAACAGAAAGTGAGAAAGCAAACTGCCAGGTCCAAGACTCAAACCTGAGTTGGCCACGTGGGAGTCCAGCACCTTAATCACCATGCCGCCTACTGGCTCCTCATATTAGCTTTTTTTGTAAATAATTATTTTATTGGGGCTGGCACCTGGCTTGGTGGTTAAGGGTGCTGAACTCCCATATGGCTGGCCGCAGTTCAAGTCCTTAACCTGGCAGCTCACTTTCTCACTTTTCCTCTCTCTCACTCTGTCCCTCTCTGGTCAAATTTAAATAAATAAAGTTAAATAAAATAATTCTTTAAAAAATAATTATTATTATTATTATTTTCCAGATTGATCAGGCAGAGAGAGAGAAGAAAAGTGAGAAAACAAGCCACCAGGTCCAGGACTCGAGCCATGGTGGGCCATGTGGGAATCCAGTGCCTTTAATCACCACACCACCTGCCAGCCCCCATATTAGCTTTAATAGGATTTTTGCTTCATTGACATGGACAATTATAAATTAAGAGTATTTAAGAGTTTTGTATTTTTCTTTCTAACACACGTTGAATATAATTGATGATTTTTTGTGTGTTATCTAAGGATGACTAAAAAAGTCGTGGAACTTTTCATCCAAAGATTGGAGAAGTAATACTTTATATAGAACCAATTGGAAGGGACAATGGGGAGAAAAAATAAACTTATTTTCTACTGTATCCTACTGAATTTGGTCTGTTGAACCAAACAGCTGAACTGCTTTTATCATTACAGTAAAAGAAGAGGGCCTGGGGACCGGAGTGGCCAGCGGCCTACAGAGCCACACGCCTAAGCTGTATTGTGACTGCTGTGATACATACCTCACCCGTGATTCTCCGTTCATGAGAAAAACACAGCACAGGGCTAGGAAACACAAAGAGAATGTGAAAGACTACTGTCAGAAATGGATGGAGGGGCAGGCTCAAAGCCTGATTGACGAAACAACCACTGCCTTTCAACAGGGGAAGATACCTCCTACTCTATTCTCTGCTCCTCCTCCTGCAGAGTCAATGATCCCACCTCCCCCCAGCCTCCGGAGTCCTCTTCGCCCTGGCATGAGGGCCACACCCCTCGTGGGGGACCCTTCTCTTCCTGGATGATGCCAATAAGATCTGATCCTGGAATGAGGCCACCCGTGGGAGTCCACATGCCCGTGATGTCTGGGCCCCCATTGTTGAGACTCTCCCCCCAGCCCAACATGGTGCCCACTCTGCCGGGAATGACTCGGCCAGACAGATAAGGATCAGGGGGAGGACTCTTTAGGTCAGTTTTACATTAACTTGTTCTACTTCCCCAGGAGATCATGGTGCTGTGACTTTTTCTAACAGCATGTCAAAGAAGATTTTCTACCCCTTCCTATTAAAACAAATTAAAAATAAAAGTAGTTTCAGAGGAGAGAAGTGGGACAAAAAAGTGAAGTTTTCATTTGTATTATGAAATGTGAAAATAAAACTGTCAATTGTTGTAGTTTAAAAAAAAAAAAAAAGAAGAGGGCCTATACGTTTCCCAGCTCTTGGAACTGTTTAGAATTCCTTCATGGCCTAATCTACCCCAATAAATGTAGCAGACATCTATCTTCTTTAGCTGCTCCCTGTCTGAGGCCCCTTTCTATGTTTGGAACCAAGCTGCTTTCCCAGCCTCCCTTGCTGCTAGGGCCTTGGCTCTGCAAAGTCGATACAGCTGCCTTGGACAGGCCTATTGATATAAAGAAGTAGAATCTGTGAAAAATCCACTTCTGGCCCTGAACTGCAGCAACACTGAGTTTTCAGGGCCAGTAGAGCCAGCAGCAGTGCCCAAGACCTGATGCCAACGGTGCAGGTGGCACACCCAGGATTCAATGGTGGCGGCCATGGGTCTGGATTTGTGGCTGAAATCCTGGCTGCTGCCTTGTCTTCCTTTTCCTTGCCTGTTTTCTAATCCTTATTGAAATGCTTCCTGATGAGGTCAGTCAGGGGAGACAGACAATAAACGTGATAAATAAATTACACAACACACTCAAATATAAGAAATGCTATAAAGAAAATTAGGCCCAGTAAGAAAAGTAGACAGTGCCAGGGTGCTGAGGAAGGGGGTCTGGTCTCACAGAGATGTGATGTTGATTAGAGACTCAGAAGTGAGAGAGTGGGTCACGTGGACTTCTGGAAGACTGCAGGAACAAAGGCCCTGAGATGGGAGTTCTTGAAGAAGTCAGAGAACGCAGAGACACCACATGGGAAATTGGCCAGAATAAAGCAAGCGGGAGAGAAGGAGGGGACAAGGTCAGTAGATAACAGGGAACCAGGTGTAATTATTATGGGTGACTGTAGGGATCTTGACTTTTACTCTGAGTGTAGCGACAAGCCATGGAGGGTTTTGAGCAAGAGTATAGTGCATGACCTCATAGAATAGAGTAGAACAGTGACTACTAGAGGCTGGGAAAGGGAGGGCAGAATGGAGATATAGGTTAGTAAAACAAAATTACAAGGGCCGGCAGGTGGTGTGGTGATTGAGGTGCTGGACTCCCACATGGCTGATCACGGTTCAAGTCCTGAATCTGGTGGCTTGTTTTCTTACACTTCCTTTTTCTATAGTCAAAATTGAAGAATAATGATAATAATAATTTAAATAAATTTTTTAAAAATTACAGATAGATAAAAGGAATGGGTTCTAGTGTTACAAAGTACAGTAGGTGACTATAGCTAACAATTTACTGTATATCTTAGAGTAGCTATAAAAGAGGATTTTGAATGTTCCCAACACAAAGTAATGACAAATAGTTAAATTATTGATGTGCTAATTACCCAGTTTTAATCATTATACATTGTATTCTTGTACTGAAAAATCACATTTTACCTCATACATGTGTACGATTATTATGAGGGGACTTCAAAAAGTCTGAGGAAAAATGGACTTCAAGTATAAGTTTATTTTGACACATAAAAATTGAAATCCATGCATAGTTTTATTCAAAATATCCATTTTCAATGATCTTTTCAAAGACCCTTCATAAGTCAATTAAAGAAAACAAAACAGAAGCCAGCAGATAGTGTGGTGGTTAAGGAGCTGGACATTCTCACATGATTGAGCACGGTTCAAATTCTGGACTTGGTGGCTTGCTTTCTCACTGTGTGTGTGTGTGTGTGTGTGTGTGTGTGTGTGTGTTTGTTGTCTGGTCAAATTAAAATAAATGAATAAATAAAATTAAAATAAATAATTATTTTTTTAAAAAAGGAAAGAAAACAAAAGAAACCAAACTTCAGATGAGGCCATGTGTGAGAACTTAAGACTCACAGTCTCTGATCATACGTCAGTATGTCTTGAAGCTTGTCATGTCTACCTAAAACAGGTTATTCTCTGAAGCGTTTGCAGAGGTGTTCAGCACTCACTGTTAACTTGGAGCAATAGAAAAGTGTTTCTATAAGACCTCCTAAAACAGCAGCACCCTCTAAAATACCAACAGTACAGTGCCAATGTATAATTTGTTTCTTATTCCTGTGTAATAAAGAACCTCTGCAAGAAAACAAAACAAAGCAAAAATCAAAACAATACATACCTTGCTCTGCTGTGGTTTTGTTTTGTTTTGAGAGATTTTTTCCATAGGGCAAGTGGGCTCACTCGAGAGACTAAGGGAGACAGAGAGAGACAGAGAGAGAGAAATCGCCCCCCAGGGGGGTTGACCATACCCCAATCCCTCCTTCTCCATCCTCTTCTAGGAATTTTGGGCACACACGCACATGTGCCTGGCAAGAGTTCCAAGCTGCCAGGTTTGGGACTCCAACTGTGTTGGCCATGCGGGAGTCCAACACCATAATCACTATGCCACCTGCTGGCCCCATCTGCTACGGGTTTTAAGAGGGTCATTCTAGGTGTTAATGCATAGCGGGCTGTAGGCAGGCTAGGGTAGGAGCAGAATGTCTAGGTCATGTTAGCTGTGGGGGTAGCTTAGATTTTGGTAGTAGCAATGAAGGTAGTGAGAAGATATCAAATCTGAGATATATGTTTCAAGAAGGGCCAACAGGATTCCAAGTCCAATCCATGTTCCTTGCCTGAACCACTGGAAGATGCAGTTGTCATGTTCTGAGGGAGAGTAGACCGTGGGGAGCATGGTGTCGAGGATGAGCAGTCAGTTGGAGACAGTTTTCAGAGCTATGGACTAAATGATGTCTCTCCCCTGACACCCTCACCAAAAAACAAAAACAACAAAAAAACTAGTGTGTGTTGAAACTCTAATTTCCGATGTGGTTATATTGGGTTGTTGGGAAGTCATAACACATTTTTGCATAGAAAAATACATCATAACTTTCCTGACAGCCTACTATTTGGAAGTATTTTAGGAGGTAATTAGGTTTTGATGATGTCATGCCGGTGAAACCTTCTGATGGTTTTAGTGTCCTGATAAAAAAAAAGAGACAGCAAGAGCTTGTTTTCTCTCTGGCCCTGCATGTGAGGACATAACAAGAAGGTGGCCATCCACAAACCAGAAGGAGAGCCCTCACCAGAGGATGACTGTGTTGACATGCTAATCTCAGACTTCCAGCCTCCAGAGCAGTGAGAAAACAACTTGTATTGTTTAAGCCACACAATGCAAAGTATTTTGTTACCGCAGCCTAAGCTGACCAGTAAATTTAGATATCCAAACTGGGTCCAAACCTGGGTCTAAGAGGAAAGTTTGGGTGTGGTGGTAAATTTCGGAATTGTTAGCGATTAGGTGGTATTAAAGCCTTGAGACAGAGGAGAGCATTGGAGTGTGGAGAGTGGAGAGAAAGCTTCCAAGTACTAAGCCCTGGGGCTCATGGGATGTAACAATGAGGGAAAGAAGGACTGCTGTAGGTAGGTATTATGAGCAGGAAGTCTCAATATGTCAACAAAGGAGACACTTGACACATCAAAAACTGTTACCAGGGATCACAGCCCAGACCCTCTGGCACCAAGAGAGGAGAGATTTTCTACTTTTATTACCTAAGCTTTCTTCAAAACACCTGCAGACAGTTACTATCTTCCCTCCTGCAGTTCTGTATACCACACAGGAATTCTCTGGGATGCTCGGTCAACATCCCATTTCACTTTCCCCCTCAGGACAATAAACTGATATGGACAAAATCATCCTTATGCGCATGCCCTTCTTTCTTTCTTTCTCTCTTTCTTTCTCTCTTTCTTTCTTTCTTTCTTTCTTTCTTTCTTTCTTTCTTTCTTTCTTTCTTTCTCTCTCTCTCTCTCTCTCTCTCTCTCTCTCTCTTTCTTCTTCCTTCCTTCCTTCCTTCCTTCCTTCCTTCCTTCCTTCCTTCCTTCCTTCCTTTCTTTCTTTCTTTCTTTCTTTCTTTCTTTCTTTCTTTCTTTCTTTCTTTTTTTCCCTAAGATTTTTACTTAACTTTATTTATTTACTTACTTATTTTAATTTGACCAGAGAGAAAGCAAGCCACCAGGTCCAGGCCTCCAACCGCAGCCGGCCATGTGGGAGTCCAGTGCTCTTAACCACCACGCCACCTGCATGCCCATACTTTCAAAGTTCACACGGGGTGCTATTGACTCCTCTCAACCAGGTACAAACCTTTACCTGACAAGAAGTATGCAAGTATGGCAAAGAACCACGATTCAAACAAAAGAGCCAGCTACTAAGACAGACTTCCCCTCCTAAATATTCATGACAAGATCTCACAATAAAAGCAACACCTGGGGCCAGCACATGGCATGGTGGTTAGGGGTGCTGAATTCCCATGTAGTGGACTGCAGTTTGAATCCAGATCTGGTGGCTTGCTTTCTCACTTTCTCTTCTCTCTCTCTCTCTCTCTCTCCCTCTCCCTCCCCCCTCCCTCCCTCTCTTATTACTCTGTCCCTCTCTAGTCAAATTAAAATAAATAAATAAATAAGTTAAATAAAATAATTCTTAAAAAAGAAAGAAATATTTGAATCTTTGAAAGAAGTCCAATCCACCTCTGTTTAAATTCCTTTATGCCTGGGACATAGACTCTGCAGATGTTGGCCTTACAGTCTACATAACCACCTTATAATAAATTTCTCAATAGATAGATGATAGATAGTGTTGATGGAAATAACCATCTCTGCAAAAATAATAATGCAATTTATTTCTAAGCACAAATTTGAGTGATCTAGGCCCGGAGAGGAAGCAAAACATGCCTTTCTAGGAGTGAGGAGATACAGGGGTTCCTTTTATTTGATTTTGAGAGAGAGAGAGAGACAGAGTTTGGAATTTAGTGAAGAGTAGTTTTCCCATTGGTCTGGCCCAAAAAGGCAGGACATGTTGGGGGGGGGGGGGGTTTGTAAGTTGTAGGTGACTTTTAGTTTTTAGGTTGGTAATTGGAAAAGAAGGTTGCTGAAATCAACAAGGAATGTACTTTTTAGAAAAAGAATTGTTTACTTATTGATTCACTTATTTATTTTAATTTGACCAGAGAGAGACACAGAGAGAGAAAGAGGAAAAGCGAGAAGGTAAGCCACCAGGTCTAGAGCTCAAACTGTGGTCTTGTAGGAGTGTCCATACCACCACCAAGTGTCCTTAACCACCATGCCACCAGCTGGCCCCCAAAAGGAATGTACTTTAACAAAGATAAAGAGGCTTAATATATATACATCACAAAGATACTATGTCAGGGATATGTTGTAGGAATAACCCTATTACCCATGGCTCAAAATGGTATGTTAATGCTTGTGGGCACGACTCCCTCCAGGCCCTCTGGAAAGGATTTTGGAAAACAGGAAAAAGCAGTCAGACTTCTGTCCTCAGTAGATAGATGTAGATTGATATAATTACAGGTATAGGTCTAAATGTCACTATGGATCTCCTGTCAGTTTTGTTTCTCTGGAGAACCCTGGCTAATAAATACAATGATGAAAACAGATAAGACCCAAGAATCTGACTAGTGGGGGCACTGCCCAGTGGCCTGGGTGCTACATGTCTTCTTGACCCACCTGCTGAGGTTTCTGGCACAGGTGGACATATACATTGACCCCTCTCAGCCTCCATTTTCCTATCCCATCAATGAGGTTTGGTCTAGATGATCCCTGAGTGCTCTTTCAGTCCTAGTATTCCAGGGGCCCTGTGATGCTGAGTTACTAAGAGGTAAACAGAACCACCTTCCAAACCCACAATGGGCAATGTCCACTTCAGCTCACCCCCTCACTCCCTGGGGAGGGGAAAAAAAGAGGTAACAGTAGCTGCTGTCGAAGATGTGGGGTGATAGGCAGAAGAAGACATTGTTAGCAGGGGGGATAGCAGAAGCAGAGACAAACGAAATTCTCATGGTATTCAGGGGAGGGCATGATGCGGGGTGGCAGGATCACCAGGCATTTAGAGGGGGGATTTTAATATGCGCGCAGCCCACTGTGGTTTCTGAAGCTCTCTCACACCCATCTCGTAACCTGACATCAGTATTTCATATGCTTGTTTTGCAGAAAAGGAAACTGAGGCTCAGAGGGCAGAAGCTACTTTTCTAGGGTCACGCAGCTGGAAATCAGCAGGGCTGAGCTTCGAAACCAAATCCGTCTGCTCCTCCGGACACCATGGAGCCTTAGAGACTGCATGGCTGACCGTATCCAGTCACCTCTTCTGCATTATCCTAATGACAAATGAGCGTGTAATTTATTAGACCAGCCGTACAGTCGTTCTGATCCCACTGTCAAAGTGGAGAAAAAACAAATCCATCATTTCTTGAGCCAAGGTGTTTTTATTTTGATTCCGCCTCCTGCATGTCCCCCGGAGAGCCGGGAGAAGAGACAAGCCTTGATTCTAACAGTGCTGTGTACATCCGTGCCCGCCTGCCTGTGCACAAGGTGGAGGAGAGATTATAACTTTATTCTCGCTTGGGGGCAACTGGTTATGTCTGGAAACATTTGAACATCCCATAAAGCTCATTTCTTTTGCAAATGAGTCAGATAACACAGAACACTTCAAAGTGAAATTCCGTTGGGCTTTCCATCTGGCTGGCCTCTGGGGAAATGCATCGTGCACTGCCTTTGTTAATCAGGTTCTGGGAGTTAGAATTTTATGCTGAAATACAAATAACTGTGCATTCGTGGGGAACAAAGCCAAGATATGATCTCAACTGCATTTGGACTGAAATTCCCATCTCCTGCTAACGCTCTCCACCTTCCATACGGAGAGCAGCGAATATTTTCTGGCTCTAAGCAGCTGTGATCTTTTATCCCCTGCATCTAGGCAGGCAGGCGTGGTTGAGGCATGGTCTGGTTCCCTGTACTCTGTTTGCTGTGTGCTCCGAGGTATGACTCTCTGTGAGAGCCTTGATCCTCTGTGTCTGAATTCCTAGCGGGTCCACGGTCTCCAGAACATAGTTCCCTGGAGGGCCCTGGGAGGTGGCTTGCTCCCCTCTGCCCTCTCCTAGTTGGAGAGGTTGGACAGTTTAAGACTATACTGCCCAGGTTCTCGTATGCCCAGAGTCATGGGAGTGAAGTAGACGCATCCACTGGGTGCACGTGTATGAGTGGAAATCAGAAGTGAGGAAGGTCTGCTTTCCTCCACCTGCTGGCTCTGCCTTCTGGCAAGCAAGGTCAGAAACATGAGGTTTCCTGGCAGCGGTGCTCCCTGCCCATTCTCTAGCTTTCCAGGATTCAGAGCCTTTTGTAGCTGCGGCAGCAACAGTGGCAGCTTCTGCTTTTTCATTTGAGCAGAGCCTCCGTGGGGCTCTGAGGCATCAGCAACCCCAAGCGGGTAGGTTCCGTATTGTGCTGAATTCTTCCTGGTGGCCAGCTTGGAGCCTGGTCCTCTAGCGTTTCTGTCTTAGTCCGTTTGTGCTGCTATAATGAAATGCCAGAACTTATTTCTTGAGGTTATGGAGGATGGGGAGTCCAAAACCAGGTTGTGTGAGGGCTGCTCTCTGCCTCTCAGGCAGAGCCTAGCAGCCGCATCATCTCTCAAAGGGAAGGATGCTGCGTCTCACATCTCACTTGGTGAAAATGGGGGGAATGGGAGAGGGCCAAACTGTCTGAAGTCTCTTTCACAAGGGCCTTAAGCCCACTCACGTGGGAGGAACCCTCCTGACCTAAGCACCTCTTCAAAGGCCCATGATGCCGGAACGCAGGGATGCAGAGGTGATCAGGGCTGGCGCACGCAGTGAGGCACAGGTTCTTGTCCCACACGCAGGAAGAATTAGAAATGCGGACTTAGAGAGTGGGTCTAGCAAAGCGGGGAGTTTGTTGAAGGAGAGAGAAGGAAAAACAGACCTCTCAAGAATAAGGAAGGGGTCCCAGAGAATGTGTTGCCGAAGAGCAACTGTGACAAGGGGTTTTTATTTTGTCCAGACTTGTTCTAGGTGAGCCTCCCACGTGCAGTCCCCTCGTGGTAGGGCAGGGCACAGACATGGATGGGTCCAATTATTCTCCTAATTTTAGAGTGGGTACAAAGGTCAGGATTCTTGTCTAGAAGCTTTGGGTCATGATTATTCTAGATTATTCAAGATTTATATGTCTAAGGTTAAAGGAGTATGGTAACTAGGAGAAGAGGAGTTGTCCAGAGCCACATAGCAGGGGCTCTCCTCTGGGGGTGGAGGCCCGCTCTAGCCACCTGTAAATGGGGTCCAACTCCTGTCTCACGACCACGCTGTTGTACTGGGGACTAAGTTTCAACCTGAATTTTGAAGGCAATGAAAACATGCAACCCGTAACGCCTCTCAATATCTGAAAAAGCACCCGGTGCCCTCTGTTAAATCCCTTTCTGCCTAAAATGCCGGAGGGCTTGGTTTCCTGTGCTGAGTTTGCTGTGCACTCCTTTCCTGTCCTTTCCTGTCCCCTCGCCCCTGCCCTCCTGCTCCATCAGTTCCCTGTGCCATGGCCGCAGTGTGAGCACTAGCCTTTCCTCCCTGAAGCTTCCACACCATTACTCGCTGTGTCCCGAGATCACGTGGGCTTCCTTGACCTGCTGCACCAGTCAAATTCCTCTGTGCTTCCATGCCCTGACTCTGCAGCAGAATGGTGAGCACAATTAGGCCTCTGCCCGCATCCTGGACTTTTTGGGGAGCCTACAAATCTGTTGATCTCCAGGCTCTGGAGCCTGTGATTCCAGAGAGTGACTCAAAATAAGGACTTCATAACCACCTGAAGTCCCAATCCCCGGGCTCTCCCAGCTAGCTCTGGAGTTCCCTAACATTTCCCTATCTTCTTCCTCCATCACACTGAGAGGATGTGAGAGTCCCTGACTCCAGTAAGAGCGTGAGGCTCCTGGGGACAGGGCAGCTCAGCTAGTAGCCTCTGCTCATCCCCCTTCAGGGCTGCCCCTGGCTGCTCCCCTCCAGCTCCCATTGGCTGAGGTCTCCTCCCCCTTCCCGGTGCTGAGGAGAAGTCTGGGCTCTAGTACTCCTGCCAAGTTGTCTGCAGGATGCAGCTCCAGGAGAGGGTCTGCATGGGGCAATGGCAGGTCACAGCAGGTCGTCCCATCTGAAGGATGGACGAGGCAGAGGGATGTCTGTGTCCTTCTCATGACATCTCGTCGCCCCACGTCGCTCTGACCTCTCATCTTGGCACGCTAGTCTTAGCAGTTCTCCTGGAGGCACGTGGCCTTGCAGTTGGTGTTGGCCAGCTAACGCAGTTGGCGGGTGTGCAAAGGAGGGCTGACCTTGCTCCCTCCTGCTGCACTTTGCTCGGCACCCTCAGCACAGGCCACCTGGGATTAAGAAGGGCCCTGCTTCTGCCCACAGCACTCTGGGGGGTTTGTTCAGGCATTCCCCCGCTATACCCTGTCTCCCCACCAAGCATCTTGAGGTTTCCAGGGACAGATCCTTTCCCCCAGATCTGGTTTCACCTGCCCAGCCTCTGGCCAGCATAAGCCACAGAGCTGTTGAGAGAGTTCAGAGACAGGATGGACAGTGAGCAGAGGCCTGAGACGCAGGGTGCTGGGGTTAAGGGGCACAGTTTTGGAGTCAGATTCTAGCTGGAGCACTCCTTACGCCTCAGTTGCCTGATCTGACAGTCAACAGCCAAGCCCTACCTGGCAAGACTGTCTTATGGATCTAATGAGAGGCGCTTTAAGGAGGACTGCAGTGTGCACATCCACCCTCCCATCCACAGAAGCAGGGGGGTGGCACAGAAGCTCCTCCTCAGATAACATTAGGACAGAATGAGGCAAGGCATATGGATGCTGCTCAGGTACGGCTTAGTGTACACCAGAAGGCTTTAAAAAGTAAATAGAAAAGTGGAATTGAAGCACGAGTTTACCATAAAAAAAATAATAAAAAGAAGAGAAAAAAGAAATCCACGCATAGTATTTCATAATCTGCATTTTTCATGAACCTTGTGGAGACCCCTCAGAGCAGACACTCAGTACTGAATGGGCGAAGACTGGGAGGCAGAGACAGAACCAGACCAAGCACTCCAGTTCCCTGCCCCCCAGGCCAAAGCACAATCCTCTCCCGGGCCCCATGGGCCTTATCAGTGTCCGCACTTTCCAGACAGTGGATGTCAAATGTACATTTGATCCAAGATAAGAGACATCCCCCTACCCATGAAAAGTATCTTCATTGTCCACTTCTTGACCCAAGGAATCTACTTATTCCTTTGCTCCTCCTAAATGGCTGAAGATTCTAGACCTGTACAGGCAACATGTCCTGTCTCCCGAGCTCTGTGCTCTGGGCTTGAAGAGTGAGCCCCAGGAGGCCACATGGTGAGGCCAAGCGAGGTGCAGGTTAGGCCAGATCCTGGCTTCCCTCTTCACTTTGCCTCTGTGCAGTGGTGGGACCCCAAGCAAGTCACAGCTCAAGCCTCAGTCTCCTATGTGCCAACCAAGAGGTGACAACTCTTACATGCCAGTCTCGAAGATGTTTGGTCCCCTCACCTCCTGGGCACAAATGCTCACATTTACATACCTCGGCTTCTCCAAATGCTGGCCTCGTGACAAGAGCTTCCTGCTGTATAGCCTTTACTCCACTGTCTCTCCCTTTGTCACAGCCACATAGCACACTTGGTCCAAACGGCCTCATAAAATCCTAATGCACAGGGTGGGGGAGTGCTGTTGAGCAGAAACTGGTGTGACAAGACAGAGGGTGTGATTCAGTTGTGGATGCCGTGGAAGTGGGCCCTGCCACAACCATTCTCCGAGCTAGTGTCTATAATCCCGCCTTCCCCCTCCCCAACCGGGGCAAATATTTACATATTCATGCAGAAACTTCCTTTCCTTTCCTATAGCATGAATTCAGGTCTTCAGGCCATCCCCACACATCCTTGCTTCAGAGACACTATTAAGCTAGTTTAGGATCAGAAATAAAAAGCCTGCAGGTACATTTTAATATAACCCACAAAAGAAGCCGTGTGCATTTCCTGCATTCCCAGCGTTAATACAAACAGCCCCTCCTCGGTTGTCTAGATCCAACTGTTTCCCTTTCCGACAGCTGCTCTGACACACGAGGAACACGCCGACAGGCAGAGGGTCAAAGATGAGCTCAAGGACTTCCAGGCGCATAGGACAAAAGGCTTCACAATGTGGAGAGGGTGATCAGAAGTCCCCGGAAGCTGGCTGAATGACATGACTCTGTAGCTGTGGGCAAATGGTGAGAAAGAAAGAGGGAGCTGTCTCTTTTCAAACCTGGGCACTGGAACGCTCTTGGTCCCGACATAATCTCTCTGCTTTTTCACAACCAGCCTGCCAGAGGCTCACTCACAGATTGTGGAAATGGGACGTGAGCTTAGACTCATCTGGTCCAACTCCCTCGTTCTGGAAACTGAGACTTAGACTGAGGAAGAGGTTTGGCTTCAGATGTCAGCACCTGAAGGCTGAACCCAGGGTAACTGAAAGATAAATAATGCAGTGACCATCTGCCCACTCAACACTTCTCTTGCAGCAGCGCCCAACGCTTGCTTTGATGAAGGAACACAGACCACAGAGGTGGGGTCCTCAGCCCAGATGGCATCACAAGTAGAATGAGTCCCATGAAAGAAATCGAAGGGCTGTTTCCACAGTCTTTTCCTCCCTCTCTCCTTCCTTCCTTGTTCCTGCCCTTCTCTCTGTCTCTGGCTCCATCTCTTTTGATAAAAACAAAAAATAAAAAACAAAAAAAACGAAACAACAACACATTTTGCTGTGCTTTGAATGTATCTCCCTAAATATTCACATGCTGAGATTTGGTCCCTATTGTGATGGTATTAAGAGGGTGATGACTTAATCTGACTATGGTATTAAGAGGTAGAGCTTTTCAGGGGTGGTTAGGATTAAGGTTATCTGGCTGAGGCCCCGTGATGGATGCTCGGTAGCTTTAGAAGAGGACACGGATGCAGACGTGCATGTTTCGGTCTGTCCTTACTCCGTCTCACCATGTGTTGCCCTGCACCCCCCTCAGGACTCTGCAGGGAGCCCCCCACCAGCAAGAGGACCCTCATCAACTGCAGCCCCTTGACCTTGGACCTCCAAAACTGTGAGTTAAGTAAGCCTCTATTCCCTTAAACCTCCCAGTTCCAGGTATTCTGTTATTAAGCCACAGAATAGACTACAACACATTTCAAAATTATGTGTGCTGCATGTTGCAGAATTGCCCAAGACATCTGGACCTTTTTAAAAGTTATTACAATTTCAATAAATAAGATGTAGTTTAGAATATGTAAAAGGGAGATTCCATTTTGTTAAGATCAGTAACTCATTAAATAGCATTTAAGATCATTTCTATATTATGACATTTTTAACGAAGGTAAATTTCTAAGAGTTTAGTTACATTACTTCCATATGGTTCTCCGTAATTACACACAGTCGACGCTTTCTAAAACTTTCTTAAGTATCACTGAAAATATCTGGGGGCGTGTGCGTGTTTGTGCGCTCTAAGTGTAGCCTATATTCAGTCAACATTGAGCTGTCACAAATTTAAGGAAGGGGACCAGTGACTGAGGAAGCTGAGACACTGACGTCATACACCTGAGTTGATGCTTGACTCCAGGACCCAGACTTCCTGCTTCCCTAGCAAATCAAATACTTCTGTTTTGTTTTGTTTTTAAGGTTTGTCATAGGGCATGTGCACTCTCCAGAGAGAGTCAGAAAGAGGGAAAATGAGAAATCACTTGTGGATGACCATGCCGCAATCCCTTCTCTATTCTCCCGAGATTTTGGGCATGCACTCACACATACCTGGTGTGAGTTTCAAGCTGCTGGGTCCAGGACTCAAACCAGTCAACCATGTGGGAATCCAGTACTTTAATCACCATGTCACCTGCTGGCCCCCAAAGAGTCTTGATCAGCCTGTACCTCTTCCCTGTCATCTGCAGCCACAGGGTCTCCCAGAAGCAGACCATTAGATCAATACTAAATTCCTGTTTGACCTGGAAGACCCAGCACGGACACCCAGGCTAGGAGCACGGCCCTCAACAGGGCTCAACTCCTCTCTGGGCTTCAGCGACCCCATCTGAATAGTGCAAGGCTGGACTAGTCTCTTTCCAAAACTTCTCGGCTCTGACAGTTTTGGTTCCAGGATTCAAAAGGCAGAGCAGAACCAGAACTTCACACTGTGATTGGAGCAGGTGGCCAGCTTGCCAGCCAGCTGCCTGACCTGGCATCAGCAGCTTGTCCTGCACCATCAGCGTTTGGCACTGCTCAGGAGGCCGGCTTGGGTGGGGGCTCCAGCAGACTGGCTTGCCTGGCCTCACAGATGACTTCCCAGCCACATGCCAATGGGAAACCAGTAGAGGCGAGTGGCCAGGCTGGGCAGCCCAGGAGGCAGAGCAGGTGGCCTTGTCACAGCGGGATCAGGCGTCACGTCTGGGTGTCGTTCTGGGGGCTGTCAAAGCCAGAGAAGGGAACAGAGGCGTGAATGTGCTCAATGCACAACGGGAAGAGGGTGTAGTGGGGGCAGGGGTGCAGGGGCAGGGGTGCAGGTGCAGGGGCTCTGTACATGGACAAGGGCATCCAAGGCCACAGCCAATCCCCAAGCCAGATGCCAAGCCCTGCAGCGTGGAGGCATGGCTGACTCACTAGCAAGGAGAGAAGGCACTGGGCAACCAAAGTTCCCCTGCCTGAGGATAAGGAGGCAGTTGGGGGGAGTGGAAAAGGCAAGCCCTGAACGGGAAGGGATGGGATCCAGGGGTATACCCGAGTCTTGTCACCAATTCCGAGTGATCTGGAACATGCCCTGGCTCCTCTCTGGGCCTCAGTTTCCCTAACAGTGTGATGAGGATACTGTTACCTGTTCTGCCTTACCCATAGGCATATTGTGAGAAGATCAAGAATGCGCCAGATAATGATATGCAAGGGCTTGTAAATGGGCAAGCTTGGGTTGAGGCCCTCTGGTCCTGGGCCTCACTGAATGCCAGCTGGTGACCAAACCACCACATCTCAGTTACAGGCTTTAGTGGAGACAGATGAGCTGGGAAAGGATATGGACAGCAGCAGTGGCCTATCTTGAAGCTGCAATTTCATGCCACTTATCAAGAAAAATTGTAAGACTGAAATGGGGGAGAAAATCACTTGATGTCCTTCTAAAATGCCCTGTTCTTTTCCTCTCTCTCTCTCTTTTTTTTTTTTTGGAGAGGATTTTGCTATAGGGCGTGTGAGCTTGCCAGAAAGACAGAGACAGAAAGCGGGATATCACCCCCCAGGGTAAATGGCCACACTGCAATCCCTTCTCCGCCATTCTCTTCTCGGGATCTTGGGCACGCACGCACACGCGCCCGGCGTGAGTTTAAGTCACTGGGTCTGGGACTCAAACCGCGGTCGACTACATGGGAGTCCAGCAACATACCCATTATGCCAACTGCTAGTCTCTCTAGAGTGCCCTGTTGGAGATCTACTCTTGTTATTGTTATTGAGCTATCTTACAGCTTTCTAAATTGTAAAACACTGATAGCAATGCAAATAATTCCTGTCCATAGAAATGAAAATGAGTTTTGTCCACTGGAGACCCAATTAATTTATTGCTCTGTGGATACTGTCTACTTTTGTACCTAGTTCTACATTCTTGATTGCCCACATGTGAGTTCTGTGACTTCTCCTTTGAACCAGTTGTAAAAGCTGTTGGATTTCTTCATTAATAAATGAGTTAAATGATAGATTTGACACCTGTTCATCTTATAGTTGTACAAGAATCATTGTAATAGTTTTCTAATGCTGCATCACAAATGATCCCAAATTTATCAGCTTAAAACAACATCCATTTTTAAAAAAATTTTAAATTATTTACTTAGTTACATTTATTATTATCTTTTTAAAATTTGGCCAGAGAGAGAAAGAGAGAGAGTAGGAAAGTGAAAAAGCAAGTTGCCAGGTTCGGGACTTGAACTGTAGTCAGCCATCTGGGAGTCCAGAGCTTTAATCACCAAGCCCCCTACTGGCCCCAAAACACCCATTTATTAGTTCACTGTTCTGTAGGTCATAAGTCCAAGACCGGCTTGACTTTGAAATCATGGTTTCGGCCAGTCTGTATTCCCTTAAGGAGACTCTAAGGGAAGAATCCACTTCTGAGCTCCTCAGGTTGTTGACCAAATTCAACTCTTTGAGGTTGAAGGGTTGAGATCCCTATTTTCACTTTAGCTGTCACCATGACACTCTCAGCGGTACCCCTCACCACTAGCAGTGCTAACACAGCAGCTGGCTTTCTTTCAGGCCAGCAGAAGCAGGTCTCACTGCTTTCTTCCTCCTGACCACCCTGTGAAAATGCTTTTGAGGGATTACCTGATTAAGTCAGGGCCACCCAGAATAATCTCCCTGTTGCTATTTAACATAACATAATCACAGGAGTGGTATCATATTCACAACTTTCAGCTCCTCTCAAAGAGGAGGGGATCATATAGATTATGGGTTATTGAGAACCATTTTAGAAGTCTGGCTACCACAGTGATGATTTTATTAAGAAAAGAAAAAAAAAAGTTCTGGGTGGCCAGAGTGTGGTGCAGCAGTAAAATGTAATCCTCTGGAAGACTATCCAACATGGAAAGTTTCGCAGATCAAGTCCAGAGACTGTACACTGCGCAGAGGCTTTCCCATGATCCAGGGCTGGCCCAAAGCTAGGGTCTTATCATGGCTTCAAGACCCTGTTGGGGGTAGTCTCCCTCTCTCACTCACTTGCTTACTCATGGAAGAAATACATAAACCTTAAAAAAATCCTTTAAGATAATTTCTAAAAATGGAAATATCATCAAAGAACAGGAATGGGGTGGTGGAGATTATGAGGGTACTAAAACCCTCCTTTACAGACTACCTCCTGGCACTGCCATTAGAAGTGACCTACTCTGAGTTCAGCTTGACTTCTGTTGAATTCGACTGCTATGTTGAGTCTTGCAATCTGTCTCCTCAACCAGACCAAGAGCATCTCCAAAATCAGAAGCTAGTCT
Source organism: Tupaia tana (assembly GCA_026018925.1). Lineage (NCBI taxonomy): Eukaryota > Metazoa > Chordata > Mammalia > Scandentia > Tupaiidae > Tupaia > Tupaia tana. Next base: position 69,990,242 of record JAKSZU010000013.1, read on the forward strand.
TGCTCATCTTCCTTGACCTCCAGCCCTAAGGCGAGCCCTGTTGAGTGGTTTGAGGTCAGAATGTGAAAGATTTTTCTTCCTATCTTGATTCTCCCATCTGGTATTAAAAACAGAACTAACACAAAGGAACTCTTGTGTTCATTGGAAAAAGGAATTTAGAGAGGCTCCAACCATGACCACAGTGTAGGCAAAGGAGTCTCTAAAGATTGATGAAAATTATCAGACTATTTCTCTAGAAGATGTGACAAGTGTGTTTCTGATTCTGATTTGCCATGGAAGTTCATCTTCAGGATGGTCATAGAACAGGACAGAACCACCGAATCTTCCATCGGCTCTACCCTCATGGCTACTCCCTCATTCCCCTCTGCTGGAGGAAACTTTAGAACCAATACCCCATCCCAGTCTTGACCACTCTTTCCATTTCTGCCTCTGTGCTTCACATGCTATTCCCTCTGCTTACCTTTTTTTTTTTTCACTCTAACTTCCACAAAGTTACTGCTATTTATTTATTTATTTATTTATTGAGAGGTTTTTGCTATAGGGCTCGTGCACTCGCCGACAGAGAGAGACAGCAAGACAGAAAGCGAGAAATCACACCCCCCCCGGGGGGATGACCACGCCGCAATCCCTTCTCTTCCATCCTCCTCTTGGGATCTTGGGCATGCACGCACACACGCCCGGCGTGAGTTTTAAGCCACCGGGTCCGGGACGCGAACCGCGGTTGACTACATGGGAGTCCAGCGACATAGCCATTATGCTAACTGCTGGTCCCAAGTTACTGCTATTTATACTTTAACACCCAACTAAAATATCAGGTCTTCTGTGAAAATTCCCTTCAGAGGTATCAGAGCACAGCAATGTAAAGAACATAGGCTTCAAAGTTATTTTGAATTTTGTTTCTACTTTTTCTTAGTTGTGTGACCTTGGGCAAATTATATAAGCTTGCTGAGCTTTTGTTTGCTCATCTGGAAAATTAGTGTAATTCAATATTTGATGGTAAAACCCATCTTAGTGACTGATGCACATAATAATAATAAAAGCAGTGACGGTGTATTATGTGTTTGCCATGTGCCAGACACTGTGAAGTGCCTTCTAAGCATGTTTCCTTTAATCTACCCAACAACTCTAAAAAGAAAGTTTTGTTGTGATCCCATTTTGCAAAGGAGGAAGCTGAGGTTTAAAGAGGTCAAACCCAGTCTCACTTATCTCCAAAGACTGTGCTCTAAATCATTATGATACACTGTTTTTAAAAGGTATGCAATGCATTGTCATTCCCTTTCCTCCTCTCTTCCTCATCATGTCCTCCTCAGAGCTATCATAACTGCTTACTCCCTTCACGTGTCCGTATAGCCTTTGTACACGCAGAGCCCCAAAATACCGTGTAAGACACGGTAGGAAATTTTTCAGGTGTTTCTCTCTTCCTTCCCCTGGGATTGGGTCTGGGACAGAGCAGTCATAGAGTACCAGTTATTCAAATGAATTAATGAGTCATTTTTAGTTTTTTTAGGAAGTGACCAGGGTATGATTTATATAATAACATGATTATGAAGCATAGATAAGTAAAAGAGAGAATCTGCCCTGTCCACTCCATTTCCTTTCCCTCATGCTATCACCAGAAGCAATAGGCAGGCCCCACAGGAACACAGCAGCAGACAGATAAAAACATCAAGACCTGTTTCAGCTTCACTCTAGACTCTGGAATTTAACTCATACAGACATCGGTGTTGATGCTCTTGGGAGCTCTCAGAGCAGCTTCGCAGAACAGCTGGTAACAGCTGCGATGGATTTGCCTTCACACCTCAGACTTAATCACAAGGGACTCAATCCTGTAAAGGCAGGGCCCTTTCTACAGACAGGCTTTCATAGACTTCTAGGAACTCAGTTTTAAAAGGAATTATTGAGGGACCAGCAGTTAGCGTAATGGCTATGTCGCTGGACTCCCACGTAGTCGACCGCGGTTCACGTCCTGGACCTGGTGGCACATGTGCGTGCGTGCCCAAGATCCCGAGAGGAGAATGGAGGAGAAGGGATTGCGGCGTGGCCATCCCCCCTGGGGGGTGATTCTCGCTTTCTGTCTCTCTGTCTCTCTCTGTCTGTCTGGTGAGCGCATGTGCCCTATAGCAAAAATCTCTCCAAAAAAAAGAAAATAATCCCCTTTATTTAATTTATGTATGTATTTTTAAAAAAGAATTATTCATTTCATTTTATTTATTCATTTTATTTTAATTTGACCAGAGAGAGACACAGAGAGAGAGAGAGAATGAGTGAGAGAAAGTGGGAAAGTGAGAAAGCAAACCACCAGGTCCAGGACTTGAACTGTGGTTGGCTATGTGGGAGTGTCCAGCACCTTAACCACCGTGCCACCTGCTGGTCTCCAATTTATGTATGTATTTAAGACAGGGCCCTGCTGTGTCATGCTCTTCCTGTTTCAGCCTCCCAACTGGGACTACAGGCACTCACCACCATGCCTGGCCTTTATATTGTACTGGGAATCGAACTCAGACCTCTCATGTGATCCCGGTCTGCAGAACTTAGCATCTTAGCAGCGTATTCCACCACAGCTTGGCTCCTTTTGATATTATTTTATTTTGTTACTCTTTTTTTTTTTTGGAGAGGTTTTTGCTATAGGACGCGTGCGCTCGCCAGACAGACAGAGAGAGACAGAGAGATAGAAAGCGAGAAATCACCCCCCAGGGGGGATGGCCACGCCGCAATCCCTTCTCCTCCATTCTCCTCTCGGGATCTTGGGCACGCACACACACGTGCCCGGCGTGAGTTTAAGCCACTGGGTCCGGGACTTGAACCACAGTCAACTACATGGGAGTCCAGCAACATAGCCATTATGCTAACTGCTGGTTCCATTTGTTACTCTTTTTTAAGAGAGAATTTTGCTATAGGGTGTGAACGCTCACCAGAGAGACAACGAGAAATCACCCCTGGGGCGATGGCCACATCGCGATCCCTGCTCCTCTTGGGATTTTGGGCATGCACTCACACGTGCCTGGCATGAGTTTTAAGCTGCTAGATTCAGGACTCAACTCTGGTCGACTCCATGGCTGACTAGTCTAGCGACCTAACCATTACACCATCTGCTGATCCCAGTTCCTTTTGTTTTTAAAACAGCCAAAATAAAGCTTGGGGAGTTCCCCCAAATCACATGCTATGCCACATTTTGATGAGCAACACTCGGAATGTAAACAGCTGCAGCACTTTATAGCTTGAGATGTGCAATTCTCACAGTTAAGATTCCTCCTATTCCTCTCTTCTCCATGTAATCTGCAGTTAGAGTGCCCTGCTACCAGCTAGGGATAGGCACAGGGTAGCTAAAGTGGCCTTGCTCATTGGACATGTGGTTTACATGAGGTCCAGATTACCATCTGAACTCCCCACTTTGTTATTTTTATATTAAATTCTGACATTTTATATTAAACTGTGACTATTTTTATGACTCTTCCATATTAAACTCCGATTCTAAAAGCAGATAATTCCGTGTCAAAAACAGCTTTAGTGAGACAAATATGGAACATATTTCTTGTGATCTTTTTAATAATTTTTTATTACCAACTGAATTTAACCCTGATCTTATTTCATTTATTGATCAAAGTTACACTTTCTAATTTACCATGCATCGTGGTTTGTAGGCCAAACACCTTGGAGCTTTTCCTTCAGCCTCAATCTTGGAATTAAATTCTCTATGCTTGCTGATTTTACAGCATACTGAAATCCGTCATTTCAATAAAATTTAAAAGTGTGTTTATTTATTGAGCATTTATCATACTGGAACTCTAAGATAAGTAATTTCTGGAATAGGGTTCTACAAATATGAGTTAGATATAGCCCTTGTCCTCAAGGAAGTCATGATTAACCAGAGAGTAAAATCATTAAAAACAAGGTGGTCAAAATAAAAATAAGGCCAGAAATACTGAAAGAAAAGATTTAGCTTCATAAATATTTGAAGTGCCTGTGGAACAAAAAGATGCAATAAATAAAAATAAAGTACAAATGACAAATTGAGGAAAAATGCTTTGGACATTTAATACACACTAAAGGTTAATAGCATTAATGTATAAAAAATTTTCTACAACTCAATAAAAAAGAAAAATAACCCAATAGTAAATGTGCAGAAGAATTGACTAGAAATTCACTTAAAGAGAAAGACACAGTTTTTAAACTAACAAAGAAATACAGATTAAAACAACAAAAATAGGGGTCCATAGGGGGCATGGTTGTTTAGGGCACTGGACTCCCACATGGCCAACAGTGGTTCGAGTCCCAGACCTGTTGGCTTGATTTCTCACTTTCCCTCTCTCTCTTGCTCTGTTCTTCTCTGGTCAAATTAAAAAAAAAAAAAAAAAAAAAAAAAAAAGAAATAATTAAAGTTTTAAAAAAGGAAATAAATAGTTAAAGTTAAATAAAATAATTTTTAAAAAATTTATTTCTGGGGCGAGCAGGTGGCATGGTGGTTGAGGGCGCCGGACTCCCACATGGCTGATTGCAGTTTGAGTCCTGGACCTGGTGGCTTGCTTTCTCACTTTCCCTTTTCTCTCTCTCTCTCTCTCTCTCTCTTACTCTTTCTCACTCTGTCCCTCTCTGGTCAAATTAAAATAAATAAATAAAGTTAAATAAGATAATTCTTTAAAAAAATTTATTTCCATCTATGAGATTGGCAAAACACTTTTAAACATTGATAAAGCTTAATTCTGGTAAGATAGAAGGGAAGCATATACCCAATTGGGAAAAAGGTAAATTGAGGGACCATTTTAATGGCAGTTTGGAAGAATTCATCAAAGATTAAAATGTGAATCTCCATTGATCAAAACATTCCACTTTTAGAAATTTATTCTGCAGACTTCTTTACTCAACTGCACAAAGAACGTGTCCAAGACTGTTTACTGCAGCTGTATGTACAAGTGGGAAATTTGAAACATTTTGCATGTCCATTAAGGAACTTGTTAAATGAATTAAGGTATTGTCATAAAATATAATTTTATTAGGTTGTTGGAAAAGTCATGATGCATTTTTGCATAGAAATAATACATTATAACTTTTCCAACAACCCAATATACACATGTTTTAAAAAATTGATTAAAATATCTTGAGTGAAAAAAAATGCAAGAAACTTGACAGTACACTATATACAATATAGTCACAACTGTGCAAAAAAACCCCATAAACATAGATATATTTATAGGTACATATGCATTTAAAAGGTCTTAAAGTATATGTATACCATTATAGTGATTGTTCTTGATGAACTGAGATCTTGAGTGGCTCTTAAGATTTATTATACAGGGAACCAGCAGTTAGCGTAATGGCTATGTCACTGGACTCCCACGTAGTCGACCGTGGTTCGCGTCCTGGACCTGGTGGCTTAAAACTCACGCTGGGCACATGTGCGTACGTGCCCAAAATCCCAAGAGGAGAACAGAGGAGAAGGGATTGCGGCATGGCCATCCCCCCTGGGGGGTGATTTCTCGCTTTCTGTCTCTATGTCTCTCTCTGTCTGTCTGGCGAGCGCACGCGCCCTATAGCAAAAACCTCTCCAAAAAAAAATAAAAGATTTATTATACACACTTCTTTTTGTTTGAATTATTTTTTAATTATGTTATTTATCTATTCATTCATTTTTTTAAAAAAATTATTTATTCATTCATTTATTTTTAATTTGACAGAGAAAGATACAGAGAGACAGAGAAAAAGAGGGGAAGTGAGAAAGCAAGCCACCAGGTCCGAGACTCAAACCGTGGTCAGCCATGTGGGAGTGTCCAGAGCCTTAACCATGCCACCTGCTGGTCTCCCTTATTCATTACTTTTAATTTGACCGGAGAGAGCCACACAGAGACAGAGAGAGAGGGAAAGTGAGAAAGCAAGCCACCAGGCCCAGGACTCGAATCATGTCAGCCATGTGGGAGTGTCCAGTGCTTTAATCACCATGCCACCTGCTGGTCCCCTTTATTTGAATTATTTATACTTAGAAAAATTACTTTTTTTTTTTTTTTTTTTTTTTTGCTAGAGGGCATGTGCACGCTCCAAAGAGAGAGAGAGAGAGGAAAAAGCATACCCCATGGGAAATGGTCACATTGCAATCCTCTCTCCTCCATCTCCCTCATTTTAAAATGTTGGGCATGCATGCATACACACATGGTATATATCTCGACCTCAGAGGTTCGAATTGCACAGTCAGCCGTGTAAGAGCCAGCTGCCTTAATCAACAGGCCATATAATCAGCTGGCCCATAATCACAAACAATTTTTTTTAGAATTATTTTACTTAATTTCATGCTTTCATTCATTTATTTTAATTTGACCAGAGAGAGAGAGAGAGAAAGCAAGCCACCAGGTCCAGGACTCAAACAGTGTTAGCTATGTGGGGGTGTCCAATACCTTAATCATCATGCCACCTGCTGGTCCCAAAATTTTAAAGAATATGATCTACTTTTTGGCTCTCTGAGTAGCATCATGGCAGTTGGCAAGAATAAGCGCCTTACAAAAGGTGGCAAAAAGGGAGCCAAGAGGAAAGTGGTTGATCCATTTTCTAAAAAAGATTGGTATGATGTGAAAGCATCTGCAATGTTCAACATAAGAAGTTGGGAAAACACTAGTTACCAGAACTCAAGGAATCAAAATTGCCTCTGACAGCCTTAAAGGCCGTGTGTTCGAAGTGAGCTTTGCAGTTCTGCAGAATGACGAAGTCGCATTTAGGAAATTCAAGCTAATTATCGAGGATGTTCAGGGCAAAAACTGCCTGACTAACCTCCAGGGCATGCATCTCACCCGTGACAAAACATGTTCCATGGTCAAAAAATGGCAGACCGTGATTGAAGCTCATGTCGATGTCAAGACTACCGATGGTTATTTGTTTCATCTCTTCTGTGTTGGGTTTACTAAAAAACACAACAATCAGGTATGGAAGACCTCTTATGCCCCGCATTAGCAGTTACGCCCAGTCTAGAGAGAGATGATGGAAATCAGGACCAGGAGGTGCAGACAAATGACTTGAAAGAAGTGGTCAATAAACTGATTCCAGACAACATTGGAAAAGACATAGAAAAGGCTTGCCAATCCATCTACCCTGTCCATGGTGTCCATCAGAAAAGTAAAAATGATGAAGAAGCCCAAGTTTGAATTGAGAAAACTCATGGAGCTTCATGACGAAAAGCTGCTGGGGATGAGACGGGTGCCAAAGTTAAATGAACTGACAGGTATGAACCATCAGTCCAAGAATCTGCTTAAAGTTCAGACTTTTAATAGTGACAAATAAAGTTCTGTTTGTGACCAAAAATAGATATATATGATCTAAATCTTTTCAGTGATTCTTGCCCTATAAGCCTCTTCCCAAATGCCATTTGGCTTGTCATGTTGATTTGACATTTCAAAGACCTGTGAACATTAGACTACGGTTTGCTTGAAGACTCTTAGTTTTCTAGCTTGGGTGATAAATTATTTCAAAGAGAATAATTGACAAAGTGAAGAAATAACCTATGGAATGGGAGAAAATATTTACAAATAAAACATCTGCTAAGACATTCATATTTAAACTTACATATATAAGGTACTCAAATATTAAGTACAAATACCAAATAGGTAAAGGACCTGAATGGACATTTCTCAAAAGAAGACATACAAATGGCCAATAGCTTTATGTTCAGCCTCACTAATCATCAAAGAAATGCAAATTAAAACTACAATGAGGAGGCCAGCAGGTGGTGTTGTGGTTAAAGACACTGGATTCCCACATAGCAGATGGAGTTTGAGTCCCGAACATGGCGTCCTGCTTTCTCCTTTTCCCTTTCCCTTTCTCTCTCTCTCTCTCACTGTCTCTCTGTGGTCAAATTAATAATAAAAACAAATGGAATTAATTAAATAAATAATTCTTTAAAAAGAAACTGCAATGAGACATCACCTCATATCTGTTAAAGTGGCAATTATCAAAAATACAAGAGATAACAGGTGTTGGCAAGGTTGGATAGAAAAGCAGGGAATGTAAGTGAGTACAGTAACTATGGAAAACACCTGAAGGTTCCTCAAGAAACAAAAATAAAGCTAATGGTGTGCAGGTGGCATGGTGGTTAAGGCACTGGACCCTCACATGGTTCAAGTCCTGGACCTGGTGGCTTGCTTTCTCATTTTCTCTCTCTGTGTCTCTCTGGTCAAATTTAAGAAAACAACAACAACAATAATGATAACAACAAATCAAATTAATAAGCAATTATTTTTTTAAATAGAGCTATCAGGACCAGCAGGTGGCATGGTGGTTAAGGGCACTGGACTCTCACATGGCCGACTGTGGTTCGAGTCCTCAACCTACCAGCTTGCTTTTTCACTTTCTCTCTCTCTCTGTCTCTCTCTGGTCAAATTAAAATAAGTTAATAAATAAATAAATTTAAATAAAATAATTCTTTTTAAAAAAGCGCTGCCAGGACCAGCAGTTTGCATAATGGCTATGTCGCTGGACTCCCATGTAGTCAATCCCAGTTTGAGTCCCAGACCCGCTGGCTTAAACTCATGCCAGGTGCGTGTGCGTGTGTGCCTAAGATCCAGAGAGGAGAATGGAGGAGAAGGAATTGCGGCGTGGCCATCCCCCCTGGGGGATGATTTCTCACTTTCTGTTTCTCTCTTTCTGGAGAGCGCATGCGCCCTATAGAAAAAATATCTAAAAAAAAAAAAAAAAAAAAGAGCTGCCATATGATTCAGCAATCCCACTTCTGGGTATTTATCTGAAGGAAACGAAACCAAATATTGAAGAGGTATCTGCAACCCATGTTTATTGCAACACTATTTATAATAGCCAACATATGGAATCAACCTAAATGTTCATTAATGAATAAATATAGGTAAAGAAAATGTAATATACATATATGTACACACACACACACACACACACACACAATGGGATACTATTCAGCCTTATAAAAGAAAAAAATCCTATAATTTGAAATATCATGGATGAACCTGGAGGACTTTATGCTGAGTGAAACAAGCCAGGCACAGAAAAGCAAATACTGCATGATCTCACTTATATGTAAAATCTAAAAGAGTTGAATTCATAGAAACAGAGAGTAGAACAATAGTTTCTACTGAGGAGAGGTGGGAGTGGAGGTGGAAGAATAGGGAAATACTGGGTACATTGCAGAAAATTTAAATTAGGATGACTAAGTTCAGAAAAATCTATTGTGCAGCAGGGCGAGTATAACTAATAATGATATATACTTGAAAATTGCTAACAGAATAGATCTTCAGTGTTCTTGCCACACAAAAAGATCAGTATGTGAGGTGATGGCTATGTTGATAGCTTGATTTGTTCATTTCACAATGTATACATATATTAAAACTTCACATCATATTCTATAATCACATACAATTGTTTGTCAAACAAACCTTAATAAAGCTGGGAAAAAATAAAACTACAGCTAAAATAAAAAAAATACTTCTACAATAATGATTGTGACCTATTTTTGTCTTATGGCTTCTGTTATTGTCGAGAAGTCTGCCATCCTCTAATTTTCATTTCTCATAAGTCTCTCTGGTGGCTTTGCTTTGAACATCTTCTTTTTGTCTTAGACTTCTGAAGTTTCACTCTGAAGTGTTAATAGATTTCTTTTTTTTTTTTTTTTTGGAGAGGTTTTTGCTATAGGGCACGTGCGCTTGCCAGACAGACAGAGAGAGACAGAGAGACCGAAAGCGAGAAATCACCCCCCAGAGGGAATGGCCACACCACAATCCCAACTGCTGGTCCCGTTAATAGATTTTAAAAGTACTGTTTGGTACTTATGCTTATTGAATCTAAAAATTCTTGTTTTTCATCAGTTCTGGAATATTCATCGTCATTATTTTGAGATTTCATATCTTTCTTTTTTTAAAAAAAATTATTTATTTAATTCCATTTGTTATTATTAGTTTTTTAATTAGACCAGACAGAGACACAGAGAGAGAGTGTGTGTAAGGGAAAGTGAGAAAGCAAGCTGTCCGGTCTGGGAATTGAACTGTAGTTACCCATGTGGGAATCCAGCACTTTTAACCACCACACACCACAGGCCAGCCCCAGAGATTTTATACCTTTCATTAATTATCAAATATTTTCAGCTCGTCTCCTAATGATTCCTCTTCTACTTTCTTTCTAATCTAACCTTATGAAATACCTTTTAAATGTATGTTGGAGCTCCTCATTTTATCCTCCGTAATCTGAGCCATTCATTCTATCTTCTCGACTTCAATTTCTCATTTTCACTTTGGCTCCATAGCCTGGTGGTTAAGGCACCCAGATTCCTCATGGCCAACTGCAGTGTGAATGGCTGCCCTGGCCGTTTGAAAAACACACCAGGCATGTGTGCATCCAAAATCCCACATGGGATTGAGGATGGAGAAATGAAGGAGAAGCGATTGTGGCCTAACCATACGCCAATGGGGAGCGCTTTCTCCTTTTTCTCTCTGGCAAGTGCATGTGCTCTCTGACAATGGAAAAAATAAATTAAGAAATTTCACACTTTCGTTCTCTTTAATTGTGCTCTGGGTAGTAGCCTCAAATCTATCCTCCATTTTGCTAATTCTCTTCAGTTTTGTCTAAATGTCCCTCCACTGAATTTTTAATTTCAATGATTGTATTTTTCTTTTTTTTTTTCAGAGAGAGATTTTTGCTATAGGGTACGTGTGCTTGCCAGACAGACAGAGACAGAGAGACAGAAAGCAAGAAGTCACTCCCCAGGGAAGATGGTCATGCTGTAATCCCTCCTCCTCTATTCTCCTCTCTGGATCTTGGGCATGCACGCGCATGTGCCAGGCCTGAGTTTTAAGTCACCAGGTCTAGGACTCAAACCACAGTAAACTACTTGGGAGTCCAGCGACATAACCCAAAAGTTCCACTTCATTCTTTTCTAAATCTTACTGATTGTCTCCATATTGTTCTGTTTTACTTGTCTTCAGTATCCTTTACACATTTGTTTTGTTTTTCAAGAGAGAGCAAGCAGGAAAAATGGGAGGGGGGGGAGGAGAGGGTGTTCTTTTTTTTTCCTGTTTAAATAATTATTTTTGTTTAACTGTAGTTATTTATTTATTTATTTTGACCAGAGAGGGACAGAGAGAGAGAAAAAGTGAGAAAGCAAGCTGCCAGGTCCGGCACTCGAACAGCAGTTGGCCATGTGGGAGTCCAAGCCCTTAACCACCAAGCCACCTGCTGGCCATAGATGGGGTGGGGGGGGGGATGTTTTTGACAGATTCTCCTCATGGTGAGATCCTTTCTGTCCCAGCTGCCTGGGCTCACAGGCACATGCGCTGTACCTGACCTGTGGAGGTTGGGCCAGGAAACTAACTGGGCCTCTCATGTGGCCCCAGCCATTGTGCAGTCGTGCCTTTTAGCCTGTAACACCCATGGCTAGGACTACAAGTGTTTTTAATCACTGTTAATATATTTATGTTATGATCCCTATCAGATTTTAATTATTTGAAGTACTTGTCTACTTCTGCTTTTTGTTGTTCTGTCTCTCACTTGTTGAGGATTGTTACTCTTTGTAATTTGTGCTTTAGTAAGCTCAACTGTGTATTTTATTTATTTATTTTTTTTTAGAACACAGGTTAAGGAGCCAGCAAATGGTATAGTGGTTAAGGTGATGGACTTTTATGTTTGAGTCCTAGATCTGGCAGCTTGAAACTCATGCTGGGCATGTGTTCCCAAAATTTCAAGAGGAGAAGGGATTATGGCATGACCCTCTACCCTGGAGGGTGATTTCTTACTTTCTGTCTCTCTGTCACTGCAGTGAGTACACGCTCTCTATAGCAAAAATCTCTCAAAAAACAAAAACAAAACAAAAAAATAACAAAAGGACAAAATAAAGAACACAGGTTAAAAATTGGAGGACATAAAAGCAGTGAAAATACTTAACAAGAATAGGACAGGGTGGAATGGGGAGGTGAGGAGAAGAGGATAGAGAAAGATAGCAAGAGAACAATAGAGAGGCAGGACGTTAGTGAGAAACAGATATGGCTTATTACCTCTTGATGATGACATGTATAGTATTCTCAACTGGATTGGTCTGAGAAATATTTCATGATGGGTAAAGTCTTTTTATAAGCAAAATGAGAAATAGTGATTGACTGTTTTAAAAAATAATTAGAATAATAATAATAATGATTAGGAAAAACATAGAAAAGATATTGAACGATGAAGTGGGGAGATTAATGTCTCTGTATTGACTGACATGCATGGCATTCCCTTTTGAAAAAGCAATGTAATACACTGTAAAATTATATCTAATCCAATGTAATATAAAGAAGATTATGATGATAATAAAAATTAAAAAAAAGAACACAGGTTAAGACAAACAAGGAAGTAGATATTTTCTTGTCCACATTTCATCAAGATTTTGGCCTTTGAGTGACTTAGACTTATTGGGCAAGGAGAGAAGAGTTATGATTCTAATGCCATATCATCTGGGACTTTGCCTTTATTTCTTTATCCAAGTGGAACAATACGGTCACCTGGCCCATAGTTGAACTCCCTCATCTCCTCTTGTCCTCCAAATTCTGATTAATTTGACCAAAATAACATATATTACCAGGGATGAATACCAACAAAGGGTGGCACTTGACAGAATTTGGAGACATTTATGAAAATACAAAGTGCAAGAGAGGAAGGCTAACTGAAGCTAAAATCACTGTAGAAAAAACAAAAATCTCATCTGAGGCATAAGGGTCCCTTAAGTGTCTCACTGACTCCCACAAACTTAAATTGATAAGTTTTGGGTAAGAGAAAAAGAATTGGCGAAGAAGAGGGGTTAAAAATCTCAATCACTAGAGGTTCTGGAGGTCAATTTGTGCTAGGACTTTGAGTGGTGAACCTTAGTATTCCCTTAGCCTACATGGGGCCCAGGTAGCTCAATAAACAAAGATGGCGCACCTCCTCAACTAACCTCTGCTGAAGGCAGTTGTGAACATCAGAAAACCTGCATTAACTCCAGGCTACCACAGCAGATCACAAAAGCCTTGTTTTGTGACTCATTTTGACTGTTCCTCTCAAATCTTATAGAAACTCCATCCCAGAAGGGTAGAAACATAGAAAATTCATTCTTTTTCCTTCTTAGCTTATCTCAAACTGAAGGATTCAAACAAATATTTGCACAATCTATGATTAAACCCATCTTGGCTTGATTCTGAAGAAAACTTAGCATTCCCATTTGTTAGGTTGAGCAACCAGGGAAAAATAATCAGATATAAAAAGAGATTCAACAGTTCAACAGGAAGGGACTAATTGGGGGACCAGCAAGTGGCATGGTGGTTGAGGTGCTGGACACTCCCACATGGCTAACCATGGTTTGAGTCCCGAACCTGGCGACTTGCTTTCTCACTTTCCCTCTGTCTCTCTCTATATGTGTCTCTCTGGTCAAATTAAAATAAATGATTGAATAAATAAAATTAAATAAATAATTAAAAAAAGAGGGGACTAATCGGAAGAATTCATAAGAAATGACTACCTTGAATTAGACTCGTGGCAAAACGTAGGAGGAAACTTTAAGAAAACTCTAATTTGCATTTCATTTACATTCAGAAAGACATTGCGCCTATGAAAAGAATTGATCTGAAATCATACAAGCTCGTTCTCAAATTACAAGCATAATTGATGAATAAAAAGGTAACAGAGTTCATGAAAGTCTGACTAAACGTAGAACATCAAATTAAGCTAATTATAATATGTACTTGATACGTTCTTCTAGAACCCAGAGAATACAAACAAAGATAGATTAAAATATACTAAGTAAAAAAGATAAGAAGAGTGGAAGATCAAGTCTCTATTACACTTCTATGGATAATAGAAATTCTAGAAGAATGTGGCAGATCATTAAAAATGGACTCCAGTGAGTCATACTTGTGTCCATGTCCCTCTGCAAGAGACCTCAACACTCCTCCTGTTAAAATATGAAGCGTATTTCCCCATTCCTTGGGCTGGCCCTATAGGACAGTATTAAGCACTGTGCATTGAGAGCCAGATCCCACATAGCTGACCATGGTTCAAGTCCTAGCTCTGGCAACTTGAAAAACATTCCAGGCACATGTGCATGTGTGTCCAAAATACCAACAGGAAAAAGAGATTGCAGTGTCCATGCCCCATTGGAAGTGTTTTCTTTCTCTTTCTCTCTCTCTCTCTCTGGAAAGTACACATGCACTTTCACAATATGAAGACTTTTTTTAAATTTTAATTAAAAAAAGTTTTCCAATTTGTTGAATTGGAGCTAGCCTGTGATTTGCTTTGACCAATTGAATGCAGTGGCATTTTGTGACTGCTGACCCTAGGCTTTAAGAAGATCACCATGTTGCGAAGAAACTCGGATTAGCCTAGTGGAGAATGAAAGGCATAGGGAAGACCATGAAGACACCCAGTCAAAAGCCAGCACCAACTACTAGAAATGCAGGTGAGGCCATCTTGGACATTCCAGCCCTATTCAAGCCTCCAGATGATTATAGCTGCAAAAACGAGTGATTAAACACATTTTAAAGAAGATATCTAGGTTTAGAGATTTAAAGCTTAACTAAAGAACCCTTCAAATCACCAATCCACAGAATTATAATCAATGATATAAATCATTGTTGTTTAAACCCACTAGGTTCTGGGGGATGGTCCATTATACAGCAAGAGGTGATAGAAACAAGAAGAATAAAGAAATAATCATGTACAGGAATTTCCAGTAAGAGCCCTCTTTTCCCACAGTTGAAGTTGTACTAGTGTGTCCCAGTCTTCAGCAACATGAGGAACTCCAATCCTGGCCCTAATTCACATAATGCCCATTTTATTGTTACTGCTGCTGTAGCCAAGGGCAGCACTACCACCACAGCAGCCAGGTTTGGTGAGTCATCGCACAAACACAGCGGACACCCGATTCCCAGAGTGGCCAGTGGGGAGTTCAAGTGTTGTCGTAGTCTGCTATAGTGTGACTAGTAGAAATACCTGGGATGGAGTGACTCAGAAGAATAGAGATCAGCAGTTGGTGTAATGGCTTATGTCACTGGACTATCACGTAGTTGACTGCGGTTCGAGTCCCAGACCCGGTAGCTTAAACTCATGCCAGGAGCGTGTGCGTGTGTGCCAAAGATCCGGAGAGGAGAATGGAAGAGAAGGGATTGCGGCGTGGCCATCCCCACAGGGGTGATTTCTTGTTTCTGTCTCTTTCTGTCTCTCTGTCTCTCTGTGTCTTTCTGGTGAGCACTAGCGCCCTATAGCAAAAACCTCTCAAAAAAAAAAAAAAAAAAAAAAGAAGAAGAAGAAGAAGAAGAAGTTTATTCAGCTCATGGCTTCAATGCCCAAGGACTAGGAACCACCTTATGGTGAGGCTACAGCACTGTAGAGGACTTGAACAGAGCAGCTGTCCTTGTGTCTGGCTGTTAAGAATGCCTCTTCACTCCTTTTCTTTTTTGTAATAATTACTTTATTTTGGGCCGGCAGGTGGCATGGTGGTTAAAGGCACTAGACTCCCACATGGCCGACCGCAGTTCGAGTCCCAAACCTGGCGGCTTGCTTTCTCACTTTCTCTCTCTCTCTCTCACTCTGACCCTCTCTGGTCAAACTAAGATGAATAGATAAAGTTAAATAAAATAATTATAATTCAATTAATTATAAATAAATTATTCATTGATTATAATTAACAAATATTAATTAATACAGAGTGACACAGAGAAAGAGAGAAACAAGGAAAGTAAGAAAGCAAGCTTCCAGGTCCAGGACTCGAACCATGATTGGCCATGTGGGAGTCCAGCACTCTTAACCACCATACCACTTGCTGGTCGTGCCTCTCCACTCCTATAACTCCACCAGAACTCCATCATTGGGGCCCTGCCCTAAGGGCCTTATCACACCCACAGGTCCCACCTTGGGACACTGTGAAGGGATTACGTTTTCAGTTTACACCTTTACAGTACAATCAAGTGCCAACACATGAGTTTTGCGGGGACATCCAAACTATAGCAGGTGTTATCTTAGGGGTGGGGGAATCGCCACAACCCACACCATGACTATGCAGCACTGTGGGCGCTGGGTTAAGCTACAGTAGCTGGGAATCGGCTGCCTTGGTGAGTACCCCAAGGTGTGGGATGAACTGGGTCCTCTGTTCAGGCCAGGACGTGATACAGGTTACAGGCCTTTCCACCCGGTCCTTTCTGTGTTCACCTGCACCAATAACTGGGGCCTGCAACCTGGGGTCGGCAAGGACTACTCTAGGGAAACCCAAATCCTGACGGACTCCCTGCTTTCAGATGCAAAGACCTGGAGCCCATCCACCCAGTGATACATTGTAATTGTCTCATTGGTCTTAGGGAGAGGGGATGTTTGCACAAAGGATTTCCCTAACTTCCAAGGGTGACAAATATAACTCTGTGCCACCTGTCCCTTAGATTAAAGAAAAAAAGGAAGTTTAATTTTGACAGTAATACCTGCTACACTAATGAAAACTTGCCTGAGCTAAAGACGTGCAGCTTTAGATAAAAAGGTTTCATTGACTACTAGCAAAAAGTAATAAAAAGAGATGCATATCTAGACCTACTTTGGGATTTTTTTTTTTAGTTTTAATTTCAAGTGTAAGAAAATGCTACAAATATCCAGACCAGAGGGCAGGTGTGGGGTTGGGGAGATACCTCTGAAGAGGTGGGTGGAGTTACAGGCATCCAGTTTCTCCCACAGGACCACATGACACTAAATGCCTCTAGGCAGCTGTGTCAGGAGTTTCTAAGGCTTCCCACAGGTTCGATGCTTTGCTAGAAGACCTCATCGAACTGAGCATACAGCTGTACTCACAGCTATGACGTATTGTAGCAAAAGGACACAAAGCAATATCGAAAAAGGTGCATGGGGCAAAGTCTGGGGGAAACCAGGCACAAGCTACCAAGAGCCCTCTCCCACTGGAGTCGTGCAGGATGAATTTAATTCCTTCAGCAACAAATGGAACAACACATATAAAATGTCATCTACCACAGAAGCCCACTACAGCCTGACGTTTTTCCTTGAGGCAGCTCATGAAGGCGTCCTTTGCCCAGCCCACGCCAAACCTCCAGGCTCACAGAAGGAAAGCAGGGATTCAGCATAAACCGCGTGGTACAGTTTAGTCCTGGGAGTGATGGGACCCTCTCTCCCAAAGTCCTAGTCCCCAGACACCAGCCCAGGGCCCACCCTGCCAGCAGGCTTTTCTGAGAGTCCAAGTTGAGGCCCATAGCTCTTTCCTGCACACAGTGAAACAGTATCGGCAGATTCTTAGTTTAGATGTGTGTAACCCAATAGCTCTAAATGCAGCCAACTTCCTATTCAGGGGCCATAACAATAAATAGACGTTCTCAGATATGCAAAGTCTCAGAAAGACACCTATCCTTCCTAAAAGTTAAAAAAATAAATTACTCAAGTGAGTCTACTATTCTCTTATCACTGCTGTAACAAATTGCTACAAACTTAGTAGCCTAAAGCAGCACAAATGTTTTATCTACACTCTGGAGGTCAGAAGCCCACATAGATTTCGGGGGGCTAAAATCAAGGTTCGGCAGAGGGTGTTCTGTCTGGAGGCTCCAGGGGAGACAGTTCTTGCCTTTTCTAGCTTCTGGAGGGTGCTGCCATTCCTTGGCTCCTGGCCACTCCCTCTGTCTTCATAGCCAGCCGTGGTGGGTGGCGTCTTCCTCGGGGCATCCTCTCTCTCCGACCTGCTTTCTTGGTCATGTCTTTCTCTGATCATAGCTTCTCTGCCTTTAAAGAGTTACATGATTAGATTAAACCAACCTGGATAATCCAGGACTCTCTTACGATCTTAATGTCCTTAACCTGGGTCAGCTTGGTAACATCCCTTTGCCACATAAAGTACCGTATTTCCAGGTTCCCCATCATTTGCCTACTTCAGTTGGTGGTGTAGCCACTGAAGAAATGAATCTAAACAAAGAGCCTGGGAGAAGTGGGAGAGGATTTATTATACACCACATACACAATTAAAAAAAACATGCTGAGGAGGGGCACAGCAGGTAGTATGGTGGTTAGGGACGCTGGACTCCCACTTGGCTGACTGTGGTTCGAGTCCTGGACCTGGCGGCTTGCTTTCTCACTTTCTCTCTTTCTCTCTCTCGCTCTGTCCCTCTCTGGTCAAATTAAAATAAATAAATTAAGTTAAATAAAATTATTATTTAAGAAAAAAAATACTGTACCCTACAAAGATATATAATGATTATATGCAAATCATAAATTATAATAAATATTTTAAATAAATAATAGTCTTAGAGTCATCGTCTGCTCTGAGGGTCTGCCCCAAATTAACGTACCTAAGCCAGGCTTTTTCAGTTTATCCACCCTACAAAATTGTTCTCCCCCACGTTATAACACAACCACGTTGCCTTCATTTTTTTCCCCCCTGTTTAATTGCCAGAGGGCTCATGCACTCACTAGAGAGAACCAGAGAGATAGAGGAACAGTGCACCCTCCCCCCCCCCAGGGGTATGGTCATGCCACAACTCCTTTTCCTCCATTTCTCTATCTGGTGAGGATATGAAGAATGCATGCACATGTACATATGCCTGGAGTGTTTTGCAAGTCACTGACGCAGGATTCAGACCGCAGTCAGCCGTGTGGGATCCGGCTCCCTTAGTCACTAGGCTACAGACCAGCCCATTCTGCCATCGTATTCTAGAGGGTGCTCATTAAGCGTTGCTTGAATAGTGAATGGAGCCGCTACTGAGCAGCCATGCAGATAAAGCAGATTATCTCACTGAGCCTCTGGGTCTTCCTCTACCCAACAGTAGAAAGAAAACCTACATCTCAGAGAGATCATGACACTCACTCAGGTGAGCTTACAGATTTAAAAGAATTTCACGTAAACAGCTACACAAACATGCAAAAGTATAATTATGTCACTCTGCATCCTTCCATATGTAATCAAGCAATAAATTTCTCTGTGATCTAATTCTAAGCAAAAAAAAAAAAAAAAAAAAAAAAAAAAATCTCTGCCAACAGCGTGAACCATGCAGTTTCTGTCTCAAAATGAAAGATGATGAAGTTAATAGCCAGGGCTCATTTTTTTTAAAAGGTGTTTGTTTGTTTGTTTGCCATATGACACATGTGCTCACCAGAGAGAGACAGAGAAAGTGAGAAATCACCCCTGCGGGGCGATGGCCATGCCACAATCCCTTCTTGCCAGCATGATTTTCAAGCTGCCAGGTCTGGGACTCGAACCACAGTCAGCCATGTGGGAGTCCAGCTGGCCCAGTAGACAAGGCTGTTTTATAGCAAGTGATAGAAAACCCAGCTGAACTAATTTAAGTCAAAAGGGGAATTTATTGGGTCATGTGATGAGAAGAGGGTAGGGGTGGGACTACATTTAGAAAAGACTGGACGTGGGGATCAGTTACCAGCTGAAGGACACTTCTTTCATTTTCTTTCCCCTGCCTCCCACCTCTGTGTCTCTTTGCATTTTGGCTTCATCCTCTCCATCTGCACATGCTTTCTCCCCAACATGAAGCCTGGCTTCAAACCCTTCAGGCTCTGTATAGCTCAGTAGCTATAAAAGAAAAACAATCTTCCTCTCCAGCTTCACACTAAAATGTTCTGGGGGCAACTCAGATCACTCAGCCTGGACCAAAATTTTTTAGCCAGAGAAATAATTTTGATGTGTGGCAGGGTGCCCATTGTTTTCTAATATCCATCTCCATCTCTTGTTGGAACCTCCATTTTTGAGCTGGGCATATTACAGCCCAGTTAATACATTTCTCAGCCTCCACTGCAATTAGGTATGGCCATGTGTCTAAGTTCTGGTCAATGAGATATAAGCGGACATGTTCTAAAGTATTTCTGAAAACTCTTAAAAGGGAGAAGCCACTCTTCTCTTCTTTCTTTTGCTTAGAATGAGGATGTAATGACTAGAGCTCTAGCAGTCACTCTGTACCATGAATAAAAGCTACCTATGGTGAAGGAAAAAGAAAATGTCTCAGTCCCTAATACTTCATCTCTTCCCTACAAGGCATGAAACAATTCCTCTGGACAGTTATTTATTTATTAATTATTATTATTATTATTATTATTATTTAGATATTTTCACTGTAGAATGTGTGTACTTGCCAGAAAGATAGAAAGCAAGAAATCGCCCTCCAGGGGGACAAGAAATTGCCCTCCAGGGGGAATAACCACACCACAATCCCTTCTACTCCATTCTTCTCTTGGGATTCTGGGCACATACGCACACATGCCCAGCATGAGTTTTAAGCCGCCGGGTCCAGTATTCAAACCGCAATCGGCGACATGGGACTCTAATGCCTTAACCACTATGCCACCTTCCAGCCCCCCTCTGGACAGTTTTATTCAAGAGGAAAAAAAGCGTACTTTCATCTTGTTTAAGCTACTATTGTGGAGTCTTTACTTGCCCCCAACTCAGATTGGGAAGACAGCATCTATCTGTTGGGACTTAGGCAGACAAGTGATATACAACTGAAGGCAGAAAACTTCCCAAGAAACACAGCGCAATCACTATTAGAGTAGCCCACCACCTCCCCTCCTGCCCTGGCCTTGAGGAATCTCATGAGGTGGCTACTTGCAAGCTCCCTTCAGCCTCATACTGTGGTGTTCTCCTTTCTCATTCTTTGGTTAAAGCCAATCCTCACCAGAGTAGGCGGTGTAAAATCAGAACCACCTTTCCAACAGTTTGTTCCATGAAGCCCTCGGCCCCTGCGGAGCTCTGGAGGGAAAATGGATCTATAGTCAGTAAGTCTGGGGGAGGCTGCTCCCTTCTTAGGGATTCACAGACACATTAGCTTATAAAGACCCTGAAAAGTCTTTCAGATAAAGAAACCCAATTACTTTTCATTGATATGCAGCTTTTCCCCAACCTATTTTACTATAGAAACTCCTTTATCCCCACAAAGCACCTCTTAACCTCCTCCAGGGAAAGACAGTTTGGGAAATGTAGGATTAGATAAACAATCAAATAAGTAGTAGCTGTGGCCTGGAAAGCTAAATGCTGCTCTCGAGCAGGTGCTTCCGTAGCACCGCTCCTGTTTGCACAGACCCTCCCCAGCCACGAGGACCTGCTTGGTGCCGGCTGTGCCTGGATAATGATGTCAAGGTCTGAGCTCGCCCTCCCTTCGCCTACACCCAGTGTTGGGATGTACACAAAGACAACTGTTTCCTTTGTCTCTTAGAAGCGAGTCAGGGACAGCTCTGAGTCTGGTGAGCTCAGCAATCATTTAAACTCCAGAGAAAGGAAAGACGTCCTGTTGGCTGCTCCTGCACACTCAACCCTGCCTTCAACACACAGACCAAAGACAGGATGAGAACTAGAGCTGGAGACATGCACGAAAGCTCAGGAAGAGATGCTCTCTGTAGTCTTGACCAGATCAAAGCCAGAGCCCCCCATGGATTATAACTTCCTCCAACCGCCTGAGAAATGTGAGCCCTGCTCTTGAATCCTGTGACCGGGCGGCTGTCGCTGTTCATTACGCATCCACGCTAGCAGACTCCCAGGGGTCTGCTGAAGTCTGGGAGACCTGGCCTGCAGACTGCTGGGGAGAAGCTTCCAGTTCTGTTTTTCTTGCTCTGGATTGCTGGCTGGTGCATTCCCAGCAAACTGGCAGACCAGGGGCTGCCAAAGACAGGGACCGAGGACAAAGCGCCGGAAAGAAATCCCCGAGGCCCGTCTGTGAGGAGAGTCCCCTTCCCTTCTGTCACAAAGACAGGCGGCAGCAGGCTCCTCCTGCTGTTCCCTCACATTGAAACCACTCTCTCCTGCCACCCTCCGAACACCCAGAGCCTCTGAGAGGCCCCTCCCAGACACAGCAGAGACAGGTCTTAAAACTGATCGATCTGCCTGTGACTCCAGGAGCTGCCCTTTATTGCCCGTGTGATCTCAGAAAAGACCCTTTGAGTTCCCTGGACCAGAAAGGCTGTGAATTATAAGGAGGATAAAATGAGTGACAGCACTGGGAGCTCACCAGCAGAGCACTGAGCACACCACGCATGATTGACATAGACATTTGTTAAAGTTTATTTATGTATTGCGTGAGAAAGACAGAGAGAGAGAGAAGAGAGAGAGAGAGAGAGAGAGAGAGAGAGAGAGAGAGAGAGAGAGAGAGAACGGGAACAACGGGCAGGGTCTCCATACCATGCTCTGCCCCCAGCCATCAGCCAACCTCAAACCATGGGCATGCATGTGCCCTGGCAAACTCAGGGAGGTGTTTGGACTTGAACCAGGAACCTCCCCATGTAGGACTGCCTTGCAGAATGTGTTTCACTGCTAAACCACTGCCTGGCCCTGACATAGACATTTTTAAATACTTCCTCTTCCTTGCTTCTAGCTTTTTCTCATTCTTCAAGATTACATTTTCTTACCCCAAGTCTTTCTTAAATTTGATTCATT
The DNA here is from genome assembly GCA_026018925.1 of Tupaia tana. Taxonomy (NCBI): domain Eukaryota; kingdom Metazoa; phylum Chordata; class Mammalia; order Scandentia; family Tupaiidae; genus Tupaia; species Tupaia tana. Next base: position 70,012,587 of record JAKSZU010000013.1, read on the forward strand.
GTATCAAACACCTGGGATTTTTTTAACCCTTTCCACTGTGGGCAGAAGCATTCTATACCTGACCCAGCTGCAGTAGCACACAGTAGATCACCTCTGTGCAATGCTAGAAGCCAGATCCGGCGGGGCTCAGTTCCTGGGTGGGTGTGCATGCACCAGGTGTGTGAGTGCCGGGATCCTGGCTGGCGGGAAAGGCTGGGCATATGGTGGTGTGAGAACACGTGCAGGGCCTTATCTGTCTTTCTTTCTCTCTTTCTCATGAAAGAAATAAATATAACTTAAAAAAAAAAAAAAGACTTCTCTAGTGGAAACTGAATTCACCGCAATTACAATGGATACGTTGGAGGCAATTGTAGAATACATTTTGATCAGTTCAAGAAGTTCATTACCGGAGATGACCTCCATGAATTATGTTTTCAGGTGAGTCTGCAGGATTTTTTTTTTTTTTTTTTTTTGGAGAGATTTTTGCTATAGGGCGCGTGCGCTCACCAGACAGACAGAGAGAGGCATTAGAGACAGAAAGCGATAAATCACCCCCCGGGGGATGGTCACGCCGCAATCCCTTCTCCTCCATTCTCCTCTCAGGATCTTGGGCACGCACGCACACGTGCCCGGAATGAGTTTTAAGCCACCGGGTCCGGGACGCGAACCGCGGTCGACTACGTGGGAGTCCAGTGACATAGCCATTACGCTAACTGCTGGTTCCCAGTCTGCAGGATTTTGATTTGTCTTATTTTTCCATGAATGTGTTTCTATCCTACTTCTGGAAAGAGTATCCTGGACAAAGCGCAATTCATACTCCTTTCGCTGTAGGGATTCCTAGAACAAAGAGAGATGGAATCCCACACTGGACTGACTGTATATTCCAGAGGGAGAGAGCCAGCAAGATAGCAACGGAGAGAGGGGCGGAGGGAAGGAGAGAGAAGGAGAGAACAGAGACAACAAGTGGGGAGAGCTGGGAAGAGAGAAAGGGAGAGATTAGTTTTCAGATCTGTCCTGAACCTGTAAATTGTATTCATAGAAGTCGGAGCCAGCCTCGGCTGTGAACGCAGCAGTCAATGTAACCGCCGCCTTCTGTCTGAGGCTCAGTTGAGCTCCTCAGCAGAGCAGCGGCTTATGTGATGGAGGAGGGAGATCAAGCCCTATTTGTATACGTGAAATTGCTTTCTCCCCCTCTCTTGGTAATAAAGCCTAGACACTGATATGGGAGTGGGTTTCAGCAATCCTGTTGCACAGAACACTGACGTTTTCCCTCCGCCTGTGTGGATCCCTCCTCCCACCGTTGTAACCTTCAAATGCAAATGTGACCAGGAGACCTTCAAGGTCTCTTCCTGCTACATGCAAAACCCACCCCTTGAGGACCATCTCCTCAGGGCCTCATTGCAGACCCTGAAGGGGATGGCTGCTTCCTTAGCCCACCCCTCATCAGGAGGCCCATGGGAAGAATCTCCCTCAAAGCCTAAGGACAATAGGTCCCTAACCCAAACTCACCTCCGGGGATCCCACATCTGCTTACTCACCAGCCCCATGTCAGGGCACATCTAGTCTCATCAGGGAACCCAGACAGGTGTAACAGACATTAGCTGGTAAAGGCTCTGAGAAGTCCTGCAGGGCGGTAGCGCCCTGAACTTTCACTAGGGGCGCTCTCTCCATGCTGAACTAATCCTAGACCACTTTGCCCATCAGGTCCTCGAGCAGCCTTCCACGGAATACTGGAGCATTCATAGCCATGTCCAGTCCTTCTGGAGGGTAAAGAGAATACCTGATTCAGCTTTGGGTTTACAGGACCTTGCACAGGACTTGGACAACAGTTTGTGTGAAATGAATATGTGAGCAAATTAATGAAATCAGGCTGAACCTGTGTGCCAAACACTCTTTTCCAGGGTAATTAAATCTGTGGCCAATGCGTAGCTTTGTTATGAGCAAATCTTGTTCTTTTTTCCCAGCATTTACACCAGTTACAGACTGGCAGGCCTTGAACCAGATCTGCCTAACATATGTGTTTTGTTTGGCCGGCATAGGGCTTTTTTTCCCCCTGTGCTTTTAGGTAGGGCCTGAGCTCGGCAATACCACTGGGCTTTGGCCCTCCTTATCCTACCCCAGCCCCTTTCCACACTGGCATCACCTGCTCAGCTCCCAAAGGAGTGGAGTTTGCCATCGTAGTTTTAATCTCCCTGGGAGGCAGCTTTCTCAATCTGCCCATGAACATCACAGATTTATTTTGAAATGAATTTGCCCAGATGAGAAATCGTACCGATCTTTAAGTCTTAGCAATATCTATTCAGCCACAGTGGTGCAGGCCCTGGTGTACACAAGGCGTGTATTTCCCTGAGCCAGAACTGACAAGGAGGTAGGGAAGGTCTCACCTGTGTGGTCATCTTCCCAAAGCTTCTCAAGCTTTAGAGGACTTCAGAGTCACCCAAGAGCTTGTGAAATCCACAAGGATGAGCTCCATCCTCAGACCTCCTGGTCAGTAGACTGCGATGGGCCTGGGGAGCTGCATTCTTTTTTTCCTTTTTTTAAAATATTTGACCTGGGTTGGGTGGGGTGGGAGTGAGAAGGCAAGCCACCAAGTCTGAGATTTGAACCACAGTGGGCCATGTGGGAGTCCAAGGCCTTAACTAGTATGCCACCTGCTGGCCTGAGATTCTCCATTTCTTTTTTTTTTTTTTGGAAAGGTTTTTTGCTTTAGGGTGCGTGCGCTCACCAGACAGACAGAGAGAAACATAGAGACAGAAAACGAGAAATCACCCCCCGGGGGGGATGGTCACGCTGCAACCTCTTCTTCTCCATTCTCCTCTCGGGATCTTGGGTATGCACGCACACGTGCCCGGCGTGAGTTTTAAGCCACCGGGTCCGGGACGCGAACCGCTGTCGACTACGTGGGAGTCCAGCGACATAGCTATTACGCTAACTGCTTGTTCCCGAGATTCTCCATTTCTAACAACTTCTGTGGAGAGGCTATGGCTGGTGTTCCAGGACCTCACTCTGCGATTTGCTACACTGAAGTTTCCAAAGTTCTTTCACAACCATTATCTTATTAGACCTCCTACAACCAGCCTGGGTGGTGAAGCGGGCAGGAATGACTATTAGCAAACCACAGCGGAGGACCGGGTGACTCAGAGAGGTTAACTGATGAAGTGTCACACAGCTAGATGTGAACTAAGGTCTTCCAGTGGCGAGTTAAGCTGCCTACAGCCAAGAAAGTAGCTGAAAGAGGCTGTCCAACATCATTCCACTAGGACAAGGAGCTTGAACCCATGAATGACAGAGCCAGCATTCTAGGAAGTTACTTTCTGCCGGGGAGACCTCTCCAAGACAGCAGCCGGCAGCTCCGGAGGCCCTCCCTGCTCTAGGACTCCACTCTGTGGCTCCATGTGTACAAGAAAGGAGAGGGTCCGAGGAGCCCAGCAGCCCCCATTCTGATCTTTGCCCCATAGCATTCCCGGCCAGGTGGGAAAGGCACAGAGATGCTCATTCATTGAGCCAAGACACCCCTCGCTGCATTTTCTGTGAAGCAGCCACAGTGGAGTGAGAGACGGGCACAGACTGCCGCTTCTGGGGGGGGAGACGGGGGTGCGTGGACCATATGGAGCAAGAGTGACAGAATTTGGCAGTGCAGGCTCCACAGATGGGCTTGCTTATGTCCAGACACAATCCCAGGCCAAGGACTGAATTATCTCTCTAGCAATTTCTTGTTTCCAAACACGTCTTTTGAAGAATGTGGAGATGCTCTGTGCAGATATCAGAAACACTTGTAGGGAAAGAATAGACAAACAACAGAGGGGGGAAAAGTTGCTCTTGCAGGGGCCAGTGGGGAAAGAAGGGAGCCAGGGTGTCCACCTGAGTGGGGGGAAGTCCCTGGAGAGGAAGAGGAGAGCCTGGTGGTTTAGGTAACGTGCAGGGAGTCCAACTCGAGTGCTAAGTGTTTTCTTGGGGGAACCTTTAATGGAGTTAGCCTCAATAGGCAGCTCCCTGGTACAGGAGGAGAGTCTGCGATCACTGAGGCTCAGTGATCTGCTCAAGGCCTCCCAGATGGTGAGGGCAGAGTCCTTAGCGAGGAGGAGCTAATGAGACATTCACACGTCTGAGGATCTTCCTTTACCCAAGAACTGACACTCTTTTTAAAAAAAAAAAAAAAAAAAATTTAGAGAGGGGGCTAGCATGTGGCATGGTGGTTAAGGGTACTGGGCTCCCACATGACCGACTGCGGTTCAAGTCCTGGACCTGGTGATTTGCTTTCTCACTTTCAATCTCTCTCTGTTCCTTGCTGGTCAAATTAAAATAAATAAAGAAAAGAAACTTCAATAAAATAAAAAAATAATTTTTAGAGAGATTTTTGCTGTAGGGCGCATGTGTTCGCTAGAGAGAGAGAGAGATAGAGAGTCAGAGAGACATAGTGAGACAGAAAGCAAAAAATCACTTCCTGGGAAGGATGGCCACACCGCAATCCCTTCTCCTCCATTCTCCTCTCAGGATCTTGGGCACATGTGCACACACACATACCCGGTGTTAGTTCTAAGCTGCTGGGTCCTGGACTCAAATCACAGTCAACTATGTGAGAGTCCAGAAATGTAACCATTCCACCATCTGCTGGTCCCGTAAATAAGACACCAGTCTTCCACCAGTCTCCTAGGTGGTCTTTGTGCTCTAACCTCCTGGGATGGCCTGTCCCCACTAGTTCTCCCTAGGGTCAATCTTCAAGATAAAGTCTGGGCTGCTCTGCCTGGAGTTCAAGGCCAGCCTCTAGCTTACCTTTCCAGCCCCTGTGTGTCACTCCTGTATGTGTCCCCAGGGTTGGGTCCAACCAAGCAACTCACTATTCCCTGAACCTATTCAGGGCTGCCCAGCCTCCACTGTTGGTATGGGTTCCCCCAACTGGACCCATCTTCCTGCAGCTTCTCATTTTTAAAGTTTATGTTATTTCTTTCTCCAATAGGTGAGAAAGGCAGAGAGTACCTCCAACAGGATCTTGATGTCACCATCCGCCCAGCTTAAGCCAGCCAGCCCTAGAATAAAGGCACGTGTGTGCCCCACGTACTCCAGGAGGTCTCTGGACAGAAACCAAGACCCTTCCCACACGGGTCAGCCTAGCAGAACATCGCTGCCCTTCACCACTGCACCGCCGTCCAGCCCCTCCGCCCACCCACGCGGGTCAGCCTAGCAGAACATCGCTGCCTCTCACCACTGCACCGCCGACCAGCCCCTCTGCCCTCCCACACGGGTCAGCCTAGCAGAACATCTCTGCCTTTCACCACTGCACCGCCGTCCAGCCCCTCCGCCCTACCACGCGGGTCAGCCTAGCAGAACATCGCTGCCCTTCACCACTGCACCGCCATCCAGCCCCTCCGCCCTCCCACGCGGGTCAGCCTAGCAGAACATCGCTGCCTCTCACCACTGCACCGCCGTCCAGCCCCTCTGCCCTCCCACGCGGGTAAGCCTAGCAGAACATCGCTGCCCTTCACCACTGCACCGCCATCCAGCCCCTCTGCCCTCCCACGCGGGTCAGCTTAAAAGAACATCGCCGCCCTTCACCACTGCACCACTGTCCAGCCCCTCTGCCCTCCCACACCAGTCAGCCTAGCAGAACAGCGCTGCCCTTCACCACTGCACCGCCGGCCAGCCCCTCCGCCCTCCCACATTTAGTCCTCTTCCCTTGTGCTGTGAGTTTTCTCTCCTCACTTAAATCTCTGATCTTTAAGGACGAGGATCCCCCTGTGATTGTGTCTCAGCCCTGCACCATCATGAGCATCCTTTACACATGTGCAGCACCTTACGGTCTGCAGAGTGCTGCCCCCTGCTAAGTTCATGGGGTGGGGATTAGCCCGTTCCAGCTGGGCACCTCCCTAAGGTCCAACCTCTGGCTGGCAATGCACAGAGCCAAAAGCCCAGGTTTCCACACTCCAGGGCTAGTGCTCTTCCCCAGCTGCCCCAGTTTTAGGGAAGGTGACTTTATTTGCTTGAGAATAGCACACAGAGGTGACACTCTTGGGGGCAAAAGGACATGATCAGTTTTAGTTTTCTACTGCTATATTCACTGCTATATGTCACTGAAGCAAATTACTAAAACACAGCAGTTTAAGCAATACTAGTGTATTATCTGAAAGGTCTATAGGATAGAAGTCCACTGTGAGACTCAGTGGGCTGAAGTCAAGGTGTGGGCAGGGCTGTATTCCTTTGTGGAGGCTCTAAGGGAGACCTCCTTCCTTGCCTTTTCCAGCTTCCAGAGGTGGTTCACATTCCTCGGCCTGTAGCCTCATCCTCCATCTTCAAAGCCAGCAAGTACGCATCAGGTCCTCCTCACGCCTCATCGCCTCATCGTTCTGACCTCCCTTTTTGCTTTTATCTTCCACATTTGCAGGACCTGTGTGATCACACTGGACCCACCCTAGTAACCCAGGACAACCTCAATTAAAGACCAGCTGGTTAACAGCCTTCGTTCTATCCGTAATCTTAATTCACCTAGGCCACACAACCTGACATTGTCCCAGGGTCTGGAAATTAGGAAATAGATATCTTCCAGGGCCTTTTTTAGCTTCCTCTGAAAAAAAGAAATAACTCCTGCCCTCAGAGCCCATCAGTGAGGTCACTTGGCAAAGAAGGTGACTCAGGCCTGGACCAGATGTTCCAGGGTTTCAGCACCCGCTCTCCGAGTCATAGTCTAAAAGGGCCTTGGAGAGCAAAAGAACAGACCTTGGAGAACATATGAATAGGCATCATGGCTTCTGAGAGTTCAGCCCTTTAAAACCTGGAGTACGCTCTCCAGGTCACGCTGGGTAAGGGAAACTGACTGCCCCGTTCGGCGGCACTAAGTGCTTGCCAATGAATTTCTTCCCTCGTTTTTTCAACTGTTTCATTCACCCCCAGAACCACTGCTCCTCCAGTATCAGGACACATACCACTTTAATCAAAATCATGCTACCCCCCCACACACATACACACATACACAGGTATCTGTAAGTCTTACCCAGTTATGATGAGAATATTTTTAAACTTTTTTTAAAATAAGTATTTTATTTAACTTTATTTCTTTATTTATTTTAATTTGACCAGAGAGGGACAGAATAAGAGAGAGAGAGGGAAAGTGAGAACACAAGCCACCAAGTCCAGGACTTGAACCGCAATTGGCCATGTCGGAGTCCAGCACCCTTAACCACCATGCCACCTGCCAGCCCCTATGATGAGAATTTAATCACTTAGAATAAATCCAAACTGCTTATTCTGGCCTGAATCTACCATCTTATTCACTGAATTCCAGGAAGACTAGCTTTCTTTCAATCACCTGAAAGCACCATGTACCTTCCTGCCACAGGGCCTCTGTACATGCTATTTCTTCTTTCTATTATTGTTTTTTTTTTTTTCTTTTTTACTTTTTTCCCACCTGATTCTTTTTTTATCCTATAGATCTCAGCCTAAATGTTTTTTCAGAGAAGCCTCTTCTGACACTTCTCCCCAATCTGAATCTGGCCTCCCATATCATCGCCTCTCTCTAAGAACTTCTATTTGTGCTCATCATTTCTGTATTGTGTGGAACAGAACATGCCTGGGCTCTGGCAACACAGTAAATCATTCTTTGGATCAAAAACTTCAAGATTAGAATGTGCTAAATTCTGCAATTTTATTCTCTCATTTCAAGGAATAGGAATGAATCAGCCTTAAAAACCCAGCTCTTCCAAACTGATTTTTTTTCATGGACTTTGAGGTTGAAGATACCCACTTTGGGGACCAGCAGTTGGCATAATGGCTATGTCACTGGACTCCCATGTAGTCGACAGCGGTTCAAGTCCTGGACCTGGTGGCTTAAACTCACGCTGGGCGTGTGTGTGTGTGTGTGCCCAAGACCTCAAGAGGAGAATGGAGGAGAAGGAATTGCAGCGTGGCCATTCCTCCGGGGGCGGGGGGGTGATTTCTTGCTTTCTGTCTCTCTGTCTCTCTCTGTCTATCTGGTGAACGCATGTGCCCTATAGCAAAAACCTCTCCAAAAAGAAGAAGAAGATATCTACTTCTGCCTCCCGCTTTTCCACCCATTGTCTGTGTGTCCCTGATCAAGTAAGCATTGTTTCTTGGGTCAACAGCTCTGCTCGACCTAGCTGACCCTGGTAAGAGGGTGGTTGGGAGGCCACAGGAAGTTCACGGCCATTCCGTAAGAATTCAGTGCCCAACAGGGATCAGAAATGATGTCGGTTCACTACGATGCACATTGTCCCCAGAACGCCATTTCTGACTCAGTTCTCTCCTTTATTTTCTATGATCGCTCAGCATCTTCAGGACAGGATACATGGTGCCTAGTGGGGTTCTGCAGCTTCATTATCATAGCTCAGGACTTCCAGGATCTCCTAGAACACTCTGAGGCTAGACTCAGAAACCCAGACTCAACAGGAGCCAGCCCACTGGGCATGGCCTCTGCTTCTGTATCCTTCACGTCAGAGGCTCTCTGCACTTGACCCCTCAGTACCACAGCCTTCCCAAGCCCTTGCACAGGGTGATTCTCAGGGCAGGATCACTCGGCCCACTGCCCTCAGCTTCCCCAGAGAGACGCCATGTGCTGACAGCTGAGATCAGCAGGTGGGCCAGAGCTCTTGGGGATGACGAGGCCCTGGTCCCCTCTAAGAAGGGCTGATTCAGTATTCATAGTGCCCATCCCTTCATCTCCTCTGGAACCACAGCAGCAATAACAACTGTTTGTTTGAGTACCTACTATGTGCCAGGCTAGGTAATTTACCTACATTTTCTTCTAGTTCTTCTGAGGAAAATGAGGACAGGGAGGCTACCTGACTTGTGTACGTGCCGGATATCATTAGCCTGTTTATTCAGATGATGACATTGAGAGTCAGAGCTAGGAATCAACTGGTTCAAACTAGCACATGCATGAGTTATCTACTGCCGTGTAACAAATTATCCCAAAACTTGGTTTAAGACAATAGACTTTTACTATCTTCCAATTTCTGCGGGTCAAGAATCTGGCATGACTTAGTTGTATTCTGCTTCTTGGTCTTTTGTGAAACTGAAGTCAAGGTTTCAGCCCTGGGTCTGTGTTTCATCTGAAGGTTCACCTGGGGAAGAGCCTGTTTCCATTCTTATTCGCAGGTTGTTCACAAGATTTCTTTCTCTGTGTGTTGTTAGACTAAGAGCCTCAATTCCTTTCTGGCCGTTGACTAGAGACCACTCTCAGTGAGTGCCGTGTCACATGAATCCTCCAACGTGGCAGCTTGCTTTATCAAAGTGCGCCAATCAGGATGGCACTAGGAGGAGACAGAGTGCTAGCAAGCAGGAAGTCACAGTCCTTTATAACCCAGTCATGGACACGACATCCTGTCCTATTGATTGCTTTCTGTTTATTAGAAACAAATCACTTACTCTCGCCCCCCAGGAGGGAGTTACACAAGGGCATGGTGACTGGCAGGTGACTGAAGACCCTCTTGGGGGGGTCTGCTGACCACAGGAGGCAGCTGAGCGGGAGCTTGGTGAGTGCTCCCAGACCGCAGAATGTGCTGGCCCAGGGGGCCGGTGGATGTGGCAGGTGGCGATCTTCCCCTCGGCCGTCCTCTAGGAGGGCACTCGGGAAGAGAGCCAGCCCATTCTAATTACAGCATTGCCCCCAGGGAAGCCTCTGCTCTTCTCTGGATAGTTACGTTCCCCGTTTACTGCCAGTTCTGTCTTTAAATCAAAGCTGGCCCTCTGTGCAAGGACTCCCGGCCCCAGGCAGAGGAGAATTTATGAGTGGGTGATCCGGAAATGTAATATAAAGGAGTCAGGACCCAGACAGTAATGTAAACTGAGAGGGCCCGGCAAGGCGGGCGGCCAAGGCCTGGTGACCTCTCTGGCCCACAACCATCACAGCTTCTGCCTTTATGAAACTCGTCCATCATCCTCCCCATTGACGACCCCCCACTGTGCCGTATCCCTGTCTACCCTGCAGGCTGGCCCTCCACCCACAGCCAGAATCCAGGTCTCCTGCATCTGCTAAAACCTGACACCTAGAACTACTTCCTCTGCCCCCATGTCCCATCTCCCCTCCCTGGGCTCCAGCCTACCCCAATGCACTCCCATCGCCTCGCCTTTGCTGCAGCTGCTTCTGCTCCTGGAATTGCTCTTTTCCCCGCATCCTGAGGACTCCTTCCCTGACCTGTCACTGTCCCTCTCATGGCACTGAGCACCGTGGGCCCTAATATCATTACACCTATACCATTCTCTCTCCATTAGATGGAGGCCTCCTTGAGGGTCAGGGCTGGAGCTGGAGGCCACCAGGGTCCTACCAGGCACAGGGGTGCTCATCAACGATGGAGTGATGGAAAGTCCCTTGTCAGAACCACCTTCGAGTGGATAGCTCACAGTGCTCTCCCTCCACCTTGCCACGTGTGGGTCACTGGCCAGTCACCCCTACTCCCACCCGCTTGGCCCCTTCTCTCTTTTCTAAGATGCCTCTCCCATGTCTGGCCCTGGATCTGCCTGGCACGGTGCCCAGCCATGACGCATAGAACAAGCTTCTAGCACCTGTCTCATCTCCTGCATACATTGGAGACAACGGGCAAAAGTAAAGGCTGCAGAGTCTTACCCTGAGTAAGCTTCTTCCCAGACACACGCACGGGGCCAGAGACACCTGAAGGGACACGGACGTTTCTGCTCAGAGAAGTGCCACCTCACCTTCTCCCACCCTCTTCTGACTCAGCTACCCGTCCAGGGGCCTGCGTGGGTGGCCTGGGGGTCACCTCTGGCTGCCTCTCCTTCCTCAGCCCCTCTCCACTCAGTCTCATTTTCTGCGAGTTCTTTCTCTGTTGAAAGCACTTTTCCCACATGCACTGCTTTCATCACCCCAACTGTCACCACTCTGCCCAGGCCACCACATCTCCCCTCCTCACTGTTCTCCCTGCTCCCACCTCACCTATTCAGAGCTGTCATCCTCATCAAGTCACTCTTCTGCTCAAGGACTCTTGCTGGCTCCTCATTGCCTGAGAAGTCAAGCATTCATCCCCTGCCATCTGGCTGGTCTCGGGGCTTCTCTGGTCTCATCTCCCATTTCCCCAGCACTCTGAGGGCCACTTTCACTGGGCCACCTCCTGTTCCCCAATATTGGACACTTCCGGGCCAGGAGTTTTCCTGGTGTTCCCCTTCCACCGGGTCTCAAGTCTCATGGTTCCTCCACTGGGAATGCCCTTCCTCTTCATCTCCGACCATCTGATCCACTGCGGTTCCAGCGCAGCCCAAAAGCCATTTCCTCCGTGAAGTGTAGGCGGGCCCCTCCCTTCCCCTGCCTCTTCCTCTGCAGGGGCAATTGTGGCCACCTTTGGGCTTCTGCAACCATGTGGCTCCATCAGGAAGTTGGGTGGCTTCTCAGAGCACCTTCTAGAAGACAGTGAACACAACCTCTGAGCTCCCACTGCCCCAGGGCTGGGCTTGACTCTCATCCCAAAGGCTTTGCATTAAAGGTACAAGACTCATCTGGGTCTTGCCCACCAAGTCCTAAGTGCAAGCTGCCTGGGTGCCAGGACTCAGCCTCATTTCTCTCTTCCAGGCCCCACCCCCCTGCTGCCTGTCTCAGAGACAAAGACGGGAGACCCTTGGGGGAGGGGAGTCAGCTTGAAATCCCTTGGCGGCGCCTGACAGCCCAGTCCTGCAGAGAAGAAAGCTGCCCGGAAGGCTACACTCCCAGGGAGGGGCTCTCACCAGAAGGCCCCCTGCTGGGCCCGTGCCAAGGCGTGTTTGTGGGAGCCCAGGGGTGTATGTGGGGGTGGTCTCTGCAGACGCTGGGATGGTGTAAGAGTCAGTCTTGTTCTCCTGCTCTGATGTCTTTGTTTGGAATCACCAGGCAGCAGGTGGAGAGGCTCAGAGAGGGGCACAGGGGCCTCGGGAGCCGCCAGCTCCTCTCATTCGCAGGGAGACTCCGGAAAAGGGAGAGATGGAGAAGGAGCCTTTTGTTAACTTGCACTCCTGTCCGGTACAGGCTGGCCCACTCGGCTCCATGGGTTCTGATTCCCGCTCCTGAGCTGTCCCTTCCTGTCTGTGCTGAGTCCCTGGCCTCTCTCTCCCAACTGGCTCCTTCCAACGGCCTCCTGAAGCTTCCCCCAGCTCCCACCCCAGGGCTGTCCTCACCCACAGTGCCACCAGGCTGGCCTTCAGCCCCTACTCCCACCTATTCCTGGCATCTAGGTTGTCCACTGTACAAGCCAGTGATGGCTCTTTCTGACTCTGCAGATCTTTGTATTTATTTTTGCTATAGAGCATGTGCACTCACCAGGGAGACAGAGAAAGACAGAGAGGGAAAATGAGAGATCAGCCCCAGGGGGTTGGCCACGCCACAATCCTTTCTCCTCTATTCTCCTCTCAAGATTTTGGGCACCACACACATGTGCCCAGCATGAATTTCAAGCCTCCAGGTTCAGGACTTGAACTGCAGTCAGCCACATGGGAGTCCAATACCTCAGTCTCTACACCACATGCTGGCTCTGTGACTCTGCAGATTTTAATATGCACCCAGCAGAGCCCTGATGGACATCACAGATTCCGTTCCTCTCTATAACTTGCCAACCCAGTGTCCTGGGGCAAACCTCTTCATAACTCAGGGCTTTGGCTTCCACACTGCAAGTAGGTACAATAATACCTATCTGACAGGGGTAAGGTAATGACTCGGAGGGGCTCAGAGCAGGCCAGGTGCTGGGACATGTCCCATAGAAAGTGGACGTTGTCAGGGTTGGCAGGTGGCATAATGATTAAGGGCACTGGACTCCCACATGGCCAACCACCATTCAAGTCCCAGAGCTGGCGGCTTGCTTTCTCACTTTCCCTCTCTCTCACTCACTCTGTCCCTCTTGGTCAAACTGAAAAAGAGAGAGAGAGAGAGAGAGAGAGAGAGAGAGAGAGAGAAAGAGAGAAAGAGTTGAATAAAATAATTGGTTTTTGTTTTTCTTTTTTAAATGGACGTTGTTAGGAGTGCCCTGTTCTGCCTGTTAAATGTCACAGCCACCAAGGCTTCTGCTCCACAGGTCTTTCCTTAGGATGACCCCACCATCCCCTTCAATCCTTTTCAGCCTCCTTCCCAGGATCTTCCTTTTCTACCCACATCCTAGTCGTGGGCAAGCGTATAGATGGGCCCGTCCCCTCTGCCCGGGCAATTACAGCCACCTCGGCTTCTACCACCCTGCGGGCCCATCATCTGAGCCTCCATCTCGCTCTCTCTCTCCTGAGCTCCAGATACTCTTCTTGGCCCTCTTTGTCACCTCTAATTCAACAGACCTGGACAGCAAAGAGGATGGAGGCAGCACATTCCAGAAGGTCACAGTTTACATTTGTCATCGCATTGCTAAACAGAAATTACCAAGACTGGGGGATTTATAAAGAACTTATAAATGTATTTAGTTGACTCCCAATTTGGCTAGAAAATCTAAAGGCATCACAAATTGGTGAAGGACAGAACTGAGAGGCTAGAGTGTGGTCTGTATCCACGTGGCCCTGTCTGCTTAATTTCTCTCCCTGTAACCCAGCCAGGGCCCAGTCATGTGGGCCCTGTCTTAACTACTGGATGGCTAATCTCTTCCTAAAGGCCCCCCTTCAACACAATCATCGGATCAGATTTTTGCCCTTTTAATCCAGTTACAGTGGCTGACCACATAAATTTTGTGAGAAATATATCCAATATAGTAGTTTTAGACCATAACTTTTTTTTATTTCTTCCAGAGATAAAGAGAAACAGAGACAGAGAGACAGCACTTGCAACAAGGTCTTGATGCCATGATCCACCCCATATTCCGTCAACCCTGCAACATGCACATTCCTGGTGTACTCGGAGAGGACTCTGGATTCAAACCTGGAACCTTCCCACGGGGGTCAGCCTGGTAGAGTGTCGTATTTTGCTACTGCCATGTCCAGCCCCCTGTATCAGCCCCCTGAAATGAGAACATGTGTGATGAAGGAAAGTACAGCTTTATTGCAAAGCGCAAAGCAAGGAGAGAGGGTAGCTCATGCTGAAAAGACCCGGTCTCCCCGAGATGTTCCCCACATGCATTTTTAAGGTCAAAATTAGGGGCAGAGGTCCCCGGCGCATGGTCAGTTCAGTGATTGGTTCAAGAGGGCGTGATCATCTCGTGGGCATTCTTGATTGGTGAGGCCTTAGATAATCAAATTCCTCTTCAGGTGTCTGGAACCCTTAAGCCTGGAGTCTCTGAGTTCACAACCAGCAGTTTCCAGTCTATAAAACATCTTACATATTGAAATGAAAACCTTCTTTCCTTTAAGTGAGAGTTTTAGAGGTCAAATGGCCCTCACTCATGGTCCATGTTGGTCATTATCATAACCAAAGTCTGAAGACTTACTCCTACTCTGGGCCATTACAATGCAAATGGACTTTATATTTCAGGAACCCTAGAAAATACATTAGGGGGTTCTTGCTCGGTTTCAGTAGCATGGTGGTTGAGGGAGCTGGGCTCCCAGATGGCCAACTGTGGTTCAAGTCCTAGATCTGGTGGTTTGCCGTCTTACTTTCTCTCTTTCTCTCTCTCGCTCACTCTGTCCCTCTCTGGTCAAATTCAAATAAATTAATTAAATAAATAAATAAAAGTTCAATAAAAAAATCCTTCAAAAAGAAAAGAAGAAAAGAAAGTTAAGGTGTTGGCAGGGCTGGGTTCCTTCTAGAGGTTTCCGGGGAGACTCTGTTTCCCTGCCTATCCCAGCATCTGCGGCCACTGCCTCTCCTGACTCATAACCCCTTCCTTGCAGCCCCCGTCGCATTTCTCACTTGTTTCTTTGACTTCCTTGCCTGCCTCTTACAAGCATCCTTGTGGTTACATCTCGGGCCCAGCTGGATAATCCGGGATAATTGCTTCATTTCAGAATCCTTAATTTAATCACCTCTGCAAAATCCCTGTTGCCATATAAGGTAACATTCTCTGACTCCAGGAATTGGGACGTGGAAATTGTGGGGGATGGTGGCAGTGGCATCAATTAGCCTGCAATGAAGGACACCACCAGGGGTTCTTGTAGTGTTGGCAATGGTCAATGCCCTGTGTTGTTGGATATACAGACCTACACGAGGGACAGAATTGGATAGACCTTAATACACACATACACACACGCACACACACACTACTGAGGGTAAGTAAAATTGGTGAAATCTGAGTAAGATGGGTGTGTTGTATCAGTGTCAGTATCCTGCTTGTGATAATATACTGTAGTTGGGCAAAAGGTCACCAGTGAGGGAACACTGGGCAAAATGCACAAGAGCTCTCTCTGCATTCTGTCTTACAATGGTATCTGAGTCTACGGTAATCTCAATAAAAATTTCCATTTTTTTCCCCTAAAGCACTCCTTAATGGGGCACAGTCACACCACAATCCCTTTTCCTCCATTTCTCCATCCTTTTGAGATTTGGGGTATACACACACGCATCCCATGTGTCTTTCAAACCACCTGGGCCGGGTGGTTTGGTAGGCCATGTGGGATCTAGCTCCATATGCACAGTGCTTAACCATTGTACTTCCAGGCTGGCCCTCAAAGTTTCAATTATTTAAAAATGACCAAGGGACCAGCAGTTAGCAAAATGGCTATGTCGCTGGACTCCCACGTAGTTGACCGTGGTTCGTGTCCCGGACCTGGTGGCTTAAACTCACGCTGGGCACGTGTGTGTGCGTGCCCAAGATCCCGAGAGGAGAACGGAAGAAAAGGAATTGTGGCATGGCCATCCCCCTTGGAGGTTGATTTCTCACTTTCTCTTTCTCTGTCTCTCTCTGTCTTTCTGGCAACTGCAAGAGCCCTATAGCAAAAACCTCTCAAGAAATAAAAAAAAAAAAAAAAACCTACCAAACTGGGGACCAGCAGATAGCATAATTGTTACGTTGCTGGACCCCCATGTAGTCAACTGTGGTTCGAGTCCCGGACCCATTACCTTAAAACTCACACCAGACATGTGTGCTTGTATGCCCAAAATCCCTAGAGGAGACTGGAGGAGAAGGGATTGCAGTGTGGCCATCTCCCCTGTGCAGGAAGGTGATTTTTTTGTTTTTTTTTCTTTATCTCTCTGTCTCTCTCTGTCTCTCTGGCAAGCACATGTATCCTATAACAAAAATCTCTCTTAAAAAAAGGGGGAGGGGGGCGGTAAGTGGCATGGTGGTTAAAGGCGTTGGATTCCCACATGGCCGACTGTGGTTGGAGTCCCGGACCTGGTGGCTTGCTCTCTCGCTCTCTCTTACTCTGTCCCTCTCTGGTCAAATTGAAATAAACAAATGAATAAATTAATAAAGTTAAGTAAAATAATTCTTTAAAAAAAAAAAAAAACTACCAAACTGAGGATATGGCAGAAGTCGATTTAGTTATCTTCTTGGTGCTTCTTCCCTAGAATCTCACAGGCCTGCCCATGTTATGCGAGGCTACCAGCTGCCACTATTAGGAGCTCCTCCGTGAGGAGTGGACATCTGACCTGAGCTGAGCCCATGAGAGCCTATTCTGCCGTCCTTTGGTCATTTAGAGTTGGGACACCAGAGGGAGCCACCTGGGGATGACTGGACTTGTCACACATAAATATGACCCTTAGGGTATCCATGTTCCCATGCAGGCAGAGGAACAGGGGACAGTCACATGCAGATAGAGGTTGCTGTGGTTTAAAATGTTCCCTGAAAACTCAAGTGCTGGGACTTGATTGTAACTTAATCCTTTCATGGCGTCCGTTGGCGGGGCCTTCGGGGGTGATAAGGTTAGGAGGGGCACCTATGATTGACTCTGTGGTTCATAGGGGGAAGGGAGACTGGAACAGGAGAGACACGGGTGACTGCTCTACTCAGGAGTCCACCCTCTGCCTCTCCAGAAGTGGGACCCTCGAACTTACACCTCCAAACTGGGAGCAGAATAAACCTCTATTCTTTTTTATAAAAAAATTACTTATTTAATTTATTATTATTGTTTTTTTCACATGATTTTTGCCAGAGAAAGACAGAGAGAGAGAGAGAGAGAGAGAGAGAGAGAGAGAGCAAGCCACCAGATCCGGGACTCGAACACAGTCTACCATGTGGGCATTCCAGCACCTTAACCACCAAGTCACCTGCTGGCCCCTAAACCTCTATTCTTAAGAATCACTAGGTTCACACATTTTTGTTGGCAGCACAGTAACAGAGGCGATCAGAGCCCCTGTGTGAGAGAGGCTGACCAGAGCTGGAGGACGAAGGCACCGTGTCCCCATCAGCTTTCTCCCTCCTGTCTCCAGTCCCGAGTGTGGCCCCAGCGAGCCCCCAGGTTGCATGAGCTCCCCGTGTCCCTGAACCAGGTCTCTTCCTTCCCACCCATCCCCTAGCCTCTAGCCGGCCTAAAAGCATTCTGCTCTTTACAGTTGGGACTCTGGGCTTCTTGCCCTACCCCTCACCCCTAGGCGCCGTGGGGGTAGTACGCCACCCCTTCGAAGGCCAGCACAGGGAATATAAGGAACCTTTTTACATTTTTTTTTCTTAAATTTTGCTATAGCATGCTCACCGGAGAGAGAGAGAGAGAAAGCACCACCGAGGGGAGATAACCACACCATAATCCCTTCTCTTCCATTCTGCCCTGAAGATTTGGGACATATACACACGTGCCCAGTGTGTTTTTCAAGTTGCCAGGACTGAGACTTGAACCGTGCAATCAGTTGTGAGGGATCTAGCCACCTTAATGACCACACTCCCTACCTTTCCCTAAAGGGCCATTTAAAAAATCTTAGACGTTAAACCTCACTCTTTTCTCTGACCTTGCACCTGGGCAGCCCTTGGCATCTGACAATGAGAGAGCCTGCTGGCTGCCCCAAGACCCTCTCAGCTCTGCCACTTCTTGGCCCTGCCCCCCCACACCATGTACAAGGTAGGTGCCTGACAACCACTCAGGACTGGCTGGAAGCCACCATACCAAGAGTCCTTAGTCTGTGGCAGCGGATGGTCTGCGGAGACTGGGCAAGCCCCGAACACGCTCCCATCTTAGAGAAAAGGAGAAGGAGAAAAGCCCAAGTCAGCTCCCCCAGGCAACCAGGAAACAATTTGCAAGATGGAATTCAACAAGCAATGCCAACAAGATCATAATGACCATATTTATGGGAGAATGTGGAGGCCCGAGCGTGGGTTTTCATTATCGTGTGTACAAATGTGATCGTCTCCCTGCAGCCAGCCTCCCGCTCCAGGCGGCAGCTGTTGGCTGGTGCATGGTAATTTGATGCAAATTGCCCCCAAATATGGTAATCCCCTCCTCTGCCAGGGGAGTTTGAAGTCACAAACCTGGAGATGCTGGCAGCAGATGTTTCCCTACTGCTCTGCAGGCTGCCGGTTCCGTGAGAAAGGGCAACAGATCCCGAGATAACGCATACCTTCACCATTTCCCGTGCACTCACGTGGCCCGCAGCGAGCCCTGCACCTTTCCCAACCTCGGTGTCCACATCTGTAAAACAGGCCTGATGTCCTGGCAGCCTTGCTTTGAGCAGTAGAGAAGATGCACCCCGTGCATCCAGGACAGTGTTGTTGTTTAAAAATTATTTATTTAATTTTATTTATTATTATTATTTTTTAATTTGACCAGAGAGACACAAAGAGAGAGAGAGAGAGTGGAAAAGTGAGAAAGCAAGCCACCAGGTCCTGGACTTGAATTGTGGTCAGCCATGCAGGAGTCCAGTGCCTTAACCACCACACCACCTGCCAGCCCCCAGGACAATGTTTTTATTTATTTATTTTAGAAAGACTTTTAAAAATATATATATTTATTTAAATTTTTAGATCATTTCATTTATTTTCATTGGACCAGAGAGAGACACACAGAGAGAGAGGGAACAAGAGAGAGAAAGTGAGAAAACAAGCCACCAGGTCCAACACTCAAACCGTGGTCAGTCGTGTGGGAGTGTCCAGTGCCTTAACCACCATGCCACCTGCTGGGCCCTGGACAATATTTTTATGAATGCTGTTCTTATGGACCTCAAAGGTCACCATTATGTTTGTTGGGCAGTCAGTGTCCTCAGTTGTGGGTTTTTCCAAACAGAAAACAACATGATTTTTAAAAAGTAAAAATACTGGGAGGAAATGTCTGACCGAGGACAGACAAAAGTTTAGTATCTTTACAATGTAAGAGCTCGTTGGATTATGTAAGAAAAACATCAATACCCTGATATGGAAATAAACAAAGGGTACGAACACCGCTCATACCAGAGAAAGACACATACCCACTGAACACCAAGAAAGACATCTTCTGGGGCCAGCAGGTGGTGTAGTGGTTAAGTCACTGGATGCCCATATAGACAACTGTGGTTCAAATCCCAGATTCAGTAGTTTGAAACTCAAGCCAGGCACATGTGTATGCGTGTCCCAAATCCCAGGAGAATGGAGGAGAAGGGATTGCAGCGTGGCCAACCCTCACTGGGGAATAATTTCTCACTTTCCCTCTCTCTGTTTCTCTCTGGTGAGTGGTGGCTTCTGACAAAACCCTAAAAAGAAAAAGAAAAAAAAAAAGAAGACATCTTTTTTCCTTTATTCATTAAAGGCATTAAGTTATGACCAAGGTGGCTTTATTCCCACAAAATAGGAAAAATGTTAAAAAAAAAAAAAAAAGAATTGCTAGGAGAGGTGAAGTTTCTCGTGGAAGTGATAACACTCCACCACAGACACAGCTGCATAGCCAGGTCCAAACGCAGACAGGTTGTAAGGCAATCTAATGATATGTACCTAAAAGTCAAATCAAGATAAATGATCCCGGCATCTCACTAATGTGAATTTCTCCCGAGGAAATTATTCAGTGGAGAGAAAATGTCAAATGAACAAAGATGCTGTGAAGACATTTGAGAAGTGGGGTACACGTCCGTCAGCGGCCAGTGGTGGAGCAAGCTGCAATGCTTCCCCGTCAAATACCCTGCAGTGCTCTAAAGGGCAGCGTGTTCTAGAGGGTGGGCATGCCATGTGGAACAACGTTTATGGCCTATTTTCAACTTTGTAAAAAGGAGAACAAAAGGCCATTTACAGTAGGAGAGAAACTATGTCCATGCCACGTGCCTTGTGTGATACAAGTAAGGCCTCCATGCGGAGGGCATCTCGAGCAGTGGGCTGACCTCACAGAGGGAGGCCTGGGAGTTCCATCCCTCAGTCACAAAAGGTCACCCCAGAGCAGTAGCAACAGGGGACGGGCTTTGACAGGTCCTGAAAAGCAGGCCTGAGGTTCAAGGAGATTGTAGCAGATTGTAGCTCTGTTCAGAGAAGAGCCTTCTGGGGCTAGCAGGTGCTGTAGTGGTTAAGGCACCGGACTCCCACATGGCCAACCACGGTTTGAGTCCTGGACCTGTCAGCTTGAAAATCACACCAAGTGTAAATACATGCATGCCCAAAATCCCAAGAGAAGAATGGAGAAGGGACTGTGGCATAGCCATTCCGCCCAGAGGGTGATTTCTCATTTTCCCTTCTCTCTATCTCTCTACAGCATGCGTACATTTGTTTGTTTGTGTGTTTGTTTTTTAAAGAGAGAGAGAGAGAGAGACAGAGACAGAGAGAGAAAGACCCTTTTTGTGGCCAAAGCTTTCTCACAGCGATCTGGCTGGCTTTTGAGGTACTGAGCAACCTGGGCCTGGAGGTCCACAAGCGAAGGCTGGCGGAGAATTGCATGAGCGAGGCTGGGCAGCTGGATTAGACAGCACCGAGGGTGGTTAAAATCACGCACCTACTCACACCAGCCCTTCTGGCCTGTGATCCCTTAAAGGAGACACAGAGTAAGCCCATTTGTTCATGGAACACAGGAAAGGAAAGAGGGAGAGAAAGAAGGAAGGGGAGGAGGGGAGGGAACGAGGGAGGATGGGGAGGCAAGGCCTGTCACGTGCTGAGCAGGGATCTAATCCCTTTGTAAACACTGTCAGAAACTTGTCTTCCTAATTGAAAAACCCATGTGGGCTGGTTAATCCAGTCCATGTTAATGAGAACGGAACACATTAAAGCAGATATTGACTCCTGTAGTCACAGTGCCAAGGCCAGGACACCAGGGGATATATTGGCAAAAGTGAGGCTGGGGTCAGTCTTGGCCCCTTGGAGAGCATCTTATTGCTCTTTGGCTTCAACTACCCCACACAGATCCAGCCACACAGCAAGGGGCTAGAAGATTTTCATGGGATAAGTACCACTTCCATGGCTGGGATCATTGTCCCCCTTAGGTGGAAGAAAGTGGCTTTAAAAATAGATACTTAAGAGGGCTGGCAGGTAGTGTGGTTAAGAGCACTGGACTCCTACGTGGGCAACCATGGTTCAAGTCCTAGACCTGGTGGCTTACTTTCTCTTTTCCTTTTCTCTCTCACTCTCTCTTGTTCTGTCCTTCTCTGGTCAAATTAAAATAAATAAATAAGTAAATAAAGTTAAATAAAGTAATTCTTTTTTAAAAAAGTGCTTAGATAAGAAAACATTCACTCAAGCAAGTATTACAAAGAGCAAATCCATTCATAGGACTTTTTTTTTTTTTTGGTCTGTTTGATGACTTTGAAGAAATCATTACCAAGTCTTTGGGGAGGCTGTGGGTAAGGCTATGCTTAACCAATTCTTGGCTCCTGCTTGTGACATTTATGACATTTAACCATTCGGACAAAAGGTTAATGCTTTTATCTTCAGCCTGCTCTTTGCAAAGACTCTTGTCATACATGCAATCAATTATGAGGTCGTAAAGTGCTGTGGCCATGGGTCTGGACCCTGGAGTCATGCAGGCTTTGTTCGGCTTTGCTGTCTCTCACCTGGACCTCACGACAGTGGTGCATATATTTCCCTGCCCCAATTTCCCCCTCCCCGGTCCATCTTCCACACAGACAACAAGAATGTCCTTTGTTTGTTTTATTTTTCCTCAAAGGAATTATATATTTTATTTTATTTATTATTATTTAATTTGTTATAGGGGATATAAGCTCACCAGAGAGACACAAAGAGAGAGAAAGAGAAAGAGAAGAGAAAGTGAGAAAGCAAGCCATCAGGTCCAGGATTTGAACCATGGTCAGGCATATGGAAGTCCAGCATCTTAACCACCATGCCACTGACGCTCGGAATGTCCTTTCTAATTTACAGCTCTGATCATGTCTTGTTCTTACTTAAAGAATTGCCATGTTTATATCACCTGCTACATAAAGTCTTTTGTTTAAGAATTATTTTAGTTTATTCACTGTCATTATTTAATTAAAAAAATTTTTTTTAAAGTTGACCAGAGAGAGAGAGAGGAAAGGCAAGAAAGCAAGCTGCCAGATCCGGGACCTGAATTGCAGAAGCCACGTAGGAGTCCAGCCACCCTAACCACCATGCCACTTACTGGCCCCAATAAAATCTTTGATCAATGGGAAGCAGAAGTCAATGGACAAATTCCCCACCTGTCCCCAAGGCAGCAAGAGAGAGTGATACTGCTTCAATGTCCCACAGGACCAGCATTGAGGGGCACCTAGCAGTGGTCAGTCAGAAACCTCCCCAGTAAGGCCCTCCCTGCTTCCTTATGCCCTCCCAGGCCACCTATACATAGGCCAGTCAGGGTAGGGTTGGAGACACTGCCCTGCAGCTCTGCCCCACTAAGCCATCTTTCACATCACCAAGCAAAGAGTTCATCCTCTTGCTTGCTGATGTGAAGGTGGAGTGACCCCCAGGCCCAGGGTCCTGCATGAATGAGAAGGTGGGATGCAAGGCAGAGTTTCCCCCACGGATAACCCCCAGGCCTTCAGGTTTTTATAGAAGCAGAGGAATACCAAAAGGCTCATCTTTTTTTTTTTTAAAAGAGATTTTTGTCATAGGGCACATGTGCTCACCAGAGAGAGAAAGACAGAGAGACAGAAAGTAAGAAATCACCACCCAGAGGGGATGGCCACACCACAATCTTTTCTCCTCCATTCTCCTCTCGGGATTTTGGGCACACTCGTGTGCACACACACATGTGCCTGGTGTGAGTTATAAACCACCAAGTCCGGGACTCAAACTGCATTCAACTGTGTGGGAGTCCAGATATGTAACCATCACACATACAGATATGTAACCATCTCCTGGACCCAAAAGGCTCACCTTCATGTTCATTTTCTCTGGCATCTGCTCCTTTCCCCCCACTCCTAACTACCACCACCCTAAATTCCCACTACCATAAGTTCTAGTCATTGACCTACTAAGTCAAAGTGACTTCACCCTCAGGGCTGAACTCAAACTAGGCCCACACACTTGGCATTTGGTATAACACATAGTCATCTGGTTTGAAGAATTTTGAAAAAATATCATATTAGCCCTGTTGTGCTGTAAAACACTTCTCAGTTCACAAATCTCTCATGTAAGTTATCTCATTTAACACATACTGCAACTCTGAGTGGCAGATGTTACTGCGTCTGCTCTACAGATGAGGCGTTCAGGCTCGCAGGGAAAGGGGCCCACCAAGGTTTCTCAGAGGCTCCTGTAGAGCTGGGATCCAGGGATGCAACTCCAACTTAACTGAGCACTTCTTGAAGTCTGATCCCGGCATCCATGCAATCTTTCCTCTCGCAGAAGAGAGAACTGAGGCAGAGGGGCCAAGGAATTGACTATATCCCAAAGAGACTGATGGTGGGGCTGAATCTATCCAAAGCCATCTGGCTGAACATCTAGCTCTCTTTCTCCCACATCCCAGCTGCCTTTCTGAGGCAGCCTTGAAGACACTAAGTTGAAGTTACTCTTTGACCTTGGCAGTCATTCTTCATTGGATCCCAGGAGCAGGGTCTTCTAGATCATTATTTAGAATGTGATAGGATGTGAGCATTGAACCAGACAACAGCTGTCATGTGAATCAAGTGACTCAATTGTCCTTGAGAAATGTGTGTCCTTTGGGAGCAACCCCTGACCCTTCCTGATCCTGACTAAGACAACTAACAGGAAAGCCGTGTGCAGCCTGGAGGCTGGTGGTAAAGAGGAGAGTTTTAAACCGTGGATGGAGCAGCCACCCAATTCCAGCTCCAGCGAAGTGGAGGGCTTGCCAAAAAGAGCAGGGCGTTGCACACCTTTGAATTGTATTTTGCAGACTGCTTTGAAATCCTGGGGTGACATAGCAAAAAGACATACTCAGTTATTTATTCATTCACTTACTTGTTTATTCACAAACATTTCTTGAGAACCTACGCCATGAGGACCAGCAGATGGCATAATGATTATATCACTGGACTCTCACATAGTTGCTCATGTTCAAGTCCCAGACCTGGCACCTTAAAACTCATGCCAGACGTGTGTGTGTGTGTGCCCAAGATCCCGAGAGGAGAAAGGAGGAGAAGGGACTGTGGTGAGGCCATTTCTCCTGAGGAGTGATTTCTTGCTGTGTCTCTGTATCTCTCTGTCCGTCTGGTGAGCACGCTCACCCTATAGCAAAAATCTCTCTTTGAAAAAAAAGAACCTACACCATGGCAGATGCCAGGGATCCACCCCACCCACCCACCCCACACCCCCCAACAAGTGAGACATAGCCCTTACCCTCTGGCCTCAGTCTAGTGGGAAGATAGACTGCGAAACCGTAAGAGCCTTTCTTATACAACTCCTACCATTACCACATGAAGGAACTGAAGTGTAGGGATGGAGGATCTCTTCTCTTTTCAAAGAGAAGATCTACTACAATTTTGTATTCAAGCCAGAGACCTCATCATGGCATTTTTTCCAGGAGGCTGAAGGGGTTGAGATTTCTGTGTTCCCCAAGGCAAGCTGTAAGAGTGTTCCTTTGACAAGATAGTAAAACATCTGTGTTTACAAGAGAGATAAGGAGGAAGCTGGCAGCTGAGGGCCTATGTGGCTGCCTCCTGAAGGTCTTGCCTCACGTGATACAGTTGCAGTTGGAAACATCCAGAGGCCTGCAGCCTGAGCTTGGCCCACAGCTGTGGGCCCTGTTCTTTTTCTTCTGCTTCTGGGTCTCCCATCTTGGCGTGTGCTGGCAGACCCTGGCATGAGGTCTAGCCTGGACTCACTCTCATTGAGTGACTGTTTGATGAACGGATTTCATCTCATCTGTGCCCTTCCCCAACCAACACTCAGCTTACAGAAATCAGAGCATTTCTTTCTTCCTGTTAGTTTGCTATAGGGTACATGTGCTTGCCAGAAAGAGCGAGAAAGTGAAAAAAACCACCCCCAGGAAAGGGCCATTCCACAATTCCTTCTCCATTCTCCTCTCAGGATTTTGGGCATGCGCGCACACATGTTCACTGTGATTTTAAGCTGCCAGGTCTGGAACACAAACTGTGCAGTCGGTCATGTGGGATCCAGCCATGTTAACCTCCACACTATCTGCTGGCCCAGATCAGGGCATTTCTTAACTCTGCTCTTTCCCACTTCCTGGAAGGTCGCATGAAGCTCCTTACCCTCAGATTCAAGGCTTTTCTCTACAGCCCACCTGGCCAGCCTCCTCTCCAACATTCATGTCAGGAAAAACCCAGATCAAAGTTATTGTTGTTTCTTTCCTCTGAGCTTTTGTTCATACTGTTCCCTCTGGCTGGTATGTTCTTCCCCACCCCTTTGCTGCCTGTCCTTTAAGATCTGTCCTCTTCTTTGTCTAGGAAGATAAAATTGGTGCCTCCTCTTTAAGCATCCCTGGAGACCAGTACTTACCAGAGTGGACTATATTCATGTTTTTCTGCACCTATTGACTCTATTGGGTTTTAAGGGCCCTGAGAGCAGGGCAGCATCAGAAGAGCTCAGGGCCTGCTGGGCATTTCCTGAGCCCAGCACGGTGCCCCACCAGGAGAGGTGGCCAGGGAATATTCAGTGAATCTGAATATACATGGAGAGACTTTGCATATGGGCAGCTTCCTCCCTTCCATTTGCAAGTGAATCCCACAGTTCTGAGACAAGCCTGGCAGAAGGTGTGGCTTTTTTCCCTACAGGAAATTGGGCCAGGAACCCAGATTCTTTCCACCAGCCTTTCTTTTCTCTGGCAAGCTGGTGGAGGGGGAGAACCAGAGCTCACCCTCCTGGGTGTGTCCCTGTCCTTGCAAATGCGCTCAGATAAAACCAGTGGTGAGTGGGGCAGAGAGGCCACCTGTGCACAGCCAGTGAGGTGGGGTTGGGGACACTGCCCCGCAGCCCTGCCCCACTGGACCCACCCTGGCAGTGAGGGGTTCAGGGCATTGGCCTCTTACTTGGTGATGTGAAGGTGGCCCAGGGCATTGCATGGATAAGAGGGTGGAAGGCAAGGGAACCAGCAGTTAGCGTAATGGCTATGTCACTGGACTCCCATGTAGTCGACCATGGTTCATGTCCTGGATCCAATGACTTAAAACTCACACCGGGCGAGTGTGCGTGCGTGCCCAAGATCCCTAGAGGAGAATGGAGGAGAAGGGATGCGGCATGACCATCCCCCCTGGGGGGTGATTTCTCGTTTTCTGTCTCTATGTCTCTCTCTGTCTGGTGAGTGCACGTGACCTACAGCGAAAACCTCTCCCAAAAAAAAAAAGAGGATGGAAGGCAAGAGCCTCCCCACAGATAATCCACAGGCCTTCAGGTTTTTACGGAAGCAGAGGAATACCAAAAGGTCCACGAGGGTTACTGTAGCCTGGGGCCATCTTTGGTTCATGTGTTGGTTCAGCACCTATTTCAGGTCCTTGTGCAGCAGGCACCCAGCTCAGCCCCGACACCGACCCTACTACCTTCCATTAGTTTGCTGGATGCAGTGTCTTCTGGAAATGGAAATGGTGATTCACCCTCACCACTTACCTCTGCCTACCCCCACTACTACCAAGCAGGGGGCAGATGAGGTCTATGTAAAAGGTCTGGATCAGGGTTCTGGGGAAGGGGCTTCAGATTTAAGTAAGACATGTACAGCATCTCTCAGAAACTGAGGGCTGGCTCAGGTATGTCCAAGAGCTTTCCCTTCAAGACGGATGAAGACTTCATAAGGAGACTACAAACCGAAGAACCCTTTGGACCACGCCAGTCTCCTCTTCAAACCATCCCTGTATTCCTCAGTGCCCCAGAATAGGGCCTCAGCGCCTTAAGCAGGTATTCAAGACTCATCAACAATCCCCAACCTTCCTCGTGCAGTCAATGGGCACCCTTCACCACCTGAGCCCCTCTCCCCCTCTGGACGAGCAGACACCACTGAGAAGCAGTTTCAGAGCTGATGTCCTGGGGTGATTCTTTGTTCAGTAGGAAGCAGAGCCAGTGGATAAATTCTCCCCCTGGCCCCAGACAGCAGGAGAGGTATGACACTGCTTCAGTGTCCCACTGGACCAGCAATGAGGGGCACCAGCAGTGGCCAGTCAGAAACATCCCTGGGGGGGCCTCCCTGCTTTCTTCTCCCCTCCGTGTTCCTGCTCTTTGGAGCTGACTCTCTGCTGCTTTCTCAAGAATCCAGGCTAGACACCTTCTCTCCACCTATCAGAAAGTTCCTCCTCCTTCAGCTCACGGTGCCTTCCCCCAGGTCATATAACATGCTTACTAGCCTGAACAGTAGGTGTGGGTCCTGGACCCAACTCTGGTGGCTCCCTGGACTCGAAGAGGTTGTTGAGGAGTAAGGACACCACGAGGCAGCTTGTTCAGCACCATTGCACTCCTGTTCTTCCTGGAGAGTAACTGCCATGTTCTCTGGATCCCCACACTCCTATGCAGTGAGACATCTCGATGTACCTGTCGGGTGTACTCCAGTGAGATCTGGCAAATGCAGTGAGTCCACAGCTGCCTTCCTTCCTGCCTCCTTTGGCTGTTCCTTGTTTGTCTGTTTATGATAGAGAGCATGTGCACGTGCCAGAGAGAGAGACTCAGCAGGCCTTGTAATGTAACCCCCTTTCCCCAGCTCTCCAGCTCCTCAGATGTTGGGTACATGTGCGTGTGCTCAGTGTGTTTTCAGGCTGACCCAGGGATCAGAACCCAAGGTCAGCCACGTGGCTTGCAATACTAGGATGCTACAGATTACACCACCCAGGCTGGGCCACACGTGAGGTTTCTCTGTAAAATGCTCCCATGTCCGATGTTCATTTCCCGTTGTTCATCGCGTAGCTAGCACTCTGCTCCTGCACAAACCCACGGTCACACGAAGACGTGAAAGAGACTGTTCTTCCTTCACTTGGAAGCAAATTCCCTGGCTCCATCTCTTTTCCACCAGGTGCTGGCTGTTGCCGTTCCAGATCTCCACATCGGCGAGTTCCAGGTAGTTCCATACTTGATGCAATTTCTCATCAGGCCAGAGAAATCTCTCCTCCCAGACCACAGCCAAATGAAGCAACAGGATGCTGAACATAGAGCAGCAAAAAGACTGCGTGTGTGTTCTGAGCGCAGTAGAGGTCAGAAGGAACCCCAATCCAGGGGACAGAAACCCTGGCAGTTTCTTAGGTTGTGTCCTGTGAAACTCTCCTCACCGCAGCCTCTGGAAGCAGGTGCCATCTCCCCAGTTTCCGAGGTGAGAAAAGCAAGGCTCCGAGAGATGAAGTCACCTGCCCCAGGTCACATGGCCACTGGCTGAGTCAGGCTTCCTGATGAAGTCTGGGTGACTCCCCTGTGCTACACGGTCTGCCGCTGACACGGATCTATAAGCACATCCCCTTTAGTGGCGTCCCCCTTCAAAGGCGAGAGCTGGGTGGACTCAGCCCTTACCCCAGGCCTCATGGACACAGGGCAGATGCTCAGCAAACGGTGGTGAAATCGAATTGAATTGAATTTCCACTGGAGCCCAATTGACATTTGAAAATGACGGACAGGTGATGTCCCATTAGGGCCATGGTGTGTATCACCTCGGCAGAGGCTCCTGGGGAGTCAGGCAGACAGGCAAAATGTTTTAGTCCCAGCAGGAGGTACAAGGTCAGACTCTCAGAAGGAATTAATAATATCCAAGGAATTCCTCTGGAACAGTTGGGGGGAATAAAGGTTCTTCAAAGAAGGCCTAATAGTGAATTTTCTGGATTTTCCAGCTAATTTGAAGGTACCTACTTGGAACATTTTCTTGTCAGAAAAGATTTTAAAATACATTCATTCAGTGTGACATGATAATTGGGCCTGGCTGCCTGATGAATGCCTTTTATCTATTCCCGAGCTATTGTTCACTGGGATCGAGCTGATGGGCTGGAACGGGCACTTTGTTAAATGCATAAACAGCCACTCGCGATGATTCTGGTCACGGGGTGCAGTGGGATCCCAGGGATGCAGGTGGAGGTTCATAAGGATAGTGTCCGAAAAGGAAGGAACATTCGAGGTAAGCACTCCCGAGGAGATGGAGGCCCAGGGAGGAGCCAATCTCCTGCAGCATGGAGGTGGCAGAGGTGGCACTTGGACCTGGGTGTCCTGACCCAGACGCCGAGCCCCACTCTCCACCTTTCCAGGACCCTGTGTAAGAGACACAGCAATGGACCCCGTCTGTCCCTGCAAAGCCATTCCGCTCCACTTGAGCCCTGACTTGGAACACTCTCCCACACTCTCCCAGGGTGGCTGTCAGGTGGGATGCATTTCTGACAGCTGACTTCCCAGCTAGGCAATGTTGTTATCGAATCAGCTTTTTTTATAGGCCCTTTTCTCTCTTTGTTTCATGTTTTCCTTTATTTTAATGCCTTTGTTTTATCAAAGGCAAATTTTCAGTCCTGGCCAGCTGATAATTATTTGCAAAAGCTCCATGTTTCTTGATCACCCTTTCTGAGTGGGGAGGGCTTGTTTGGACTTAATAGTCTTTGATTTTACATAATTTTTTAGTTTTTTTTTTTTTTACTTTGCTATTGAAATTCCTCCAGATTTTTTTTTTTAATTAAGATCTCTTAGGGTATCTCTGATTCTTCCATATGTTAATAAGGTTTTTGCAAAACTGTGGCTTGGGTTTTTGCTTTGTCAGGGCATGGCTACTGTTTTCCTCTTAAAAGACTTAGTGTATTATCTGAACAGCCTTTCATTAACATTTAACGAATAAAACAGTTCCATCGGGACTCTGAAATTGACATTTCCATTGTTTTCCTTCGGAAACACCACAATATTAATCATCCCTCAAGGAACAACATTTTCTGTAAGAGTGAGCTACCAAAAGGCCAGGCTAAGGACACATGCATGTGCACATGTGTTCGTGTTTTGATGTGTGTGTGTGTCTGTGTTTTCACGCTTCCCTCTTTGTGTCTGAGTGTGTATTTATGACACTGTACATATGGCTGTGTTTGTCTGCCAGTGTATAATTGGCGCTGTGCATGTCTGGGTGAATGGTGTGTGGGTGGGTGGGTGTGTATGTACACACGTGCACACGGCAGATGGATGAGTTTGTGAGGATCTGTGTGTATATCTGAGCGTAGTTACTGTATATGTGGATATGTGTAATTGTGTGTGTGTGTGTGTGTTTTAGAGCCATGTGACTATGAGAGTATGTTCATGAGACTATGTTTGCATGCACATGTGCAGGTGCATATACATACGTAAAGAGATGTATCTATCCATGTGTGGGTGTGGGTGTTATTTATGTCTATGTGTCTGAATGTAAGCACACATGTATATATATGTCTTTGTCCGTGTTTCTTTACCGGGGTGTTCACAACGAGTTGCTAGGATTGCTGTTCAGACGCCTATAAACATGTACGCAGCACCCCCCAGTGGCCATCTATGGGAACCATCTCCCCAAAGGAAACAAAACGGGATGCTGGCTTGTCATCACACGCCGTATGAAGTTTCTGGGAGAGTCTAGGAGTAAACAAGGATGGCTATACTCCCGAAACTGGTACACATTTCACGAAGACGCTGCACAAGGAGTCCAGCCCCCAAAGCTGCCTCATGGTGCGAGGGTGGACAGACTCCTTCTCTGGCATGGAGGCCAGATCGCTGGGTTTCCTTTGATCAGTGGGCCAGGCTCACCCTTACTCAGAATGTCCACAGTTGCTGCGGGCCTGCATGTTCTGTCAGGCCCAGTCTGGGCATGTGTCCAGCTCCTGCCCTTCCCGGACCACCCCAAACACCACTGCTCCAGAAGTTAGGACCCCTGCCCTGGAGATGCAGTGCTGTCCTTCATTGCTGTTGTAACACAGTGACACGAACGAAGTGGTTCCATGGTCAGAAGTCTAGAATGGGTCGTCAGGGCTGGATCTTCCGGGGGAACCTATGTCTTTGCCTTTCCCAGCTGTTAGAGGCTGCCTGCTCCCCATGGCTCCACCCTCTGCCTCCGATGTCACACCTTCTCCGACTTCCCAACTCTCTCCTTCCCTTACATGGACCCTTAGGACTAAGTCAGTCCTGACAGCCCAGGAAAAACGCCCCATCTCAAAATGCTTTACTGGATGGCCTCTCACAGTCTCTTCAGCCATGTAAGGCAGCATTCACAGGTCCTGGGGATCAGGATGTGAGCACTGGGGCGTTCGCATTGGGCCTATCACAGAAGCCCACCCCAGGGTCCTTCATCTGCTCAACCAGGTCTGTGTGTGTCGGGAGAGTCAGGGTCTGAACACAAGGTGCCATTTACGAACGTTTAGCCTGATAGCGCGCTAAACTTTTTAGGGACTCTTGTTTGACCCTTTAACGTTTTTCTGAGATAAATTCTGTTATTACACTATAACCAAGGCCTCACTGTAAAGATACATGTGACTGAGAGGAGCGTCGATCACAGCGCCCTGGTAGTCCAACAGAAGAGCCTGGAAGGCTACGTGGGATTCACCGATCTCCCGAATCAAGTGTACAGGGAGTCGGTGAAGAGAGGGTTTGATTCACACTTACGGTAGTAGGTGAATCTGGATGGGGAAAGTTCACATCAATCAACACACTATTCCTCACACATCTGTACTCTCCAGGGCTTCCAGGTCCTCCCCATAGAATAAAAAAGACTACAGGTGGAGCAGTCTGAAGTGTTAATCGAAGAAGGTGGGGTTCAGTTGCTCACTATAGTGGGCACCCCAGGATTTGGAGATGCAGTGGATAATAGTAACTGCTGGCAGCCTGTCATTGACTAATTGCTAGTAAATTTGAGGACTACCTAAACAGAGTCATGAGTGAAGCGCCATCAGATACCCGATAGCAGGATGCAGTGTTGTCTACACTTCCTTGCTCCTTCAGGACCCGGACTTAAACCATTGGCTATTGAATGTATGAAGCATTTACATGAAAAAGTGGATATCATCCCACTTATTGCCAAAGCAGACACGCTCATGCCAGAGGAATCCCAACAGTTTCAAAAACAGTTAATGAGGGCTGGCAGGTGGCTTGGTGGTTAAGGGCGCTAGACTCCCACATGGCTGACCACGGTTCAAGTTCTGAACCTGGCAGCTTTCTCTCTCTCACTCTGTCCTTCCTCTCTGGTCAAATTAAAATAAATACATAAATAAATAAAAACAGTAAAATAAACAAATTCTTTTTTTTTTTTTTTTTTTTTTGAGACTTTTTGCTATAGGGCACGTGCGCTCGCCAAAAAGACAGAGAAAGACAGAGAGACAGAAAGCGAGAAATCACCCCCCAGGGGTGATGGCCACACCGCAATCCCTTCTCTTCCATTCTCCTCTTGGGATCTTGGGCACGCACGCACACGTGCCCGGTGTGAGTTTTAGCCACTGGGTCCGAGACTCGAACCGCGGTTGACTACATGGAAATCCAGCGACATAGCCATTATGCTAACTTCTGGTTCCAAGAATTCTTTAAAAAAAAGATAATGAAAGAAATCCAAGAACATAAAATTAAAATATATGAATTTCCAGAAACAGATAATGAAGAAGAAAATAAGCTTATTAAAAAGATAAAGGACTGTTTACCTCTTGCCGTGGTAGGTAGCAACACTATCATCGAAGTAAATGGCAAAAGGGTCTGAGGAAGGCACACGCCTGGTGTGTTGTGGAAGCTGAAAATGGTGAGCGCTGTGACCTACCATTCTTAGAAACGTGTGGATAAGGACACATGCAGGACGTGAAAGATGTCCCTAACAACCTGCACTATGACAACTGTAGGAGTGGGAAGCTGGCGGCCATGACTTACAACAGCGTGGATCACAAGAACAAAGAGCAGCTCACCAAGAGCCCTCAGGCCCAGATGGAGGAAGAGAGAAGGGAGCACGTGGCTAGGAGGAAGATGGAGATGGAGCAGGTGTTGGAGATGACGGTGAAGGAGAAGGTGCGAAGCCCAAGGACTCGGAGGCCGAGCTCCAGCAGGAGCTCCAGCGGCACCACAAGCAGATGAAAACGAATCTAAAAGCACGGCACAAAGAATTAGAGGAAAAACACCAGCAGTTTGAGGACGAGAAGGCAAACTGGGAAGCTCGTCCCGCATTTTAGAGCAGCAGAACTGTTTGAGTACTTGGAGAAGAACAAGAAGAAAGGGAAGATCTTTTAAATTCTCCATTGACCACCAGTTACATATTTGTTGCCAATACGCCAGCTTGGACATCAGTGTTGGTTGTGTTTGTCTGACCAATTAGCACCAGGGCTATCCATAATGATGGATTTAACAGCATGATGAAAATTATTTTTTGTAGCTCTTTTTTTTTTAAGAATTATTTATTTAATTTAATTTATTCATTCATTTATTTTAATTTGACCAGAGAGAGAGAAAGCAAGAAAGCAAGCCACCAGGTCCGGGACTCAAACCACAGTCAACCATGTGACCATGGTGATTAAAGGCACAGGGACTCCAGTGCCTTTAATAACCATGCATCTACTGGCCCTTTTTTTGAGGTTCTTGATGGAGATTAAGATGCCTTGAATTGTCTAGGGTGTTGTGTACTTAGTAACAACTCTAAGTATCTTTCCTACATTTTTCTTTTATTTTTTCACTAAACAGATGTCTTCAATTTAATGCAAGAGACCATTTTACTGTTGTACAATCATGTTCTGGTGGTTTGATTATTTACAGGATATTCCAAAATAAAAGGACTCTGGAAGCTTTTCATGGAGGATACATTGCCATAATATGATGCAAACTCTGCTTCTCTGTGGGAGCTAGAATACAGAGGTTTCACTCAACATAGCCTAAACAGTGATGGAATTTGGTCTAACACAGTTGACCCTATTTTCTGACACTTCCATTGTTTAAAAGTACACATGGAAAAAACCTATATGCTAACAGTGTACCTAGAGCTTTGTATAACAACATTTTTTGTTTGTTTTGGATTCTCTCTTTTTTTTTTTTTTTTGGCGTGTGTGTTCGCCAGAAAGACAGAGAGACAGAGAGATAGAAAGTGAGAAATCACCCCAGTGGGGATGGCCATGCCGCAATCCCTTCTACACCATTCTCCTCTTGGGATCTTGGGCACACATGCACACATGCATGGCGTGAGTTTAAGCCACTGGTCCAGGACTCGAACTATGGTCGACTACATGGGAGTCCAGCGGCATAGCCATTATGCCAACTGCTGGTCTCATTTTGGATTCTTTAAATGTATATTATTTTCATTTAGTGCCCTTTAGCCAGAATCTCAATACTGCTTCATTTTTAAAAAACGAATTATTTATTTAATTTAATTTATTTGTTATTATTATTCCATTTGACCAGAGAGAGAGGAGAGTGAGAAACCAAGCCACCAGGTCCAGGACTTGAATCATGGTCAGCCATGAGGGAGCCCAGCACCTAAACCAACATGCCACTTGCCAGCCCCACTGCTTCATTTTTTTAAAAATTATTTTATTTTAACTTTATTTATTTATTTACTTATTTTATTTTGACCAGAGAGGGACAGAATGAGAATGAGAACGAGAGAGAGAGAGAGAAAGAAAGAAGGCAAGCAACAAGGTCTGGGACTCGAACCAGGGTAAGCCATGTGAGAGTCCAGCATCCTTAACCACCACACCACCTGCTGGCCCCCCCAAATGTTCTTTTTTTTTTTTTTTTTTTGGAGAGGTTTTTTCTATAGGGCTTTTTCTATAGGGCGCATGCGCTTGCCATACAGATAGAGAGAGACAGAGAGACAGAAAGCGAGAAATCACCCCCCAGGGGGGATGACCACACCGCAATCCCTTCTCCTCCATTCTCCTCTCGGGATCTTGGGCACACATGCACACGTGCCCGGTGGGAGTTTAAGCCACCGGGCCTGGGACTCGAACCACGGTCAACTACGTGGGAGTCCAGTAACATAGCCATTATGCTAACTGCTGGTCCCCCACAAATGTTCTTTTTATTAGTAGTATTGTTTTTAATTTGCTACATGCACTTGCTGGAGAGCAACAGAGAGAGAGTGAAGCCTAAATAACTTGCCCAAAGGCGAACAGCTGAAGAGTGGACAGATTTTGAAGCCAAAATTGTCAAGCTTCAAAACCATGTTCTTTTTCAAGGAACACTACCAGAAGGGCCACATCCCCATTTCCCAGATGAGAAAACTGAAACCTTAAAGACAGGCACATGATGATAATTTGACATAATGAAATGCCCTGAGAAAAATGTGTTCACGTGTCCTTTTAAGGACTGTTGCTAAAGGTGAACCAAGAATTAGTGGGTGTAAAGAGTTTTCTAAAGTCAGACATATTGAGGCTTAATTTACATAGAGTGAAATGTAGGTGTACAGGTCTATGACACCTATGACTCTTACAACCACAACCACAATCAAGAACTAGCATAGTTCCATCACCCACAAATGGTACTTCTGCCTCTTTTTTTTTTTTTTTTTTTGTAGAGGCTTTTGCTATAGGGTACGTGCGCTCACCAGGAAGACAGAGAGAGACAGAGAGACAGAAAGCGAGAAATCACCCCCCAGGGGGTTGGCCATGCTGCAATCCCTTCTCCATTCTCCTCTCAGGATCTTGAGTGGGCACGCACGCACACATGCCCGGCGTGAATTAAAGCCACCGGATCCGGGACTTGAACCATGATCGACTACATGGGAGTTCAGCGACATAGCCATTACACTAACTGCTGGTCCCACTTCTGCTTCTTTGTTATCAAACTCCCCCTCCACCCTATTTCCTATAACTGTAGTATATCTTGCATCCCTTTAGTTTTGCCTTTTCCAGAATCTTATAACTGAATGACTTTCTAAATGGTCTTTAAAAACATTTATTTAATTTTATTATTTTGATTATTTATCTTTTAATTTGACCAGAGGAAGACAAAGAGAGAGAAAAGCAAGCCACCAGGTCTGGGACCTGAACTATGGTCAGCCATGTGGGAGTTCAGCACCTTAACCACCATGCCACGTGCTGCCTCCCCAAATGTTCTTTTCATTAGTAGTATTATTTTTAATTTGCTACATGCGCTTGCTGGAGAGAAACAGAGGGAGAGTGAAAGTGAGAAATCACCCAGAGGGCCGTGCCATAATCTCTTCTCCTCCATTCTCCTCTCAAGATTTTGGGCACTCATGCACATGCACCTGACAAGTCACAGATATGGAGACTTGAAAATCATGCCTGGCACGTGTGTACGCATGCCCAAAATCTTGAGAGGAGAATGGAGAAGGGATTGTGGCATAGCCATACCCCCTAGGGGGTGATTTCTTACTTTCCCCCTCTCTGTCTCTCTCCAGTGAGAACACGCACTGTATGGCAAAATCCTTAAAAACAAAACAAAACACCCTCATTCTATCCCTTTGAATCACCCTTTCTCCTCATCTTGGCAATTAATGATCTGTTTTCTATTCCTACCATTTGGCCTTTTCCAGAATATCATTTAAGTAGAATCATACAGTATGTAGCCTTTTGAGTCTTCCTTCTTTCACTTACTATAATCCTTCTGAGATTTATTCACGTCATTACGTGCATCAGTGCTTCATGCCTTTTTATGGCTGAATGGTTTTCAGTGTATGAATGTCCCAGTTTGTTTATTCATTCACCAGTTGAAAGGCATTTAGGTTATTTCCCAGTGTGACCATTGTGAATTATTCTTTGTACATAGTGCTGGATTTGCTTTGGTAATATTTTGTTGAGGATTTTTATATCTATATTCATGAGGAAGTTTAAACTGTAATGTTCCCTTTTTTTGGAATGTCTCTGTCCCCCTTTCGGATTGGGGAAATGCTGGCTTTATAAAATGATTCAGAAGTGGTTCCTCTTCTACTTTCTATGAAAGTTTGTGCAGAATCAGTATTATTTCTTCTTTAAGTCGCGTGGTATTAGAACTCACCAGTGAAGGCATCTGAGTCTGGAGTTTTCTTTGTTAGAAGGTTTTCAATTTTGAATTCAATCTGTTTAATAGCTATAGGACTATTCCTGTTATCTACTTCTTCTTGAGTGAAGTTTTGTAGTTTGGGGCTTCCAAAGAATGTGTTCATTTCATCTAAGTTATTAAACTTACTGTTATACAATTGAAGAGATGTCAGTGCTGAAAGAACCAAACACATAAATACATGACTAACCAGAAAGGGCGGTAGAGAACAAAGAATAGAAGTCCTAGGTAAGAAAATTATTGGAAATTCATGAAAAATCCTATGCTTTTAAGAAATGAGACAGTTTATTGAAAGTATAATTATCCACAAAGCTGTAAAGCAAAGTTGTTAATACAAAAAAATTGGAAGCCACATAAATGTCAAAGAAAGTGAATATGGTATACTCACTCGATAAAATATATATTATTTATACAGCGTAAAAATATGCATAGCAAAATCTAGAAAGCAATACACCAAAATGTTAATGGTTATTTTTTTGAGGTTTTGAGTCTCTGGAACCCTTTTTTTCTTCTTTTCTATAGCCTTCAAATTTTCTGTGTAATTTTGCATTTAATGGTGGAAAACCAGTTATGAAATAAAAAACATTTCCATCCTCCACTAGTAAGACACAGCTAGAGTTCCTACCAAATACAGGAGCCCCTCAAAAACGTACTTATGGTGGGCTGGCAGGTGGTGTAGTTAAGGCGCCAGAGTCCCACTTGGTTACCATGGTTCGAGTCCTGTACCTGTGAGCTTACTTTCTCATTCTCCCTCTCTCTCTTTCTCTGTCTCTCTCATAAAACTGAAGAAGAATAATAAACATAACAAAATAAATAAGTGGTTTTTTTAGAGAGATTTTTGATATAGGGCACCTGTGCCCGCTGGAGAGACAGAGAGACAGAAAGTAAGAAATCACTCCCCAGAGGGGATGACCACGCTGCAATCCCTCCTCCATTCTCCACTTGGGATCTTCGGCACGCACGCACATATGCCCGGTGTAAGTTTTAAGCTGCCAGGTCCAGGACTCAAACCATGGTTGACTACCATGGAAATCCAAGGATGTAACCATTACACCATCTGTTGGTCCCAAAATAAACCTTTTAAAAACAAAAAGGTGTACTAACGGGAGCCAGAAGGTGGCGCCCAGTAAAATTCCACCCTGCAGAGGCTGACCCACGTTGGAGGATTCCAGGTTCGCACCTAAGGACCTCCCTGAGGATAGAGGTGAAGGGACAGCAACGCAGTAATGTACAAATACCTGGGATTTGAAGGCAGTTGCCTTCGCCGTTCCTCTCTTTTAGTCGCTCACGGCCGGTCCTGCATGCTGGAGGCCTCACCACACTCTGCGTCCAGATATGCCTCCTGAGTCTGCCAGGCAGGACACGCAGTGCTGCCTCCGCTCCTCAGGACGGGACCTCACCTCTGGCCGTGACACTGTCCCATGAGCCTTTTCTGAGGCTCCCACCCCCTATGCCCACTGGCCTACCACAGGAACGGTGGCCTCACAGGTCCCTCTTTGCCTCAGAAAGAGTGCCCTGGGACCATGGGCACAGGTCCTCCTGTGGACATGGCCATGCAGGAAGAGTCTAAGAAACTGACTCCTCACAGAGGGGACTGTGAGATCTCACTGTCCTTCTACCAGGCCAGCGGGCCTCTCATGCGCACCGGGCAAGACTGTTCCAAGCCAGGGTGGAGGGCCTGCAAGATGGGGCCCTTGTCCCTGTCCTTGGGTCAGAGTAGGGAAGAGTTGGCAGTTGCAGGGATGCCCGTCTGCAGGCTCCGCCAGGCCTGACCTTCCTTGTGGGCTAACTTTCCACCAAGCATGAAGTCCACATCTCCAGGATCAGGCCATGACAGTCATGCCCTCCTGAGCTCAGTGTCCCCATTGCCATGAAGTCAGCGCTGTCTTCAGCTGGGCCTTGGCTCTGCCTGGAGGCCGACACTGACTAGGTTTTCACAGTGACCTTCCTGTCCAGGGACAAAGGCACCTAAAAGAAGCTCCCTGTCCTTTTACCTTACATACTTTTTGCGAGAGCTTGTTCCTTCTAGTGCGGGAACTGGGGGCCTTGCTCGCAGGGTGCTTGCCGATCCCCTGGGATCTGGGCAGGCTCTCCTCCTTCAGCCCTTCTGGGCAGGGTTGACAACCTAATTTGCTGGGCCCAAAATGACATAGGGCCCCTTGTTCAAGAAGCTGGGAAAAAGTGCAATTAATGGTACTAAAATATAAAGTGTTTTCTTTAAAAATATTTTTTATATTATAAACATATGCTTATATAAAATAAACATGTAACCTCTCTATATAATATCTAATTTGTTATATGTAATATAGAGATAAATAAGAATATTCTAAAATTAGAAAATATGTTTAAATATTAAAATATATTAGTATAAAATACCATAATGGTAATGGGACACATGAATAACAGGGTCCAACCTGAAGGGTCTGTGCAACCCAGCTTGAACCCATCCCATGCGGTTCCTGGAGCCCAGGTTGAAGATCCAGGAGACCTGGGTTCAATTCCTCCCTCTTTCACAGACGAGCTGTGTGACTGTGGACCGATGCCTTTGTCTCTCTGGGTCTCAAACCTCCCTGGTATTGAGGATAACAATCTCCAAACACTATTTTGTTCGTTCCTCATACCTACCTTGGGAGATTAAGTACTACTGATATCCCCATCGCAGATGGAGAAGCTGAGGCACAGAGAGGTGAAATGATATTCCCAACGTTATACATTGAGTTAGAGGCAGGGTCAAATTCAGTTCCAGGTCTGTGTGACTTCTGAGCCTGCAAAGAACCTCGATCTTGGAGGACCCTGGAGCAGAAGCAGAGGGGCAGACAGTGGGCTGGCAGGTCCCAGACAGGCTTGCCCGTCTGCGACTGGCTTGAGAAGGCAATGGCCTGGGAAACTGTGTGGGGAGAAGATGTCTTCCCTCATCAAGGTAGCTGAAGGTGAGGAGCTGGTGAGAACTGGAGAGAGGGGGGCCTGGGAAGTGGCGCTGAGCAGTGGGCAAGGGCAGAGGCAGTCCCTCTGAGAGATTTGGGACCTCACAGGCACAGAAAGGAGTTCTGGGCTGAGGTCAGCCCCTAGATGTGTCAGATGGGCACAGTGACCCAGCCAGATTCCTTTTCCTCTCTGGGTCTCAGTTTCCTCATTTGTAGAGTGAAGTGGGGGCTAGGAATTCTTCAAGGCCCTCCTGTAGATCTTCAGCCTCTGACCAAAGTTCCAGTCAAAGCAGGTGCAAAAAAGTGCTTACAGAATGGTGATGAGCAGCTGGCTGGAAATAAGCTAGTGACAGACAAGGGCGACCTGATGGAGCCACGTCCTTAGATCCAGCGCGGATTGCCTCACGCTCATTGCAAGTTTACAACCCTAATTCTCTCATGGGGGTGGTTTGCAGACATTTATTTGGAAATCTTCACAGTGATGGGGGGGAATACATCGGAAAAGTGATGTCTATTTTATAAACTGATGACAAACTTAAGCCATCTGCTGGAGGCAGTCTTGAATTTTCTAGTCAAAGAGCTATGGGGACTGCTCTTGTCTAATTTTAGCTGTTCTGTTCTTAGGAGTCTCTCCACTAGGGAGCTTGAACACAGGCAAACACTGGGAAAGTCTGTGTTTTGCTTGACCTGCAAAGGGTGTTATAAAAAATGTAGTTAATGTTTAAACACAGGGAGATTTGGAACAACGGACTCATACACAGCTTTTAGGGGATAAATGGACACACCCTCTTTGAAAAGCTGATATTATTTTCTACTAAGGATTTGGCGTACGCATGCCAAGTGACCCAGCAATTCCACTCCTGCATCTATGCCCAGCAGAAACGTATGCACACATGTACCTCAAAACATGCAAAAAAAAAAAAAATTCTTGCTATAGTACAATTTTTAATAGAATGAAACTGGGAAGAACCCCCATGCTGGTAGCAGTAGAGTAGATAAACTGATTTGTTCACACAGAGGAATTGTGTACAGCTATGAGGATGAAATAGCAGCTACGGCATGAGGGACTCTCACACGATGTTGAGCAAAAGAAACTGGATACAACGCCTTAGGATTCCTGCTTATCGGATTCTGTCAATATAAAGTCCCAAATTGGTTACACTAGTTTATGAGAGAAGTCAAGGCAACAGTTAGCTTAGGGCAGGTAGTGGCTGGGAGGGGCACCCGGAGGAATGGGGTTCCAGGGACTCAGAACACTCTCCATCTGTACGCTAGTTTCACAGATGTATTTGCTTTGTGAAAATTCCACATGCTGTACACTTAGGTGTGTATGCATTATATTTCAATTTTTTAAATTATTTTATTTAACTTTATTTGTTTATTTATTTTAATTTGACCAGAGAAGGACAGAAAGAGAGAGCTGCCAGGTCTGGGACTCAAACCATGGCTGGCCGTGTGGGAGTCCAATATCTTTAACCACCATGCCGCCTGCTGGCCCAAATTTTTAAGAGTTATTTTTATTTAACTCTATTGAGTATTATTATTATTATTTTCCAGTTTAATCAGACAGAGAGAGAGAGGGAAAGTGAGAATGCAAGCAGCCAGGTCTAGGACTTGAACTGTGGTTGCCCATGTCGAAGTTCAATGCTTCAACCACCACACCACCTGCCAGCCCCAACATTATATTTCAATTTTGAGAAATTTTAAAACAGTACTGCTAGGGACCAGCGAGTGGTATGGTGGTTAAGGCACTGGACATTCTCACATGGCTGACCACGGTTCGAGTCCTGGACCTGGTGGCTTGTTTTCTCACTTCCTCTCTTTTTCTGTGTCTCTCCCTGGTCGAATTAAAATAAATAAATGAATAAATAAAATTTAATTGTTTAATAAAAAACAGTACAACTTAAAATAAAGAGTAAGAATGAAAAAAGAAAAGAAAAGAAATTAGTTTATACCTATCCAGATTCTCTGGTTCTCTAGAACATGGAAGGGAAGCCTGAGCCTGTGACCCTGACCAGCTGTCCCCAGGAAGCACTGGTCCCTTAGAGAGGGTGTGTGATGTCTGTGGACACAGTCCTCACCACTCTCTCTTGTCTCCTGTCACTGAGGCTGAGGACTTGTTGCTGCTTATTATCTCCATTGCACATTGTTTCTCAGAGCTGAGAAGTACGTCTCTGTGTCATCACATTTATCAAAACTGGGGGCAGGAAATAGGGCAAGAGGGTCATGTGTTCTGAGAAAAAAAGAGGAGAGATGATTCTTTTTTCTCCCCAGTTGTATTGAGGTATAAATGACAAATAGAAATTGTATCTTTCTGGGCTGGCTCTGTGGCCTGGTGGTTAAGGCAGCCAGATCCCACATTACCGGCCACATGGCTCGAATCTCAACCCCAGCAGCTTGAAAAACACACTGGGCTGTGTGGGTGCACA
The DNA here is from genome assembly GCA_026018925.1 of Tupaia tana. Lineage (NCBI taxonomy): Eukaryota > Metazoa > Chordata > Mammalia > Scandentia > Tupaiidae > Tupaia > Tupaia tana. The sequence continues at coordinate 70,054,860 of JAKSZU010000013.1, forward strand.
CCTGTCCCGAACCACAGGACAGTCAAACAGGTTTCCTGAGGGAAGGAGTGAGAGACTGGACACGGAGATGACACAGTGTTACAACTCTTCAGAATCGTCTGTTTATTGTGGGCCAGGGATCGTGGTTATATACATGTTGGCGGGTCATGATTGGTTGTCCTATATGCTAATGAAGGATTATAGAAGGTGGGTTATGATTGGTTGCTTTATAGACCAATCATAAGGTGCCGAATATGCAAATCTGAGGGATTCTAGGCTCGCCAATCGGTGAGCACCATGGGTAGTGGCCAATCAGAGTATGGTTTTGAAGGTGAGATTTTGAAGGGGAGCCAATTGTGGCCTTTGGCGTTATATGATTGTTTGCTCGCTGAGAAATCGAAACCTAAAGGTTTCCTTAAAATGGCGATAGTATAAGACTCATAAAATGGCCTCCGCAGACTCGCTGTTGTGCAGTTTCCCACACACACCTTAAGTGGAGAAATGGAGGAGAAGGGACAGCAGTTTGACCATGCCCTGTTGTGGAGCTGCAGGAAGGGAAGTTTTCTCCCTCTGTCTCTTTCTCTGAAAAACACCCACATCCTCTGACAATTCTTTTTTTTTTAAATTGTGTAAATTCAAGGTGAAAAACATGATGTTTTGTTATATATATAGATTGTGAAATGATGACCATAACCAACCTAATTAACTTTCTTTACCTCACATATTTACCTTTTTTCCAGTGAGAATACTTAAGACCTACCTTCCTAGCAAATTTCAAATATTACGTATTGTATTATTAGCTATGATCCCCATGCTGTAGTTAGTTTTCCAGAACGTATTCATCTTATACCTGCAAATGTTTACTGTGTGATGAGCCTGTCCCCATGCCTTCTGCCCCTTGTCCCTGGTAACCACCCTTCCACTCTCTGCTTCTGAGTTCAACTCTCCAGATTTTACATATAAACGAAATCATGTAGTATTTATCTTTCTGTGAGATGTTTGGATGGAAAAAGAAATTGTGGCACATGTCAGGCCAGTCTGTGTACGGTGGTTAAAACACCTGGATTCCACATGGCCGACCTCACCGTTGAGTTCCAGACCAGTGGCTTGAAAAACATACAGGGCGTGTGTGTGTGTGTGTGTGTGTGTGTGTGTGTCCAAAATCCTGAGAGGAGAATGGAGAAGAGATTGTGACATGTCTATCCCACCTCAGGGACAATTTCTCTCTCTGGAGAGTGTGTGTGTCCTATAGAAAAACTAAAAAATGAAAGAAATTGTAATATATATAAACAATGGAATACTATTCGGCCTTAAGATTAAAAAAAAAAGGAAGAAAGAAAGAAACCCTAACATCTGTGACAGCATGGATAAACCTGGGGGACATTACACTAAGTGAAGTAAGCCAGAGAGGGTGCTTATTTGTAGAGGTAAATAGCACGCCCCCCTGCATGTTTAATGTGCAAACCCGCCTCACTCCTGCAGTCCTCTGGCAGGCACCTGGGGGCATTCCAGTCTGCAACTCCTCCTCTGCCATATCCCTGCCAAGGGCTTGACTGGACTTTGCATACCCTGAGGATAGGGAGTGCATTCCTTCCCAAGACCGTTCCTTCCACTGTGGAACAGTTCTGCTAGTTAGAAAGTGCTGTTTTCCAAGCCCCAGACTGCAGTGTCCACCTACCTGCTTAAATCTACTTGATCAAAGCCTTATAATACATGACACCCTATAATAGACATGACTTATGATAGACACACTGTATAATAGGTGTCTCAGAGTTAAGATGATCAAAACAAAAATGTCCTTCTCATCCTCCATCTTAACATTTTCTCCTTCTCTTTTCTTCCCCATCTCAGGTTGTGACACAAGGGATGTTTTAAAAGTCCACGGCACTGTATATTATGAAGACACTGCATGGATTTAAAATTTTTTGCACCATAATAAATATATACTTTAATTCCAAAAAAAGAAAGTGCTATCTCAAGTTGACTTGAAATCTGAGAGACTCACAGACTGTGGCAGCTGGGTGAGGCCTTGGCACTTTCCCAGCTCAGAAGTCCTCAGTCTTTTTAGCCCCAGAGACTCCTGTCATTACCCATCCCCTGGGGCTTGTTGCTGGGATCTATTTTGTCTGCCTGTCAAGTTGCATTTATTATGTACTCACCTGAGAGGACGTTTTTTCCAGGTAGCAAGGGCCCTGGAACATTTTAACAACTAAAGGTCTTCGATTGAGAGCTGCCATTCTGGTCTAACCCCTTGGCTTTGCAGAACAGTTGATACCCAGAGAGCAGAAACCACAGTCTAAAGCCACCTGTTCAGGTGACAAAGCCTGGACAGATATGGTCTACCTGCTAGCGGTTCTTGTCCTAATTGGTCTCTGGATTGTTCTTGCCCAGACTAACCTTAGCAGACACCAGAGAGCAGATAGGAATAGGGGCAGAGGGATCAGCCAGGTGGTGTGGTTAAGACAGCTGGGTCCCACATGGCTGACTGTGCAGTTTGAGTCCTGGACTCAGTGGCTTGAAAAACACACTGGGTACATGTGCCCAAAATTCTGAGAGAAGAACAGAGAGAGGATTGTGACATGGTTATCCACCCCCCCACCCCGTGTGTGTGTGTGTGTGTGTGTGTGTGTGTGCGTGTGTGTGGGGAATGCATTCTCCCTTTCTATCTCTCTGTCTCTTTCATCAAGTGCTTATGCCTATAGTAAATTTAAAATTTAAAAAATAATATTTTTTCTTTAAAAGGAAAAGGCGCCAAAGAACAACAACCAATGATGGAGAGAAGAAAAGCGCAAGTAGTAGTATCCAGGCAGGCAGGGTCTCCCAGCGAGTACTGAGAGCAGGGAGGCCAAGCACCCTTAGCATGGGGTGGTATCTAGGGACAGATACTGGATGGCAGCTGAGTGGGCAGAAGCTATCACTCCCTCAACAGGACCTGTAGCTGCTGTCCACAGCTTACTGACCCAAACTCGGTGCCCTCACACACCCTGACCTCTAGCCATTCTCTTCTGCCCGTCCCCCAGTACCTCCGCCAGGCCCTTCCCCCACCATGCTGTCCCATCTCTAAGCCTTTGCTCTGGCTGGTCCTCGGATGAAGTTCCTTTCCCCTCCTCTGCCATAGGCTGTATCATTACCAAGCAGATGGCCCCTGTGCTGTTCGTTGGGCTGGTCGCCATCTCCAGCTGTGGTTGAGTCTGGACGGCAGCCCTGCAAGTCGATGATTGTTATCCCCAATTTACAGACAAGAAGAGTGAGGCTCATATAAAGTAGATTTTTTGGGAGTTGGTGGGTGGTGTGGTGGTTAGGGACTTGAACGCCCTTATGGCCAACCGTGGTTTGAGTCTCAGACCTGGCAGCTTGCTTTCTCACTTTCTCTCTCTCTTTCTGTTTGGTCAAATCAATAATAATAATTAATAAAACAAAATAATTTTTAAAAATAAATAAAATAAAAAGTAGGTTTTAAAATTTTAGGACCACAAAATATTAAGTGGTGAAATGAGACTGGGGCTCCAGGTTTCTAGGTTTCAGGTTCAATGTTCTTTCTTTTTTTTTTTTCTGTAAAGAATTGTTTCATTCAACTATTTATTTATTTATTTTAATTTGACCAGAGAGTTGGGGGGAGAGAGAGAGAGAGAGAGAAAGTGAGAAAGCAAGCCACCAGGTCCGGGGACTCAAACTGTGGTCGTCAGCCATGTGGGAGTCCAGCACCCCTAATCACCATGCCACCTGCTGGTCCCTCAATGTTTTTTTCAAATACACTTCTTTTCACACTTCTTACTTTTTGTCCTGCTTTTCATGTGAAAAATATCCCATAGCATAGGATCTCATGTATATGCATGGTCCTTAACCAGGATCTGCAAACCAGGAAGAGAGCCCTCACCAAAAACCAACCATACTGGGCCTTGATCTTGGGCTTCTAGCCCTGGAATTGTGAGAAAATAAATTTAAGCCATGAGCTCTGTGATTAAGCCACCTAGTCTGTGTTATTTTGTTATGGCACTGTGAGCAGATTAAGACATCCCCCCAGCAACACAGGGGTCAAGAGCAACAGGGGTCAGGGTCAAGGTCATGGTTAGTCTCTCTGAGAGAATCCCAAGGCTGCTCTTCAGGGAGGCAGACTCCTAAAACCACCCCTGGGACCTGACCGGGCGTGTCTGAGGATGAGCCTCAGCCTCTGCCTTTTAACAACTGCCCCGATGATTCTGAGAGAGGAAGTCTCTGATGGCCCTTTAAGAGTTGCTGCCCAGCAGACCCACAATTCCTTTCAAACGTTATCCCATGGGGCAGTGAGGCTCAGCAATAAGTCACTTGTCCCAGCGAGCTCCCCACCCATTTTTTGACATCAAATAGTTCCAAGGCTTCCTCTCTCTTTGCTTTTCATATTAGAACCTGGGAAGACAGAGATCAATGGCTGAAAGTAAGAGAAAGCCTTATCAAAGAAAAAAAAACCAATCTGCACACTTCCAGGAAATGAACACAAGCGCTTCAAGTCACCCACGAGTTTGAAAAACTCTCCACTGGAGGAGCTAAGTATTACCAATACTAGAAAAAGCAGACGGAGAGTAGTATTTATGTTATGAGTTACTGAGCGCTGTGCTATTGTCCCCAGTTTAGCACCTTTAAACATGTTTCTGAGGGACAAGGACTCAGGAGCAACTTAGCTGTGTGGTTCTGGCTCAGAAGGCCCCTTCTTCTCATGGAAGCACCCACCTCTAAGTGCACTCATGGAGGTGCTGGCAGCGCAAAGGGACCTCAGGTCCTCACCAGGTGGGCCTCTCCAAAGCTCTCTTGGCAGCCTGCTTCCCCAGAGTGAGAGATTAGACAGAAAAAAAAAGCCCCCGTCTTTGATCAGCTTATCTCAGATAGACATACCATTTGGGAGGCCTTTGGAAGGTTACTAGACATTCTTTTTTTTCTTTTTTTAACCCAGATCGCCATTGGGACCCAACTAATAACAACCAGGATGTGTTCAGCCCAACTCCTTCAGCCAGCTCACAGCTGGTTTCGGAACCCGAATGGAAACACGACTTTCCTGTACCCTGTATGTAGTGGGCTGGATAAGGGCTCCGCTCCGGAGATACCCAGCTCCTAATCCCGGGAACTTGGGAGTGTTACCTTAGATGGAAAAAGGGGCTCTTCCATGTGATTAAGTTAAGGATCTTAACATGGGGAGATTATCCTGGATTATGCAGATAGCCCCAAATCAATCATGAGCCTCTTTCCAAGAGGGCGGCAGGCAATGCAGCGCTCACACAGCATATGCGGCGGCTGACGTTGAGGATGGAGGAGAGAGACATGCGGGAATGCAAGAAGAGCAGCTGTAAAAGCTGAAAAATGCAAGGAAACTGATTCTAGAGTCCCGGAAAGAGCACTGTCGACACTCGCACTCTATTTTGACCTGATGAAACGGATTTCATGTTCTTGACTTTCAGACTGCAAGAGAATAATGTGAGATTTATTTATTTATTTCTTTATTTACTTAATGTTAGCACATGCACTAAAGAGAGACAGAGACAGAGAGAGAAGCGCACAGGACAGCGTTTTTACCACACTGCAGTCCCATTTCCTGAGCCCTTCGACTTCTCAGGATTCTGTGTGCCTGCTCGTGTATACCCGGTGTGTCTTCAGGATGACCCTGGGGTTTGAGTCCCTGGTTAGCCATATGGTTTCCAGTCGAGTTCAGATGTCTGTTTGTTTGTTTTTTCTTTTGCTAGAGGGTGTGTGTGTGCTCAACAGACAGGGAGGTAAGAGAGAGGGAGAAGAGAATCATTCCCCATTGGGAATAGTCTTACCACAATCCCTTCTCTCTCTCTCCCTCTTGTTGGGATTTGAGCACCCATGAGCACTACCCCACATGTTTTTCAAACCCCTGGGTCCAAGACTTGAGCCATGCAGTCAGTCATGGCGGATTCAGCTGCCGTAACCACTGAGCCACTGAGCCTGGTTTTAAAGCACAGGCTTCTGGGACCAGCAGTTGGCATAATGGCTATGTCGCTAGACTCCCATGTAGTCGACAGCAGTTCGAGTCCTGGACCTGGTGGCTTAAACTCACACCAGGCGCATGTGCGTGCGTGCCCAAGATCCCGAGAGGAGAATGGAGGAGAAGGGATTGCTGTGTGGCCATCCCCCCTGGGGGGTGACTTCTTGCTTTCTGTCTCTCTGTCTCTCTCTGTTTTTCTGGCGAGCGCACACGCCCTATAGCAAAAACCTTTCAAAAAAATCAATAAGTAAATAAAAAATAAAATAAAATAATAATAAATAAAGCACAGTTTTGTGATAATTTGTTACAACAGCAACAGCTAAAGAATACCCTGCATAGCATCTATTTGACATATCCAGGGAAGAGGAGAGCAGGAAATAATGAACACCTCTGGTGCCAGACCTGCACACACCAGAGCTTTCAGGCTCACATAGGCCTCTGTCATTAACGGGAGAAAGCACACCCAACAAAGCCTCGGGTTGTTTTGCATGGCAATAAATTACACCGACTGTGATCCAGCCCGTTCAAGAGAGGCCTGGTGGAATTAGATCTCCTGGGTTAGAATCCATCACTCCTGGGCCAGCAGATGGTGTGGAAGTTAAGGTACTTGATCCCATGTGGCAAACTTCTGGTTCAAATCCCAGGCCCAGTGGCTTGAAAAATCACACTGGACACAAGAAGAGACTGCAGAAGAGATTTTGTCATGGACATACCGACCGGGGGGTGATTTCTCACTTCTTTCTCTCTGTCTCTGGTGAGTCCACTACAACAAAAGCTAAAAAGAGAGAGAGAATCCACCATTCCTTAGCTGTATGGCCTTGAGCAAACTTTCAAATGATGTATCTCCATATTCCAATGCTGGCTACACTTTAGAAACACCTGAGGCACTTCAAATAACACCATGGCCAAGGCACCACCCCTGCAGACACCAATCTAGGTGGTTTGGATTGGGCAGCAGTGTTATTCTGTGTTTTAAAAGAATTATTTTATTGAACTTTATTTTATTTATTTGTTTATTTAAATTTGACTAGAGAGAGACCCGGGGGTGGGGAGAGTGAGAAAGCAAGCCACTAGGTATGGGACTCAAACCGCTGTTAGCCATGTGGCAATCCAGCACCCTTAACCACCATGCCACCTGCCAGCCCCAAAGGCAGTGGTGTTTTTTTATAAGACCCCAAGTGAGTCTGATGTGCTGCCAAGCCCTAGGGCCACCGCCTGTTTCTCTAGATCTGTCTCCTTCTCTATAATCAAAACCATAGTTAGGTTACTTATCATGTGGGGGGGTGAACCTCGGAGGAGGTAATCCTGTAAAGTACTTAGCATGGAGTAAGCCCTCAATAAACATTACATAGTATTAGACTTCAATCCCGGCAGATGGATGGTCTTTAAGTGATTCTGGCTGTCTGCTCCTAACCTTTTCAGAGACCATACCAGAGTCACTAACAGGTGACATATTCAGGCATGCTGAGACCAAGCAATTCAAACTCCAGGGAGACACACACAGTGTCTAATCAGAATTCCGTGTCCCTCGGGCTTTGTCTGTGGGACTCTGGTGCCACCCTCAAAGTACAGGGAAGCCACCTGGGCTAATGTCACCTTGGTTGGCGTCTTGCTCCCAGCATGCCTTAAGGTTGCAGGAAATCACCCATTTACACATATTCCACTCTGACAGGCAGACTAGAATTTTTAAATCCTACTGCCGGTTTTGCACAGATAAGACAAGGGATTTGATTTACTATGGACTTGAGGGCTTCCTGAAGGGGTAGCCTCCAGCTTTTGAAATTAATTGCAGTTGCCTCTTCTGTGCTCAGCCATGCTCTTCAGCTCAAGAGAAATGGCTCCCTGGAGAGCTTTGGCAATGGACCCCAGGGGGCTGTGAGTCAGGGAGCGGGTCGGGGGAGCAGGCAGGGACAGATGCAGGTTTTGTGGGACCTAAAGCTTACACACTCTCGGGAGGGGAGCTCTCTTCGCACTCCAAGCTCTGTGAAGTAGAGGATGATGGTAATGATGATAAGATAATGATTAAACAGGTTTGCAAATGCTGCTTGCTGGTGAATAAACAGCCTTGTTCCATACAGTAGTTCCTTTGTCCCCTGTCACCATCTAGGGTGGGTGTTGCTGGAATGCAATCTGAGAGTCTGAGCCTCAGGTCAGCAGGAGGGTCGTTGTGCTCTGCTCAACACCCCTCACCCCCAACCCTGTTACCCCTCCTCTTCGCTTTTCCTCTTGCTAGAAAACAAGATTGAATGATCTTTTCTTTCCCTGCAGGTGCTGAGAGCCAGAAGCCTGTTAATAGCCTGGACCTACTCCCCACGGGCAGTAATTGCACATCCAAAGGCGCAGAGGCAGGGGCTTCTGAGCCCTGGTTCTATTCCACCCTGTCCTGCCCAGAACCAGGTCTTTGCCTGACTCGGGGCAGTCTCTGCCCCTTCCTGACATTCTGTTTTCTCCTGTGTGGTCAGAGTAACAGTGTTCATTGGTATTCTTCCCATCCCAGCCATGAACCCCTTTGCCTCAAGTCACATGGGACTTCCTGTCAGCTGAAAGGCCCTAGGACAGTCACTCGGGTGCTTTAACAGGAAAAACTCTCTTACCAGTCTGCATGCAGCCAATGTCCAAGGCCCCAGCCCTCTCAGACCTCCCAGCCCCTGTCTGAGGACCCCCAACTCTCCTTCTCAGCATGGAGAGCAGTCAGGCCTGGCCCAGCAAGGGTACACAAGGACCAGGCAGAGAGCTCCAGCCAGGTTCTGTGCTGACCGACTGACAAGACAGGCCTGTAGTTCCTGATACTCTGTGTTGTGGGTATCACACCTGGACTGAGGCCTGGGTCCCTCCAAAATTTTCAGCACTTCGTCTTCATCCATGCTTCCCAAGGAATCTCTGCCACCCCTTCACAGTGGAATCCGGCCCAACCTGGGGAAGAACTAGGAGCGCGGCTGGGAGTGAGACTATTTCTGAGCTGGGGAGCCCTGCTCTGTCCATCACACGCAAACCCTCTGACAGGTGCTTCTGGTCCAACACGTTGGCCCTGGGAGGACACACCTGGCCCAGGTGCCCTCCAGATCCTTCCCCTGGGTCTCGTTACTACCTTCCTCCTTGTGAACATCCCCAGGCATCCTTGGTCCAGGGGCAGAGCTGGGAAGGGCTAGGAGCCACAGAGCCCGTCCTAGCTGCCTCGGGGTCACCTGGGGGCAGAGGTCCAGTCAGCAGCTCCCCACCACCTGCCTTGACATTGACCTTCTGTGTGAGAGTTCCACTGGTTCTGTAACCTAGCCCAGTCCTAGCTGGAACTGTGAGTGAGAGTCACCAGCCCTGAGGGCATGTGGTCAGGCAGGCTGGGATCCAGGTCCCTAGCCACAGCCTCCCAGCTGGGGTTCTGCCCACTGTAGCCCATGCCCTTTTTGCTCTGTAGGCCTGTCCTCTTTATCACACATGCCACTGTGTTCTGGGGAAGGAACATCCCTGACCCATAATACACATGAACATATGTGCAGCGAGACACCTTTCCTATTCCCACCCTCGGGCTATTTCTTTCACCAACCTACAGCTGCTGCCTGGACCAGGACGCAGCCTGCCTGAAAGGCGATTTAAACACCACACCCAGCGCTGGGAGAACACTTGGTGCCATGTGTGCGTTCTCACGGATACTAGGCCAGGCACTCCCATTAGCTCACCTCAGGATCTGGGGAAATTGTTCCTCTCCTGGGCCTCAGTCTCCTCATCTGCACAATACAAGTGTACAATGGCTGGCAGCTCCAAGAGCCCCCTTACCCCCTGATCTGTCCCAGGCTCGGTCAGGCTAGGGCTGAACCTAATCCTCACTGATCCAGTGAAGTAGTTCTCATCAAACCAAGTCACACTCCTGCCTTAAAGTGCCGCCATGTCCCCTTAGGATAATACCCAGACTCCTTAGCCTGCCCCTTCATGTCCTTGGTGATCTGCCTGCCATTACTGCTCCAGCCTCAGCCCTCTCACTGGTCCCCACCTGCCCATCATTCCCTGGGCACCAGCTAGAACCCCTCAAGCTCCCTCTCATCCCTGGTCATTTGCATATACAGCGATTTCTTCTAGAATGAAGGTTTCTTCCCTGGCCCTGCTCAGTTCCTGGACGCAGACTGAGCCTCACCCTTCCAGGAAGGTCCCCTGACCTTCCCAGGCTGTTTGGTTGCTTTGTCCCATTTCGAGTTTCTCTGGTGTCTCAGCACCGCTGGGTTCTCTCACATCATGTGCGAGCAGCAGGCCTCCCCCACCTGGGAGCAGCCTGAGGACAGACAGCGATGGTGTCTGATGTGTCTCTGCACGGCCAGGGCCTAGCTCAGGCTTGGCATAGGTGGGACATTGGTGGCAGAAGCTGGGTGAAGGGAGAGGGGATGGAAGACATCGCCATGCCTTGGGGGGGGGGGGGGGGAATCCAGAAAGAACTTGCTAGTCAGAGTGGAAGGCAAGGGCCTCCCCTGCCGGATCCACAGGCCTTTGTGTGCACCTAGGCACCGTGAGTCATTAGAGGCCTGGTGGCGTTTCAAGCTGGCTCCATCAGCAAATGTGTGATGATGTGCTGGATCGCTGCCCACACTGTACTCCAACCGTTGGCTCACACAGCCCCTAATCGGCGTGATGACAGGGTGGTGACGGCAATGAACTGGGTCCCACAGATAGCATGCCTTCAGGGTCCAAAGTCTGGGGCCCATGGACTGCTAACAACCAACCGAACAGCTTGAATACAACTTTCTGGGGGCCTGGCCCCCAGATGGCCCTTCAGTCCTCCTCATAGTCCTCTCCTTTTACAGTGGAGAAGACTGAGACTCAGAGGGAAGAAGTTTTCCAAAGTCACTCAGAGAGGCTCTGCTGGGACCAGGCCTTGGCTCTGACACCCAGCCTCATGCCCTTTGCACCACCTGCCCAGTTCAGTAACCACTGTCCAATGATTAACTGTGGTTTAAATAAAGCCATGCACCCTTCGGTCCTAATCGTGAGAGTCTTATCTATTACAGAGCTTCTGAGCCAGGAGGACAGGGTTGATTGGTTTGGTAACAGAATCTTTTCTTCTTTTTTTTTTTTCAAAGAATTATTTTATTTCATTTTATTCTTTTTTTTAAAGAGGTTTTTGCTATAGGGCGCATGCGTTCACCAGAGAGAGACAGAGAGACAGAAAGCGAGAAATCACCCCCCAGGGGTATGGCCATGCTGCAATCCCTTCTCCTTCGTTCTCCTCTCGGGATCTTGGGCATGCATGCACACGCGCCCAGTGCGAGTTTTAAGCCACCAGGTTCGGTATGTGAGCCGCAGTCGACTACGTGGGAGTCCAGTGACATAGCCATTATGCTAACTGCTGATCCCTCATTTTATTCATCATCATCATCATTATTATTTTTAATTTGACCAGAGAAAGATGAGGGGGGAGGGAGTGAGACAGTAACCCACCAGGTATGGGACTCAAACTGTGGTCAGCCATGTGGGAGTCCAGTACTCCAACCACCACACCACCTGCCAGCCCCAGAATCTTTTCTTCTTATTATTGTATTTTTACTTTTTATTATGAATGGTTTTATAAAAAATTATTTTATTGAACTTTTAAATTTATGTATTTATTTATTTATTTTAATTTGACCAGAGAGGGACAAAGTGAGAGAGAGAGAGAGACAGTGAGAAAACAAGCCACCAGGTCTGGGACTCAAACCACGATTGGCCATGTGGGAGTTCAGTGCCCTTAACGACCATGCCACCTTCCAGCCCCACAAATGATTTTAAATGTACGCAAAAATAGAGAGACTGTATAATGAGCCCCCCTGTGCCCTCAGTTACAGCTTAAGTAATTGTTAATACCTGTTGTTCATGGTAGCCTAGCATCCCATAGTTTCTCCTAGAAACTAGAGAAGACCCACACTACAACCAGGAAGATCTTTTCTAGCTGCAAACTGGATCGTGCAACCTCCCCTTCTCCTCCTCAAACCTCCCTAGTAGGATCCTCTGCTCTTGGAATGAAGGTGGGGTGGGGCCCCCGACTTATTCCTGGACTTCTTGTCTTTTCTTTTGGATTTGCCAGAGGGCATGTGGCCTTATCAGAAAGAGAGAAAAAGAAAGACAGAGAGAAGGGCTGAGAAAGCATCCCGCAATGGGACATTGTCATGCTACAAACATTTCTCCTCCCTCTCTCTGTCTTCCTGGGATTGTGAGCATGCACGCACATTGTCCTCAGGTCTGAGACTTGAACTGTATGGTCAGCCATATGGGATCCAGCTCCCTCAACTGCCAGGCTAGGGGCCAGCTCTGGACTTCATTTAAGTGAGAAAAAACATACTTTTCTTATGTTTCAGCCACTTTTATTTTGGGTTTTATCTTACATTAATAGTTCTCAAAACTGGCTACACATTGGAATCAATGGAGGAGTTTAAAAACCAAATGACAAAACCAGATAAGCAGGTCCGACACCCCTGGATTCCTGTTGTCCAAGCATCTGGGTTTCTTTCTTTCTCTTTCTCTCTTCCTTTCTTTCTTTTTCTTCCTCTCTTTCTTTCTTCCTCTCTTTCTTTCTTTCTTTCTTTCTTTCTTTCTTTCTTTCTTTCTTTTTCTTTCTTTTTTTCTTTCCCTCTCTCTTTCCTTCTCTCTTTCCTTCTCTCTTTCCTTCTCTCTTTCTTTCTCTCTTTCTTTCTTTCTTTCTTTCTTTCTTTCTTTCTTTCTTTCTTTCTTTCTTTCTTTTCTTCTTTCTTCTTTCCCCTTGAAGCCAGGGTAGAAAACCACATCTGCAGGTGTCCCTGCTCCCGCCTCATGTGCTGTCCCATCCCAGTGTGTGCTTGTGCGAGAGCCTAACGTCTAGTCTGAACTCAGATACTAATCCTGCGTGACCTCGGGCAAGACCCTTTCCCTTCCTGAGTCTCCGTTTTCTCAACTATAATAATGAGGTGCCGAGGGAGACAGCCAGGCCGCAGCAGAACCGAGTTTGTGGCACATACCCAGGGCTAGTTTTGCTTGACATCCATTCAGACTTTGACCACGTTCATGGAGTATAAATTTCCGTTAGCAGTTCATTCAGTTCAAAGCAGAGAAGGAAAAGGTATATTTTGGTTTGACTTTTAAATTTAAATTTTCATTTCCTGCACATCTCTCAGAGTCTTGGCCCCATCTGTGATCTTCTGTTCAAATGCAGAGGCGGATTATGCTTGGTGTAGAATAAACGCCCATACAGTTCACATGCCTTTTTGTTTGAAATCCATCTGAGCTGTTCATTATTCTCAGAGCTGCAATCTTCTTTCGAAACTTCCTAGATATACAAGGCTGTAAAACGCTGAAGGATAGAAACAGCTTCCCTCCCCCAGCCCCCAACCAGCATAAACACATCCCAGGATGACACTGGCTGCTGATAATGACCTGATGGTGGCTTGTGTTATCTCACCCTCTCCCTTTCTGTTCTTTCTTCCAAACACCCACCAAGGCTCCAGGCCCGACATCCATCACAGAGGCCTGGACATTTTTTCGCTAATTAAAAAGCTGAATCCAAAACACTACTGGAGAACAGTCAAAAAGAACTTGCGCATTTTACCCTTAGCCACGGCACATTCATCCTTACCTCCAAGCCATAAATGTCAAGCAGTGTGGAAGGTTCTTTTTTATTTATTTATTTTGGGGGTACTTTGACGAATTCCTGGGAACAGGACCATTTTGGTGGGTTCTGAGGCCAGCCAAAGCTCAAAAACTGTGGAGAGTGGATGTGCTGATTGGAATCTAAATACAAAGCATTCACGGGGCCAGTCACTTTCTGGAAATATCCATGATGGAGTCATAGACTCTTCTAGGACCATTTGGGCCAGTGTTTCCCAAATATGGTTGCATATTAGAAGTACATCAGGGACATAAAAAAATTCCTGGGCTTTGACCCAAATCTAATAATTTAGAATCTCTGAAGGTAAGGTCTAGGAGATTGTGTTTTATTTTGTTTTGTTTAAGTTCCACATGCAATTCTGATGCGCAGCCAAGATGGGGAGCAGACTAACCTAGCTCAGTCCTTATCTGATGCTCCCCTCTAGCAGGATTCTGCCAGATGACAGATAATCCCTCCTTGTATTCCTCCAGTGATGACGAGCTCACTGCTTTTTTTGGGGGGAGAGATTTATTTTGCTATAGGGCATGTGCGCTCACCAGAGAAACAGAGAGAGATAGAAAGACAGAAATTGAAAAATCACCCCAGGGGGGATGGCCACGCCGCAATCCCTTCTCCTCCATTCTCCTCTCGGGATCTTGGGCACGTAGGCACATGTGCCTGGAATGGGTTTTTAAGTCGCTGGGTCCGGGACTCAAACTAGTCAGTTACCTGGGAGTCCAACGATGTAACCATTACACCATCTGCTGGTCCAAGACAAGCTCACTGCCTTTCAGGGTAGCCCCTCCAGTCCTCATCCAGTTCTGCTTTGCCACAAAGCTCTTCCTTCGCCTCCCTCTAATGGCCCCTCACTATTCTGGCTCTGCCTTTGAGGACCCCGCAGACCTTGACTGTTTTTGTCCTTCAGAAATTTGGAGGCACAACTTGGTCCCTCAAACTCTACAGGGTGAACACCCCATTTCCACAGCTGCCCATCACATGACACGGCCTCCAGCCTTTGCCCATAGGGGCCACTTCCTATTTGCTGCTGACCTCTCAAAACTGCCACAGCTTTCCAGTGCGGCCTGACCACATGGGGACTGATATTTGCTTTGTCGTGGACTCACTGTCTCTATCAGTAAGGCCTGTTAATGACTGACCAGTTCATCACTAAGTCAGTCAACCCCAAGTGTCATGCCAAGTGCCCTAGGGGTGCTGAGCTGTAGGAGAGGCAGAAGGGGCCTTGTGAGGACCTGGCAGTTGTTGGGGAACCCCGAGGAAAGCATGAGCACCAGGTGACAAGATGTAAAACACAGTGTCTTTAGCGAAGGGATAAGTTTTGCATCAAGTACTACGAACATCCTGACGATGGGATGGTAGCAAGAGATCCCATAGAGATGTACTTTATGGAAAGAACCATGTAAATTAGGTTCAGTCAGGAAATCGTAAACACTCTAAAAACAAGGGGTCCTTATAAACTTCATAAAAATACACATTGTGAAAAAAACTATGTATGGATTTTGAAATAAACTAGTACTTAGTAATTCCATTTTTTCCATGAACTCTCTGAAATCCCCTACTATGTGGAGAGGTAGAGATTTATTACAGGGAGTTGGGCGCTCACAGAACTGCTGGAGGAACTGGAGCTAGAAGCAGGGCAGAGTTAGACCACAAATGATCCCCAACATAATACAGATGAAGCCCGCAGCCTCCTGACTACCTGAGCCACCTCTGGAGCTATTGTGCTCAACGCACAGCCCCAGCCACGATGCCAAGAGCGGATGGCCAAAGTTAAGAAGCAGTCACAGCTGTGTTCCACCACCAGGAAACTAGAGAAGGGACAAAACCTGCTTCCATTTCTGCCCTCCTGCTAGTGATGCCCCAAAGGCGCAGGACAGTACCCTGCAACTAATTCCCACCTCCAGTCTGGCAGGAGTACTACTGATTAGCAGCACCTGATTCACACGCAGAACTCTAGCTGCAAATGAGGCCAGAGCGTTCAGCTTCTTTAGACCTCTGCCACCAGAAGGAGGGTGCCAGAGGTGGAATGAGTCAGATGTGTGTTCCAGAAGCCCATCTTAGCATCATTAATTTATTTTTTTAAGAGAGATTTTTGCTATAGGGCACATGCATTTGCCGAAAATACAGAGAGAGACAGAGATACAGAAAGCAAAAAATCACCCCTTTGGTGGTGGGAGGGGGGGCGGCCAAGCTGTAATACCTTTTCCTCCATTCTCCTGTTGGGATTTTGGGCATGCAAGCACACACGCCTAGTGTGTTTCAAGCCACCGTGTCTGGGACTTGAACCGCCGTCAGCCATGTGGGAGTCCAGAGATGTAACTATTATGCCATCTGCAGTTCCTCTTAGCATCGTGTTTTAGCCACAGAGAGAACCAATCAAATGTGCAATAGTTCACCCCTACAACAGAACTCCATCTGCCTTGGACAGGGTGCTATCATCCATAAATAGCAATGAAGAAAAGTTTATAATATAGCACTAAGATAAAACAACAAACAATAAAAAATTTAAAAAAATAAAGGAGAAAGCAAAATAGAGGCCACTAGATGACTTTATTTAAAAAACAAATTTGCCAGAGGGACACAGTGCACTGGCCAAAGAGAGAGGGAGGGGGAGAAACTCTTCCAGGGCATGAGCATGCTGCAATTTCTTTTCTTCATTTCTTCACCCTGTCAGGATTTGGGGCACGCAAGCACACACACCAGGCATGTTCACGCCCAGCGTGTTTTCACCTGGCTGTTCTCCAAGACATTGCAGCCAGGATTCCCTGTACTGTGGGCATGTGGGATCCAGCTGCCTTAATCACCAGGCCAAAGAGCTGGACACTAGATGACTTCTTTTTTTAAATTATTTAATTTAATTTTATGTATTAGTACTATTTTTTAATTTAACCAGAGAGAGGCAGACAGAGAGAGAGGGAAAGTGAGAAAGCGAGCTGCCAGGTACAAACTTGAACCATGGTCGGCCAAGTGGGAGCCCAGAGCCTCAACCACTATGACACATGGTGGCCGATGACTTCATTCTTACTGAAAGAATTTTTGAAAGGTGCAGAAGAAAAAAATACCAGCAGAGTGGACACTTTAACTTAATAATATTTACCTTTGGGTGAGGTGATAGGTAAATTTTTTCTTCTTTCATGCTTTCCTGTGTTTTCCAAGGGTTCTACACTGTGCATATACTCTTTTTGTCATTAGAATGAAATGATGTGCAAATATGAAATCTTAAAAGATACTAGAGGAGAGAGCAATGAAAGTGGAAGACACAGAAATTAGTGAACCCACGGAAAACAAACGAGGGAGAGTGAGACAGAAGTTAGGGAGAGCCTGGCTCAAGGACAGCAGTCTAACAAGGTAGTCAACGGCAATGCGGAGGGAAACGTGCGAAAAGTATTTGGGGTCCAGAGAGGAAGAAATAAAAAACGTATTTGGGGTCTAGTCTCCGAGAGATTTTCTTCGGGACCTGGGGTTGCCGCAGCCCCTCTCTGGTCTTCTGGTCCCCTTTCCAAGTAAGCCCCCAGATCTGAGCAGCATGGCGGCGGGCAGCGCGGAGACAGACAAGTAAAGGGGCGGCTGACTGGTGGGGCTCCTCGGGAAGAGGGGCGGGGATCAGAAAATGCAGGGAGGTGGGGCGGGATGGGGGTGGCGCCCCAGGCGCAAGCGGAGCTTCATTGGCCGCAGAACCTCGGCCTGCGCGGAGGTGGGGCCTGCGGCGAGCCTGGGCGGGCAGCAGCGCCAGACTCGGAGAGCCTGAACGTGGACCTGAACCTGAACGTGAGCTTGAACCTTAGCCTGAGCCGGCACTTTTTGCAGGTGACTAACGCCCCTCTCTCCTCAGCGGCTCAGGGCAGGCTGCAGCTCCATCCCGGAGATGGAGGGTTTCCTCTGGGCCTGGCTTCCCCATCTACGGCTCCGCCTTTTCTCGGCGGGCATTGTAGGACCCGCTCCTCGTCCCCTCCCCCACACCTCTGCCACCATCCTCTAGGCGCTAGATGGGTCCGAGAGACACAGACCCTCCCCACCCCCCAGATCTTCCCACATTAGTTTGACCTCAGCACCTCGCCCACCCAGCCCACTCCAGCCTAAGGCTCCTGACCCAGTATCCTGGAGGCTGGGACACACGCCCACCCTTTCCCTGCAGTCTGGTCTGGGTGAGCTGGATGCACCCCTTTCCAATAGGTTCCAGATCTGACCACAGTGGGCTCTATTACAGGATGAACGTAAAACGTTAACTTGCCCACATAGGAGAGGAAACACGAAGTTAAGGCTGTGGAAATCTGGTATCATGCTCCTATACTTTCTTAAGGCCTCAGTGAGTGCAAGAACCTCTCTGATCCCCAGCTTTCTTCCAGAATGGGGATGTCAATGATCTTCTCTAATCCCCCAGGAGCTGCAGGGAGGCCAGCACATTTACCGTGCGAAAATGGCCTGCAAATGTGAAGTCCTGTGCACCTGTGGGCAGTGACCTCCTATCTGCAGGTGGAGGTGCTGGTATGACCCCTGTATAGGCCCTAAGAGTAGGAACAGCCTTGGTGTGGTCTGGGTCTGTGACCATCTCTCCTGCCTGGTGAGCCCGCCAACGCTGTGGATTGAAGACTTCCCCTTTCCCCACTTCCCCTGGACTTCTCCCCACTCTGACGGAGGCCTTTTGGCACAAGGCTGCTTCTGTACTGCATGGAGCTGATCTCTGCTTAAATGGAACGTGAGTGCAGCACCGACAGGTCCACTGGCTCACCTGCCTCCCATGGGAGGACACTCCTGGTCAGCATTGCTTTTATGGGTCTGGGGACCTGGCTGGAACCTGGCTTTTCTACCTGAGTCCTTCGCTTTTGCCCCTGCCCAGGGATGGAGGTGAGAAGTACTAGGGGGAAGGGGAACAGGCAGGTGCAATTATATTTTGCTGCAGGGGTGGTGGCAAGGGGTATGGAAATGGGTGACAACTCGTGGGACTCATGGGACACAGTGAAAGCCCAGAGATGCAAATCCTGACTGGGGAATAACTGCTTCAGCTAACCTAGACACGTTATCTGCTGCTTAATCCTCATTTAATACATTTTATGTACTGTTTAAATTTTATGGTAGCAGTGATTCTTGCAATAAAGTCTGCCCTGTTTTCAGGTCGTAGCCAAGAATAAACAGACCCTTCCTCCCAGCCCACCGCTGGGATAGCTAAGGCTCAGACTGACACTTGGGCTTGGGAGCTGGGCAAGGTTGGTTTCAGAGGCACTGCCAGCTCTGATGTCCCAGGTAGAGTGTGCCAGGCATCTGTCTGCAAGACCCCATTCAGGTTAGCTTGGTGAAGACCCAGAAAGTAAGGGAGTGAGCCAGTGGATAGATGGGACATGGTGGACTTGGACCAGAGAGTTTTCCAGGGCACCTGTGCTCCTTACAGTGTGTGTTTCTAGAGGTCATGTGCCTTTATGCCAGAATCTGGAACACCAAGCTGGTGGGCCTTTGGGTGATTGCCCTGCCCCTTTCTCTGTTGACCTTGGCCCCTTTTCCCCCTCCAGACTGGTCATCATGCTGCGCTTTCTGGTGCCCCGGCTGCTTTGCCTCCATGGTGGGACCGCCCCCTATTCCTCTGCAGCCCTCCCACGCCCCATCCTGAATCCAGACATCCGCTACAACCAGCTGTTCATCAACAACGAGTGGCAAGATGCCATCAGCAAGAAGACCTTCCCAACGGTCAACCCCACCACTGGGGAGGTCATCGGACATGTGGCTGAAGGAGACCGGGCTGATGTGGACCAGGCGGTGAAAGCAGCCCGCGAGGCCTTCCGCCTGGGGTCCCCATGGCGCCGGATGGATGCCTCCCAGCGGGGCCGCCTGTTGAACCGCCTGGCTGACCTAGTGGAGCGGGATCGTGTCTACTTGGCCTCACTGGAGACCTTGGACAATGGGAAGCCTTTCCAAGAGTCGTATGCCTTGGACCTGGATGAGGTCATCAAGGTATACCGGTACTTTGCTGGCTGGGCTGACAAGTGGCATGGCAAGACCATCCCCATGGATGGTGAGCACTTCTGCTTCACCCGGCATGAGCCCGTTGGTGTCTGTGGCCAGATAATCCCGTGGAACTTCCCCTTGGTCATGCAGGGCTGGAAGCTCGCCCCAGCGCTTGCCACAGGTAATACCGTGGTCATGAAGGTCGCAGAGCAGACCCCCCTGACTGCCCTGTACTTGGCTTCCCTCATCAAGGAGGCAGGCTTTCCCCCTGGGGTAGTGAACATCATCACAGGTTATGGCCCTACAGCAGGTGCTGCCATCGCCCAGCACATGGACATCGACAAAGTGGCCTTCACAGGCTCCACTGAGGTGGGCCACCTCATTCAGAAGGCAGCCGGCGAGTCCAACCTCAAGAGGGTCACCCTGGAGCTAGGTGGCAAGAGCCCCAGCATTGTGTTGGCCGACGCCGACATGGGCCATGCTGTGGAGCAGTGCCATGAAGCCCTCTTCTTCAACATGGGCCAGTGCTGCTGCGCTGGTTCCCGAACCTTCATAGAAGAGTCCATTTATGATGAGTTTCTCGAGAGAACTGTGGAGAAAGCTAAGCAAAGGAAAGTTGGGAACCCCTTTGAGCTGGACACCCAGCAGGGGCCCCAGGTGGACAAGGAGCAGTTTGAACGAATCCTGGGCTACATCCAGCTAGGCCAGAAGGAGGGGGCAAGACTTCTCTGCGGTGGTGAGCGTTTTGGGGAGCGTGGTTTCTTCATCCAGCCTACCGTCTTTGGTGGCGTTCAGGATGACATGAGGATCGCCAAGGAGGAGATCTTTGGGCCTGTGCAGCCCCTGTTCAAGTTCAAGAAGATTGAGGAAGTGATTGAGAGAGCCAACAACACCAGGTATGGCTTGGCTGCCGCCGTGTTCACCCAAGATCTGGACAAGGCCATGTACTTCACCCAGGCACTCCAGGCTGGGACAGTGTGGGTGAATACCTATAACATCGTCACCTGCCACACACCCTTTGGAGGCTTTAAGGAATCTGGCAATGGGAGAGAACTAGGGGAGGATGGGCTTAAGGCCTATACAGAGGTGAAGACGGTCACTATCAAAGTTCCTCAGAAGAACTCGTAAGAACAACCACCACAGAGGCCCAGCACCAGCACAGCGAATTCTACAACCACCAAAACCAGTGGTTGCTATACTTTTCTTAGCCATGGACAATCCCTTTGGTTATCCCAAATGAACTCTTGAAGAGAACCCAAATGAGTAAGGCAATTAAGTTAAAGCTGTTCTACTTAAAGGAGGGGTGGGGGTTGGGTTCAGACTCCTAACCACCTCCTCTCCAGTCCCTACTCCTTTGGTGGCCTTTGAGTCACTTTCCTGAAACCAGGAGTCTCTGGAGGACAGATTAAAAATCACTGACTTGAGCTCTCCCTGCTCATCCATGGGTTTTCTAGTAGAATAACTTGATGGCTTAGTGGGTGGGCTTAACTCTGACAGGATCGGAAGGCCTTAGGCGTTTTAAACTAAGTGGACATCAAGTCTTTCTTCTGCTTTTCATTGGTGTAACCTAAAAACCAGGGATGCCTTTGATTTTCTAAGTACTAATTGCTTGCCCTTCCTTTTGCTACGGATTCTTCTTAATTTGAGGGAAGTAGGTAGTCAAAGAATGCATTTACATAATCATACTTTTAAAACAAGCTCAGAGGCCCCAAATATCTAGTCATCCATTGATGAGTAATCAAATGCTTCCTTGGGGACCAGCAGGTGGCATGGTGGTTGAGGTGCTGGACACTCCCACATGGCGGACCACAGTTCGAGTCCTGGACCTGGTGGCTTGCTTTCTCACCCCCCCCCCCCCCCCCGTGTCTCTCTCTGGTCAAATTAAAATAAAAGAATGAATAAATCAAATTAAATAAACAATTCTTTTAAAAAAAATGCTTCCATGAAATATTCCATAGACTATTCATCCATGCTGTAGTGTGAGGGAACCTTGAAAACATCATGCCAGGTAAAAGAAACCAGACAGGCAGGCCACATGGTGTGATTCTATCTACATGAAGCGTCCAGACTAGGGCAATCCACAGAGACAGAAAGTAGATCAGTGGTTGCCAGGGGCTGGGGAGGAGGGAATGCAGAATAACTGCTAATGGGTCTGAGATTTCTTTCAGACAGGTTTGGAAAATGTTCTGGAATTAAATGGTGGTGATGGTTGCACAATTTTGCAAATGTACTGAAAAGTATACTTTAATGATGGTATGTGAGCTAATTTCATTTAAAAATTAAAATAATGTATACATTCTATTTGTAAACTCTACCTCAATATTCTCTTGTTACTGAACATTTTACAGCATCTTGGGACCCAGGTAATCCTCTGGTCAACCGTGAGCCACATGCAAAAATCTCCAGAATGTTTTTATTTATTTATTTTTCTTGGTTGGGTGACAGAGTGCTACTTTAAACCCCATGAAGAAAAGCTCTGGTTCCTGCCCATCTCATTTTGAGGCTTCTACTTGTCCCCTACAAGTCCTAACAAACCCTACCACTCTTCAAGCCATAACCAGTATCAGGACTAACCAAGGGTTCCTAACTTCCTTTCTTCTTTTTTTTTTTAAAGAATTATTCATTTAATTTTATTTATTCATTCATTTATTTTAATTTGGCCAGAGGAGACACAGAGAAAGAGATGGAAAGTTAGAAAGCAAGCTACCAGTTCTGGAACTCAAACCATGGTTGGCTATGTGGGAGGGTCCAGCACCTTAACCACCACGCCCCCTGCTGGCCCCAGGGTTCCTAACTTTCCAACCTCAGCATTCATCACATTAATTGTTAGTCTTACTGCCTTCATTCCCTGGCTAGTGAGACTCTCTGACTCCAGAGCCAGCCAGGCCAAGGTACGGGATCAGAATACCGAGCCTCACCCCCCTTGTCTTCCATCTGTCCCACTGCCTATAAGCCATCCTACGAGTAGGTCCACTCATTCCTGTGAATACACGCCCTGGTCATCTCAGCCACATCCTATTATCTCACCTAGGTATCAGGATGATTTTGTTCATTATCCTAACTTCAATTCGGCCCAAAGTAGCTTCTTGAGGATTCAGGGCCTAGTTGGTTCCCTCATCTCCCCTCCCCAGGGCCTCCTTTCCACACCATTAGTCTAGGGCTGAGGGAGCTTCATTTGCCCCTGAAGCACACCTTCTATCTATTTCTCTCAGAGGCTGTGGGCATCTTTGCAGCACAAAAGTGAAAGGTTTTTAACAGTTGGGCTAGGGAAATAGGCAGGAAAGAGTGGGCATATAATAACTGACAATGTCACAATATTTTAACAAATCCATTCCTGATTTGATTTGTTGAGTGTGTCCCAGTATAGTATGGGATTGGGAAAAATCCATCTTCAGGATCCTTGAAATTCTGAGACTGAAGTGTCAGGTCAGATTCATGTGTGTGTGTGTGTGTATATATATATATATATATATATATATATATATATATCATGTGTATATTTATTTATTTATGCACACACATATATAAAATGTATTTCTTCCATGAGTGAGAGAGAAAAAAGCAGAGTACCCCCGACAGAAGAGTCCTGCCACTGCAATCCACCTCCTGACCAGCCAGCCCCAGGTCTCAATCACTGGGATGCCTGGCATTCTCAGGAAGGTCTCTGGGTGTGAACTGGGAACCCTCCCATCGAGTCAGCCACAGAGAGTGTCTTATTTCCCTGCTGCCCCACTGTCCAGTCCCTAGATAGGTCAGATTCTTCATCAGCTCAGGCCTCATGCCCCTCAGGCCCCTCTCCATTCGTTTACCATTGCTCTGAGTGCAGACCTGTGAGCAGGGAGGGTTAGCTGGCCATGATGATTCAGTACAGACGCCACCCCGAGACTTACACTCAGTGGTGGATGCTGCAGTTCTGGGTCATCCATCCATCCATCCATCCAACAAACCTTCCCCAAGCTCTTACTCTGCCAAGCACTGTGCCAGGCACTTCGCATGCTGTGGAGACCTCATGACAATCCCCCAAAGCAGAGCTACTCTTTTTCAGATGAGGATATGGGAGCTAAGAGGTTGAGTGAGAGCTGTTTGGAGTCAGTTTCCCATGACAGTGCGAGGAATGGTGGGGTAGGGTGGATAGGGAGGGCGTCCTGGGGAGCACGTCTTGCCAAGCCTCTAAGCCTGGAGAACCCAGGGCAGTGCACAACAATCCTGGCACACCCAGCTTCTTGCCAGAGCCATCAGGGCTGAGGCCACTTGGGAATTTCAATTCGGGCTGGCCCCATCCTGAGTGTGAAGCTGACCTCTGGTGGCCACTTTGTTAATTAGTTTGCTCAGTTCATTTGTTGGTTTAAGGAAAAAAAAAAAAAAAAAAAAAAAAAAGAGGAGGGGAAAAAAGGGTCCTGGCTCTCTGCCAGTTGCTGGGAGAGTGGGGAAAGAATTGAATCAGACAGTCCCTGCCACAGTCTGGCAGGAAAACAATTACAGAGCAGGGGAAAGTGCAATGCTAAATAGAAGTAAGGAGAACCTGAGCTCAGGAGAGGGAAGAAATATGTTTATTAAACACCTACAACCTGCCATCTCATGTATTGCCCCTGCCTACCCTCAGGCACTTAGTACCATCATTCTGTACTTGATAGACATCGAACTGGAAGTGCTCAGCTAGTTAGTGGAGCCAGGACTCAATCAGGTCTTCTGCCTCTCTGTCCTGCATGCCTGGACCTCCTAGGGCACCCAGCCACGGCTGCCCGGAAAGGCTTCATGGGGATGGGACATAGGGAGGGTGTTTCGGGAGAGGGAAGGGCATGAAGTCTGCAAGAAAGCATGGAGGATGTGAGGAATGGCAAGCTTCTCCATGGGGATGGGGAGGCGGGCCTTGAAGGCCGGGAGGTGGACTAGAGCTGGGCTGAGATGGGCCGGTGTGCCTGACAGTAGGCTCAGTCTGGCAAGGGGAGGCTTCTGGGGATTTGAGAAAGAAAGTGAGATCATACTCGGTTTCTAAGCTGGCTCTGCTTCAGTGGAGGATGGACTGAGCCAGTCCACATGGAGTCAAAGCCACACAGTGATGCTGGCCTGAACCAGAGTGCAAGGTGCTGGGGAGTCCTGGAGGGCCGGAGGCGGGATTGAGGGGGCGGTGCAGAGGGACAAATTGCTACAAGAAGAGAGTGCAGGGTGGGATGGCCGCGTACTTCTGGCTGGAGTAATTTAGTGGTATTGCCGCTGTAAGGGTCCAGAGATCTGTCTAACTGATGGAGATGCAGAAAAGACAACGACAATTTAACTGCAAAAGAGGCTTTTATTCTTTCCAGCTAGCTGGGGTCCAACTTTCTGCCCAGTGCAGCGGGCCTCAACAAGGACCCCAAGCCTAAGATAAAGGGATCTTTTATAGTTCAGGATTTTTCATAGAATGTAACACACACAAAGGAGGGGGTATGAGAAGCGAGGGTCCAGCTATCACCACCTGCTCAGGTCTAGATAAGGGCTCTCAGCTATGGGTCTGGATGACCTTGCCTCAGAGGTGCTGGGCCCTCCCGTTTTCCACTTATCTGAGAGTTCCCAGACTCCTGGTTTCGGTTTTTGAGGCCCCTAACAAAGTGGGCTCCGTCCTTGAAGACTTAACCGGGTAGCAATTAAGCTGACTCGGCCCAGCATCCCTAACATGGCAGTGATTAAGCTAACTTGGCCAGCTGCTGAAAAAGGGAGCCTCACTGGTGGGCACGTCAAGGAACAAGATGGCATTTATTTATTTACTTGGTTTATTCAAACTTGACATTGTGGTGACTCTGTGTGGGAACTCTCCTTGGTGCTAGGTAGACAGCAGGTAACTAAACAGAAATCCCGCACGTCTCCTCCGATGAGGAGGCAGGCCGTAAGTGAAGAACATGAGCTGGTGTCTGCCACAGGGCTAGGGGTATGATGGAGAAATCTGCGGGGGAGGGGAGTACAGAATGAGCATGGGGTGGGTAGGAGCAGAAATGTCCAAGAAGGTGCTCAGAGATGGTCTCACTGGAGAGACAAGACAGAGCTGAGACAGACTAGCAGTTGGCGTAATGGCTATGTCGCTGGACTCCCATGTAGCCTACGGTGGTTTGAGTCCCAGACCCGGTGGCTTAAACTCACGCCAGGCATGTGTGCGTGCATGCCCAAGATCCCGAGAGAATGGAGAAGAAGAGATTGCGGTGTGGCCATCCCCCCTGGGGGTGATTTCTCGCTTTCTGTCTCTCTCTCTCTCTGTCTTTCTGGTGAGCTCACACACCCTATAGCGAAAAAATCTCTGGAAAAAAAAAAAAAGAAAGGTCTAGAGGCTGGAGCATGCCTGGCGGTGGTAGGGGAGGTCCAAGGAGCACAGGAGGCCAGTTTGCTGGAATGCAGCCAGCAAAGGGGGAGATGGGCAGAGAGGAGTAGGGGGTGCGGGCAGATGTTAGAGCCTTGAAGGCCATTGTGCAGATGCGTTGGGGCCTGAGAGACCCCATAGGGTCTTCATGCTGCAACCCACCCCCAGCCTCAGCTGCCCATCACAGACATGCACTCAGTGTGTTCAGGGAAGACCCAGGATGCGAACCAAGGAATGTTCCCATGTGAGTCCAGTGGCGGCACCGCTGTGCCACCACCTGCCGCACCCCCCACACTTCTCACTCCCCAGATGCGGGCAAGACTGAACTGGAAGGCAGCCCTGACCACGAACGAGTTCACGCTCTGAGAGAAGACAGCCCACCGGGCGGGCGTTGGGCCGGCACCGGTATCCTGCCCTGGGTGATGGCGCCCACATTCTGAATTCATTATTCACCTGCACACACCAGAGCCCTGTGGTTTCCCTTAATTAATTGAAATATCACATTATAATCATTCTCCGAGTTAATGTTCACGAGGCCCCGGCAAAGCTGGGAATGAGGAAATTCTTCTGAGGAGACTGTTCACTGTCAATTGATTTGCTGGTTCTTTCTCATTTCCCCTGCACCATCCGTCCCTGGGAGAGAGGGGAGGGCAATGTTTTTTAAAGTCAGAAATTAATTTTACCATAAAACCATAAAATCTACCCTGACTAAAAACTAGCCTTTTTTATTGTGGCCATTTAAGATAGAAAGTGGATACATTTGAATTGGACCCTGGCTTTAGAATCTTCCTACAGCCTAGGTATCACCCAGCCTATGACAGATGACCGAGATTCAGGCTTAGAGTTCAAGCACTTCCCATAGCATTAGGGGTGTAGCCTAACCACCACCACCCCCCCCCCCCCCCACCTTCAGCTCTCAGGGACGGCCACCAGCCACTGTCCCAGGTCACAAATTATGTTGCATTTCCCCACCCTGACCCATTTTTGTGTGCTGTTTCCGTAGTCTGGAGTATCCATGACCATTCCAATCTTGATGCCCATTCAGCTAGCTCAAAGGCCTCCTCTTCTGGGATGTCTTCCTGGATCTCCCATTGCTGACCACAAAGCAGACACCCTATGCTGCCCAGCAGCATGGTAATCTCCCTCTACCCATCCCTCTATCAAAGTTTGGGTGCAGAACCCAGGCCCAGCATCTCATACCTTCTGTCACCTGGAGAAGGTGGGAGATATGTGTGGGAGATGATGGGGTACAGCTCTCAGCAAGGGGATTAAATATCAGAATTCTTCTATGGCTGGACGCCCAAGTTCAAGGGGCCTTAGAAAAATCAGACCAGCAGGTGGGCATGCAAAACAGGAGGAGCTAGTTAAAAAATGAGCAAGGCGACAGGTGGGGCCGTCACAGCCCAGGTGTGAGCCTAGGGAGGGTTTGGACCGCAGTGCTGGTGTGGGTGGCAGAAGGGCAAGGTACCTGCGGGATGGGAAAAAGACATCAGTGGGGCCCAGGCCCACTCGCAGCATTCTTAGGACAAAGACACAGCAAAGACTACCCTTAAAGACATTTATTTTCAGGTGTAGGGGCTGCGACATCACAAAATCTATGAAAATAGAAAAAAACATGCCTTAGCAGGGTGGGGGGGCCGGGTGTCATGTTTCCCAATGAGGAGGGCAGGCACCAGGACAGGCAGCTTTCTTAGCCTCTGGGTTGTCTCCAGGCGCTCACATTTAAAAGCCCTTAGGTTGGAACAATCATGTTAATCTTCCTTTTTGTTTTCGGTGGAAATTTCAGGAAGGGCAACATTTATCCTGTATTTCACACATAATTAAGATGCTAAAAGCAGCCTGTAGAGTCTTGCTGCTCAGCACTTCTCCACAGGACTCCACCCCCCTCCCACCTTCTGAGTCTGGATTCAGCACTCCAGGTTTTTTTGTTTGT
Organism: Tupaia tana; assembly: GCA_026018925.1. Classification (NCBI taxonomy): domain Eukaryota; kingdom Metazoa; phylum Chordata; class Mammalia; order Scandentia; family Tupaiidae; genus Tupaia; species Tupaia tana. The sequence continues at coordinate 70,082,608 of JAKSZU010000013.1, forward strand.
TTGTTTGTTTTTTAGTATTTTTGCCAGAGGATGCAGGTGCTCACCAGAGAAAGAGGGAAAGAGAAGAAGCACTCCCCAGTGGGGTGTGGTCATGCCACAATCCCATCTACTCCATTTTTCCACCCTGTCAGGATTTGGGGCACACACACCCACACACACACACCCCTGCTGTGTTTTTCAAGCTGCCAGGGCCAGGATTAGAACTGTGTAGTTGAGCACGTGGGATCTAGCTCCTTAATCACCAGGCTAAAGGCCAGCCCTGGCATTCCAATTTGAACTAGACAAATTGCAAGTGATTCAGCTGATTTCGTAGCGTGCTTTACTAGCAGATACGCGATCCTCCTCTACCTTCTCTAGCGTCACGGCAGCCCTTTTCCTTTTGACATCATTTCCCTGAGTGTCCGAGCAAGTTTCCCAACCATTCAGATCACAAGGGAATGAACTGCGACCCCCAGACATGGAAATAATCCCAGCGGGAGGGGAAGAAGAGGGGCAGGAGGTGCTGGGTGGGGAGGGGGTGTGAGCGGGTCCCTGGAAGCCCCGCCCTCCAACAGACAAGAGCAGCTTCCAGTTGGAACAATTTCAATTCTGATTTTATTCAAAGAAGGGGTTCCCACATTTTCAAATATAAAAACCACTTATCTAGCTTCATTCTTCTCCTATGCAAAATGAGGACACTGAGGCCCAGAAAGTGAAAGGAACATGCTCAGAGTCACACGGCAAGCCAGGGATGAACATGCGAGGGCCCTCATGGTGCCAGACTCCCAGGCCAGCTGCTTTCTGCCATATACGACCTCTGGGTGACCCTGTCCGAGTATTTCAGATATGGCCTTGCCAGGGCTTAACGGAGATTCAGCCCCAACAGAGGCTCTGAAAAGGAGTGTCCAGTGTGAGCGGTGTGAGTGGGCTTTCAAAGCTGAGACAAACCTTGACAAGAAGCCCTAGCACCTGTGGGGTTGGCAGCTTCTCCCCAAACAGGGTTTTGAGACTACGCTGCCGAGAAGCAGCACCATGGAGTGGACAGCGGCCATCGACCTCGGGGAAGCAGCTGCACCTCTCAGAGTCTGGTTTGTTCATCTGGAACAGGGAGGCTCACTCACACTTGGCCTGCACCAAAACCACCTGCCCCGCCTGCAGTCACGGATGGGAAAGTGCTTCCTGAACCTGAAGGACTGTCCACAGTGAGGGATCCCAGTTCTGATTTTAGGAAACTGTAATCACAGGGCCAGCAGGTGACATGGTGGTTAAGGTGCTGGATTCTCATACAGCCTGACCATAGCTCGAGTCCTGGACCTGATGGCTTGAAGAGCACGCTGGGTGTTGAGTGTGTACGTGCCTAAAATCCCAGGAGGAGACTGGAGGAGAAGGGATTGTGGTGTATCCTTCCACCCTGGAGGGTAATTTCTCACTTTTTCTCTCTCTGTTTCTCTCTAGCGAGTGTGTGCCCTGTGGCAAAAACCTTTAGGAAAACAACTGTAATCACCCAGAGAGCTAATTTTTTGGACCAGATAGTAAATATTCTTTCTTTATTTTTTAAATTAATAAAAAATGTTGTAGGCCCAGCAGGAGGCATGGTAGTTAAGGTGCTGGGCTTCCACATGGCCAACTGTGGTTCAAGTCCCAGACCTGGTGGCATACTTTTCTCTCTCTCTCTCTCTGGTCAAATTAAATAACAATAACAATAATAATAAATAAATGAAATTAAATAAATAATTCCTTTAAAAAGTTGTACTGTCGTACAAGGTCTGTAAGTAAAAATGTATTCTACTACACTGTAATTCTACAGCCCAGAGAGAATGTCTGACCCCCTTTTCACAGTGTGAAGTCCAGAAGCCAGGTCTCCACTGCCCATCTGGTTAGACACTGCTGGGCTAATGACTGGACCTGTGCTTCCCTAAAGCCCAGCTAAGGGGCTCCTGAGTCTGCGAAAGCCCCATCTAGGATGCGATCTGTTGAAAATGAGGAAAATGGAGGGATAGAAGGGCTATACACAGCTGCCCACACTCTGATAGGAAACAATGCCACTTAAAAAAGAATGCTAAAAACATACCTTGGGACCAGCAGTTGGCGTAATGGCTATGTTGCTGGAATCCCATGTAGTTGACCACGGTTCGAATCTCGGATCCGGTGACTTAAACTCACACCGGGCGTGTGTGTGTGCGTGCCCAAGATCCTGAGAGGAGAATGAAGGAGAAGGGATTGCGGCGTGGCCATCCCCCTTGGGGGGTGATTTCTCACTTTCTGTCTCTCTGTCTCTCTCTGTCTTTCTGGTGAGCGCACACGCCCTATAGCAAAAAAAAAAAAAAAAAAAAAAAAAAAAAACCTTCTTTAAAAAAAAAAAAGCATACCATAGGGCCATCTTAACATCTAGTCCAAATACCACTTCACAGGTGAAGACACCAGGGCCCAGAAAGGGAAAAGGACCCATCCAGGTCACACAGCAAGTTCAAATCTGACATAGGAGAGCCATGACTCTCCTCCCTCCTTCTACAACACAAACTAAGTCACAGAGCATGCACGAATCAGTCACAGACAAATGAGGTAAAGAGTCACAGTTGACACAGGCCTTGTTTTGGTCCCTTTAGAATGACAAACATACCACAACATGGTCTTCCCTGGGAGGGAGCAGTTAAAAAAAAACAATTCTCGTGGAACAATTTTCCAAAGTATAAAAAAGCAACATGCACATCTGTTTCCCCAATGCCTGTCCTATTAAAAACTACATCTGCATAGGAATCTAGTTTGCATCTAATTTTTACAAAGATACAAAAGGGGTCATCTAAAAACAACTTTTCCAAGTCTTCCCAGAAAAATGATCCACCACTTGACATTTCCATGATCCTGTGATCAATGTTTGTAAAAACCTAGGAAGAAAAAGGGACAAAGAATTAGAGAAAAGAAGCCTGCTCCGTTAAAAACAACTATGTGTTAAATGGAAGGTAGGTGAAATGATCCCTAACTTCAAATGGCTCACCAGCCAGGAACAGTGCCAGTGGGGAGCGGAGCCCTGAAGTGCATTCAAGACCAATGGGTGGACATTTCAGAGAGGCAGATTGCAGCTAACCTGCGGAAGAACTTTTCAACTACTGGAATATCCAAACATGGTTGTCTGGTGGTAGTGAGCTTCACATCCCTGGAGGTATGCAAACAAGAACTACCAATACTGCATGTAGCAGGGGGAACTCAAGATCCGGGCAACAGGATGAACTTACCATCCCGTGGTTCTTCATGGCTCTCTTTTGAAAATTCATCTATGATAGTCTACTCACACCCCAGAATCACTTCTGTCTTAAAATATATATATTTTGGGACCAGCCAATGGAGTAATGGACATGTCGCTGGACTCCCATGTAGTCAACCGTGGTTCGAGTCCCAGACTTAAACTCACACGCACCCGGGCTTAAACTCATGCCGGGTACTTCTGCATGCGTGCCCAAGATCCCGAGAGGAGAATGGAGGAGAAGGGATTGTGGCATGGCCATCCCCCTGGGGGGTGATTTTTCATTTTCTGTCTCTCTTTCTCTGTCTTTCTGGTGAGTGCACGTGCCCTATGGCAAGGTTTTGGGGTTGTTGTGCAGCAAAAGCTGGCTCATAAAGTGATTCACTTCCCAACTTCACAGTCCACTTGTAGGTGCAGGTCAGATGCAAACCTACCTGTCACCTGTGTGACGATGAGGACAAGAGCTACCTGGTCAGAGGACAGGCAGAGGTTCTCTCTGCCCCCGTTCCCCTGGAGATGTGTTGCTAAACAGCAAAGCCTGGAGACAATGAGGCTGGAAGAGCCCCAGGAACAGACAAATGGAGCTCAGTGTCTTCTCTGCAGGAAATATGACATGGAGGTTGTTACAATGACACCATCTGCCACCTCTCTCAGGACCCAGAGGAGATGTTCTTTCCAGCCTCGGAAATGGAAAAATACAACTGGTCCTTCCATCTCAGGGATGGCCATCATGTTCACAGTTCTTGACCTTGACCTTGCACACCAGGCAGCTCGGAGTGCAACAAGTACAGCACATGCCTGAGATTCCACCAGCTAACTTTTTTTTCTTTTTTTTTTTTTAATTTGCCAGAGGGCGCATGAGCCCATCACAAAGAGAAAGAGACACAGAGAGAGAGCGAGGGAAAGTGAGAAATCACCACCCCTCCATGGAAAATGGTTACACCACAATTCCTTCTCTTCCATTTCTCCCTCTTTTTTGGATCTCGGACCCACATGTACATGTATCTGGTGTTTTTCAAGCTACTGGGTCTGGGACTTGAACTGCATGTGGGATCTAGTCACCTAAACCACTATGTCACTGACTGGCTTTCAATCTTAACCACCTGCTAATCTTAATAAGTTCCTGCTCCCCTTTTGCTTTCTGTCTGGTTTCCTCTATTTACATATCTTCCTTCTCCTTTTTTTTTTTTTTTTTTAATCACACATTAGACATCACCTCAAGTCTCTTGACAGGGTGTAGAAAACACGCACATTATTCCATCACATGTGGCCATTTGGAGCCGGAAAGTAGGGGCTTTTGTATTTATTCAGGTCTAGAACTGTCACCATGCTGTGGGACTGGGCCTCCCCAACCACATTGGTTGCGTGGCATTGGTACGCTCCTTCGTCTTCCTTTCTCAGGGGGTTGATCTAGAAATACAACAGGAGAGTTTGTACAGTTAGATGCGGCCCAGAAAAGTGACGTCCTTCTGTGTTCCCAGTGATTAGTCTAAACTCATATTCCTGTCCAGAACAGGATGGAACTCACTTTGTTTTTCTTCTTGCTTTGGCTACCAAGAAGCCTAGTTAAATTCCTTTGGAGTGATCCTCCTAAAGGACATTCACCTTACTGTGACTTCCATTTTTTTGTTAAAGGTGTTTGCTATCGAGTCTTAGACCTCAACCTTGTACACTAGGAAGTGCTCACCAGAGAAAGAGAAACTGCCCAGAGGGGTTGGCCACACCACAACCCCTTCTCCTCCAGAATTTTCAGCATGCATGCACACATGCCCAGCATGATTTTGTTTGTCTTTTTCTCATTTATTTTATTAAATTGTTTTAGGTTTTGCCATAAGGCACATGTGCTCACCAGAAAGAAGAGGGCAGAAAGTGAGAAATCACTCCCCAGGGGGTCGGCCACGCTACAATCCCTTCTCCATTCTCTTCTCGGGATTTTGAGCATGCACACCCGCACCCAGCATGATTTTCAAGCCACTGGGTCCAGGCTCAACCACAGTCAGCCATCTGGGAGGCCCTGGCCTTAACCACCATCCCGCCTGCTGGCCCAATTGACTCAAATTGTAACAAATCTACCTCTGAATGTGAGCTACCTGGTCCTTTTATTGAAGGTATTCGCCTTATAAAACAAATGAAAAGAAGAACACAAATCTGCTGACAAAGGAGTGACCCACAACATGCTCCCCATGGAGAAATCGCTACAAATTACCACCCGAGATGACCCCTTGCCCCTATCTTCTCTCCTATGAAAATAAGGAGATATGCTTGATACGAAAAGGTCACAGGCCCAAGCACATCCCAGGTTTCTCTGTAGGGTAGAGGTCACCAGGTATCCAGGAGCTGCCAGTGACATAGAGGCCATCCTCAGAGTGCATCCTGAGGGTCTTACACCATATCTGCAGCCATCAGCATCTCGTCTGCTTTCTCTTGTTATAAACACTCATCACCTGCAAGTCACTCTACAGACCATGGAGATGGTTACCCAAATGACTTCTTTTTTTTTTCAAGTTTATTTTTATTTATAATTATGGCATTTCTTGAGAGAGAGAGAGAGAGAGAGAGAGAGAGAGAGAGTGCCGGCACCCCTAACATGTTCATAGCACCATGATCTACCTGCCTCCTTCAGCCAGCCCGGATCCTAGCACACGTGTGCCTGCTGTACTCAGGGAAATTTCCAAATGCAAACCAAGAACCTTCCTGTGTACGGCAGCCTTGCAGAGCACTGCGCATTACCCCTGCTCCACCATCTGGCCCCAGACCTTTTAGTTTTGAGTTCCCACCAATGGGTGTGGAAGGGTGCTAGTATCTTCACTTTATGAAAGAATCACAGGAAAATCACAGACTATTCGGGCACATGGGCCCTCAGAGGTTATTCAGCTTGAAGCCTGCTTTGTTTGTTTGCTATAGAGTGGCTATGCTTACCAGAGATAGAGAGAGAAAATGAGAAAGTACCCCCCGGGGGGATGGCCATGCTGTAATCCCTTCTCCATCATTTTCCTCTCAGAATTTTTGGTACACATGCACACATGCCCAGTGTGTTTTTCAAGCCACCTTGTCTGGGACTCCAATCGTATAGTCAGTCATGGGGGATCCAGCTGCCTTAACCACCACGCCACCAGCTAGCCCTGAAGTCCACTTTTTACAATGGTGGACACTAAGGCGCAGAGAAGTAGTGACTGACCCAACATGGACCCCATCTCCTTGTTCCATCACTTTCAAACAGCTGGCATTTCCTTATCTTAGCAAACGTGTTGCAAGTGGTATGAAAGAACCTCAGAGTAGGACTTGGACAGCCCCCCTTGCCTCTTCACCAGCCACATGGTCTCTGGCGAGTGAATCAGTTTCCTGTGGTTGCTAGAACGAGCCGCCACAAGCTCAGTGGCTTAAATGATACACATTCTCTCTCTGCAGTTCTAGAGGCCAGAAACCAACTGGGATAAGGTGGGCCAAATCAAGGCATCGGTGGGGCTGATCCTTCTGGAAGCTCTAGGGCAGAATCTTCGCTTGCCTTTTCCAGCTTGGAGGATGCTGGTGTTCCCGGGCTCATGTCTCATCCTCCACCTTTAAAGCCAGCCACAGTGGGTTGAGTCTTCACATTGTATCCCTCTACTGGTCTACTGCCTCATCCACATTTACCGGCCCACCTTTAAGTGGGGCCCACCTCGGTAATCCAGAAGAATCTTCTTATCTTAGAGTCAGCTCTTAGCAGCCTTAATCCCTCCTTGCCACAAAACAGAACATACCCACAGGTTCTGGGGATTGTGACATGGACATCTGTAGGGGCCATTATTCTGTCCACTCTAGCAGAACTCTTACGATCTCAGGAGGTATATGACCTGCCCTGCTGACCCCACAGTTACTGCAGGGTCCAGTGAGAAGCTTTGAAAAGTGGAATGTGTCTGGACTGGCTCTGTGGCTAGATGGTTCAGGCAGCTGTGTGGTTCGAGTCCCAGGTCTGGTGGCTTCAGATTCACACTAAGCATGTGACTGTGTGCCCAAAATCCTTACAGGAGCAAGAGGTGGAGAAGGGACTGCAGTGTGACCATGCCTTGTGTGTGGGGGGAGTGCTTTCTCTCCTCTCTCTGGCAAGCACACACATCCTCTAACACCAAAAAAAAAAAAAAAAAAAAAAAAGTAATGTGTCATAGAAATATAAAAGGTGGCTTTTAAGGGTCAGCCATAATTTCCAATAGGCCTACATACTCACCAAAATCCAAGCTGTGGCCTCATGGTCAGAGGGGCCCCCTCGCACCTGGACAGCCATATTGACGTGGTCCCCAGGCAACTCCTCTAGCACCTGGGTGCCCTCAGGAGACTGTGTGACCTACAAATGACAAAAAAAAAAAAAAAAAAAAAAAAAAAAAAAAAAAAGAAGTTTAGAAAAAAATATTTCTGGATAAGGATCACCGTGCGGCCTCTTCCCCATCCTCATCCTTCCACCAACTTCAAAGACTAAACCCCAGCACCACTTATTCCTATTCAAATGATGGCCTTTGCTTTTTGACCTAAATGTATGTACAGACAGCACCCCCTGCTGGACAGCGATGATGCCAACATGGCCACTCCCTGGCAGAAAGAATTAAGGACTTCTGCCCATCTCAAGGCTGTTGAGAAAAGAGAACAACATGTGGCATGATCCTTGCCAGTCTCTTGACAATTGGTCTTCAGGAAGATTTGGCTTTGGGATAGGATCGGGTCTTCTGCCACCAATCTGGTCTGTCTAAACCCAGCTCTACAGTGAACAGATAACAGCAGAACTTTCTGGGCACCCAAATGGCCAGGGGAACAAATGACTCTCTTGGGAGAGCTCTGGGATAAAAGGTTTGCAGCAGAGAAGTGGCAGGTAAGGTGTCTCTTTCTACCCCACAGACGCACAAACCCACTTAAAAGACAAACATTTACCACCCGTGTCCACCTTTCTGTTTCCCTGTCTCCCCCACACACTCAAGTTCATGGATAGAAATACCTTTCTCCACGTGATGACCGGGGTGGGCACGGCCCTCACCTCACAGGACAGGTGCGCCTGTGCCCCCGTGACATTGTGAACGCTCCGAGGTGGAACGACGACCACAGGAGCTGGAAGGAGAAAGGGGACACAACCTTTACTTAGCCAGGTCCTCAGCCCCACTTGCAAGGCCTCCTGCCCGCTGAGGTCCTGTTGCACATCCTGACATGAGAGGGGCATCGGTTCCACATGCAGGGACAAACTCCAAAGCAAAGAATCTCAGAAGAGGCCGTGCCTTAGAAGCCACTGGTTTCGGAATCCATTGCCTTTGTTTTATCAACAGGTAAACAGGGGTCCAGAGAGGAAAGGTGACTTCCTAAAGTCACCCAGTCTGTCGATGGCACAGCTCCCTCCCCGGGCCCCTTCTAAGACCCGGATGCCATCTGCTTGCAGCTAACTTAGGGACTAGGGACTGACTCACCAACAGCAGTCTTCTAACAGATGGGCTTTTCGCCTTCCACATGGAAGGGAGGGTGTTTGAAAGGATGCCTTGCAGAACAGTTGCAGGCTCCCTCGAGCTGAGACCCCCCTGCGGTCCATTAAGGACACTATTTACATATGCAGAGCACAGACTCCCCAGGGCCTCCCCAACTCCAAACGCAGCTCCCACCCCCAGGGCCAACCTGCAGACCTGGAAGACACTGAGGAAGGCCAGCAGACCTGGAAGACACTGAGGAAGGCCAACCTGGGCAAATCAGGGGACCCGGCAGGTGTCAGAATGTCACAGAGTGGAGAAGAAGGGCCTGGACTGTCTGGTCAGACTCCAAGAGCAGGCGGAGAGCCCCATTAGAAAGCTTTGCTCATACTCCACCCTCTGCCTTCCTCCCTGCGCCTGGCAAAACCACCAAGCCCAGAGCCAAGGCCTTCAGGCTCCCCATCAAGCCCCCCACATACTCTATCTTCCCTCTGTATGAGTGGACCCCGCCCCCAGGCCCTCGGGTGGACATCTCCCAGGTTCTGCAGGACCTAGCAGGGAGGCACCCTGGTACAGAACTAGAGGGTCTGCACCTTCTGGCCTGCTAAGCCACAGCCCGCCTTGCAGTTCAGGCATTTCTGTCTGGTCCTGGCCCCTGACAGTGAGCTCAGCCACCCTGGCCAGCTCCCCAGTGAACGAGGCAAGGAGGAAAGTGGAGGCCTGGCCCGAGAAATGCTCTCAGCTCAGAGATCCTTGCTGTAAGACGAGGATAACATCCCTGCCTGCTGCCCAGGACTGCCAAGCTGAGTGAGTGCCGGGAGCAGGCCTGGTCAATCGATGTCAAATAAAAGACAAACACATTCATTCTGGAACCATCAAACTGCAGAGTCCAGGGCTCCCAGGGCGTTCTCTGGTGACTCAGGGGGCAACCCTGCTCCTCTCTGCAAGCCTATCCTCAGAAAAGGCCGCAATAAAAAAGGACAGCAGGGACCAGCAGATGGTGTAATGGCTATGTTGCTGGACTCCCATGTAGTGGACTGCAGTTCGAGTCCCGAACCTGGTGGCTTGAACTCATACTGGGCAAGTATGCGTGCATGCCCAAGATTCCGAGAGGAGAATGGAGACGGGATTGCAGCAGCCATACCCCCTCAGGGGTGATTTCTCGCTGTCTCTCTTTGTCTTTCTGGCGAGCACACGCGCCCTATAACAAAAATCTCTCCAAAAAGAAAAGAAAAGAAAGCATTGCCGGGACCAGCAGTTAGCATAATGGCTATGTTGCTGGACTCCCATGTAACCGACTGTGGTTCAAGTCCCAGACCCAGTGGCTTAAACTCACACGGGGCACATGTGCGTGTGTGCCCAAGATCCCGAGACAAAAATGGAGGAGAAGGGATTGTGGTGTGGCCATGCCCCCCGGGAGGTGATTTCTTGCTTTCTGTCTGTCTTTCTGGCAAGCGCACATGTCCTATAGCAAAAACCTCTCGAAAAAAAAAAAAAAGGACAGCAAAGTGAGGGAGAGGCAGGCGATGCAGTAAGGGATGGATTCAAATCACACCCAACCCAAAGGTGCAGGCGTGGAAAGGTGCAGAAATATTAGTTTTTCGGGAAAGTCATGACCTATTTTTCTATGCAAAAATGCATCATGACTTTTCAGACAACCCAATAAGAGTGGTCTGGCCCCTCCAGGAAGACTGGGAAATAAACTCTGTCAAGCCAGTCGCAAAAAAATCTCCGGGAAATTGTCTTAGAGCCACACAGGCTCTCTAGCATTCCAAGTCACCAAGATCCTGTGCCTGACCAGCGGACATGCCCCTCCGGCCTCCACTTGCACACCTCCGGTGACGGAGAGCTCACTACCAAGGGAGCCAGGCTCTTCCATCCTTAGAGGGCTTGGCGGAGTGCTGTGCTGGTAACACCACGTCCCCTGTAGTTAAAGCCACTTCTCTGTAACCCCCACCTGTTGACCCCAGGGCTGCCCTCTGGTGCCCCCACAGCCCTGAGTTCGACTGTGAGTTTGACACAAAGGCTGTCCTCCCTCAGTCTGCTCTCCTCCCCCCTGCCTCATCAGCACACGCCTTCAGTTGTGCCCCACTTCCCTGAGTATAGACAAAGATCCTCAACGAAAACAAGACTTCTCACACTGCCAGCCGCCACAAAGAACCACAGGCCCGTGCTCTCTGGCAGGAACACCATCTGTGGTGGCAAAGGCCCTAATTTATTCACGTCCTCCCATCAGCACTGCTGCTGCCGCCTCAGCCACATGGGCTCTGTCACGCTGCTCTGTGGAGCCCGAGCTGTCCTCAGAGGGCTCGCTGGGGGGACAGCCAGAACGACCTGTTATTCCAGAGCCCTCGAAGGATTCCAAAGGGACACTCAATCAACCTGTTTTACTTTCACTCATGTAAAGTCATAAATTTTAAATGAGATTTCATCACTCCCTTTCAGGCCTAAATGAATAAGCCAGTAAATTACATTTCATCTCTCTCTTTCCTTGCCATCCCCCCCCACCCCCGCCCCTCAATAGCTACAATTAAGAAAGACTGCCTTGAAAATGCTATCTTTGCCACTGACTTCACGGCAGAAAATACCATTTCTTTTATATAAGAGCCTCCTGCTTTCAATGTTAAAGAGCTGCTTAAAAATTTATTTATTTATTTATTTATTTATTGGTTTTGCTATAAGGTGCATGTGCTGGCGGGGCGGGGGTATGGAGAGGAAAAGTGAGAAATCAGCCCTCGAGGGGATGGCCATGTATAATCCCTTGTCCTCCATTCTCTTCCTTGGATTTAGGGACACACACACACACATGCCCACCATGATTTTCAAGCTGGGGGGTCCAGGACTCAAACCACGCAATAGGCCATGTGGAATCCAGCACCTTAACTTCCATGACACCTGCTGGCCCTAAAAATCATTTATTTTGGGACCAGCAGTTGGTGTAATGGCTATGTTGCTGGACTCCCATGTAGTCGACCGTGGTTCGAGTCCCAGCACCGGTGGCTTAAACTCATGCCGGGTGTGTGTGTGTGTGTGTGTGTGTGCCCAAGATCCCGAGAGGAGAATGGAGGAGAAGGGATTGTATTGTGGTGATCCCCCATCGGGGGGTGATTTCTTGCTTTCTGTCTCTCTGTCTTTCTGGCGAGCGCATACGCCCTATAGCAAAAACCTCTCCAAAAAAATCATTTATTTTTAACACATTTTAAAACATTTTTTATTTAACATTTTCATACAATACAATGCCTACAATTGTGTTAACGAGCACTATAATCCACATACAGACCAGTTCTCTTACCTCAATAAATTTCCTCATGCTGCTCTTTGTCAAATAATGTTTTCCATTTTAATCCATCTGGTTTTAAGTTTAGAATCTTTTCACCCATGACAACTCGACGATCAGTCATTATCATTTGGCTATAATGCCATGGCAAACACAGCGGTGCTTGCTGTGTGCTCAGCGCTCCTCCACTGCCAGGGACTCACCCGATCTTTGCAGCAGCCTCACAGCTGCCAGTGAGGGAGCTGTCCGCAGTGACCCAGGCTTACCTGGCGGGGCAGGCTAGGACGCAAGCTCTTCTTAGGAGCATGGTCCTATCACCAACTTGTCTTTCCCTCAGATGATCTTCCACATGCTGTCCCCCCTTTGATCCTCACTCCAGCCCTGAAAGGTAGGTGCTCTTATTCTCACTTTACAGATGAGGAAATTCAGGAAACTGAGGAAATTGAGGAGATGTGTCTGGAGGAGAAGGGACTCAAACCCAGGCATCCTTATTTCATTAATTTGCACACCACTATTTTTTTAAAGAATTATTTAATTTTATTTATTTATTGATTTATTTTAATTTTATGAGAAAGAGAGAAATAAAGTGAGAAAGCAAGCCACCAGGTCCAGGACTCGAACCATGGTTGGCCATGTGGGAATGTACACAGTGTCTTAACCGCTATGCCACCTGCTGGTTCCCACACCACTATTTAAAAAAATTTTTTTAAGAATATTGAACTTTATTTATTTATTTATTTTAGTTTGACTAGAAGGGCAGAGCGAGAGCACAAGATAGAAAGAGGGAAAGTGAGAACGCAAGCCACCAGGTCTGGGATTGGAACCGCAGTCAACCACGTGAGAGTCCAGTGCCTTTAATCACCATGCCACCTGCTAGTCCCTTTTTAATTGTTTCTTAAAGCTTGCCTTTTTTTCTCCCATGAAGGTGACAGAGAAAACAAGACAGAGAGAAAGAGAGAGAGTGAGACAGGGACATTCCCAACAGGGTCTTCCCATCACAAACCACTCCAGCTTCAGCAAGCCCGGACCATCTGCACACACATGCACACCTACTGTGCATAGGGAGACCTTTGCGTGTGAACCCAGGCCCTTCCCTAATAGCCTCAGGATGACAGAGCACTGCACTACCTTTGCACCAGATGACTGGCCCCACACTGTTTTTAAAGGGAAACATTTGTTATGTGTATGGACTCCATTCCAGAATAAGCGAGTAGTTCCGCAGGGAGTGTGTCGGGGGTCTGCAAGACAACCCTAGGCTCAGTGACTTGCTAGGACTCACAGGACTCCACATGTGGTCACAGTCACATGATTGGCCACAGTAAAGGGACACAGGTGAAGGGAAACCATCAGGGTGGAAGGAACCAGCCACCAGCTTCCGAGAGTCCTCTCCCAGGAGAGTCGCACAGAGCACAGCAATGAATGGACACCACGTGGTGTGGAGACTCGGGCCGGGGTTATTAGTGGGGCTGCTCGGGAAGGCACCTTCTGCTGTGCACACACTGAACTTCCGGGCTGGCAGAAGGAAAGCAGGTGCTCAGCATAAGCCCTGTTGTACAGATTGGGCACAGTGGGCCGCTGGCATCAATTCTGGAATGGTGGGAGTCCCCAAAGGCCAACTTCCCTGACACTGGCCAAGGGCCACCCTGCCAGCAGGCCTTCCTGAGGGTCTGTCTAGCCCTTCCCTGTTAGACTGAATAAAATACCCAACATCAGCCCTTGTGGATACTTCCTGAGACAGGCAATGTATCCTGACACTAGTGGCCTCAACAGCTCACTCCAGTGTAGCACTGGGACGCTCGATGTCATGACTACCAGGAGGGACAGCATGGGCAGAAGAACCAAGTTCAACTCCTTTCTCTGCCACATCCCAGTGCTGTGAATTGGCCTGTTTTGTTTCTTTTTCTTTTTCGTCAGAGGGAACACGCATACACACGAGTGAAAGAATGTGAGTGAGAGTAAGAGAAAGAGAGAGAGAAATATTACCTGTTAGGATCTGGGGCATTTCTGCATGTGCCTGGCAGGAACTAACTAGGCCAGGATTCAAACCTGATCCATTCACACCAAGTGGGATCCAACTGCCTATACACAGCGCTAACAGCTGACCCACATGGCTGGATCTGTTTCTTCTTCTTTAAAAGGGGCACAAGACTCTATCCCTCTCCCTGCCCTCTTCCCATCGTTGCAATACCCCTTGTGAACTGTAAAAGGCTTCTACAGAGGGATCTGAGGAGTCAGCAGGTGTTGTTACCCCAAGGGTAGTCTCCCCAAAGACGCCTTGCCTGGTGAGGGCCCATGGACGGCGTAGAGGCCCCAGAGGCCATGGCCCACAGCCCTCCACAGCCAATCAGGGGTATAGCCTTCCAAGCTGCCAGAGCCGTCATGGAAGAACTGGGGCTTTCCTTTCTGCCTGTCTTGCCAAGAAAACTGTGGCTCTCAGGAGGGAGGATGGTCCCGGTCAGCCCAGTCTGTGCATGTACCAGCCTCATCTCCTCCTTGCTAAATACCTGTTTCCTCCTGGTTGCACCAACAGCCCTGGAAATAAGAGAATGGCACAAATCCACCCATGCAAAGGCTAACTAGCAGTGGACACAGAATGGGTACCCAGGTAGGAGCCAGGCAGTGGTACTGCAGTAATACAACTGGGCCACATGGGGAAGGTCCTAGGTTCAAATCCCTAGACCTCCCTTGACATGTGCCCATGATCTGAGATAGCTGGGTGTGGATGACAGCGTGAAGACCCTGTCAGGAGTGCTCTCTCTCTTGCTAGTGGGAGAAAGAAAGAAAGGAAGAAAGAAGAAAGAAAGAGAAATCTAAGGGGTGGGGTTAGAACAGTGACCTAGGTATGTACAGTCCCAAGAGGCAGTACTGTGCGGCGGGCAACTTGCTAACCATTCCCTCCTAAGATGAAGATAATGGCCGCGGGGGTGAGGGAGATGATGGCCATGATTGTGTTAACTGTGTAGGTCTGCGCCCACGGCAGGGATCGATGCTATTATAGTGTGTGACGATCTGCCCCTCTGCCCCGTCAATGAAACTGGTCTTTAATGGCTGAAATGAAAAATCTTCCCAAATGCCTCTGAGATTTCTTCACAGTTAATGGTGCTGGGAAAAGAAAGAATATCAAAAGTCATCCCCCAGGACCCCATCTGCTGGTGTGAAAAAGCGCACAAGCAAAGAGTTTAATAATCAACGCACTGAACAGCCCTGATAATTTATGCTAATAGTCACCATCCGATGTGGAAGGAGAAACAGCTTAATCCTGCTCCCTGCGGCCTGTGCCTCAAATCCCTTCCCTCAGCTTGAAAGGCTTTGGAGCACGAGGCCCCCGTCTTTGTCCCTCTCACAAAGTGGCATTTGCTGTCTCTTCTGGTTACCTGGTAACACGCGCCTAGCACAGCCGAGGTTTCTAAGTGGAGCTGGAATTTCAACCAAGGTGAATTTTCTAAGACTCAGGATTTCAAGAGCTCATTGAAGCTGCTGGGGCTCAACGCCCTGCAGGGGCCTGGCACAGGGGACCCTGTTCCTGTCTATTTATCATTCAAAACACGACATCGACTTGCTGCCTGGAGGATCCTAAACCCCTCCCAACGTTAACAAACACACAGTGCACAAGCTACACAACCCAGCCTTTTCAAGTAATGGCAGCATGGAAAAGTGATGATGCACTTTTGCATAGAAAAACATAGAAAAATCAGTCATGACTTTTCCAACGACCCAATAATATTAAGACCATACCACATTATTGGAGCACAGCATCTTGGACCCAGTGCAGTGGATAAAAAACACACTGGGCATGTGTGTGTGCGTGCCCAAAACCCTGAAAGAGAAATGGACAAGGGATTACAGCTTGGCCATCTCCCAAGGAGGCGTGACTTCTCTCTCTCTCTCTCTCTCTCTCTTTCTTTCTCTCTCTCTCTGTCTGTCTCTTTGGCAAGCATACATGCCCTCTAGCAAATTTAAAAAAGAAGAAGCTTGACCTTTCAAGGCTTGCAAAGACTTACCCCAGCTACTCTGGGGAGCCATCACTTTCCCCAATCATCCTACAAGATAGCCTCTCAGAGGACCACAGGCCACACCTGCCCTCAGATCTCCTGCCTTCAAATCTAGATTCATGCTATGCCTCCATCTTCTCGGACTAGGGATTTTCTCCCATGCTTCAAGGCTCTTCTCAGATGCTTCCTTTCCATGAGGCTGTTCCTGATCCTCTCAGGAGCCATAACTCTGTGCTACATAAAGGTACAAGCACCAAGTTCTGGTCTGAAATGAGCCAGGCAAACAGGCAAACCTCAGTTAGGACTAGACAGATGGCTCCAGGGATTCCCTGCCGCGAGCCTCGGTTTCCCCTTCTACTAAATGGGAGTGAGACCTCCCCAGGATAGTTGTAGAAATCAAGTAAGAAGGTGGGTGCAAAAGTTATTTTTCCTTTTTAATTTTTTTAAATTTATTTTTCAGATTTTTTGCCACAGAGCAAATGCACTCGCTGGACAAAGTGATAGAGAGAGAGGGAAAGAAAGAACTCATCCCCCATGGGGGATGGCCCCACAGAAATCCCTTCTCCTCCATTCTCCTCTTGGGATTTTGGGCATGAGCACACACACTCCCAGTGTGTTTCTCAAGCCACTAGGCCCAGGACTTGGACAGTAGAGTTGGCCATGTGGGATCCAGCACCTTAATCTTCACGGCACCTGTGGACCCACAAAGCGATTTTTAATGACAAAGAATTATTCATATGTGGGTCTTCTATAAATGTGTGTGGATCAAAGGATTACTGTCATTATTAGGATGTTCAGCGCATTTCAGAGGATAGGAGGAAAGGGCGACATTTAAGCCTGAAAATTGTTGCCTGGTGCTCCCTAATAAATCCTTCGGAGGTCTCCCTCTCCTAAAGTCAAGGTGCTCAGGTACTGACAAGTCGGGAAGGAGCTGAGGAGGAGTGATCTTATCAGCAATATTGAAGCAGAACAGCTCAGATCTGGCTCAGTCTGTTTTCCTTCAACCAGAGTCCCCAGGGGCATTGTTAAAAAACGTTCCGGCTGTGCCTTCTGAGTACAAGCTGGCTTCAGGGCAGCGCAGAATGAGGTGCCGCTGGGGTAGGGCTCCCCACCACCCTGTCCACAGCTCCATGCCTTACCAGGACATGAAGGCAGGTGCCACGCAGGTACTTCAGGACAGAAAGCGACAGGGACACTGCCCAGAACAGTGGTGGATGACACAAATGCTGACAAGGAAGGAGACCCGAACTCCGGGGAGCCCTGATGCCAGTCACTAATGAGAGCATGAAAAGCAGCTTGGGAGCTGCTTCCGTCTGGCCCTGTTCACATCTTTATTTCCTGGGCCTGTGCCTGGGGTGGGCCTCAGAGCCCATAGATCAGAGTCGAAGGGCTGTCACATTTACTTGTCATTTGGTAATTTTCAATGAATTAGGGGTGTGGGGTTTCCATCTGCCATCTGGCCTCAACTCGGGTAACCACGGCAACCACCATCTGCCTGATTTAATACCGTGAAGTCCCATCCAGAACGAGCACTGGCCAGGGGCTCAGGACCTGGAGCCGGGCAGCCTTCACTGGTCATCCTGGACAAGTCCCTGCCCTTGCTGGGCCTCTGTGTCCTTCTCTGTCACATCACGGCAAATTTGATCTAAATGCCTTGAAGGTGTCTTGCTCTTAGAGCAGAATACCACTCTAGAGAGGAATTATCTGGGGCCATCAGCACCGTTTAGATTCTGGGGACCTGGTCAGCATTTCTTCTGTCTCCTGCACGTGGAGTAAAAGTGTTACCTGTCTGGAGACAAAGAACACTGCCTGTGAGTTAACTGCTGAGGAAGCAGAATGTAAAAGGCGAGTGACAGGAGCTAGAAGAGGGCAAGATACAGGGTTATTTAAATAATATAGGGCAGTTCAAAGTGGAAAGATCTCAACAATGGCTTTGCAGGGGCTGCCAAGTCCCAGAGTCTGTGCAGGGAGCCAGCGGCAGCTCTGTCTTCCACTGCGAGCCCCAACTAGGACTCCCCTCAGTGACTCTGCTGTGCTCCCAGGCGGCTCCAGCCCCTCAGTGGGCTGCACATGGCCTTTCTCATTCAGGACAGGACACAACAAACCCACTGGGTCTCCTGGACTTGAGACATCAACCCGGAATACTTGGGGGAAATAATACAAGATATTTCTTTCTTTTTTAGAGAGAGACATTTTTGCTATAGGGTGCATGTACTCACCAGAGAGAGAGAAACAGTGAGAAACCACCTCCCCAGGGGGGATGGCCATGTTGCAATCCCTTCTCCTCCATTCTCCTCTCAGGATTTTGGGCACGCACACGCATGCGCGCACCCACATGACATGAGTTTCAATCTGCTGGGTCTGGGACTCAAGCCACAGTTGACTACGTGGAAGTCTAGCCACATAACCATTATGCCATCTGCTGGTCCCAACAAGATATTTCTTTTTTTTTTTTTTTTTTTTGGAGAGGTTTTCGCTATAGGGCGCGTGCGCTCGCCAGACAGGCAGAGACATAGAGACAGAAAGCGAGAAATCACCCCCCAGGGGGGATGGTCACGCCGCAATCCCTTCTCCTCCATTCTCCTCTCGGGATCTTGGGCACGCACACACACGCGCCCGGCGTGAGTTGTAAGCCACCGGGTCCGAGACGCGAACCGCGGTCGACTACGTGGGAGTCCAGCGACATAGCCATTACGCTAACTGCTGGTTCCCCCAACAAGATATTTCTTAAAATCTGGAAAAAAGCTTACTCCAACCCCAGGCATCCTCTCGAAGCTGAGGTCATTACACTGACATGAACTTGATCTCTAGGTCCAGGTCAGAAATTCTCCCCAGAACCCCCCGCTCAAAGCCACATGTCTACTCTCCACTGCTCCCCTCCCCAGGCAAAGCAGAGAGGGACAATCCTCCAAGACCTAATGGCAGGCTGGCTCAGCCTTTGGATGGCACCCAGAGATGGTCTTGCTGCGATGTTAATGAGGCTGAAGTTCCCCTATGTCAGTACTTAAAGCCCGACCCTCCAAACGCAGATCCACAAAACCTGGGTCTGCCCCTGGTGGCAACATCATCTTTTCAGAGCCTAGGTCTCCAAAGCTGTCTGGGTGGGACGTCTCTCAGGACCCCCATATGGGCTCCCCCCCACACCTGGAGCCCTGGTGCTCTGGCTCGGTGACTCCTGAGTGCCAGTCTGGAGTGCTCCTTCGGCATCTTCACCTTCCCTCCCTCCGCCACCAAACTATCCACCTGGTGCTGGATACTGAAGAACTCACACCCATGGGGATATCCTCCACCCCCAACTCCCAATCTGCTGAGCACACAAGCCAGGTCTGCAAATAACTGCATCCGCCGGTGGTACTTAAGTACCAAAAGGTTAGTGTCCCCCTGAGCTTAGAAAAGGGGTGTGAGTATGTAAATTCCCACCCCAGTGTCCCTGAGCATCCAGTGGGAGAAATACTGCTCCGGAGGGTGGGAACCTGAGGCCCAGAAAGCGCTATCCACCCCATGCAAGGGGATCCTTAACACCATTGGGGTTCCGCTTTCCTTACCTGCCAGAGCCCTCAAGGGCTCCAACCTGACCACGGAACTCGACTCACCGAACTCGCAGGGGCCATCACGCGCCTTGTGCAGGTGGCCGGAGTGCACGCGGGGCGCATATCTGGCGCGCAGGCGCAGCGCGCACACACTGGGGTAAGAGCGGCCGTCGGAGCCGCAGACAGTGCCGCGCTGCCCGCACACACAGAGCCCGGTGCCCTCGGGCGCTGTTCCCGCGGACCGGCTGGCGCACACCAGGCCGGGGCCACAGCGGGCGCCGGCCGGCCCGCCGCAGCTAGCGCCCTCGG
This sequence comes from Tupaia tana, assembly GCA_026018925.1. Lineage (NCBI taxonomy): Eukaryota > Metazoa > Chordata > Mammalia > Scandentia > Tupaiidae > Tupaia > Tupaia tana. Next base: position 70,102,353 of record JAKSZU010000013.1, read on the forward strand.
TGCCCAGGCAGCGCTCGCAGCAGCCGCACTCGTCGCGCGCCGCGATCCCGGGCACCAGGCAGCGCGCGGGCGCTGGGCAGCGCTCCGGCCGGCACGGACCGCACTCGGGGCGCCGGCCGCCCTCGCCGCGGAGCCCAAGGCCGGGGGCCAGCGGCGGCATCAGCAGAAACAGCAGCGGGAAGAGCAGAGGCAAGCGCAGCATGGCCTGCTCCGGGACAGTAGTGGCGCTTCTGTTCGCGCTCCTCTCTGCGCTGCGCACCGCGCGCGCACCCCAGCTACCCCGCCCGCCCCGCGGCCGCTGATTGGCCCGACTTGCATCGCGGGGCGCCAGCGGACCGCTGCCCTGCCCCGGACCAGCCGGTGCGGTGGGCTTCCGCAGGCCCCGGGTTCGGAGCTGGGGGGATGTCCCAAGACTAGCTCCCCGACATCCGATTGGACTTTTGGGGAAACCGAGTTGGGGCAAGAACTTGTCAGGATCGGATGTCTGGTCTCCAGATCCAAGGCTGGCTCCAAATGTTATGACTCCATCTTCCTAGATGGATGGATGTGTGATTTAATTATTTTATTTTAGTTTAATTTCACATTCTGTGGTTTTTAGAGTTTTATTTGAAAGGGGGAACGAATTTATGGTTTAAAAGTTCAGATTTTACTAATAAATGTAATTATGACAAGAGGAGTTTCCTTACACCCTGTATCCCAAGCCCCCGACCAGCCTTCCAGAAGCCACTCTTGCTGGCGTGTGTTTTTGTCTGTTTTTTTTCAGGAGTTTTCTGCACCTATAAAAGCACCTATGGTTGCATAGTTCCTTTGTTTAAACACACACACACACAGTACTGTGCCGTACACAGTTCTTGGCTTTTCCACTTACAGCATTTCACGTACTTTCTCCCCTTCCTTTTTTTTTTTTTTTTTTTTTTTTTAAGATTTTATTTAACTTTATTTATTTTAACTTGACCAGAGAGGGACAGAGGGAGAGGGGGTGATGGGGGGAGGCGTGAGAAAGCAAGCCCCTAGGGCTGGTTCTCAAACCATAGTTGGCCATGTGGGAGACCAGGGTACTTAACTCCCACTCCACCTGTTGGCCCCAATTTCTCCCCTTCTTATCAGCCCTGAAATGAGGTTTCTTGTACAATCAATGGAAGCCTAGTTTAATTGGCTGTGTGTGTGTGTGTGTGGGGGGGGGGTGAATGCTACTTAAAGTCACAGTGCTTCTCATGGTTACCAGTGACTTCGTGATATGGTGATACATTCTGAGCTCATCTAGAGTAGCCTTGGGCTTTATAACTTCACACAGTGTGAGGTGTCTAAAAATCTGTTAGTTGTTTACTGTCTTCTTGTTACTATAAATGACACTCTGTGGAAGTTCTGGTGGCATGTGTCACCTGCAGCTTAGTGGCTATGATAGAAAGACAGGTTTCTGTAGTCAGTTAATTCCAGCAGCCCCAGCACCTGCTCCAGGCCTCGCTCTGTGCAACCCTTCCCTGCCCAAGTCCTGGCAAGAGACTCAGCCAAGAAACTCGACTGCCACGTAGTCGACTGTGGTTCACGTCCTGGACCCTGTGGACCGGGCGCGTGTGCGTGCGTGCCCAAGATCCCGAGAGGAGAATGGAGGAGAAGGGATTGCGGCGTGGCCATCCCCCCTGTGGGGTGATTTCTCACTTTCTATCTCTCTGTCTCTCTCTGTCTGTCTGGCAAGCGCACACGCCCTATAGCAAAAATCTCTCAAAAAAAAAAAAAAAAGAAAAGAAAAAAAAAAAAAAAGAAAAGAAAAGAAAAGAAAAAAAGAAACCTACGAAGTCCTGTTTAGTGGAATTTGATGTGTGGCCAAGTGAAGACAAAGACAAGGGATGGAGGGAGGGACTCGCCGGCTAAGCTTTATGGGAAACTTCTCCTCCTTCACTTCTACTCTTCATTTGCCCTGGGCTTTTCTTTTTTCTTTTTTTCTTTGCTTAACTAGAGATGGAGAAAGAGCCATTAAGATCAGCTCCACCAGCACTCTAGGGTGGTGCTCAATTTGCCCGGGTCCTTCCCGTTGTCGGTCTTCCCGGGGAGGACCTTCTCTCCAGACAGGAGTGCCTTTATGGAGTAGGTGTAAAGCCAGGCAACATCAATGGCCCGGCCAGCTCCTTCTCTAACCTTATAACCAGCTGCTAAGAGCAGGATGGTCAGCCAAAGGGGGTGGGCAGAGGTGAATGGCGGTGAGGAGGAGCAGGGCAGGGCTGATGAGCACTCCTCACAGCTGTCCGTACTTAATGATGACCTTTGCCCTGGAGGCTGCTATCTTTACCATGAATGACCTTTAAAGTGCTCCTTGACCCTCTGTGCCCTTCTGTGATCTATCCTAAGGAAATAATCACTACATATGAAGAGTCCATCCCAGTGGGAACCAGCAGTTAGCGTAATGGCTATGTTGCTCGACTCCCACATAGTCGACTGCGGTTCGCGTCCCGGACCCGGTGGCTTAAAACTCACGCTGGGTGCGTGTGCATGCGTGCCCAAGATCCCGAGAGGAGAATGGAGGAGAAGGGATTGCGGCGTGACCATCCCCCCTGGGGGGTGATTTCTCGCTTTCTGTCTCTCTGTCTGTCTGGCGAGCGCACATGCCCTATAGCGAAAAAACCTCTCCAAAAAAAAAAAAAAAAAAAAAAAAAAAAGATTCCATCCCAGAGTTAGAAACTAGAAACAACCTAAATGCCCAGTGATGAAATAAATTACCATGCCTCCAATAGTAGAGGATAATGCAGGCTTTGGAAATGAGGAATGAGATGAAGGTTAATTAAAATGAAAAGATGTGTATAATATATTGTTCAGTGAAATAGCAATTATAAAATGCACATCCAGTGTGATGACAAACTTGAAAATGTTTTTTTTTTAATTTTGAGTTGTTTAATGATGTGAATAAAAAGCACTTATAAAGTTAAATGAACAAAGCAGGCTTTGAAAACAAAGGAGAGAAGCCCTGTGCTTCTCTGTGTTTCAGGGACTGCCTTCCTAGCAGCTCACACTGTCTAGTGGTTTATGCCCAAAGAAAGAATGGGCTGCTCCAGAGATAATGAGCTTCCCATTGGTGAAGGAGATCAAGGGCGAATGTTGGCAAAGAACAGAGTCAGAGCGTGCGAGGTTGGGTGAGCGGTCTGTAAGTCCCACAAAGTCAGCCGCCATTCCTGTTAGCACAGGGTCTGACCCTGAGACCTGGGCCGGACAAAGCATGGCCAGGGCTGGCAAATAAATGTATACAGTAATGATTTGCCTGCTTTTATGCAAATATTGAGGGGATAGTAACTGAGCAGTGTCATTATTATGAAATTAATGTGTGCTTGACGCAGACTGGGATCCCTGATCACAGAGGCACATTTACATAAGAGCTCTGTCCCTTTCAATGGGAGAGAAGGCATTATGTATGCATAAAGACTCTGAGAATGAAAGCAGAAGACTCGTTTTCCACCACAGAGCCTGTGGCATCAAAGTAGGGATATCCGGGTGGAGAAAACATTCCAAAGCTTTGAAAGTGATCAGTGGTGTCTATTTCCTTTTGAAATTGCCTGTAAGCCCATAGCCCAGAGACATGTCAGTTCTCTCCCCTCTCTCCGCTTTCCGGAGTGTCAATTAGCCCTGTGTGACCCATCAGGTGATGGAGAGAAATGAGCTGAATTCTCCCAGTGGGGAGGGGGGTGGAGGCACCGCAGTTGTCTGGCAGGTTGTGAGACTCCTGCACCTGGGTAGGTAATTAAGCAGCAAGGGCGGGTGTGAGTTTCTACCTCCTGTTCACAGCCCAAACCTAACTGCAGTACCAGGGAAGCTAGCTAACACCACACTTAGAGCGGGTGGAAACACACCCAGCAGTTGCTGTGTGGGTTTCAACATCCCAAGCCATTCATTCCCCCTGAGAGTATAGAGACAGGAAGAGGACAGGACCTCAAGTGAGCAGAGATCTCTTCCCAGACAGGCCATGGATGTGAATTTTAGGCTGGGTGGTCAGGCAATTCATAAAAGACCTCCTATGGGTTGAGGGCACATGAAACCCCTATCTCTAGACCTCTGGTGGGCCGGGTCAGAGCAGAGGGAGAGACGGTTTCTAGAGGGAAGCCCTGCGAATAGTGAATGGGGTTGGCCAGGGACAGATTCACTTCAATACCATGTAATGAACACAACACAATGTCGAGCCCAGCAAAGATGGGACAAGGACACTGAGTTGTCGGAAAACGATGGCAAAGGATTTACCCTCCTGCTGTGAACAACTGTAACACCAGGACAAAATAACTAAGCAGCTATGGGCAGGCAGCAGAAAGTGCTTCAAACTGGGCTGTGATCCGTGGGAGAGGGAGGAGCACACATAGGCGCCCCACGTCTCCCTAGGCTTTCTCTGTACCTAGCCGGATTTATTGATACGGGTGCACTTACCAGAGACTCTGGCGTCAGTGTGTTGGTTTACACAGCTAGAGGACAACCTACAGTTTATTTAGCTGTTTGAGTGAAACTGGGACCCAATCACGACCTCTATTTCACGATATTGAGATACCTGAACTTCCTTGGTGTGTTGTAGATGAGGGGATACAAAGGCACAGGGTGGGCCAGCACGTGGTGTGGTGGTTAAGTCAACGGATCCCACATGGGGGGCTCCATGGTCTGGGGCCTGGACTCAGCAACTTGAAAAACACACCGAGCACATGTGCATGCATACCCAAATTCCCGAGAGGAGTGGAGGAAATGGGACTGTGGCATGGCCATCCCTTTCCCCACCCCAGGGGGGGACTTCTCACTTTCCCTGTCTCTGTGTGTCTCTCTCTTTCAAGCACATGTGCATGCACCCTATGGCAAAAACCTAAAAAGGAAAAAGGTAGAGAGAAGTCAGGATAGATTTATGATAGACAACCTGCACACCCACCCACTACACTCCCCAAGGGGGCCCAGAGGACATTCTCATCACTAAGATGAGAATTTCATTGGTACCTTTGAAAACTCTGGTCCTCTCCTCTGTTGGCCACATATGATGACGAGATGCCCCCATGGAGATAGGTTCCCTGATTCCACTGGGGAGGGTGGGATTTCAGAACGGCAGAGGCCAGGTGGTAACACTTGACTGCCTGCCCGAGACATAGCAGAGCACAGATACCTTACTACGCAGCAGGGTTAGGGAGCAATCACAGGAGTTGATCCATAGGAACCTCTGGCATTGGCCAATTGTCACAATATCCATAGGAATGACATAAATGAGCATCCTGCTGAAATGTTACTGCTTTAACAGGAAAAACTTCATGTCCCATGTCCAAAAGTTGATCTGAATCATCGTATTGGAGAACTAGGGTCACTGTTCCAGTTTCTAATTTAGACCCAGAGCCCCTTGTTTGAAAGGGAGACTGGATCTCCTTCCAGAAGGACTTTGTAAACCCTCCCCAGCAGACTGCTGGCCATCTACTGAAGTAAGCCATGGTTGCCCACTACGCAGAGGCTCACAGGTCAGGACCTAAGCTCAGATCACAGTGGTCTACCCTGGGGTTAGTCTCTTAGTTCTGAGCAGAATGGACACACTGGCAAGCAGCAGCAGCCCGGGTCTGTGACACACAGGGACAGGGCTATTCTAGAGGCAAGGCCAAGAGGAAGCCCTTGGAACGTTCTTTCCCTCCTAGGAGAGCAAAACAGCCACCACAGGTTTCCTCACAAACAGTTGAAAAAGAAAGCATCTTGCCAACAGAAGGATTCATTTTGTAGAAGACTACCCAGCCTGGTCTACAAGGTTTGTGTGAGGGCACGTTAGGATGATAGAAAGTTTGCTCCTTATGAACTGGCTTTTGGCCCTTTTCTTTCAAAATAATAAAGTACCATTGTTGTGCTAAAGAGCATTTAATCCCTTGCTAAGCCAGGATCAACATACAAGCAGAATCAGGTTTTTTCTTATTCTCAAATGTTTCCCCTGTTAGGGAGGAAGGTGGCTTTCAGCTCGCCGTGGTACAGGATTCATTGATTTATTGACACAAGCACTCTCCATTCAGCAAGCTCTCAGCGGGCCTAGGACTGCATGCCAGGCCTTGGCTGGGCACTGGGGTCATACATGAGCAAGCCATGTACTGTGTGCTTAAGAAGGGTCTCAGGGGAGGCAAATGAGGAAGTGATTTTTGTTCAATAAATGCTCCTATGGAAAAGTATTGGGAACAAGAAATAGGTAAGGCTTTCTGGAATAGGCGCTTCCTAAACGGAATCTCAGAGAGCCAGCAGGTATGGCCTGGAAGGAGGGAGGAGGAGGGAACAGTGTGTTGGAAGGTAAGTAGACCGGAGAGAACAGGGCACAAGCAGTGAGAGAAAGCTGCAGTGCCGTGTGCGAGGTGAGGCCTGAGATGGCACTAGGGCCAGATTCCCAGCTTGGCAGTCAGCCAGCAAGCTTGGAAATGGTGCAACCCAGGCTCAGCCTCGGCGGCTTGGGTCTGCATTGCTGTCTGACGGAGTGCATTCTGCAGGAGCTCCCTACCCTTGAAGGAGATCAGGAGTGAATGTTGGCAAAGAACAGTCAGAGCGTGCGAGCTTGGGTGAGTGGTCTGTAAGTCCCACAAAGTCAGCCACCATTCCTGTTAACACAGGGTCTGACCCTGAGACCTGGACCGGACAAAGCATGACCACGGTTGGCAAATAAATGTATACAGTAAAGATTTGCCTGCTTTTATGCAAATATTGAGGGGATAGTAACTAAGCAATGTCATTATTATGAAATTAATGTGTACTTAACGCAGACTGGCATCCCTGATCACCGAGGCACATTTACATAAGAGCTCTGTTCCTTTTAATGATAGAGGTGACATTATGTATGCATGAAGATTCTGAGAATGAAAGCGGAAGACTTTTTCCAACACAGAAAAGGAGAGGAAGGGGACAGCGTACACCCAGGCGGCCGGAGGATGAGCGTCCCAGGACAGTCCACCCTGGTTCTCCTCTCTTATCAGCATCTCTTTAGAACCTCCGCTGAAATGCAGGGTGAGTGCTGTGGCCACTTGTAGAAAAGCGCCACCTTGTGGAAAATTTAGGAACTATGTATCTAGAAGTGGCAACGTTCCCCGTATTTCAATTCAGTACATACTTCGTAATAACTATGAGCCAAAGTACTAGGAGGAGGAGCTCTTGGTCAGGAGGAGAGATGGAATGCTTTCAGAAATCACTGAATGTTCACAGGTATGACTCTACCTGAAGCAGTGGGGTCAGTGAGGCAGTCAGGGAAAGCTCCATTGAGATGACACCTATGCTGGGTTTTTAGAGGCCACCTCTGGGGCCAGCAGGTGGCATGGAGGTTTTAAGGTGACTGGATCACACATGACCAACTGCATAGTTCGAGTCCTGGTCTTGGTGGTTCATGGTGTGGTCATACCCCTGGGAGTGATTTCTCACTTTTCTTCTGACTCTGTATCTTTCTCTGGTAAGCCCATGCGCCCAATAACAAAACTAAAAGAGAAGGAAAAAGAAAAAGAAAGAAAGAGGAGACCAGCAGTTAGCATAATGGCTATGTTGCTGGACTCCATGTAGTCGACTGCGGTTCGAGTCCTGGACCCGGTCGGTGGCTTAAACTCACACCGGATGCGTGTGTGTGCATGCCCAAGATCCCGAGAGGAGAATGGGGGAGAAGGGATTGCGGCATGGCCATCCCCCCCTGGGGGATTATTTCTTGCTTTCTGTCTCTCTGTCTCTCTCTGTCTTTCTGGCAAGCACACGTACCCTATAGCAAAAATCTCTCCCCAAAAAAAGAGGAAAAAAATAATTAAAAAAAAGAAAGAAAGAAAGAAAGAGAAAGGAAAAAAGGAACCACCTCTGATACTCTCACTTTACAGAGGGGGTGACTGCAGCACAGGATAGGAAGGGACTTGCTCAAGGGTATGCAGCTGTCCAGGCAGAGCTGGGCGAGGACCCAGGTGTATGGTGTCCCAGCCCCGAGCTCTGTTCCTTGCACACGGTTGCAGCATCAGTTTAAATGGATCCCATTCCTGACTCTAGACCTGGCCTTTGCAGGATCTCCCCTCCTCCTCCTGTCCTGGGTAGCCCCATCACAGTAGTTTGTGCCAGCCCACTTTCTTGTGTACCAGTCTCTTCCCTGTCTCTGCTTTCTGTGTGAAACTGCAAAGCACTACAACCCTCCCAGGGAGGGTACCGTGCTTACGCCAGGTTCTTGACTGACCTGGGGAGAAGAAACAAGGGGTTTCCCAAGAGCACCTATGCTCGGGACTCACGTGGTCCTTGGTACTAGCTACTTCATAAATACTTTTGGCGTGAATGAATGAGTGGGCTCACCCAGAGAAGAGTCTTAACTAGGCAGTCTGAAAAGATAAGTTAGAACCCAAGCACAAAGGTCACTAAATCTCCAGCTAAGGAGTCTGTCTTTATTCTGCCAGCAGGGGAGAACCAAGCCGGTTTGCAAACAGACAAAGGTCAGGATCGAAATATAGATTACTTTCATTGTCTTCTGACAAGAGAACAACAATGCCCAGTCAAGGTCACATCTGCCCCAGAAAGCCATCGATACTACTGAATGAAGAAACTGCGCTATGTCTCCGGAAACCTGAGTTATTTTGTGTCTAAATGTCATGAATAAGCCGTATCTCCACGGAGTAAATAAAAGCGTCCCATGATAAGCTCCCAACATTCAGGAAACAAGCACTACCCTCATGCTATGCCGCAGGATTTCCCTCGGTGACCTCACCCAACCTCTGACTCCTGCTAAACACGGAGACCAAATACAGTAACTCTTTCTAAGCTGGGTTCTGGTGTAGTCACTCCGCTGTTTTCTCACTCTGTCAACCACACCGCTCTTACATGGAAAGAGGTCTGCAGTGGAGTGCCACAGGGCTTTGTTCGCTTTAATTTTTTTTTTTTCAATTAGCCTGGATCAAGTCAGGGAGAGTATTCAAATGCCCCAAAGCTAGCAAGAGAAATGATTATATATTGGGTAGAAGAAGCAGTATTCTAAAAGACTTGCATAAGTTAGCACAGTGGAGAGAAATCAAATGTTTAAATGTTCTGAAGATACAGGGTAAATTCTGTATTCAAATTCAATACTTGGATGAGAAAGCCTGGAAGAGGGAAAATGAAATCTACCAAGCAAAGTTACTGAGAGCTCAAAGTGGCCACATGTGGAGTGCGGTAGCTTCTAGAAAAGGGTCCTTATTACTCCGTACAAAACGTTCCTGAATTTGGGCATTTGGGAACAAATGTCTTAGCTTTTCTACACTTGAAGGTAACGGCCTTCGCAACCTTCCTAGGCGGTCAGTGACAATTCAATAAGGACTCCTCCTTATCGGTGTGCAGAGAATTGCAGAATTGTGAGGGAAGCCCCCTGACCATCTGATAATTTAAGACATCCATTTTAAGCCTGGGCAGTGGGGCCAGAAAATATCCAGCTGGGAGAGATAGCTTCTCTGGGGCCTGGAAGGAGAAGACCTTTACAAGACTTTTCTCCGGACTATGTGAAGAGATGCATGGAGAATGACTTCCAGCGAAGCAGAGGGCCTGCTTTCAGACGAAATACACTTACGGTGTGTCTTTGTTTCTAGATGCCCAGTAAGAGAGTTGTGCTGTATTCAACTTTGTATTTCTCATTTTCACTTTTTCTAAACCACTGTCATTTGAAGAACAGGCATCTGTGGCCACCACCATCCCCTGCCCCCCAGTATCCCAGACATCGTGCTGAATACAATGGTGCCATGGCTTCTGGGTCACTGGGATGGGGGGGGGGGCAGCTGGGACTTGGACACAGTCAACTGCGCTGTGAGCGTGTACTCAGCATCTCAGCCAGAGTCTGGCTCACTGCAGGTGCAGCGAACTAGTGGTCACTGAGTGCTCCCTGGGTGTCAAGACCCTGAGCCTTCTCCATATGATAGCTCATTTCACCCTCGAACGTCCGTACAATAGGAAGAGCTTACCCCACATAAAACAGAGGCTCAGAGGGGTAAAACTTGACCAGTGAAACAGAGCTACCAAACGGTGGCATTGGCTCCCAAGCCTGCCCTCCGAGCCACAGTTATGCTGCTCCATCAGAGTGCGTTAATGGAACAAATGAAGAATGCCTGTGCACGTGATAGGAGAGCGACGCAGACCCAGCCAAGAAAAGGGCGAGCACATCATGATGATCAGGAGATGCTTTGCAGCAGGTATGCTGCTTGACTCACGATTTAAAGAATAAAAATGAAGTCGATAGGCAGAACCAGAAGGAGGTATTCCTGGCAGGAGCGGAGGGATCAGAATATGCAAATGAAAATGGCCTGGGCTTGTTCCTATGGTTCCCGTTCATTAATCCACGTCCTCTGAACTTCACATAGCTGGTTAGATCAAGAGTGTCATGGGTTGGGACCAGCAGTTAGCGTAATGGCTATGTTGCTGGACTCCCATGTAGTCGACCACGGTTCGAGTTCCGGACCCAGTGGCTTAAACTCACGCCGGGCGCATGTGCGTGCGTGCCCAAGATCCCGAGAGGAGAATGGAGAAGGGATTGAGGCATGGCCATCCCCCTGGGGGGTGATTTCTCGCTTTCTGTCTCTCTGTCTGTCTGACGAGCGCACGCACCCTATAGCAAAAAAACTTTCAAAAAAAAAAAAAAAAAAAAAAGAGTGTTATGGGTTGAATTGTGTTCCCCTTTTGCAAGCCCCTACCTCTTTCATATTCATATGTTAAAGTACCCAACTCCCAGTAAATTAGGATGTGACTGAATTTAAAAACAGAACCTTTAAAGAGGTGATTAAGTTAAAATGAGGCTTTATTCTTATGATAAAGAACTGGGGCCCAGTCAGGTGGTGTGGTCAGTGGGGAGGCTGGATCCCACATGGCTTGACTGCATGGTTCGAGTCCTGGACCCTGTGGCTTAAGTGTGTGTGTGTGTGTGTGTGTGTGTCCAAAATCCCAAGAGGACAAAGGATTGTGGTGTGGTCATCCCACCTGTGGGGGTGATTTCTCACTTTCTTTCTCCTCTCTCCCCAGAAGAATGCACATACCCTACATCAAAAGTGAAAAGAAGAATGTGAAGGAGAAGAAGAAAAGAAGAAGAAGAACTGGGACCACATGGCAGTTTTGCAAATCCTCCATATTCTGTGTATGTTAGCCAAGGTAGCACTAGCTGCTGTAACAAACAAGCCCCACACGGCACTGGCTTATTACAATAGAATTTTATTTTTTGCTCATACACTAGTCTGTGAGAGGAGGACAATTTTCTCTACATAGTGATTCAAGGACTCAGGGGTTCCAATTCCTTAAGAGCCTTAGAGTTTAGCCGGCAGATGGAGTATGAGAAGGAAGAAAAGATGTACTTTTTTCTTCTGTCTTGACCTAGAAGTGGCATATACCACTTCTGGTCACATTCTGCTGGAGACAGCCAGCCATATTTGCTTCCAGATGACAGAGCAGCTGGGAAGTAGAACTTGGCTGTGAGGGCCCTGTCTAGCAACAGCCCGACTTTATGGAAGGGGAGCAGGAATACCTGGCAGACGGTAGCTGGCTCTGCTATGTGTGGGAGGTCCAGTTCTGAACCTCTCCAGCTCCTTTTCCAGCAAAAGGGCTGTCTTATTTCCAAGAAGGATCTGGAAGCCAGCCGTTCCAGTTTATTGTTGAGGCAGAGTCCTAGTTTATTGCCTATAATAATTTTTACAGTCAGCCCAAGGGGCCCTAGCTGCTGGTCCTCTTGGACAGTTCAGAGGTCAGTGCCCACAGCAGGGGCTTGAGAGGGACAGCGAGAGTCCAAGGGAGAGGAAGAAGGGAGAGCAGCTTCCGCCTTTGCACACGAGAGGCAGGAAGAGCAGAAGCATAGCCAGCAGTGTCCTGAGATGAGGAAGAGGCTGCCAGTTGCTTTCATCTCTCTGGTAAATATTTGACTGTGTGTTTGTCTTTTCTGTGAGTTTTTGGTGCTGTGAAGAGAACTGGGCAGAACACCAGCTCATCAGAAGCAGTCATAACCAAGAGCCCAGAGGAGGCCAAAGAACATTCCAGAGACGCTTCATCCACCGGCGAAGCGCCCACCGGGGCTTCAGGCAGAACCACTTCACCCAGATGCTTATCGTAACCACAAGGTGGGTTTTCAGAGGAGGGCCTGGGCTGGGTCATGCTGGATAAGACCCTGTTTGGGGCAACTGTTTTGATGTTGCTGGTTAATGGAAACCAGGAGCAAGGCTTGGTTTAGCAAATTTGCAACTGGCATAAAGGAAAGAACCATGAAAGGGTTCTGGGACAGTAAACAGATTTTTTTCTCCAGTTCAGACCACGGGTATGGTGTTAGAGAACGTGGGTTCAGATTCTGGCTCTGTGGTTTCTGGCAAATCTGAAAAATTCCATTTCCTCAGGTATCTGTTTAATGAGGTATAATAACTCCAGTCTTTCCCAATCCACAGCTTTGAAAAGATCGTATGAGGGACCGGCAGTTGGTGTAATGGCTATGTCGCTGGACTCCCATGTAGTTGACTGCGGTTCGAGTCCCAGACCCAGCGGCATAAACTCACGCCGGGCACGTGCCCAAGATCCCGAGAGGAGAATGGAGGAGAAGGGATTGAGGTGTGGCCATCCCCCTGGGGGGTGATTTCTCGCTTTCTGTCTCTTTGTCTCTCTCTCTCCCTCTGGTGAGTGCACACACCCTATAGTAAAAAAACCCTCTAAAAAAGAAAAGAAAAGAAAAAAAAAGATCGTATGAGAGCGAACATGAAAGGACTGCAGCGCTGTAAACTGCCGCCCAGGGGGCAGGGATAAGGAATTCTTACTCTAACCCTCAAATGTTTACGATCTAAGAACTGAAAAGGCTGCTCCAAAATATAACCAAAACAGGACCATTGCCTCCTGGAGTCATGGTGTCTGTCAGAATGTTGGGGGGCACTGTGGAGGACAAAATAGAAAACACAGAGAGACTTGGTGAGAGTCACTTAGAGAGGGGACCCCTAGAGGGCAAGCATGGGGACCGCGGGGAGAGTGCTGAGAGCAGTGGATGGAAAGGACCAGAGCAGAGGGCCCGCTGGAAGGGCAGGCAGGCAGGGAGCATAGGGAGCCAGCTGGGGCAGGGGGAGCTGGAACTGGGAGAGTGAGAAAATCGGCCCCTGCTCCCCTTCTCCCAGTGGGCTCCATGGGCTGGGAGAGAAGGGGAAGGCCAAGAGGTGACAAGGGGACGAGGTGGTCAGATGTGGATTTTCAGGAAGGTCTCTCTGGTCCCAGGGCAGAGGCCACGCAGGAGGCTACTGTGATGGTGCAGAGCAGGGTGACGGTGGCCTGGATCTGGGTGGTGGGGAGTGGAAAGGCGTACCTGGGCTCAGCGGGGATGGAGAGGAAGGAGCCAAGGGCACTCTTGGTCTCTGACTTGGACTCATGGTGGGTAATTGCACCATTCCTGAGATGGGGACCCCAGAGGAGGCGCAGGTTGGGATGTTCGGTTGGGACCTGTTGGACCGGGTGCCCATGGCATAGCTAAGAAGAGGCAACCAGGTGGCAGGCAATTGGCCCTGGGGTCTGGACTCAAATGGAAAATCTGTTCTGAACCCAGAGCTCAACCAAGCTCTTGATGCCAGTTGTGCCCTCTGGACCCTTGATATTCTTTTTTTTATTTTTTAAATTTTGGTTTTCTTTTATTTTTTAATTACATAGTTATTTATTTAATTTTACTTATCATTATTAGAAGTATTTTTTAAAAATTTGCTATAAGTGTATTCACCGAGAGAAACAGAGAGAGAGAGAGAGAAAGTGAGGATAGAGAAGAAGGGATTGTAGCATGGCTATCCTCCTGGGGGTGATTTCTCACTTTCTATCTCTCTCTGCCTCTCCGGCGAGCAAATGTGCCTTATAACAAAATCTCTTTCTCTTGAAAAAAAAAAAGAATGATTTATTTAACTATTATTATTATTTATTATTATTTAATTAAATTATTATTATTATTCAATTTGACCAGAAAAAATACAGAGAGAGAGAGGAAATGAGAAAGCGAGCTGCCAGGGCCAGGACTTGAACTGTCATAGGCCATGTGAGAGTCCAACACCACCATGTCACCTGCCGGCCTCCACCCCATGGAATTCTTGAAGCTGTGGGCACACAGGGACCAGCATTTGGCATAATGGCTATATTGCTGGACTCCCATGTAGTCGACCGCAGTTCGAGTTCTGGACCTGGTGGCTTAAACTCACGCCAGGCATGTGTGCGTGCGTGCATGCCCAAGATCCCGAGAGGAGAATGGAGGAGAAGGGATTGTGGCGTGGCCATCCCCCCCGGGGGTGATTTCTCACTTTCTGTCTCTCTCTCTCTGTCTGCCTTTCTGGTGAGTGCACACGCCCTATAGCAAAAACCTCTCAAAAAAAAAAAAAAAAAAAAAAAAAAAAAAAGCTGTGGGCATGCAGTCTGGTACACAGTGCACTCTCAAACCATGGCAAATCCCCACTATTATCTTGCCTTTGTTATGAGAGGTCTCAGCCTTCCCTGCTCTTTGGAGCTAAAAATGGCTTCAAGGAATCAGAATTGGGCAGATTGTCAGAGTTCGGAATCTGGCTCCCTCACTGGCTCGGTGTACACACTTGGATAAGTTCTTGAGCTTTCGTTGCCTCAGCGTCTCATCTGTGAGATGGGGTGTGAGCAGAACCTCTCTCGTAGGACTGTTGTGGGGACGAAACTAGCTCAGAAACGCACAGCCCTTAAAGCACAGCTGGTGCACAGCAGGTCCTGAGGGGTTCTGGTTTCCACCAGCTGTGTAGGAAGTACCAGTGAGGACTTTTTTGCCAGATGAGGAGCCATGAGCTTGACGGCGAGATGAAGGAGAAGGGCCCCTACCCTCAAGGAGCCCCCTCTCCCAAGTGGGGGACACAGACCCCCAGAAATGCAGTTCTGGTAGTGAACTGGCTGCTATGGTGGGGGCCATGTCTCAAGCAGTCCAGCCCTCTCGATTCACAAGTGACCAAACTGAGACCCCTGGTCCCCTGAGCACAAGGAGTCACAGCATTTAGCAACAGAGCTGGGAAGGACTCAAAGTGTTTTTTCCTAACTGGGCCTTTTCCCATGAGGCCCTCTGAGGGGGCTGGTGATTTTGGAGAACAGCTGGGCTGTTCTGGGCAAAGGTATGGGCTTTGGGCCACCCGGTCAATAGCACCAGGTGGCCCAAAGCCCGCACCTGGTCATGGGCCAGGTGTGGGCAGTGCTGTGGCTACTGTTTAACCAGACAAGGCGCTGCAGTCCATTGTGAAGTTAGGGGCCCAGGGGAAGGTCCCAGCCCCAGCCCAAGCAGGAACCCGCAATGCCAGCCTGCTGACCATGACATGGGCCGGGGAAGGGCAGAGGAGGGAGATCCAGGCAGACCCTCAGCCTGGAGGAGGGCTGTCCAGACACTCTGGAGACAGAGAGCAGAGAGGGCCTAGGGTCTGGGGTCTGAGGAGGTAGAAGCACCACTAGTGAGGGGCCCTCTTCATTTCTGCAGAAGCAAATGCTCATCTCTTTGGTTAGAGCTGTCCAGAGGCAGAGAGAGGGGAGAAAGAGCAGTATCACTCCTGGGCACAGAGCGTGTCCAGGTAACAGCCCCGGAAAGGAGGCCTCAGAGTCGCTTTTGGATGAGAAGAATGTCCAGAGGGGAGCTTGGCTCGCCCTGTCAACAGGTGAGCGTGGTGGATGGAGCTGACTCACTCTCAGGGCTGCCTGGCTCCAGAGCCAGCGCTGTGCCCACTGGGCCCCCTGACTCAGTTGGGAGGTAGCTGCAAGTGCCGATGGGTTTCACAGCTGGCCAGTGGTGGTGGGGTGAGGCTGGGGAAGACTTGAAACCTCTGATGGGGGTGGATTCCAGAGTCTTGAGTCTCTATGACTCTGTGGCCAGGAGTGGATGGGGGTGTTGCAGGGGTGGACAGGGTACAGGCCAGCCACTTGAATGGGGAGTATATACAGATCTCTCTCTCTCTCTCTCTTGCCCTCCCTCCATCTCCCTCCCTCCATTCTCTCCTTTCTTCTTTCTTTTACTTATTCATTCAGCAAGCACTTACTTGGATTTATTTATTTATTTATTTTAATTTTATTTGTTCATTCACTTATTTTAATTTGACCAGAGAGTACTTGGATTTATTATGTACATTGTCTCAAGTCTGAAGCCCAGGATAGAGAATAGATGGGAGATGGTCGGAATTAGAAGTCAAATAAAACAAGTTTCTTTCTTTCCTTTTTTTTTTCCCAAGAGAGAGATTTTTGTTACAGGGTGTGTGCACTCACCAGAGAGACATAAAGAGAGAAATCACCCCCCAGGCAGCATGGTCATGCAGCAATCCCTTCTCCTCCGTTCTCCTCTTGGGATCTTGGGCATACAGGCACACATGGCCGGTGTGAGTTTTAAGCCGCTGAGTTTGGGACATGAACTATGGTTGACTATGTGGGAGTCCAGCAATGTAACCATTCCACCATCTGCTGGTCCCAGGATAAAACAAGCATCTAGAAGCCCACAGCCTGAGTGGGAGATTAGATGTGAAGACAACACCTATAGCATGAAGTGGAAGCCATGAGTGCTAGAGAACTTGGGAGGCTAAGATGAGATGAGGCAGGATGGGGAAGGGGGGAGGAAGACTCTGGGTCAGCGAGGTGAGCAAAGAGGCTGTGGCCACAGTCCTGGAGAAGGGTGATAAGACCTGGGCTAAATGTTCAGAATGACCTATTGGCTGTTTACACACCTGGGCAAGTCATGGTATTTAGGAACCTGTTTTGCAAAAACACATACTTGCCAAATGTGGCACTGAGTCACAAATGGACCTAGCAATCAACTGATGGTGAAGGTTGGTTTTTGTTTTTTTTTTCGTTTTGTTTTGTTTTGTTTTGTTTTGTTTTGTTTTGTTTTGTTTTCTGTTGGTTGCAACCCATTAGTAGGTTGCAAAATTAATTTAGTGGTTATGACCAGCATTTTATCAAGTGGAATGAGACAGAACAGAAATGAATTGAACCAAATTAAAAATACCAGATGATGCTGAGCCTAGTAAGGGTATTGTTTGTGAAATTTTGCTAAACACATGCACGCACACACACACACACACTCACTGATGTGTGCACATCTGAACTGGGTCATGGAGGTAACTGTGTGTTGTGTGCAATACGTACAACTATGACTTGTGCTCAAGCAACTTAAAAACATTGATCTGGTGGCACCAGCAGATGACGTAATGGTTACATTGCTGGACTCCCGCATTGGCGACTGTTGTTCAAGTCCCAGACCCAGTGGATTAAAACTCAGGCCAGGCACACGTGCATGCATGCCCAGCATCTTGAGAACAGAATGGAGGAGAAGAGGTTGTGGCATGGCCATCCCCCTTGGGGGGGTGATTTCTCGCTTTCTGTCTCTCTGGTGAGCTCACATACCCTATAGCAAAAAATCTCTCTAAAAACAAAAGAAAACAAAACAAAACCATCGGATCTGGTACACCTCATTTTAGAGAGTAGGGAAGTGACTTGTGCAACATAGAGCCTGGCGAGTGAGTGTAGGAATGAGCATAGTTAATATTTACCTTGGATCTCTAAACTTGAACATCCTCAAAGCCAGAGTGACATATGCCCAATGACATGCTGGGAAATGTGTAATCACTGGCTCCCTGAAAAAAAAAATGCATGTATCAGCATAGGTACATTATAAATTATTCTGACATTACAGAGCTGTCACTCACAACTGACACATAATAAAATACATGACGCACTTTATCCACCCAGCCAAAAATTTCATCTACTAATTAGTCCTCACAGAATGCTTTGATTGATTTTTGCTGAACCCTTGCATCTATAGCCAACCTACGATTGCAAATAAGGAAGAAGCATAGTGTGCACAGGGATGCTGGTTGACATTTTTATTTACTTCAGTGAGTAAGACAAATATGAAACAATGAAATCAAGATGTAAGTCAGTTGACAGAAACTGCTTCTTTGCTGAATGAGATAAACGTTTTCCAATTCTATTAGAATATTTCTTCAATTTCTCCATGACGCAATGGCTACAAACATAACATTTGTTTGTTAGTAACATTATGAACACTTTCCCATTACTTTCTAGACAATCTATAAGCTCAGTCTACAATTAAGCTCTAAGTTGTAGTATTTGCCAATTCCCATGGTGTAAATACTCTCACTAGGACTGATTTCAAGTGCATGATGTCACTGAACACAAACCTTAGAGGAAATGCACAGTAGCACACCATAGCTTAGTATTTCCTTCATACAGATATGACAAGTGTAAATAACCTCGGGAACACAGGTAATAGTGAAAGGTGGCACAATAGTTAGGAAGTGGAGCTGGCAGGGCATGATAGTTGAAGTGCTGGACTCCCACACAGCTGACTGCAGTTCAAGTCCCAGACCCAGTGGCCCAAAAATCACAATAAATAAATAAATAAAATGTTAAAAAAAATAGTTAAGAAGTGATGGATATTACCTTTATTATGTTTGTCTTTTACCTTATTTTTTTATTGCACATTTATGTACTTTTTTCTTGAGAGGTTTTTGCTATAGGGCACGTGTGCTTGCCAGAAAGACAGAGAGAGACAGAGAGACAGAAAGCAAGAAATCACCCCCCAGGGAGGATGGCCACACCGCAATCCCTTCTCCTCCTTTCTCCTCTCAGGATCTTGGGCATGCACACACATGCATCGAGCATGAGTTTACGCCACTGAGTCTAGGACTTGAACTGCAGTCGACTACATGGGAGTCCAGCGACAGCCATTGTGCCAACTGCTGATCCCCACATTTATGTGCTTTAATACTTAACAATAGTGGCACTTAACAATTGGCTTGCAAAATCCTTGATAGCGTGACAGTTGGTTCTTGTAAGATGTACAAACCAGTCTCAGCACACCACTGCATCTACCTCTGAACTCCAAGGCAGGAGGCTGGGCTTCACAAAGGCAGATCAGGACTTAGAGGTGGCTGCATTACGGGAGGCATCACATGGATGCACATACATAGTCACACACATACACACATCTCTTCCTCCTCTGCGCTGAACAGTGGAACCATCTCTTCTGCTGCCCATCAAGTGGCCAGCACGGTGCTCACTGAGCTCACCCCGTGGAACCAGAAATCGACCTGGGTTGTGTGATATTTCCTGGTCATTGTGTCTCGCTGGGCCTCAGTCTCCTGAAGAAAGTTTCCATAGAATTGAATCAATGTTCCCTCAGTCCCTCTATGCCAGGCTCTGGGCCAGGCTCTGGTAATCAGCAATGACTCAGCCCCAGCCTGGAAGGTCAGGGGAGTTCCAAGAGGCCCCATGAATCAAAGCAGGGGTGGGGAGGAGGGAAACATGCAGGAGAACCTGGCTCCCAGCCTCGCTTCCTCCTGGGCAAGTCACTAAGCCTCTCCTGGCTTCAATTCCTCATTTTAAAAAGGGGCTAATACAACCTACCTCATATGAGTCTTAAAAAGATTAAATTGGCTAATACAGAATAATAGAGTGCCCAGGCCATAGCATCACACAAAAACGTAGCATCAGTCAACGAAAGCTGCTATCAGATGTCGAGCTGAGTACTGTAGAGTGATCGTGTTAGCACCAAAGGAGGCAGGAGTGTAGGGGACCATCAGCAGGGTGAGGGGTGGGAAGAAATGAGGTGGAAATACAGATAACTAGGTTCTAGATAAAGCAACTCTTTGTCACTCCTTGGACTGACTCTCATAGCTTTCATATTCAACTTTTTTTTTTTTTTTAAGATTTTTGTCATAGGGTGCATGTGCTTGCCAGAGAGACAGAGAGACAGAAAGTGAGAAATCATCCTCAGAGGAGATGACCACACCACAATCCCTTCTCCTTCATTGCCCTCTCAGGACTGGGCACACATGCACATGTGCCCAGTGTGAGTTTCCAGCTTCTAGGTCTGGGACTTGAACTGCAGTCAGTCATTTGGGAGCCCAGCACCTTAGCCACCATGCCACCTGCTGGCCCCATAATTTCTGCATTTTAAAGACTCTGTATAGCTTGCAAAATGAATCCAGTTTATACCATGCCCACCAGTGAATGAACCCCAATCTGTCTTACCCTTCACTAATGCTGAATAAGTTACTTTGTTTTAGAAAAAGATTTTATTTATTTATTTATTTTAAAAATTTACATTTAAGTTACTTTTTAAAACATATTTATTTATTCATTAATTTAATTTGGCTAGAGAGAGACACACAGGGAGGGGGAGAAGGGGACGAGAAAGCGAGCCACTAGATCTGAGACTCCAACCATGGTTGGCCATATGGGAGTGTGCAGCACCTTAACTACCACACCACCTGCTGGTCCCTACATTCAAATTACTTTTGATAGCTCTCAATTTATTATCGGGTTGTCAGAAAAGTGATGATGCATTTTGCACAGAAAAACATGTCATGACTTTTCCAACTACTCAATAAATAACAGCATTTCCTCTTAATTTCATTACTAGTAATTTTCATTACTAGTTAAATTTTAAGTATTTATTGAATAATTGTATTTTTTTCCTTCATCAGAGGCTTACTCATCCTTAGATATTTTTGTTTTAGTGGTGTTTCTCTGTTTACCTTTATTTCCTTTTATTTCGAACACTTGCATCAGAGAGGTTCCATTAACTTCATTTCCTCAAGAGTCAGTTCCTCTGTTGTTGACTTTTGGGCTCCCTTTTGTGGCGTAGTCTTTCTCCCGGTATCTGACAGTCTTTGATTGTGTGGTTCTGTGTGGTTGGGATATCCACTGGACCCTCTGCTGCCTGTTTGTTCTGGGAAGGGTGGTAGCTGCTGCCATGGCTAGCTAGTACTAGGCTTGCTTCCAGGGAAGTGGAGTGGAGGTGAGATGCTGTGTTAAAGCAGGGACTTTAGTAGCGGGTCTCTGGATGCTGAAGCTCCTGGTCCCTCTCAGGTGCTTCCCATGATCAGGGCCCTGCCTCTCTGTGCTGGTCCTGGAGACATGAACATCATGTCATGACTTCACTGTCTTACTCCCCTCTGCCCTCCACACCTGTTCCCACCCACTCTCTTCTTCCACGTGGATATCATGTCATCTGGTAATCTAGTTCAAACTTGCCATTTCAAACATCTTGTTTTACAATTATTACTTACCTAGATACCTAACATTGTTTTTACTAATTTCTGTCCCTGATAAGTTAGCAGAAGTGGGAGAAAACTCGGGCAGGGACATCCTGCCTCATGGCCCTCTCCATGGGACCACAGTTCATCATTCTGTGGTATGATATCAGCCCATTCTGCTTCCACTTCTTGTACTACAGGCATCCTTCTGTGTGGACCCACCACCTGTGCCATGTCAGCTGCTGCTAGCTAGTTATTTATTTATTTATTTTTAGAGGATTTTGCCTTAGGGCATGTGTACTCTACCAGAAAGGGTAAGAGACAGAGACAGTGAGAGGGAAAGTGAGAAATCCCTGCAATCCCTTCTCCTCCAGGGTCTTGGGCACGCATGTACACACTCCTGGTATAAGTTTCAAGTTACTGGATCCAGAACTCAAACCATGGTCAGCTATGTGGGAGTCCAGCGACATCCCAGCTGGGCCATCTGCTGGCCTGCTCTTTATCTCTGATATAGTCCTAGTTGCTCTCCATCAGTCAGAGTCTTCTAGTAGTTTCTATGTCCCCAATAGATTCCCTTTTTGCTTTCAAGTATAGCCATATTTTCTTTCTTCTTTCTTTTCAGCCATCCCGAGGGTTTTGTATGGGATGAGGAGACTGATGCATGTGCTCAGTTTACCTTCCTCAAGACGAAAGTCTGACTTTTACAGTTCTAATCACATTTCTGACAGCTCACATTTCAACTGTCCCACAGCAGCACTTACTGGGTATTTCAGATCCACGCTTAGACACAACCATGGAGAAATGGGATTTTAAAAAATTACAGGCACCAGCAAGTGGCATGGTGATTAAGGGTACTGGGCTCCCTTGGCACAAGGGTACATGGCCCATGGCAATTCGAGTCTCAGACCTGGCAGCTTGCTTTCTCACTTTCTCTCTTTCTCATTCTGTCCCTCTATGGTCAAATTAAAAAATAAGTAAATAAATTTTAAAAAGTTAAATAAAATAATTCTAAAAATGAAAAAAAAAAAAAAAGAATGACAAGGGAATATCCCAGGTTCTTGGACTTCCCAGAGGAGTGCTCTTCATTGAGACTTCTGAGGGAGAAGCAGGCCCTGGCCAAGGATGGGGCCCAGGAGATGACTGGAGGATGGTGCAGGAGTCGGGAAGGCCATGAGCAAAGATCTGGAGGTGAGACAGTGTGCCGTGGTGGCATTGTGGAAGTCAAAGGAGCAAGAACAACATGTGATAGGAGCCATAGAGCGAAGGTGATCACTTTCACAGGGAAGCCATGAAGTTTCAGACCTGAGACCCTGCCAGCCTGCTCTGCAGACAGTGAGGTCTGGAGAGGATTCAGGTCTGCTCCGTAGCCCCTAACCTCTCACCTGCCCCAACAGCCCAGCTGGTGCCTCTTGACCTTGTACGCAGGAAACCATACCTGAAAGCAGTTTCCTGTGACGTTAATGAAGCTTTAGTCTTAGCACCCTTTACTGCCACAGGATCCTTCCAAGGGTCTGAGAGGGCCAGAGGGATACCAATTAAGTGTTCATATGCCCATCGGTATCCCTTGACATGCAAAGAAGTGAGATATTTTTTAAGTTCTACTTTTAAGGAATTTATAAATTATATAAGCTTTGAGCTCCAAAGAACCCGAATCTGCCCCTGCCTGGATCATCAAGAAATAAAGGATTCAATTAGAAGAGAAGTTGGATGAGTAATAAAGCTAGAGGGAGAAATATGCAAGAGTAATTCACTTAGGGACAACACCGCAAGTGGGCAGCCCAGGCACTGAGAAGGTACAGTTGTAAAAGAGCAGCTCCTCCTAGTGGGCCACAAGCCAAACTCCTGACAGCGATGTTCCAGACATCAGGGCCAGTGACCAGAGCAGTAACTGCTGACCTGAAGGTGATTTGGGGCTGTTTTTCAGGACCAGGCAGCTAAATGGCACCTGTGCCAACTCGGTGGACATGGAGCTCTTCCTCCATTACTCCCTCATCCCATCAGTAAGTAAAGGCGAGGGTGGGGGCTGGGCAGTTCCTGCACACAGATGCCCAAAGACACCTGAGTGAGTTAGGGGAGAGACATCAGCTGACTTTCCTACTGAGATCTCCACTCAGTCTCGTACATTATGCCCCAGGAGCCCAGGCAGAAGGTGGCTCTTATGGGCCCAGGACGCCCAGGAGGGAGAGAGTAGCTAGAATATGCAGAAAAGAATATTTCAGACAGAGGGAGAGAAGGGCAAAGGCCCTGTGGAGAGGGAGAAGGGAGAATGTGAGGAACGGACAGGGCCAGCCTGGCTGGAGGGGAGAACTGAGGTGCAGTCTAGGGACTGGGTGGGGCCAAGCCAGCCAGAGCCCTGTGGGCCTCGGTGTTAGGAGTTCTGTCTTCATTCTAAATACCATGAGAAATAATTTAAATAATTCTATCGGGAGGGCAGTGTGATCACACTGATGTTTTTAAAAGATCACTCTGGTCACAACATGATGATCAGGTTGTAGATGAGCTAGAGAGGATTCTGGAAGACCAATTAGAAGACTGTTTCAAGAGTCCAGGTGAGAGGTGACATTAGTTCATTTTTAAATGATGGCCAACTCAAGACATTCAGGAGCTAAAAACAATAGGACTTCATAATAGGTTGGGTATAAAGGTTAGGGAGAGGTTCAGTATGAGTCTTGGGATTCTAACTCACACAACTGAAAGAATGGTGGTGGCTGCCATTCACCAGTTAAGGGAAATTAGAAGAGATTCAGAATGGGGTGGATGAAAGAATAGGGCCAGGAGGAAAATCATAGGTTCCATTTAAGACATGACACATTTGAGAAACTTTCAGGACATCACAAAGAAATGTCAACTGTGCAGCTGGATGTATGGTTCTGGAGCTCATAGGCAAGCTCTGGGCTGGAGATTCACACCTGTGAGTCTCCTATGTATGAAGGCCATTAAAAGCATGGAGTTGGATGAGATCGCCAAGGAAGAGAAGATCAGGGAAGAACACTGGCTCTTGGACTGAGCTCCAAATCCAGGGATTGGATAAAGAATGTTCCAGACAAGGAGACCAAGAAGTGGAGGATGATTAGGAAAGCAGGGCTGATGGAGGCCTAGGGAAGAATGTTTAAAAAAAGAGGAAATAGTCAACAGTGGAATGCTGGAGGGAGAGCAAGTTGCATCTGGGCTTCAGGTATATCAGACTGAGCCATGAGGGGGTCATGAGTCATTGTCCACAGCAGTTTTGGTGGAGCAGTGGGGGTAGATGCCAGGCTAAGGGGTTTGAGGAGCCAGTGAGAAGAAAGGAAATTAGGTAACGTGTAGACAATTTTCTAGAAGTTTCTGGCAAAGGACAGAGAGAGAAAGGGCATCAAGTAGATGATTATGTGATTGAACCTGCAGGATAAAAGCAAAGAAGCGTTTATAATCTGACAGTCATTACTGCTTTCGTACAGATGAGGAAACTGAGGTTCAAGAAGTGAAGTCTCCCTCTTGGTCAGTATGTGGGACAGACTACATTTGAACCTATATCTGCTCAGGGCAACACAAAAGAAAGCTCAGGACAAAGCATTCTGTTAGCTCCAGGATCCAAGCAGCCAGCTCCTGACTCTGGAGTGTGAGGTGTCACAGACATTCTGAGTGCTCTGCTCGCTCCTTGGGCTCTCTCTTTTATCTTTCTTTTTTTGTGTTTTAAGAATTATTTATTTAATTTTATCTATGTATTCTAATTTGATGAGAGAGAGAGAGAGAGAGAGAGAGAGAGAGAGAGAGAGAGAGAGAGAGAGAGAGAAAGTGAGAAAGCACATCTGGGACTCAAACCGCAGTTGGCTATGTGGGAGTGTCCAGCACCTTAATCACCATGCCACCTACTGGCCCCATCCCTGGGTTCGCTTTCAGTGAGACCACCGAGGCCACATTGAGGGTGAACATGTCCAATGATCCTCTCATTTTCTCTTACAGCTTTTCATCATTTTGGTCTTATCCTTCCTCCAAAGGCGAGAGGAGCGTAGACGGAGAAATGATAGTTTTTACCTCCTGGGGAACCACTTCGGAATCATTGTGTGAGTTGAGGCAGGGTCAGCTCCTGCAGTTTGGATACCCTGTAGTTGGGGCCAATACCAATGATAAGGCCAGGTCGCTCATGTACCCACCCCCTCTGCCTCCACCCACCGTGCACAGTTCTGCCCTTTCCTGTTCCAACCCAAACGAAGCTCTGAGAGTTCAGAATTGGCTTCTGAGTCCTTGCAACCCTCAGCCTCCAGAGACTGCCCAAATACACTTGAAACAGCATGGAAAAGGCCTTTCCACACTTGTGACTATGGCTACTTAAGGAAGCAGAAGCGGGAGAGTTCCCTGTGACTAGAGGAGCAATGTTTCATGTTGGGATGGTGCCATGAGTAAAATGGGCGATCCCGCTGGGCCAACGGAGCTTTCCAGACCTTCTGGGTTTGCCTTTCTGAGTCTCTGTGTCCCTTATGACACTCTTCCTTGTGCTCTAACTGTTCGCATCTCGCCTCATTTTCCCCATCGTCGTCCCCATGAGCAGCAGCAGTGTTATGCTGTTAGCATTCGCTGCACACTGTGTGACCAGCCACCTAACCATTTGCTTGGTTTGCATTCCTTTGATGATCCTCTTGCCAATCTAGCATAATGGAGGTTATTATCCTTATGCAATGACTGAGAAAACTCAGGTTCAGAGAGGTTAAGTGTCTTGCCTAAGGCCACACAGCAAACAAGAGACGAGAACTTTAACCTGGATCAAACTGATATTCTCTCTGACCCCCACAGTGTCATACCCTGAACAGAATCAAGCTGTGGACATTTCGAGGGCTCAGCCTTGGGCCCTACAGAAGGGAGAAGAAGCTGGGATATCAGGACCAAGCTAGGGACAACCTGAGCTGTGGGCTGAGAGACCCATTCTGGACACCATTTATTGGGCTGTCTGTCTTTCCCAAACTGCCAGGTCTAAGATGCATTGGTGGGGCACAGGAAAACAAGAAAGCTGGTGGGTGAAGATCTTTGGCTCTGCCCTGGGCGACTGGCACACAGGTGCAGAACTTTACAAGAAGTAGGAGCTCCATAGCGTTTCCTCCAAAGTACTTGGAATTAAATTAATAATGGCATAATTGGCTTGCTCCCTAGCCACTTTCTCATCAAAACCCCTGCTTCGCTAAGTAATTTTGCCAACTGTCCCTGCTGAATAATAACCTCACACGCGTGCAGGGCAGTCCGCAGCTTATAAAGCAGTTCTTCATTTGCCTCCCATAATGACTCTGACGTGAACAGAGGAGGAGTGTCCATCTCCATTTTAAGATGGGGAAACTGAGTTTCAGTTCTTAAGTACCTCATGCAGGGTCTTGATTAGAATTCAATTCAATTTATTATAATAAAACGCATGTCCACAAACCTACCCCTGAGCACCTAACTCTTTCCGAGGTCCTGTGCTAGATTCCCATCCCAGGGGCGTTTATACCTTACTAAGCAAGTGGCAAGGAGGTGTGCTAAAACAGGGACATGAAAGTGCTGAGGGACACGGATGAGGTGGCCGGATTGGGAGTGAGTGATCAGGGGGCTTCTTAGAAGACGTGCTTAAAGGTGAAGACGAACGAGCAAGTGGGCCTCCCTGCTACAATGCCAGGCTCGCCCTGCCAGCCTGTGTGTCCACTGAAGCCCAGTTCAAATGGGCCTTTTCACTGGGAGTGACTTTTCTCTTTTCCCAAATACAGCTGAGTACTTGGACCTAAACAGCGCTCTCTTAGTTAGAAGAAACAGGTATCTACTCAAGTTTGTTCATCCTAAAGGAAAAGGAAGTTTTTTTTTTAAAAAAAAATAATTATTTAATTTAATGTTATTATTACTTTTAATTTGCTACAGGGTATGTACACTAATCAGAGAGAGAGAGAATGAGAGAAAGCAAGCCACCAGGTCCAGGACCCAAACCGTGGTTGGTCATGTGAGAGTCCAGTGCCTCAACCACCATGCCACCTGCTGGCCCCAAGAAGGATTTTTTTTTTTTTTTTTGAGAGGTTTTTGCTATAGAGTGCGTGCACTTGCCAGAAAGACAGAGAGGGACAGAGAGATAGAAAGTGAGAAATCACCCCCCAGGGGGGATGGCCATGCCACAATACCTTCTCCTCCATTCTCCTCTCGGGATCTTGGGCACGCACGCACATGCACCCGGTGTGAGTTTAAGCCACTGGGTCCGGGACTTGAACCGCAGTCGATTACATGGGAGTTCAGCAACATAGCCATTACGCTAAGTGATCCCAGGATTTTTTTTTTTTTTAAGATTTATTTGCCACAGGTGCATATGAACTTGGAGAAGAGACAGAGTGACAGTGAGAGGGAAAGTGAGAAATCACCCCCCAGAGAGGATGGCCATGCTGCAATCCCTTCTCCAGGAAAAGGAAGGAATTTTAACAGTTACAGAACTCTCATAGAACCCCAGAAGACAGGCTCGTGAAAATGACGCTCGTGAGATGGGAATCTGTGGGAGCATTTGACCCACTCTGTCCCTAGGGTCCCCGAACACCATATTGCCATTATCTTCTCTGCCATTTGACTCAGGACCTCTGCTTACCTACAGCTTTGGTTTCCTTCTAGCAGTGACTCTGATCCTGGTGTGATATGCCCTTTCAGACCAGGACTTCAACAGCTAACTGACTCATCTCCTCAGGGGCACAAACCCTGAGTAGCCCATCCAAGACAAGTGGTCCTATGGTCTAGTCAACTGTGGCCAGGAAGAGATGACCACATAGGAGAGGCAATGTTTTTCTTTTTCTTTTTTAAGAATTATTTATTTTTAAATTTTTTATTATGATTATTAATTTGTTTTAGGGCACATGCACTCACCAGAGAGAGGGAAAGTGAGAAAGCAAGCTACCAGGTCCAGGACTTGAATCATGGTTGGCCACGTGAGAGTCTAGTGCCTTAACCACCCTGCCACCTGCTGGCCCTGGGTAGACAAATTTTTGTCTCTACCTTCTCAGGGTTTCCTGGCTGGGCCTGAGAATTAAATTGATATAAGACAGATCAATAGGACAAAAGCATAGACATTTATTTAATATAAGTTTTATGTGATACGGGAGCCCTCATGAGAAAATGAAGACCCAAGACATAGTTAGAGTTGGTCACAAATATACTGAATTGGGCAAAGAGCAGTAAGTGCTAAAAAAGTAACTAAATGATGTGCAAACACTCCAAGATACCAGTTATTTTAATAAAGTCTATACAGAATTCTCTTGGCCTCAACTTCACATCATTGATGATAAGATGTTCTTTTCCTTCAGAACAGGAATGGCATCTTTCACATGGGTATTTCATCTCTTGTTTTCTAAGAAGGAGCATAAAGGTCAGAGTGATCTTTTTCTACCTGCTGTTTTTTATTTTAAGTGTCTTTAACTCAAAATAGCTAACATGCCAGAGTGGTATATTTTGGGGTGACCTATTCTTTACTCCTTCAATTACCTGTATTGCCAATGATACTCAGACCTACATAAAGGACATTGGAAGAAACAATCCTCATAGAATGATACTGTATGCAGAGCCAGGGTCCCCCAAACCTGTCTAGGATACACTGCTTGTTTTAGTCTCCCAAATCATACTGTCTGTGTCTGTCCTAGCCTAAACTCTTGTCACCTTGCTTTATGTCATGGCTACTAGTGTCCTTACTTGCGTTCCTCACTAGACCCAGAGCTTGTCTTCCTCACTTCAGTACCTTCTGAACCCATGCCTTGCCCCAGGCCTGGCACAGGGGGCCTCAGGAAGTGTCCGTTCATTCTCCCATAATTCCTTCATGTGGTGGAGATGCCCCTTGGGAATGTTTCAGAACCACCTTCTAGTCTCAAAGCTGTTTTTGTTGTTCACAGGCCTCTGGACTTCGTGGGCACTTTTAGCAACCGATGGTCCTATGGAGTTGCCTTTGGGGCTACAGCCAACAAGGTCATGTTCTTGTTCTCAGAAGGCTACCAGCCCCTGCAGGTCCCACAGTGGGCCCAAGGTACTGGGGTTGCCTCACACCTGCTAGAAACTTTACTGTGGTAATTCTTGCTCTCAGAGACCATGTGGCAGCGGTTCTCTGGGATCAGGGGATGGATTTTGTGAATGGTCATGTTCTTTCCAGGCTGTTGCTTGCCCATGGTCAATGTTCACCCCACAAAGCCTCAACATTGTTGGTGGGACTTTTGCTCAGTTAGATTCAGGTCCTTTAGACATCACAAAGGCTCAGGAAGAAGGCTTTTCCTCACTTGCCCCCAAAATTCTCCTGAGTCATAACCCTGGCTGCCTTCTTGATGTCAGTGAACCCTAGAATTATCCCTCAAAGAGCAGTGTTTACTTACTTCTTTGGCATTTGATCTGAGGCCTCATCTTTCCCCATTTCTACCTGAAGAAGCAGGTCGAGTCTACAAATTCAACTATCCCTTATACGACAAGACAATTCCCAGATTTCTCTGTCCAGCCTGGTGTTCTGGATTATTCTCTAATGGACTCCAAGTTTATACAATCAAATGCCTACCAACCTCTCAGTCTTCTGGGAAATGCAAACTAAACTCAAAACAATATACCAATGCACACCTCTTTGAAGTAATCAATTTGAGAAGTTTTGACAAATGTTTTTCACTTTCCCTCTGCTTCTTTTTCCTCAGCTGGTAATGTCAGGTGGGTCTAGTCACCTAGAGTGCTGTAGGCATTGTCTGTAGGTCCTTGTTTTGCCATCTCAGTGGCTCTGTCTGCTTCTATGGGAAAAATTCAGGGAGATTAAAACATTTTGCTGCTGCAACTGCTATTCTCACGGTAATCATTTTTTAGTATCACTCTTTCCTGTCAGCTCTCCACCACTCACATTCACACAAACACTGACCAGCTACAACCAATCATTACCCGCCCTTGGAGTGAGGAGCATCCTTTCTTTCCAGTTTCTCTCCATGTTACAAACTCCTGCGTATATTGTAATGCCCTGTGAAATGTCAGCACCTTCAGGAAGTCCTCCTTGATGCCCCAGCCCCAGGTGAGGCCAGTGGCTTCCTCTTCTATGTCCCTGCAGCAGGTTGAAAATGCCTCTGCAAAGTAGTTCATACCACTGACTTTCCAGCTTGTCTTCCCCACTGGACTGTGAACTTCTGAAAGCGAGAAACTTGTCCATTCCTCCTGGCTCAGGACCAGGCTCTAAGTAACCACTTAGTCAAGATCGTCTTGCGTGGGAAGTGTGCACTGGACCCTGTTAGGCCATTTCAGAACTAGCTAGTGGCAGCATCTATGACCGTTCTGTTATGTAACAGGTGCACTATAGTTGACGTGAGATTCATGTACATTCCGTCTCTCTGTATTGCTGTGGTATACGTGTAGCACTTGGCTCTCAGCAATTTTTGTGTGTTCATTTGTTTATGTGGTCTGTCTCCACCTGTCATACTGTGGGCTAGTCAGGTGAAGGCACCAAGTCTTCTTATCTCAATAGTAAGGCCAATATCTGGTACAGATTAGGAACCAGCAAGGGCCAGTTCCATAGTACAGTGGTTAAGCTCTGTCCATAGAGAGCAGAACCCACACAGCCTGTTGTGGTTCGTGTGCTGGCCCTGGTAGCTTGGAAATCATGCCACCAGGTACATGTGTGTGCCCAAAATTCTGATGGGAGGGAGAAATGGAGGAAAAGGATTGTGGTGTGATCATGCCCTATTGGGGATACTTCCTCTCTCTCTCCCTTTCTCTCACACACATCTCTGGTGAGCACATGCACCCTTTGGCAATTAAAAAAGAAGAGACAAACCTGTGAGAAGAGGAGCTCAACAGTGTCTCTGGCTCTGTCTCTTCCAGCGTTTGTGCTTCTGATAGGAGGTATCGAAATCGGCCTGTCCCACTTCCCCTTCTTTGCCTGCCTCTCATCGGAGTTCCGGCTGGTCAGTTCCATCCTTGGCTTCAGTTACTCTCTGATCTGGTAAGTTGAAGTCTGCCTGCCCTTCCAGATCCCTTTGGGCATGGCTGAGCATTGGACAAAGGGCTGGATGTTATCTGTGAGCTCCTTCAGATGACATCTTTTCCCAGACCCAAGGCTCGCAGTAGGGCGACTTGTCCAAAGTCACATTGGGGCCTCTGTTGGGGCTGTATCAGAGACTTCAGAATATCAGGCCAGCTTACTGTCCACCTCACACTGGCTACTCATGGTTAGAATATTCCTAGAATTCAGGGATTTAGGAAATTTTATTTCTGTAAACTGGTGAGGGTCCTGTTAGGGAAAGTGGGAGCCCCATTCAGTGTTTGTTTTTTTCTTTCTTTCTTTTTTTTTTTTTTTTTTCTCTTAACATTGTCATGGCTTCTCTTGGGAGCCTCAAAGAACATTTGCATGCCTTAGGTTGGTAATTAGGGCCATCACAGTTTGGCCTCTTCTTTTCTCCCAACCCCTCAACAGTGTCTAGTACACACCTGCAGTCATGCCAGACTCCTACATTCCTTCACCTGTCCACTTACCCACTCAATAACTATTTTATTACATCCCCTCCGTGAGCCAGGAAATACACTGGAAAATAAGGCAAGCCCTTGTGGACCACATGTTCTGGCCTCTGTCTACATGTTCCCATCCCTGTACTGGTCACCTTTACCAACCTGGTCTAGTGATAAAATATATGCTTCCGCTTCATGGGCAATTACTCCCACCAGGAAAGGGAGTGACCTTTATGTTGAGCTCTGTGCCCTCAACACCAGGCACCAGACCTGGCACCAGACCTGGCATCAGCTGGGAACATTTGTTGACTGAATAACCCCAGGAACCACTTTGCTACCCAACTGCCAAGGCTCAGTTCCTCGTCTCCAATTCCCTTACTGGGCTGCCTCCCCATCCAGGATTTCTTATGGAGTAGGGGTTCTCAGGCTCAGTCTGTCAGGGGTAACTGACTGGCAGGGGACTCACAAGCAACTAACACACCAATAGCTACCATCCTGAAGTTTTTAAGTGACTTGCACTTTAGGAATTGAAGTTAAGAGTATCTAGGGTTACATATAGAGCAGTGTCATCTCATCAGCCTCCGATAGACCTTTGATCAGGACAGAACAGAGTGGTGGGAACTGCTCAGCAGTCCGAGAACATGAGAGCATAGTGAATGGTTGCATGTGAACAGGAATGTGTGTTGAGTGGAGGATAAAGCATCAAAGCTCATGACTTCAGAGGCTGTTTCCAGCCAAAGTCATGTAGAGGCAGAGAGAGCCTCAACCACAGAGTCGAGTGCCCTGGGTCCTGGTCCTGGCTCTGCCAGGGCCTGTGTGTATGACAATCAGTCAGTCCTGTGACAACTCTGGATTTCTATCTCCCACCTGAGTGATGAGGCGAGCAAGGATGAGATCTCTCAGGGCCTTCCTGCTCTGCCTCCATGGATTCTGATTGTACATGAGGGCTTGTTAAATGAACTTCATGTATATTTACATTGGCACAAGCGAGGGTGCCTGACTGGGGAGGGACGTACACACGGGCGTAGAAGTCAGCCCTCCCTAGGGGAACAGGTAAGTCTGGGCTCTGGCTGTTTTTATAGGGGATGCTCCTGGGGTGGTGCTGGGAGGGAGTCCCAGTGCTCCAAACCCTGTTTCTGTCCCTACAGGTTTGCCGTCACTGTTCTTCAAATTTCACAGTGTCCTTCTGGGCAGGTAAGTCCTACTCACACTGACCTGCACTTAGGGCCCTCAGTCACATGACCATGGCCAGTTGGCTGTGTGACCTTGGACAATCCTCTGTCACTCCCTTGCCTCAGCTTCCTCATGTGTGCAAAAGGGGAGGTGGGGCTGTTCATGATGGTTCTGTCTGTATGTACCTTATGTTATCGGGGTGCTCATTCACAGAATGCACTCTCCCATTTGATCCTTGCAGTAGCCACGTCATCAAACCTATTTTACAGATGTGGAAACTAGGGCCCAAATGTATTGAGTAACTCATAGGAAGCAATGGAGTCGGCAGTTGAAGCCAGGTCTGGCTGACTCCGAAGCTCAGTTTCCCCCTTCAATTAGTCCCAGTTTCGCTGTTTGAAAAACAGGAGATTTGAACTATGGACAGATGATTCCCTTCTAAGTTTGCTATGCATTGTGCCCAGAGTTGGTGGAAACTGGCTTATCTCCTTAGTCTAAGACTCAGAAAAAGGAGAAAGCTGAAACAGGGGTGTCAGGCTGCGTCTAGTTGTGCTACCAAGAGGTGCAGGGAGGCAGAGAGGTCACCTGGGCCAGGAGCCCATGAGAGGCTTGCCAAAGCTTTCCTGGAGCCAACAACTCTGGGGGATTAAAGGAGTGTCCTAAAGAGAGATCCACTTGAGAGGGACTAGAAAAAAAGGCTTGAGGGCTGGGCCTTCCCTCCACTCCTACATTGGAATTGAGAGCATATGGCCCCCTTTGCTACTGACCACAGCACTTGAGATTCCAGATCACAGTGCTTTCCTTGAAAGCTTTCAGTTTTCCAGAGATGCTTTTGATATTCAAAATGTAACTGGAGGAGAGAGCAGTTGCTTCTATGTTCAGAGTCCCTGACATCAAGACCTACTATGTGCTAGGTGTTGTACTAGGCAGAGTCCCAGTCATTAACCATTGAACCTCAAGACAGCTTTTGAAGACACTGTGCTAGTGTCTCCCACTCACTGACCAAAAGGTGAATTCCAGAGGATTATGTGACCTATTTAAAAAAAAAATCATGGGAGGGACAGCCTCACAGTACAACAATTAGTGCTGTAAAGAAGCTGGATCCCACATGGCCAGTTGGGGTTCGAGTCCCAGCCCCAGCAGCTTGAGAAACATGCTAGGCACAAGTATATATGTCCAGGATCCTATGATGAAGAATTGGAGGAAAAAAGGATTGGGGGTGACCAGGCTCCATTGGAAGATGCATTCTCCTCTCATGAGAGCCTGTGTATGAATGCGTCTGCTAGCAAAACAAAACACCATGGGAGTGGAACTCAGATGAAAGGATAGCATGCAATTTGCTCTCATTTTCAAAAGCATTCACTGAGACATAAAAATGAGACACTGGAAAGAGTCTCAGAGGTCAAAAATTAGGGGAAAATCGGGGCCAACAGGTGGCATGGTGGTTAAGGGCACTGGACTCCCACATGGCTGACCAAAGTTTGAGTCTCAGACCTGGCAGCATGCTTTCTCACTCTCTTTCTCTCTCTCTCTCTCTCTCTTTCATTTATTCATTCTGTTCCTCTTGCATCAAATTAAAAAATAAATCAATAAAGTTAAATAAAATAACTCTTTAAAAAAATTAGGGGAAAATTTAAGTTACTTTTGGTACATCCAAATAATGCAGTGTTAAAACGGATGCTTCCAAATTATTTATCACCACATAGAAAATTATTATAATTTATACATGTATGTATATTTGGTACAGTCTCAATTTATAATGCATTTAAAGATATAGAAAAAAGACACGGTAATAGTGACAGTGGTTATGTCTGATCCATAAGCATACATCAGAGAGGAGGATGCCGGGGAGACACAAGCCTCTATATCCCATGTACCTCTGTCCTGCACCCTGATATCACAGTGCCAAACCCCAATTTTCCACAGAGGAAACTATGATTCTGGAAACATAATAGAACATGAAACCAACCAATAGACTGTGAAAGATGTCACAGAGTATTTGTCTTAAAATAGGGAATATTTTTCATCAGAATGAAACTTTATTCATCAAAAAGCACAGAAAACAATGAGGACCCTGTTGAGAGACCTGTTACTCTTCCATCAGCCTGCGTTGTGCCCTAACTTATAGGCTATTCTCCCACCCTTCCTTTCATTTTCTCTTTATTTCTCTGGGTTTTTTCCAGGTTCTTCCTGCAATCTACCTACCTACCTCTGTCTCCCTTTCTAATATTGCCCAGAAGGAAAATCAGAGGAATAAAAAGTCATGAAAGCCATTTTTTAACAAAAGGTTTTTGCTACAGGAAATGTGTGCTTACTGGAGAGACAGAAAGAGACAGTGAGAGGGACAGCGAGACATCGTTCCTCGGGGGAGATGGCCACGTTGCAATCCCTTCTTCTCTATTCTTCTCCCGAGATTCTGGCACACATGCGACATGCTCTGCGTGATTTTCAAGTTGCCAGGTCCAGGACTCGAACTGTGGTGGGCCGTGTTGGAGTCCAGCGCCTCAGTCACCTGCTGGCCCCAAAAGCCATTCTTTTCCTTTTTTTTTTTTTTTTTTAAGAATTTTTAATTTAAATTTTATTATTATTTTAAAATTTGTTATAGGGTACATGTACCCACCAGAAAGAGATAGACAGAGAGAGAGAAAGTGAGAAAGCAAGACGCCAGGTCCAGAACTCAAACCGCAGTCAGCCCTGTGGGAGTCAGTCCAGTGCCCCAACCACCACACCACCTACTGTCCCCGAAGGTAATTTTTATAAAGTAAAATGGAAGTTTTTGCTAAGACCTGAATCCAGGCTGTTGGCCTCCATATCCAGTCTTGATCTGATGGTGAAGGGCTGGGAAGCAGGGACTGGTTACTGAGGGCTAAGCTCCAAGAGGGTGGGCCTTGGTGGGGGCAGACTGAAGTGACAGCTTCACTAGGTAGCCTGGCCCTGTCTGCCTAGAGCCTGGGATCCACACTCTACTTCTGTTGCAGTTTGTGGGAAGGTTTGAGGCCCTCGTGTTCTACTGGCCCTCACTGCTGTGCCTCCTGTTCCTGCTGGGCCGCTTCTTGCACATGTTCGTCAAGGCTCTGAGAGTCTACCTGGGCTGGGAGCTTCAGGTGGTGAGTACTGAGCATAGGCAGTATGTGTCCGATCGGTTTAATCGTCACAGTAGCCTACGAGGTGGGTACTGTTATTATGTCTTACATTCTGGATTCCAAAACTCAGAAAGAAAGAGGTGAGTGAGTTGCCTGAGATCACCCAGGCGATCTGCAGCAGAGCCAGAACTGGAATCCAGACAGTTCCATTGTGGAGCGTCTCTCTTAGTAACTATCACATACGGCCTCTCTGGCTTAGGGCAAACGACTCTAGCTTTGAGGTCACATTGGGATTAGGATAGGTCTTTCTCTCCTCTATACTTCACTGTTGTATGATTATATGCAAATCAGAAATCACAATCACACAGTACTATTAAAGTTCTTTTTTTTTTAGAATTATTTTATTTAACTGTATTTATTTACTTATTTCAATTGACCAGAGAGGGAGGGAGAGAGAGAGAGAGAAAGTGAGAAAGCAAGCTGCCAGATCCAGACGCAAACCATAGTCAGCCATGTAGGAATCCAGTGTCCAGTGCCTTTAGCCACCACGCCACCTGCTAGCCCCTAAAGTTCCTTTTTTTTAAGAATTATTTTGTTTATTCATTTAATTTGACCACAGAGAGACACAGAGAGAGAGAGAGAGGGAAAGTGAGAGCAAGCCACCAGGTCCAGGACTTGAACCACGGTCGGTCATGTGGAAGTGTCCAGCGCCTTAACCATCACGCCACCCACTGGTCCCCTAAAGTTCCTTTTTTTAATGTTGAAACAAGAGAATGAGTAAAATAAACAGCTATTCACTAGAAGTAAAAAAGCTGGAATCTGGAATATCTCACTCAATGGCTTGAGCTTTCTTGGAAAATCATTAAATCCATAAGAGAAAGAAAACTTTACAAAACAGGCTGGTACAGTGAGGAAGCAGAAGAGTGAAGGGAAGCCAAACCTCTGGCATTTCATGAAAGAGTGT
The DNA here is from genome assembly GCA_026018925.1 of Tupaia tana. Classification (NCBI taxonomy): domain Eukaryota; kingdom Metazoa; phylum Chordata; class Mammalia; order Scandentia; family Tupaiidae; genus Tupaia; species Tupaia tana. The sequence goes on from JAKSZU010000013.1 coordinate 70,138,940, forward strand.
TCTACACACAGGACGCTGGACCACGCTGCTCTCCTCAAATGGCAAGTGCCTGTGAATAGCTAAATCTGGAAGAGCAACTCATACCAAATTTCTGCCCTGTACGAGACCCTCAGCTCCACATCCAAATTTCTGCTCTCTGTTACGTTAGCCCCTCAGAGAGAATACAGACCAAACCGTAAGAACGTGTGCGCTGAAGCATAACTGGTCTCCTGTTTCACAGGAAGAAAAGCCGATCCTGGAAGTGCACCAGGCAGAGCATGTCAAACGACTCCTGAGGAAGCCCTGCCTTCCGTAAGCTGCGCTTCTGTTCATTGCCCGCAGGTTTGCACCGGCGCTGATGAGCCCTGAGGACAGACCCTGGGAGGCGTGGAGGGCACTGGGGTAGTCAGGGCTCTCATTTGCTAATAACAGAAACCCCCTCAAACTGGACTAAAGCAAGAAAGGACAGTTGTAGGCTCACATCACTAAAAGGTCTAAAGGTACCTGGTTTAGGGCAAGCAGGATCCGGGGTCTAACTGATACCATCAGAATAAGGTCGTTCCCCCTCAGTCTCCGCTAGGCTCTGCTTTTAGCTGTGTTGGCCTTCCAGTTAGGTAGGTTTTCCTAATGTGGTGGCCCCACTCACTAAGCTTCTATCCTCCTGGTTTAAGCTCAGAGGAAAGAGAAATTTTCCTTTTCTTTTTTTAAAAAGAATTATTTATTTATTCATTCATTTATTTTTAATTTGACCAGAGAGAGAGAGAGAGAGAAGATGAGAAAGCAAGCCACCAGCTCTGAGACTTGAACTATGGTCGGCCATGTGGGAGTGTCCAGTGCCTTAGCCACCATGCCACCTGCTGGTCCCAGAAATTTTCCTTTTCTAATCGTTCAACAGAAGTTCCACATATGTGCTCCTTTGGATCAAATTGGATCACATGCCATCCTGGAACCAATTACTGTAGCTAGGTAATTGGAGTGATCTGATTGGCTAAACCCAAGTCACATGTTTCCCCCTTCATTCCCAGAGCTAGGAAGTATGTCAGTGTCACTTACCCACCAGGACCAGGATGGGGGAGAGGTAGTTTGCAGAATTAAAAATGAGGCTTCGTTATCATGGAGGAGAACATCGACGTTGACCAAGTGAAAGCACCAGATCACAGAATTGTACAAGCCATCTCCACATCTGTCTCTGCCACCATGCACATGGGACTATGTCCCAGAGAAGGGATGTATCTAGTCCATGGCCGCATGGTGACAAAGCTAGACTGAGTTATATATAGCAGACAACCCAAAATAATAGTGGAACAAACAAGAGAGAGATGTCTTTCTTTTTTTTTTTTGGAGAGGTTTTTGCTATAGGGCGCATGCGCTCGCCAGACAGACAGAGAGAGACAGAGAGACAGAAAGCAGGAAATCACCCCCCAGGGGGGATGGCCACGATGCAATCCCTTCTCCTCCACTCTCTTCTTGGGATCTTGGGCACGCACGCACACGTGCCCGGCGTGAGTTTAAGCCACCGGGTCCGGGACTCAAACCGCGGTCAACTACGTGGGAGTCCAGCGACATAGCCATTACGCTAACTGCTGGTCCCGAGAGATGTATTTCTTACTCACATACAGGAGCTCTAATGACAGGCAGTCCACACTGACTCTTGGCTGCTCACCGTGGCAATTCGCCCATCACCTGTCTTTCTGTTCCAGCATCTTAGTATGCACTTACCACCCACAATGTCATCTCGTGGTCCAGCAAGGCTGTTGGAGTTCTGGCCTAGCTGAACCACCTTGTCTGCATTTCGGATGGCAAGTTAAAGAAAAGAAGGCAGTGCCAAGGATCTCTGCTCTACTGAGCAGCTTCCCCGAATTCTCAGCTCATACTTTCAGTCACATTTCATTGACCTGAACTTAGTCTGATCTCATTAGCTGCACAGAGAGGCTAGGAAATTAGGGCTTTTAGTTTGGTGAATTGCTGCCCTAAGTTAAACCCAGTCTTTGTTCTTAAGAACAGGAGAGATGGGAACAGCAGTTGGCGTGATGGCTGAGGCACTGGACTGCCACATGGCTGACCATGGTTCAAGTCCTGGACCTGGAGGCTTACTATCTCACTTTCCTTCTCTCTCTCTCTGTGTCTCTCTGGTCAAATTTTAAAATCATAATAATAAATAAAGTTGAACAAATAATTCTTAAAAAAAAAAAAAAAAAAACAGGGGAGAATGAGAACTGTAGAAACCACCAATGCTCTTTCTCTACACTAAACTCCAAGATGAAGAGAAAATAGTGTTATTTTTTTTCAAAAGAGTGGAGCATTTGTTTACTTACCATAACCTCTTTTCTTGGTGATTATTCATGCACAGGGAGAGGAAAAAAACTTGGTTCCAAACCAGGATATATGAGTGGGACCCCTGCTTTCAGTTCCCGAGCAGAATGATTGGAACTATAGTGCTGGCCTTCATCTGTCTCTACCTTGTAAGTAGTTATAAGAAAATCCTTGTATAGTTTATGAACGGGGCAGGTTGGGGACTGGGGTTGTGGAGTCTTTGAGACAACAGCAAAGTTTCTAAAAAGCTAGATCAAAATTGAATCCCCATAAATCAAAGAGATAGTGTTTCAACCCCACCATTTTGATTCCATTGACACTTTTACACATGTGGTAAATATTTCTAGTCAAGATAACCCAAACAAAATAAAATTGGTAATGGGTAGAACTCCACATGGTGAAATTAATCACTGACTAGAAATGTGTTGTTGTCATTGAGATTTTTTCTATAGAGAGTGTGCTCTCAACAGAGAGACAGAGACAGAGAGACAGAAAGCAAGAAATCACCTCCCAGGGGATAGCCACACCGCACTCCCTTCTCCTCCATTCTCCTTTTGGGATCTTGGGTGCACACACACACACACACACACACACGTGCCCGCACCTAGTGCAAATTTTAAACCGCTGGGTCCAGGACTTGAACTGCAGTCAATTACATGGGAGTCCAGCGATGTAACCATTACACCATTTGGTGGTCACTCACTGACTACAAATTTTGATAGAAGAATAAAATGTACTTGAAAACATTTTGATATGCAAAATTTGACCTAAGAAAATTGACTTCGTAGAAATAATGATCTCTAAAGAAACTTACAATAGCAGACTCTATAGTAAGTGAATTCTACTGTGAACAGAAGTGAAATTATTTAAATATAAAATAATTGAACCTAACAAAAATAATCACAGCAAGTTAAAAATAAAATGGATAAACTAGAATTAGTTTACTGTACTGTATTTCTTTTTTAAAAAATATTATTTTATTTAACTTTATTTATTTATTTTTAATTTGCCCAGAGAGGGAGAGAGAGAGAAAGAGAGAGAAAGTGAAAGTGAGAAAGCATGCCACCAGGTCTAAGACTTGAACTGCAGTCTGCTATGTGGGAGTCCAGCAACCTTAACCACCACGCCACCTGTTGGCCCTGTACTGTATTTCTTAAACCGATAAAAAAGATTAAGCCTTATTTAAATTTACTTTCTCAATAAAAAAATTGCAAATGTTGGCATAATTCTTATTTTTAAAAAATATTTATTTAATTTTATTTGTTATTATTGTTTAATTTTTCATTTGACCAGAGAGAAAGGGAAAGTGAGAAAGCAAGCTGCCAGGTCCAGGACTTGAGATGCAGTTGGCCACGAGTCCAGTGCCTTAACCACCCCAACCCCTGCCAGCCCCCATAATTTTTATTTTTAAAAAATTTAAATATTTTACAAAGTTCATTTCTTCCATGAGAGAGAGAGAGCAGTCCAATAGGGTCTTCATGCTGTGATCCACCCCCAGACTCACCTGTAACAGGTCACAGGTGCGTGCCCCTACTATGCTCAGAGAGGACCTGGGATGTAAACTCAGGAGCTTTCCTGTGTGGATCTAGTTGTGTTACTGCTACACCCCTGCTTGGCATAATTCTGAGTTCAATGTTTTCTTTTTTTTTTTTTTTAAATAAAGAATTATTGTTTTAATTTTATTCATTATTATTATTATCATTATCATTATCTTTTAAGTTGATCAGAGAGAAACAGAGAGAGAGAGGGAGAAAGTAAGAAAACAAGCTGCCAGGTCTGGGACTTGAATTGCAGTCGGCTATGTGGGAATTCAGCACCTTAACCACCACGCCACCTCCTGGGCCCTCAATCTTTCCTTAAGCCTAGAATCAAAGCATTTTGTGTGGTCCAAGTTATCTGAAATGAAATGGCTGAGTCAAACAGGTGAAAATGGAGGAATGAAAATGACAAGGCTGAATTTTATCAAATAATTTATAGTACATATTGATAGGGACCAGCAGTTAGCGTAATGGCTATGTCACTGGACTCCCATGTAGTCGACTGTGGTTCGAGTCCCGGACCCGGCGGCTTAAACTCATGCTGGGCACGTGTGCATGTGTGCCCAAGATCCCAAGAAGAGAATGGAAGAGAAGGGATTGCGGTGTGGCCATCCCCCCTGGGGGGTGATTTCTCGCTTTCTATCTCTCTGTCTCTCTCTGTCTGGCGAGCGCATGCACCCTATAGCAAAAAACCTCTTCCAAAAAAAAATTTATAGTACATATTGAAATAATTACATGATTGTCACCATTCATTTATTCATGTAGTTATACCAGCAGATTTTTAGATGTTAAATCAGTTATCCATTCCTCAAATAAGCCTTACCTTGTCATACTATAAAAAAGAGAGGAAAAAAACAATCACTTAAAATGCACTATGACGAGACTATTTAAGTTAATCCTGTGATTAAGTCTAAAGGAAATGTATCAGTCAGGTTATACTGAAGTACCAAATAACTCCCTCAACTTCTTTTATTTTTTAAATTAATCGATCTGTTTATTTGTTGTGATTTTTAAGCTGCTGAGTCTGGGACTTGAACCATGGTTAGCCATATCGGAACCCAGCACCTCAACCAGCACGCCACCTGCTGGCCCACACCCAAAATTTCAATGGTGCACCACTATGTATTTTGCCCACATAACAGTGCCGAGTGGGTCTTCAGGTAGGGGAAGTGGCACTCTCCCACCGCTCAGGAATCCAGTGGTCTTCCATCCTATGCCTTTACCATTTTTGAGGACCTCGTCACTAACTGCATGCAGTTGACAGAAGGGAAGAGCATGGAGATATGTTTGTGGGAGGCGTTCAGGGACTGCATCTGGAAGCATCACACATTTCTTCCACTCTTTTTCCATTGGCAAAAATCTGGTCATATGGCCACACCTAATATAAGGGAGACTAGGAAGTATAGTCTCCTAAAGAAAAGAGAATGGATTTAAAAAAAATAATTTTGGGGGGGCCAGCAGATTGCATAATGGTTGCATCACTAGACTCCCTGATAGTCGACTGTGCTTCAAGTCCTGGACTCAGCGGCTTAAAACTCTCATTGGGTGTGTGTACATCCATGCTCAAAATCCTCAGAGAAGAATGGAGAAGAGTTTGAGGTGTGGCCATCCTCCCTGGGGGGGTGATCTCTCTCTTTCTCTCTGTCTCTGGTGAGCACATGGGCCCTATAGCAAAAATCTCTCTCTAAATAACAATAATAATAATTGCCAAAGGATGTGTGCACTTGCCAGAGAGAGACAGAAAGAGAGGAAGAAAGCATCGGTTACACCACACATTGCAATCCTATCCCATCCCATCAAGATTTACAGGGGTGGGATTTCAACCACAATTCACCAGGTGGAAACTGGTTTTCTATGCACAGCACTTAACCACTGTGCTATGGGGCCATCTCAGGGAGAAAAGCTTTTAAGGGACAACTAGAATTGTCTGCAATAATAAATAACTTACTTGGAGTTATTTTATTTCTTAAATATTTATTGAATATCTACTCTATGCCAAGCATTATGCTAGGAGCTGGAAGAGGGCGGAGAGCTGATTCAGCATAGTACTGTCTCAGAGAAGCTCCTGGTCCAACAGGAGGGGAGACAGTATGAGGTGCCTGACATTCTAAGGAAGAAAATGAACAAGGTGAAAGTACTCTGGATGTTTAGCAAATTACTCTAGATTGACGAGCTGCCTGAAGATGATCGCATTGGAGCTCCACTTTCAGAAATGAGCATGATGTGGTGGGTGGGATAAAATGGCAGCTGGAACTATAGAAGCAATGGCATGATGATAAGATGATAGGCTGATAGGTAAGCATGACATACATACATGAAGTCCCTTCTCTAATTTGGTTCCTGCCAAAATCAATGAAGGGGAGCAGTGGAACATATGGTTGGAATTGTCCCCAAAGGTCACCGTGTATTCAAAGTTAGTCATTCTTTTTCACTCAGATTCCGTGAATGTTTGAAGAGTCCCTTGAGCCCTTGAGAGGCATAGTCTTGCATAGCTTAGGGTGAAGGACAGTGTGAGATGACTATTGTCTCAGAATAAGAGTCATTTTCAGAAGGGTTTTGAATACCTGAGAAAAGCTGGCCTCAAATCTGAAGAGAAGAATGTGTTGTTTTCATGCTGAACTGGACTCTGAGGAACCTCTGAAACCTTTGCCCTGTGTCTCCAGTTCATTGTCATAGAGTTCTGCATGTTCGTGTATGTGAGAGATGAGCTGGACGTGCTCGAAGGCCAGATGGAGGGCTACATCGCCTCCATGAACCAGACAGGGACCCTGACCCCAGTCATCCTACGGGTAAAAGAGCTGATCAGTGTCAGCAAAGGTAAGACCCTCTGCTCGCCATGTTCCCAACACTGGTGTGGGAAGCAGAGAGGGACTTGTGACTGATGGCAGGTGTGCACATGTAGCATAATGTTTACTAGGTTCATTCATGGCATAATGCATGTCTGGATTTTTTAAAATAATTTTTTATTCCATTTTATGATCAATTACTATGTCATTGTATGGATATACCACATTTTATTTATCCTTTCATCAGTTGATGGGCATTGGGTTATTTCAACATTTTGGCTATTATGAATAATACTGCTGTGGACATTCATGTACAGGTTGAACATCCCTAATTTAAAAATTCAAAATCCCAAAATGCTTCAGAATCTGAAACATTTTGGGGACCAGCAGTTAGCGTAATGGCTATGTCACTGAACTCCCATGTAGTATACTGCAGTTCGAGTCCTGGACCTGGTGGATGAAACTCATGCCGGTCGTGTTTGCGTGTGTGCATGCATGCCCAAGATCCCAAGAGGAGAATGGAGGAGAAGGGATTGCGATGTGGCCATCCCCCCTGGGGGGTGATTTCTCGCTTTCTATCTCTCTGTCTCTGTCTTTCTGGTGAGTGCACATGCCCTATAGCATAAACCTCTACAAAAAAAAAATCTGAAACATTTTGAGCACCAACATGACACCACAAGTGTTGTCTTTTCTGATTTCTTTGAAAATATTTTGTAGTTTTCAATATACCATTTGTACATACTCTTGCTAAAGAGGACTTTTTCATACTATTGTAAGCATTATAGTTTTCTTACTTCACTTTTAGTTCATTCATTGTTTGTGAATAAAAATATAATTGATTTTTATGTATCGATCTTGTATCCTATAAACCTTGCTGAATGTATTTGTTAGTTCTAATAGCTTTTTGTATGTTTCCTTGGAATTTCTATATGTAAGATTATGTCATCTGTGAAGAGATAGTTTTACTTCTTTCTTCCCAGACTGGGTGCACTTTATTTTCTTTTTCTTGCCTAATTGCACTGGCCTGTATAGCCATTACACTGTTGACTAGAGCTGGCAAGAGTGGACTGAACATTGCTTTTCTTGTTCCTGAGGTTAGGGAGAAAGCATTCCATTTTTTACCATAAAGTATGATGTTATCTGTAGGGTTTTAGTATATGTCTTTTTCTTTTTTAAATGTAAAGAATTATTTTATTTAACTTTATTCATTTACTTATTTATTTTAATTTGACCAGAGTGAGACCAGCAGGTGGTGTGGTGGTTAAGGCGCTGGACACTCCCACATGACTGACCATGTCAAGTCCCAGACCTGGTGGCTTGCTTTCTCACTTTCCCACTCTCTCCCTCTCTCTGGTCAACTTAAAATAAAATAAATGAATAAATAAAATTAAATAAAAAATAATTCTAAAAAAAAGGGGTTATTTAATTTGACCAGAGTGAGAAAGAGAGAGTGTGCGGCAAAGTGAGAAAGCAAGCTGCCAGGTCTAGGACTCAAACCACAGTCAGCCATGTGAGAGTCCAGCACCCTTAACCACCACGCTACCTGCCTGTCCCAGTATGTCTTTTAACAGACTTAAACAAAACAAAACAAAAAAACAACTATCCCCTTTTATTCTTTGTTTGTTTGTTTTTCTGCTTTAGGGCACGTGTGCTCACTAGAGAAAGACGGAGAGAGAGGGAAATGAGAAATTAGCCTCTGGGGAGATGTCCATACCACATTCCCTTCTCCTCCATTCGCCTTTCTGGATTTTGGGCATGCACACACATGCACCCAGCATGATTTTCAAACCGCCAGGTCTGGGGCCAGAACTGTGGTTGACCACACAGAAGTCCAGTGCCTTAACCACTATGCCACCTGCTAGCCCCTCCCCTTCTATTCTTAGCTTCTTGGGTGTCTTTAGTCATAAAGAGATGTAGTTTTGTTAAATGCTTTTCCTACATCTATTGAGAATCGGCTTCTGCAGAAGCTTTGACTCATCTTTCTTCTCTGACTTCTCTGTTTCTTCATCCCTCACTCACAAATACACGGAAACTTTCCAGAATAAATTAGATTCTAAATATCAAAAGGTTGCTCAAGGATGGATGAATAAATAGCCAAGCTCTCCTGATCCCAGTTGTCCTAGAATTCTGTTTCTGTGTAACCAACACCCACCCCTCACAAGGTGGCAAATGGCAATTAGAGGTCAAATATGAATGATATATTCCTCGTTGGAGGCTACCTATAATGTATATACCCCATGCCTTTCTCTTTCCTTTGTTCACTGCTGAGAGAATACAACAGTACCAAAGGAAAGGATTGTACAGGAAGTGAAGCACATCAAAGGTGTGCGTGGCTAAAATGAAAGAGAAAAATAAGCAAACGTTTACACACACAAGAAATGTGTTAAAGGAAGTATAATGGATTTCACCTATACCTTTTTGATGCAAGATTCTGTTTTGAAAATTCTGTTTCATAAAAAAAATTAATTAAATAGAATAAAAAGAAAATTCTGTTTCATGCTTATTTTTTGAGGCAGCTTATATCACTTTTCAAATTTCAGGAGTCTGGGTGGTGACCATTCTGCCTGCCTCGCTCACATGCGTGAGCTATCTCTTCCACATCTTGGCTTGTTACAGGTAAGAGAAGTCTGGGAGTCATTTGTGACTTCGTAGTCATTTGGCTATGAAGGTAAATGATGGGCTTTTCTCAGAATTCCTTAAGCAGTGTCTGCAGTGCCCAGTATGGGCCCAGGAGGTGAATACAAGGGATAACCGCATCTTTTCACAGAAATGAAAAAAAAAAAAAAAAAAAAAAGCAACATTATTGACCTGAACTTCTACAATGAGCTAACATGATGCTTATAATCTTCATTTGAATTTTACAACTTTGATGGGGGAAATTATTTAGTCTCCATTTTTAAAAAAGAATTATTTTATTTAACTTTATTTATTCATTTATTTTAATTTGACCAGAGAGGGACAGAGAGAGAGAGAGAGAGAGTGAGAAAGCAAGCCGCCAGGTCTAGGACTCGAACTGTGGTTGACCATGTGGGAGTCCAATGCCCTCAACCACTATGCCACCTGCTGGCCCCTAATCTCCATTTTTAAAGTTGAGGAAACTGAGCTACAACAAAATTATATAATGTACTCAAGCAATTAGCAGAAACCTGTCTTTCTGACCTTAGATATCTGGTTATTTCTTGTAACTCAGACAACTCTGTTGGGTATCAGACCTGCCCTACTCTCCAGGATTAATAATACTGGATTCCCAGCACGTGTGTCTGGCTGAAGGGGACACAGAAATTGGATCCAGGGGACCAGGAGTGTCTGTCTCAAGATGTCTCAAAAGTACAGGAAGAGAGGGTGGGTTTAAATATGTAGTGAGCTCTTGCATGTAGATATCAGTTGAATTTTAGGTTATCTACTCTCTCTCTCATCTCTCTCTTTCTCTCTCCCTCTCTCTCTCTCTCTCTCTCTCTCTCTCTCTCTCTGTCACACACACACTCACAGAAAGCCTGGGACCAATTTCTAGCCCTCCAGAGCATCCTGCCTTTACATCCTCCCATCTGCCTGCCCAGAGGGCAGGTCCCTTACAGATGGCATCCACATGAAGACTCTTCTGGCATGAAGGGCTCCAGCCTGGCACACAATCCTGCCTCGCTCCCTCTTTCCACTTTTTTCTCTCTGGGCCTGTGAGTGGTCTAGACACTGCCACTACTCCACCCTCTGCCCATCCTGATGTGGCAAATGTCAGCTCTTTTCATTGGTCTGCATGTGGCTGGGAGATAGACATTTGAGCACGAGGAAGCCCAAAATGAGGGAGGGCTGTGTGTATGAGGAGGTCAGCTGGGGGCATAGGGCGGAGGTGGCATCTGGAGAGGGGAATCTGCCGGGGTCTAGCCTCAGCAGGGGTGGGTTGACTCGTCAGAGGCGGCACAGGTGAACAGAAGACAAAGGTCTCGGTGCCTTTTCATGCACATCCTGAGTCGGACACCCCTCAGAGATCGCTCTCTGAAGAGTGACCACTGCTAGGAATTATCGTGCCTTTTTATTGAAAATGTGTTACATGCAAGTAAATGGGTGAGGGGCTACGTGTTCTAATTATCAGTTCATAAAGTTTTAGCAATAGAGAACATGGGTTCCATTCAGGGTTGGATTAAGGGTGGGTCTAGTGCATTTCCGCAATTGTTCGTTTGATGTAGGCGTCTTCATGGAATGCAGTTTCGGGAAAGCAGGCTCCAGCAAACAGATAATTATCAGCTGATGTGGTGCGGCAGCCATCTTGTGATTACCAAGCACGATGCTGAGAAAAGAAAATCTCAAGTATAGATATTAGTTCTTATGGATCTCAATAAAGAATGGAACTTATATAATTTTATAGGGATCTAAAACTTAATTCAAGGAATCCTAATATATCTTAAAGGGGTAAAACTACTGCTTACTAAGTAAGGGCGGGGACAGCTTTTTTAACTGGCAGTAAAGTGACTAACAAGTTAATGAAGAACTTTAAGGTGAGCTTGTGGCATACTTAAAACGTTCTATTGTGCCTGTGGCACCACTGCTACGTATTTTGTTAGAACATTAGCCAGAGTGGGGCAGGAGTGCCCTGGGCCCATTTCGCCCTAAAAGATTATTCTTAAGCTTATGTTAAATGTATCTTGAAGGGCCTTCCAAAGGTCAAGAAGATTTCTGCCTAATGTGACTTTAGCATGCCTTCTATTGTGGCCATGCTGGAGTGAAGCATTGGAATTAACAGTAGGTGGTCAGAGCAAAGGGGAGCGGTCGGGGGACTTCCTGGAAAATTTTATCATATACTTAGGATGTATAAGAGAGCTATGTAATTCTTTTATAGTAGTATATTGGGGAGTCAGAGGGGGGTCGCTTCCCAGCAAGGCAACCATAATTTCTGGAGCAAATAGCAAGTAGCCTTGCCGACATGCTAATTCGACCTAAGTTTTATTCCTAGGTCGGGGGGAGGGGGGGGGATACACAGCAGTCTCGCCAATGTGCTGACCTGACCTAAGAGGTAGAGGTCAAAAGCTCAAGACAGATCCTGGGGCCCTACCGGGTCGGACTCCTCCAGAAGCCTGTGTTCCTGTCTGGGTAACTCTCTGCCTGCAACTGGTCACCCACGAGGGATGATCCTTGCTCATGGGCAGAGAAAATTATGGATGAGAAAGCACCCTGTAAACTGCAGAGCCCTAGCACGGAGCCAACAGTTTCCTTTCTCTCTCTTTAAAAAAAAAAAAAAAGAAAAGAAAAGAAAAAGATTTATTTAATTTTATTTATTATTATTATTCTTCAATTTGACCAGACAGAGAGAAAGAGAAGGTTAGAAAGCAAGCCACCAGGTCTGGTACTCAAACAACTGTTAGCCAAGTGGGAGTCCAGCACTTTATCCACTACACCACCTGCTGGCCCCAGTTTACTTTCTCTTAACATTATTCCAACCTACATAAGGCACTTAAAAATACTTCAGAGACTATTTAATATAAAGTAAGTCTTTATCTTAGATTTCTAATTTATGAACCAAGCTAAGTGCTATTAACTGGGTTTTTTTTTTTTTGTATATATTTCCAGAAATTTTCTATGCACAAGTAAATATGCGTGTGTGTGTGTGTGTGTGTGTGTGTGTGTGTGTGTGTTGGTGGTGGTAGCACACACAACTCCAATGCTGCCAAACAGAAACATAATGAAAGACACATCAACAATGAAATTTGAAATTTCTAGGAGCCACAATCAAAAATTAAAAAGAGACAACTAACAAGATACTTACATTCTTTATTCATACTAAGTCTTTCCAAAGTAGTGGTCATGAAAAGTACAAAACAGCCTAGGGACATACTGGTGGCAGGACTCGGATGTGAACGTGGACCCTGAACGTACGATGTCAATCTAATCTTTATGCCTAGGGCCCAGGACTGGACTAGAACTTCAGAAAAGGGTCCTGTGACTTGCAGTAAGGGGTGCTGGCACTGTGAGCGGTTGTTTCCCCTGTTTGATTTTCCTTTATGTTGTTTTAAGGTTAGTCCATCAACAAGATTGGTTTTCTGTTTTCAAATATTATTATGTAAGTAATACTTAGTCATTATAGCAAAATAAGAAAATATAGATAACAAAATGAAAAACATTAAAACCACCCATAATCTCATCTACTAGATGCAGTAAGCATTCTGACTGGGTAAATGTATACTGTTTTTATAAAATATATTATAACTGGAGATTTTAATTTTTTAATTTTTTAAAGAATTGTTTATTTATTCATCTACTATTATTATTATTTTTCAATTTGACCAGAGAGAGACAGAGAGTGAGAGAAAGGGAAAGCAAGAAAGCAAGCCACCAGGTCCAGGACTCAAACTGTAGTCGGCCATGTGGAAGTTCAGCGCCCTTAATCACCATGCCACCTGCCGGCCCCAAAACTGGAGGTTTTGAAGGCAAACTACAGCTATCCTGTGAGTTGTGTCAACACAAGGGAGGCTAGGCTACCTGCCATCCACTTCCATAGGCCGTCTGTAAAGAGCCTTCATTGGTTATAAATGGTGCTTCATGTCCCGCTTTTTTCCAGAAAGCACATGAAGAGGCTGTGGGCAGGAGATAAACACTTCCTCCCTTTGAGGTTCCATAACCCGACCTCGTCGGAGAGTGTGGTAAGTCCACAGAGGCCATGTGTGCCCTGAAACTAAGCCAAGTGCTGGAGCCTTCTCTGCTGTGCCCTGGATGTGGCAGCCCTGGGGGAGGGAGAACTCCTCCTGAGTACCCAGGCTACAAGTCTAGTCCTGCTCTGTGGCTGGGTGACTCCAGACAAGCTACCATCCCCACTGGGCCCTCGTCTGTAAATTAAAATGGTCCAATGAGACATGGAAGCCAGGCCTATGGGTCAGCGGTAACGAAGGTTTTCTCCCCTCTGAAACCCCTTTTTGCTTTTAAATCTCAGGTGGCCATCGCAAGGTACTCTGGCTGGCAAATAGCCTATATTCTGTGGGGTAAGTATCATCGTGTGACCCGCTCAATTCAGCACACATTCCTTGGTCACCTGCAGAGTCCTGGCTGTGGGCAGGGAGGAGAAGGGTGAACTAGAAGCACCCTAGCAACCTTCAGAATGGAGGGAGAATCACACACTCCTTAGGTCATCCTCACCACCTGTCCTGAACCATGGGACATGTATGTTCATGGCAGGGAAGACCCGGGGGGAGGAGACCATCCACACCCAGGGCAGGGCTCAGATGTTCTCAGGGCAGTTGCCGTTGGAATTACACCTGGCAGGGTGAGTAAGAGGTGAGCAGGAAGAAAGGGGAAGCCACGCCAGAAGAAATACCATAAGCAAATGTGCCAGGGCCTCTGGGGAGGGGACGGTAGAGGGAGGACTACAGGGAGGGACCTAGGAGTAGATCACGAAGGGCCTTGAGTGACATTGGCTTTCCCTCGTCCCCAGGCTACCTCATCATCCATGTGGTGCAGAGCCTGTGCGGCATGATGATCATGTATGGCCTGGTGCTGCCCGTCGTCCACAACCAGAGCCTGGAGATGCTCCAAAGGCTGGGCATCGGGACGTAAGTGTAGGTGGGGTCCTGCCACTGCTGTGTCTGGGAGCCGGAGTGTGCCCAGCTGCTCCCCAAAACACCCCTTCCCTGTTGGCTCCCACAAACCCCAGACTCATGGTCTCGGCTCTGACCTAGGATGGGCCCTCACAGCAACTCACAGGGAGAGGAACTTTGGTCTACAAAAGGCTTTCTCTCCCACCATGACACAGGACCCTCACGTGTGTGTGTGTGTGTGTGTGTGTATGTGCGTGCACATGTGTGTGTGTGTGTGTGTGATGAGAAAGAGGGATGTCAGTTTTCTAGTTCGGGGAGTTGCGGTTTTTAGAAAGGTAAGATGAAAGACAGGGTGGTAGGATGGAAGGTGGCAGAGGATCCTGGTTAAGCTTTTGGATCTGGTTAAGCTTTTGCTGTGTGGCTTGGGGCCGATAACTTCCCTTCCCTGGGCCTCAGTGTACACAACTAGAAGAAAAAGTGAATGGTAGTGCCCCTGAGCATTTACTATGTCTTTTCTCTTAACAACCCCATGAGTTTGGGGCTTATGTTAGCTTTCATTTCACAGAGCAGGAAACAGAGGCACAAAGAGACTAAGTATTTGTCCAAAGAGCGGGGCAACTCAGGATTGGGAACTGGCAGTCTGAAACCAAAGTCTCCTTTTAGCCTCTAGCCCATGCTGTCACAAAGGATGTCACCACAGCATGTGGTGCTTTCTGGGGGCCTCCCTGCTCTGAGCTCCTTGGTTCTACGCTTGCTTAGAGTTACCTATGAGTCTGCGGCAGAGTCTGACCTGTCCACTCTCTTCTGACATTCTTGGGCACTTCTCCAAAGTCCACTCTTTTCTTTAATTCTGAACTTGTTAAACCATACTCCCAACTGCAAGCCCTGGTAAGGGGGGACAGCAATGAAACCTGGGTATATGGTAGGTTGTGATCTGGAGCCAGAAAACATAACTGTGTGGCCTTGGGGACAGCCCCTCCCCTCCGTGAGCCTCAGTTTCCTCATCTGTACAATGGGTATGCTGACGCTCTAGGGCAGCAAGACCCAGGGCTCTTGCTACTGTGGGCCCTCTGGGCAGTCAGCCTCCCTCTCCTCTCTCTCACGGGCATGAGAAGTGGGAGAGTGTAACAGGCCATCTCTGGGTGGCCCGCCCTGTGTTTCAGCCTCACCATCTCCATCGTCCTGGGTATCATGATCCTGCAGGTGTGGATTGCCACCACCTTCTTCCTGCAGCCAAAGCAGGGCCCAGCGGACAAGCAGAAGCCCTTAGCTCTCAACAACAGGTGACATGGAGGAGGGAATGAGGGAGTCATAGGGTTTCATCTTCCATCGTGTCTCTTGGTCCTTCCCTTTCACCCTTGGCAGGTCTTGGGGGTGGGTCTACACTCTCTGAGAGGGTGTGGATGAGCGGTCAGAGGCACATCCTGGAGCCAGACTGCCTGGGTCCAAACTCTGGCTCCACCCTCTATGAGCCACGTGATCTCGTGTGGACTCACTGAACATCTATGAACCTGCTTCCTATTTACATATGATTGTGCAAACCTCCAAGAGGTGAGAATGAAATATGCCACAAGCGAACTTAGACAATAGTGCCTGGCACATGGCACCTTTTCTAGTTAATTCATTCAGAGACATTCCTCACTGAGGAAACGGCACGGCACTGAGGAAACGGCACGGCACTGATGGTAAAGAGAGAACCCAGATACCACCTGCTGGTGAGAAGCTCAGAGCCCACCGGGACAGACTCGCAGATGGCAAGGACAGCGACTCCAGAGAGTGCAAAAGGAGTATGGGTGAAACGGGACAATGGGGGAGAGGCACAGAGGAGGAGAGGCAAGGGTGGAGGAGGAGAGGTAGGGAGGAGAGGCAGGGATGGAAGAGGAGAGGCAGGGGAGGAGGAGAGGCAGGGAGGAGAGGCAGGAAGGATAGGCAGGGGTGGAGTAGGAGAGGCAGGGGTGGAGGAGGAGAGGCAGGAGTGGAGAAGGAGAGGTAGGGAGGAGAGGCAGGGGAGGAGGAGAGGCAGGGAGGAGAGGCAGGGGTGGAGGAGGAGAGGTAGGGAGGAGAGGCAGGGATGGAAGAGGAGAGGCAGGGGAGGAGGAGAGGCAGGGAGGAGAGGCAGGGAGGAGAGGCAGGGGAGGAGGAGAGGCAGGGGTGGAGGAAGAGAGGCAGGGGTGGAGGAGAGCGTCATTGAGCATCGAGGAGGAGGAACGGCAGGCTTGGTTAATTGCACTGCAGATGGCCTTGAAGCCAAGGTCAATAGCACGGTGTATATCATGGATATCGCAGGTAGAGAGCAGGAGAGGGCATGCCCCGCAGCCAGCACAACAAGGATGAAGACAGGAAGCCACAGAAAGGCAGGGTGTGTCAGGAGAAGAGTAAGAATCCAAAATAGTTGCTATAGGGGTCAAAGTGGTGAGCAGGCCGGCTGTTTCAGCATCAGGTTGGTGGCTGGATGGTATTAAAAAATGGCATTACAGTGCTGCAGGATTCAATAAACCGGGGTTAATGCGAGATGATACGACATATGAGAATGAAGACGTGAAGGAAACCACAGGAAGACTTCCTGAGCACCTTTATAATGACAGGATGTTTCGCATTCAGAGAGCCCCGGACCTGACCATGAGGCAGCAGATCTTGCCTAAAGAGCAATGGACAGAATCCAGGAGGATCATTTCTACCTTGAACCATATCTGAAAGGGGCTATTCGGGAAAGGAAAGAGAGAGGAGAGTGGACAAAGATATGACTAGGTTGCAATCGTAGATATGGTTGTCCTTAAAGTATTTTTATGAAGTTGGACTTGAACCTGAAACATTTCATTTAAAAATAATTTGGTCTGCAAGTGTATTACTTTAAATAAATGTCTATTGTAAACATTTAAAAAAAATAGTTGCTATGAGGTGGCCTTATGGAAGGGCAGAGAGGGAACATCAAGAAACAAGACCAGGGGAACCAGCAGTTAGCGTAATGGCTTTGTCGCTGGACTCCCACGTAGTCGACCGTGGTTCGCGTCCCGGACCCGGTGACTTAAAACTCACGCCGGGTGCGTGTGCGTGCGTGCCCAAGATCCCGAGAGGAAATTGGAGGAGAAGGGATTGCGGCGTGACCATCCCCCCTGGGGGGTGATTTCTCGCTTTCTGTCTCTCTGTCTCTCTCTGTCTGTCTGGCGAGCGCACTCGCCCTATAGCGGAAAAACCTCTCCAAAAAAAAAAAAAAAAAGAAACAAGACCAGAAAGCCTCTCCCAGAGGGGGGGCCCGAAATGCCAAATCTGGACTTTCCTGAGAGGCAACAGGAAACTAGTAGTCACTTGGGAAGTTCCTCTGGAGGACTTGGGAACAGATCGGGAGGGGGCAGGTCCTTGTTACAACAGACAGGGGAAGCCCCACCCTCTGCTCTAACCACTGAACCAGCTGTAGCCCTGAGATTTGTTGTGCAGAAAACTCCCACCTCCAAGGATGGCACAGAATATTACAGACCCCACTGACATTCGCCCTGACTGTGCTCAGCATCCCCCATACTGTACCTGACCCTAGTGCTGTGAGGTGGGGACACAGAACTCTGAGATGGGAGATAGAAGATTTGGCCCTGGGTCTGGGAGACTCCAGAGTCCACCTACCTGAGCACCTTGACCTACTGAAGGATGCTGCCTTGGGTGGCTTCTGTCTGCAGGAGAGTCTTCCACAACTTCAACTACTTCCTGTTCTTCTACAATGTGCTGTTGGGCCTGGGGGCCTGCCTCTCCAGGCTGCTCATCAGCTGCATCCTGGGCACCTGGCTGATTGCACGCATCGACAGGACCATCATGCAGAGCGGCTATGAGAGAGCAGACATGGGTGAGTGACCAGCCCCATCTGGCCACATCCCAGGGAGAGGGCTGGTCTTGCACCCTGGGGCAGCTGCCAAGGAAGACAAATGCCAGACGCCCAGAATTCACACCCTTCCTTTATTCTCAGAGCTTATTTTCCAACAGAGGTTATAAAGAGTTATAGCAGTAAACGCACACAGCCCAATGGTCAGGTAGGAGTTCACAGTTAGAAAATTCCTGCCTGTTTCACAAATTTTTGAGTTAAAAAAAAAGTGGCCATCAGAGGTAGTTGAGTTCTATCCAGTTAGAAGTTAATTTATGAATACGGAGCTCTGAAATTTTTGAGAAAGAACACATCTTAGAATTAGTGTTGTTATTTGAAAACTTATTTTTTTAAAGAATTCTTTTATTTAACTTTATTTATTTTCAATTTGGTCAGAGAGGATAGAGTGAAAGAGAGGGAGGGAGAGAGTAAGAAAGCGAGTCACCAGGTCCAGGACTCAAACCGTGGTCGGCCATGTGGAAGTCCATCACCCTTAACCACCATGCCACCTGCCGGCCCTGAAAACTTATTTTTAAGAAAATGTTCTGTTCAGTTGAAATACTCCAAAGTCATTTCTGAGGAAGTGAAGTAGTTGTCCTGTTTCTAGCTATCATTCATTCAGTGAATTCTTCTTTCTCAATGGTGGACATGGCTGCTTCCACCCTCCTTGAGTTTCAGGTTTCCCATAGAATGGACAAATTAGAATATGAACTCAGGAATCCTTCCAGAAACTTTTCTTTTTTCTTTTTTTCTTTTTCTTTTTAATTTTGCTAGAAGACATGTGCACTCGCCAGAGACAGAAAGGCAAAGTGAGAAAGCACCCCCGTGGGGGATAGTCATTCTGCAATCCCCTCTCCTCTATCTCGCCCTTCTTTTGGGATTCTGGGCATGCATACACATGTACCTGAAATGTTTTTCAAGCCACTGGGTCCAGGACTTGAACTAAGCAGTCGACCACATGAGATCCAGCCACCTTAATCACCACACCACAGGTTGGCTCCCTTCCAGATCATTTTCTAGAATCTCAACAAAGACACAGACACCATTGGAGAACAAACTGACAGTGTATTTGCATCATAAAAAGCACCCTCTGGGCCATGCCAGGAGGTATTGCTGGCTTCACCTGCCTCTGGATTTCAGGCTTCAGTGCGTGGATTGGCATGCTCTATGTGGATCATTATCACACCAACCCTGTGCTGGTCAGCTTTTGTCACATCCTGATCACAGGCCACAGGGAGAGGAAGCTGCAGCAAGTCATCAAATACTGGTGTCTGAATCAATCAGCAGGTAAAGTCTCCCTTTTGAACTACATTGGGTTCAGATAGCAGAACACCAAGGCCCTGAGGCTCCTGAGATCCCCCTCCTTGAGATCCCCAAGAGGGCTAGGTTCTCTTTCCTGCCTCTCTTTCCCTGCAATCCATGCTCTGGATGTCCTTCAACCAGGGAGTACAGGAGGGTTAGCTCACACTCAGCCTGACTGTGGGACCCCTCAGGCCTGAGGCTTCTCCCTTGTTCGTGGAAGTGAACTCCTAGTTCTACTAGTAAAGCCTTCATATCCCATTGAACTCATATCCCAGGCTTCCTGCCAGTTGCCCTCAGTTTTAATTATCCTGCCTTGTTGCTTCCTGCAGCTCTCTGAGGCTTTCCTGCCTCTCCAGGGCTCAGACTGTATTTATTGCTGTTCCCATCACTGAGGATACCCAGGCCTGTAAGACAACTCACATCTCTACAACCTCCCTCTTGTCTTCAGGAGTCCCAGTCCAGATTGTCCTGCTGCATACTTCGTACAGTCTAGGCAGCTCTTCCAAAAGCCTTTGAGAAAGAAGCAAGCTCTCTACAAGCCCTCCCTAGTTTATCTAATCTGGTTCTCTTCTAGGTCCCCGCATCTCAGCCAGATCCAGGACCAGGTGGTTCCTGTTGCTGACTCTGATCAAGAACCCTAGGCTCATTATGCTCAGAAAATCAAAATCTGGGCATGGCTCCCCGGAGTTGACCCAGATTCTGCTGACGTGCTCGGAATGTTGACACTAGCCCAGCATCTGCTCTGAGGCCAGATCAGGCTGTCTGCCCTTGTGAGAAGGCTCCGTCTAACCATTGAGTTAGAATGGCACAAGTATCGTCTGTGCAGATGGCAGACAGCATTGGCCTCTTGTGGGATGACCACCTGAGTTGAGGGATGAAGTCACAGAACTGTTTCATGGCCTTGGCAAAAAAGAAGAAAGTTAAAGAAAAGTCTGTTGAACAAACTTTGCCCATTAATGATGTCCACTCTCCACTGTAGGTAGACAGCCTGAGGGAACTTCTTGTCAGGAAGCACTCAGCCTCCCTCCAAGGCAGAGAACTTTGTGTCACTGACAAAGGTGGTAAACTGTCTACATCAGAAGCGTTTAGCCATCAGATCCTATTTTTCTCTGGAACAGAATGTGACCTTCAGTCTGACAGGGTCTTCATTGCTTCCTTTTTCCCAGGCTTTATGGTGAGTGGAAAAGAAGAAAATACAAGATTCTGGCCCCCAATCTGATAGGTGAGCATGCATTCAATATGGCCCCTGGGGTGAGAACTGGATCAGAGATGATTCTGGCCTTGCTCACAAAGAAATTCA
This sequence comes from Tupaia tana, assembly GCA_026018925.1. Classification (NCBI taxonomy): domain Eukaryota; kingdom Metazoa; phylum Chordata; class Mammalia; order Scandentia; family Tupaiidae; genus Tupaia; species Tupaia tana. Next base: position 70,159,522 of record JAKSZU010000013.1, read on the forward strand.
TAGATCATCACTGACAAGGCTGGACTAATCACCTGGGAAAGCCATCTGTCCAAGGAGGCAGAGACAGAATAGACAGGCCTACTATGTGGGATGCTACAAGAGCAAAGCTGTATGAGCAGGTGGGCCCCAGTGTGTTTGAGAAGGGCAAGGTATCTTGCATGTGGAGGTGCAGGGTGCTGGGGGCTGGTTAGGACCATGCCAACAAGATCTAAATGCCAGACTCAGAGAGGCGTGAGCAGTTATCCTTATTCAGAGTCCAGTACTTAGACAAAATTTTCATTCTTAAGCATAAGGTCTTTGATGCCCAGAACCTATACAAAGTCTGATCATTTCAAGTCCCTAATGAAACGTGTGCAAGTGCCATGAGAACCCTACTGGAACTGAATGATTGTCATTCACTTGTCATTATTGTAAACCCAGTACTGTTGCTAGGTGTGTTTGCCAGGGCTGGCTCTTTTAGCTTAATCTTCACAACTAAACTTTGTCCTTCTGTTTTTAGAAACTTAGAAAGCCAGGGTTCAGCGTCAGAATCTCCATACCACCACTTTATAGCTGTGTGACATTGGTCACATTATTTCACCTCTCTCTGTTCACTTTCCTTATTTATAAAAGAGGCTAATACCTTCTAACACCCAAAATTGTTTCAAGGAGAAAATTGAGTTAATACACATAAACACTCGTAAGCTAGTGCCTGATGTATCTTAGCTTCTCAATAAATATAAGTTATTATTATTTGTCATGTAATACTTTGTGACATCTGGCTATTATTTACTCACTTTCTCATGAAGTTATCTCCATGAAGAAAGGGGCTTTCTCAGGTTTAGCACACTACCACCAACTACAACCTGTAATCTAGTAGAATCTTGGAATAAATTAAAGGAGGAAGCCAAGATGAATAAATATTTCAGCAAATAATTCACTAACCAAAATTAGTCTTGACATCATAATTTAAATAAATAATGAATGGACACTTAAAGGGAAGTCCACAGTGAACTAGGAAAAGTTCATATGCCAAAAGTCAAGGGAGTCAATAACTGTGATTTAAGCCACTGAGTGTAGTAACACAAACTCACACAAAGTTCTGTGGGAACTTAGAGAAGGAAACTACTAAATGTGCTTATGTGAAGAGCAAAGTTGTACGAGCTGTCAGGCCCCAAAAATTACATGTGAGCTGGACTCTGCAGGAGTGACAGAAGGCATTTATTAGACATGTTAGACCAGAGGCAAGGCATGCCTTCCAACTCTGAATTTCTGTTTGGAGTTTGAGATCGTTCCAGATGAGGATGCTCAACACACACACACACACACACACACAGCCCTCATTTTTGCTTATTGCTTCCTAAGGAAACTAAATGAGGTAGATATAGACTGTATTATTAAGAAACACATAATATTTTTGTAAAAGAATTATTTATTATTATTATTTATTATTTGGAGAGGTTTTTGTTATAGGGTGCATGCACTCGCCGGGGACACAGAGAGAGACAGAGAGACAGAAAGTGAGAAATCATCTCCCGGGGGGATGACCACACCACAATCCCTTCTCCTCCATTCTCCTCTCAGGACTTTGGGTACGCATGCACACGCACCCAGTGTGAGTGTTTAAGCTGCTGGGTCTGGGACTCGAACCATGGTTGACTATGTGGGACTCCTGCAGAGTCCAGCGACATAACCATTACACCATCTGCTTGTCCCTATTTTATCATTATCATTATTATTATTTCCACATTAGTTCACCAGAGAAAGACAAAGAGAGAGAGAGAGAAAGCAAGCCATCAGGTCCAGTACTCAAACACAGTTAGCCATGTGGGAAGTCCTGTACCTCAACCACCATGCCACCTGCCCACACCCGAGAAACATATTTTAAAGAACTTGCTGACAATCTTAGGTAATAGAGCTTCAGGAATATCTGTTATATTGCACCGCCCTCCCATGCCACCCTCTTGCAGGTTGAGACAAGATATTAAGAGTATATCAAGATACTGGATAGCCTTCCAGATTACAGTGACTATAAGGTTCTTATTGGACACTCTCAGAGGAACCAATAAACACACCATAGAGTCCTAGTAGGGGAAGAGAGAGAAAAAAATAGGAAGAAAAGTATCTATAGGAATAATGAAAGATTCCTAAATTGGATGAAAGACATGTATCTACATATCCAAGAAGCTTGATGAACTCCAAGCAAGATAAACTCAATGAGATCCATACTAAAACACATTATAGTCAAGTTGTTTAAAATCAAAGATGGAGAGAAAATCTGGAAAGCTACAAAGTAAAGACACACATCATGAAAAAAAGTATCTTCAATAAGATTAACAGTGGATATTTTATCAGAAACCACAGAGGACAGAATAATCTGATGATATGTTAAACTGCTGAAAGGGAAAACTATTAATAAAAAATTTTGTATCTGGAAAGTCTTATCCTTCAAGAGAAGAAGAAATTGAGGTATCCTCAGATAAAGAAAAGTCAAGGGAGCTTGTCACTAGTAGACCTATATATGAAAAATGTTAGTGGATCTTTTATTTATCTATTTAAAATTTGACAGAGGGTAGGGTTCAGCAGATGGTGCAGCAGTTACATCACTGGTCTTCCATATAGCCACCCATGGTTCAAGTACCAGACCTGGTAGCTTGAAATTCACATCAGGTGTGTGTGCATGCGTGCCCAAGATCCCAGGAGAAGAATGGAGGAGAAGGGATTGCAGTGTGGCCATTCCCCCGGGGGTGATTTCTTTCTTTTTGTCTCTCTGTCTCTCTGGGGAGTGCACATAACCTATAGCAAAAAGCTCTCTAAAAATAAATAAATAGATAAATAAATAATATGAATGGTAAATAAAAAGTCAACTCCATTAGCTTTTATACCACACCCATTGTTTCTCTTTCCATGGTTTCAGTTGTTCACAGTCAACTGTGGTCTCAAAATATTAAATGTAAAGTTCCAGAAATAAATGATTTGTACCTTTTAAATTCTCCACTATTCTGAGTAGTGTGATGAAATCTTGTGTCATACCACCTTGTCCTGCTTGGGACATGAATCACCTCTTTATCCAGTATATCTACACCATATATACTACCCACCCATTAGAAACTTAGCAGCTATCAAATTGAAAATGCATAGTCTATATAGGATTCGATACTTCTGCGGTTTCAGGCATCCATTGAGGGTCTTTGAGCATATCCCCTGTGAATAAGGTCCCCTGTGGATAAAGGGGGCACTATGGTAACCATAAGATGAAAATTGACAAACTGGGCTTTTTTAAAATTAAGAACTTCACTTCACCAAAACACGCCTTCAAGAGAGTAAAGAGGCGAGAACAGGATGGTAATAAATATTTGCAATATATGTATATGGATAACTTCATATTTAAGGTATGTAACTAACTCCCATAAATTAATAAGAAAAAGGACAGACAATCCACCAGAAAAATTGGGCCAAGGGTTTGACTATGTATTTTACCAAAAAATATTTCCAAATGATCAAGAAGTACATCAAAAAGTGTTCTACATTACTACTCATCAAGAAAATATAAATTAATGTAATACAACCACATAAAGGCTAAAACTAAAACCAGTGACAATGTTGAGTATTGGTAAGAATGTAGTGCAACTGAAACTCTCATACTGTTGTTATAGCCACTCTCAGAAGTTATTTGGTAGTATTGCGGGGCCAGCAGATGGCATAGCAGTTTCACCACTGGACTCCCACATGGCTGACCACAGTTCAAGTCCTGGACCCAGTGGCTTGAAACTCATGCTAAACGTGTGTGTGTGTGTGTGTGTGTGTGTGTGTGCATGTCCAAGATTCCAGGAGGAGAAGGGAGAAGGGATTATGGCATGGCCATCCTCCCTGGGGGTGATTTCTCACTTTCCCTCTCACTCTCTCCAGTAAGTGTACATGTCCTAAAGCAAAAAATGTGTCCTGACTTTTCCAACGACCCAATATACACCCCCTACATATGTTCTATGCAAAAGAATACTCAGAACAGCATTATTGGTATATCCCCCAATTGAAAAACCCGAAATGTGCATCAATAATAGGAAAGATGAATTAAATGGGTTATACCTTTTTTTTAATGATGGGATAATATACAGAAATAAACTAAAGCCACATTCAAAAATATATGTGAAGCTTACAAACATAATCATAGAAGCCCAATATAAAAGAGTTTATTTTGTATGATTCCATTTAAATAAAAAAATTTTAAAGAATTATTTATTTATTGAATTCAATTTTTTTGTTTTTTTTTTGTTTTGTTTTGTTTTTTACTTGACCAGAGAGAGACAGACATAGAAAGGGAAAGCAAGAAAGCAAGCTGCCAGGTCCAGGACTTGAATTGCTGTTGGCCATGTGGAAGTCCAAACCACCATGCTACCTGCTGGCCCTGTTTAAATAAAAAAAAGAAAGCAGAATTAATTCAGAAGTTAGAATATTTATCCTTAAGGAAGAGAGAGAAATGATTTGTGTTGAGTACATAGAGGGATTCTGGAGAGTTGGCAGTGGTCTATTTCTTGTGGGTACTGGTTATTGAGTGTGTTCCCTTCAGAGAATTCATTGAGCTATGCACGTATAATTTCCGTACTTCAGGTATGCATGCTATCCTCAACACAAAAATCCCATCAGTTGTTCGAAGTACTTTTTTTCTGGTTTGTCACAAGGCCAGATGGCACAGTGGTTGGTTTAAGACTCTGGAATGACATGGTCCTGAATCTTTCTTCCTATCTCAGAGCTTGGCCAAGTTACTAACTCTGAGCTTCAATTTCCTCACTTATAAAATGGATTCATTAGGGTACCTCTATCATGTTATCAAAGGGGTTAGATCTTCTCAAATACAAATTCTGTGTTTGTCCCAAACTTACACACCAAGATCCAGAGAGTAGAGAGTAAAGGGAACTAAATTCTCAGTAGTGGGATTATGAGTATTTTTTTTTTTCCCCGTTGAGTTTTACTCTATTTTTTAACTTACTGCAGTAAGTGTTTTGTTTAATCAGAATAAAACAAAATCTATGATATATCCATACTATATATTTATAAAATTAAATAGGAAAGAAGAAAAAAGGAAGGAAAGCAGGCAGACAAAAGTTATAGGTGAGCCAGGAACTAGAACCCAGAAAGCATCTGGCCAGGGAAAACCATGCTTCTGATGTGCAAGGCCCAAGCCAGTAGGCCTCCTTAGACAGAAAAGAGCTATCAGAGACTACGATTAATTCCTGGGCATTTCTTAGTTTTTATTTGCTCTTCACCCCTGCCTTCAGAGACCTATACTTTTTCTTTTTCCAGCTAAAACAAATCCAGTTTTCATTATAACATGTCACGTTGTTGATAAAACCTAGGTCCAAAGAATGACAATAAAAGGACTTTCTATCCACTATCTCTTAGTTCTGATGCTGGTTTGCATAGAACTATTACTGGTGCTAGGAAGCTGAGCATTAATTTATTTTTTTAATATTTATTTATGTAATTAATTCCATTGGTTATTTTTTAAGATTTATTTATTTCCATTTGTTATTATTATTTTTTAATTTGACCAGTCAGAGACAGAGAGAGAGGGAAAGTGAGAAAGCTGCTAGGTCCAAGACTCAAACTGCAGTTGACCATGTGAGAATCCAGCACCCCCAACCATTACGCCACCTGCTGGCCCCCAAAGCTGAGCATTTATGAGCTGAGCATTATTAGAGATCTCAGAGAATCCCTTCTCCCCCATTCTTTCGGGATTTGGGTTCACACATGCCCATGTTTTTCAAGCTGCCAGAGTGGAATTCTCACTGCCTGGGCCATGTGGGACCCAACTCCCTTAACCATTGGGCTATAGACTGGCCCTGTGCATCTCTTTTAAGATCTCATTTTGTTTGCTGTGCCTTGGAGGGACATATCCCACAGGTAGAGGAAACCCTAGGCCACTTTTGGTGCCAGCCACAAGCATTTCCAGCTCTGGCCAAGCAAACCTTGTGTCTTGAATTCTGAGCTCATCAGCCTCATTAAACTAAGAAAGAGATGGTCTCTTTCAGAGTCCTTCAGCTTCTTGCAGGCAAGTGCTAACTACCCTGCGCCACCTCCAGCAGACCTTGGTAACAAAGGCAAAGGAGTTGGGGTGGGTCTTCTTGGTGATGCCACTTGTCCTAGCCCTTACTAGTTTTCGGAAAGTTTACTGTGCTGCTCTGGGTGCCCCTGACAGCCCTGAGGAACTCCCTGTACAGAGGAGAAAGGGGCATTGAAGGAAGCAGGCTAGGGAGAGAGAGTTTCTACTCCAAGTGGGGCTCCGGATGTTAAGGGCAACTCCTCTTCCCCCGTAAGGGAGGAGTGGGCGGGGACAGCGCGCCCCCCTCCCCTCCGTGTTGCCCTGGAGACCGGGGTGTCCAGGCGCAGTTGCTGGTGCCCCGCCCAGGCTGAATCCAGTGTTTTCGGCAAGTGCAGGAGCTGCCTCCCTCCAATCCCCTGGGCTCTGGGGGAAGTCCAGGGGCTGGCCGGGCTGCTTCAGGGGCTAGAATTGGGGACGGGAGGAGCCGGTAGGTGCCTGATTAGCGTGGCCAGAATCAAGCTGTTCCATCTCTCCACTTCGTCCTCCCTGTGTCCCCTGGAGTGTCCTGGACCCGAGTTCAGGATGCAGGGATTCCAATCTGACACCTCGGGGGCGTTGACGTTTTCTAGAGGAGCTCGGTAGAGGACGAACAATCATCGTGTATTATTCGCCACCCCAAATTCCTCTTCGGATTTGCGCCCTTCGTGCTGCGGACAGTCAGGACAGTCAACCTCCTCTGTGAGTTCAGGGCTCGTCTGAGATCCGTTTCCTTGTTTCTTGCCCCCTCCTTCGTTTTGTTTAAAATAAAAATTCTGAGCTGACGTCGGGAGCCCACTACCCCAGAGCAGGAGGTCCGGTCCCCGGGGGATCTCTTGGGTGGGTGCCACTTGCTGCGGCGGACGTCCCAGGACCTGTTCTCGGGGTCTGCGTGGGTTTCGCAACCTCGCGGTCGGAATTGAGACCAAACTCCAGACGCGTTTCCTGGACCACGGCTTCCCCGCAGGGCAGTCCAGCCCGCCGCCAAGATGTCGTCCACCGGGAAGGTGAGCCAGGTCCAGACCGGCAAAGTCTACCAGCAGATCTTCCAGGCTCAGGTAGGGCCCTCTCTCTGTCCGCCTTTTATCCGCCCTCTTCTCTCTACCTCCCCCCAAACTTGCCTCCCTGCGAAGGCTTTCCTGCCCGGGAATACAATTAAGTCAGGGCTTTGAAGTTACTTATAACTTTTGAGGATTTTTTTTTTTTTAATGAGAGAAAGACACACACACACACACACCCAAGAGTTTTTATTTATTTAAATATTTTTATGAGAGAGAGAGAAGCACACCCTCCACAGGGTCCTGTGCTGCCACTCCCCCTCCAAGCCCTCCTGGCCAGGATCCTGGGCTGCCCTGTGTGTACAGGTCGTCAGGGGAACCATGTAGATTTTCCTTGTGGATCTTGCCTTTCCTCTGCATTTCCTCTGTGCCAGTATTACCAGTCCCTGAGCCTGTCCAGGCTTTGAAATGACTTTAATTTTATAGATAATTTTTGCTTCTTAAAATGTACTAATATAAAATGGAAATATCCATTCTTGAAAGTTAGAAAATAAATGTAAAAATGTAAATGACTCAGAAATAGCCTGGACTAACCCCATTCCATGGCCTGAGTCTTCTTACCCTACATAAAAGCAGTTCCAATTTTCTGTTTTAAAACTGAGTTTCCTTCTGGGCTACTGTTTTTTTGTTTTGTTTTGTTTTGTTTTTGTTTTTGTTTTTTGAGAGGTTTTTTTTTGCTATAGGGTGCGTGCCCTCGCCAGACAGAGGGAGACAGAGAGACAGAAAGCGAGAAATCACTCCCCAGGGGGGATGGCCACGCCGCAATCCCTTCTCCTCCATTCTCCTCTGGGATCTTGGGCACGCACGCACACGCGCCCGGAGTGAGTTTAAGCCACTGGGTCTGGGACTCGAACTGCGGTCGACTACGTGGGAGTCCAGTGACATAGCCATTACGCTAACTGCTGGTCCCTGGGCTAGTGTTTTAAAACATGCTTTTTCTCCTGAACAGTCTCTGACAGACACTTTCCCATGTCCATGGGCCTTCCCCTCTCCCCCAGGATTAGTGACTGCCTGCTTATTGATCTAGGACCTCCCAATCAGCCTGAAAGCCTCTGGACCATGTAGTCCAATGAAATTGCCTCATTCTCCCTAAAGCACGGCAGACAAAATGAGATCTTGAAAGAAGTGCACAGGGACACTCACTAGCCCAGTGGTTAAGGGAGCCAGATTCCACATGGCCTATACAGCACAACCCCCACCCGGCAGCTTGAAAAACAAGCCGGCATGCATACCTCTGTGGCCCGAGTCCCAGCAGAACGCAGGAGAAAGGATGTGGCATGACCATGTTCTTTTGGGGAGTTGGAGATGGCCGGCTCTCTCTGGCTAGAACACCTACTCTCTGGTAATTACTAAAGATAGAGAGGGACTAGCAGATGGTTACATCACTGGACTTCCACAGGGCTGAGTGCTGGACCCAGCAGCTTGAAACTCACAGAGTTCATGTGCTTATGTTCCCAAGATCCTCGGAGGAGAATGGAGGAGAAGGGATTGTAGTATGGCCATCCCCTATGGGGGTGATTTCTCACTTTCTTTTTCTCTGTCTCACTGGTGAGCACATATACCCTATAGCAAAAATCTCTCTAACTAATAAAAGGAAGGAAGGAAGGAAGGAAGGAAGGAAGGAAGGAAGGAAGGAAGGAAGGGAGAGAGAAAGAAAGAGAGAAAGAAAGAAAGGAAAGAGGGACCAGCAGTTGGCGTAATGGCTATGTCACTGGACTCCCATGTAGTAGACTGCAGTTTGAGTCCCATGGCTTAAACTCACACCGGGCTTGTGTGCATGTGTGTCCAAGATCCCGAGAGGAGAATGGAGGAGAAGAGATTGCGGCGTGGCCCTCCCCCCCATGCCCCGGGGGTGGTTTCTCGCTTTCTGTCTCTCTCTCTCTGTCTTTCTGGCCGGCGCAGAATATAGAAAAAAAAAAAAGAAAGGAAGGAAGAAAAAGAGAGAGAGAGCAACCCTCCTTTGAAGTTCCATACTGATTATTGGCAAGGAATTTTCATTCCTAATTTGAGCCCTAAATAATGCTCTCTGTGGAACCTTTGAAAATTATAAAAGTATAAAGAAACCAAAGGAAAAATTAAATTACTCACATGATCCTGCTCCCCGAAAGCACCCATGCTGTTTTTAACACTTGTCATCCATCCTCCTGGTCATTCTGCCGTGCATTTAGGATTGTGAGATCCTACCATGTCATTTTGGCTGTATTTTCAAATTTATGCTTTTAATGGATACATTTAACTATGTATTTTCCTCATGTCATAAAAAAATTCTTCAGAGGTCTCTTTAATAAATACCTAACATTCCATGGACTGGACATATGTTTACTCCGGCAATCCCTGTTACTGGACAGTTTTGTGTTTCCAAATCTCTGTGATTATAAGAAAGACTGAGATGTACATCTCGATCGTCATTTAAATTTTGTAAAAGATGCCTTCCCTGTGGTGGCTGAATGGCCATTTGGGGGAGGAGAGCCCTCCTGCACGGGTGTGCCCTGGGGTTGAAGGCCACCCTGAAAGGCCCTCCTGGGGGCAGGTCCCCACTGGTCCCTCTAAGACAGACACGGTTAGCCTGTGGGTGCCGGCAGTCTGTGGCTCCATCTGCACCCCATCTTGGGTCTTCTGTGGGTTTAGGTGCAGCTGGTCCACTCCCTGGCAGCCTCCAGGAAGGGGGCTAGGGCATATTCTGCCACCCCAAAGGGTGGCAAGATGCCCCTGATGAAGACGACGGAGATTCCTGTGGGAGAGATGATGTCTCTTCGGCAGCAGAAGTGGGTACACAGCCTCCCCAATGACTGGACCACGGAAAACCCTGTTCTCTACAAGTAGGTCCTGCTCTCCAGGCCATACCCCTCACACTGGGGTAACTCAGTCTTAAAAAACTCAGGAGAGCTCACAAGGTGAGGGCCAGGTGGGAATACAGTCCCTGAGGTACAGGGAGACGTTGGGAGACCTCAGGTCTGGATGAAAACGGCCAACCGAGAGGCGGTTTAGGACCCTCCTGAGAGCCAGAGCACCAGCCAGGCTGCCACACCGCCCTCCTGGGAGGTGGGTGCAGCTTGGACAGGCCCCAGCTGGGACGTCAGAGAGTGGAACATGTGCTGGAGCTGGCTGACCTTGACAACACTGACCTTAGTCTGCACCCAGGTGGAGCGGTGGACTTGCCCTTCTGTGAGCAGTCCAGGCTGCTGGGAGTCAGAAACCTCCAGGGCAGGCAGGCCAAGGCAGAGACATATATTCAGCATGCTCCCTCCAGGGACTCCCCCTTGTGTCTCAACTGCCTCGGATGGGGTCTGAAGGGCCTGGCCCTTACTGTTCTCCTCTTGTACCTCAGGGAAAAGGAAACAGCCAAGAGGGAAAGATCCCGAGAGAGCGAGAGCACCATCGCTGCCCGAGAAGTGCGAGGCCTCACAGACACCATCGGTAAACCTCCCTTCAGCAGGGGCCAGGCTGCCTGGGGAAGAGGGAGCCCTGGCTGTGTGTGTGTGTGTGTGTGTGTGTGTGTGTGTCTGTGTGTGTGTGTTGGGGGGTGGGTAGGGAGTGGTCTCCTGTAGTGCCTCTGCCAAAGCCCCTGTTCCTCTGCCTGGCCACCTGGCAAGCATGCTCACCTGAGCATCTCCCCTGAGCATGCTCCCCTGCAGGGCCTGTGGGAAGGGCCAGGGGCTGACCACAGTCAGCGCTTACTGGCGGGAAAGCAGGGGCTAAGGGATGCTGCAGCGCTGTCTCAGTCCACGAGTTCTTGCTTCATACCGCATGTCCTGACTCGACTTTATCCCAGTGTGGAGGCCTTCTTCTTTATGCTCACCGTAGACAAAAGTAACAGATAAAGCAGAAAGGAAAAACTTCTCCCTCTACGTAGCACCCCTTTTCCTCCTAAGACAGTGCCAGTCGTCTCATGAGTCCATTGGTACCCGCTTTCCACACAGATACAGGGGCCAGTAGAGGAGGGTCTGGAGGAGTGCAGATCCTGAAGAGGGGCCCGGGTTCCAATCCCTGTCAGCCACTAAGAAACTTTGTCCTTTAACCCTTATACCAGGGGTTCCTCACTTGTAAAATGAGGCTCATAGAATCTGCCTCATGACCTGGTCATGAGGACTAACCGAATTAGAACAATACTGGGGACCAGCAGATGGCATAATGGTTACCTTGCTGGACTCCCATGTAGTTGACCATGGTTCAAGTCCAGGACCTGGGGACTTAAAAATCACACTGGGTGCGTGTGCATGCATGCCCAAAATCCCTGAAGGAGAATGGAGGAAAAGGGATTGCGGCTTGACCATCCTCCCTGGGGGGGTGATTTCTCACTTTCTGTCTCTCTGTCTCTACAGTGAGCACAGGCATCCTCTAGCAAAAAATCTCTCTTAAAAAAAAGAACAAAAGTGACAATTCTGTAAACGTTGGGGTATTATTTCTACATGTATCTGCTTCCATAAAACTTAAGAAAAAAAAAAAAGAATGGTATCACTCCACACATAGCATTTGGGCTTTTCCCTGGGGGTATTGTGGTGTGTCCGAGATCTCACCCCCTATCGCACTTGTGGGTCACTGTCCTCTTTTCCTGTTCTGCTTACTCCACTGCCACAGTGGGCCTGGCTGGCGGCCTGGCTTTCTGAGTCCAAACCTGCATGCTTGGGCTGTGGAGAGCAGCCAATTTGAAAACATGTGATTAAAACATGTGGCCTGTAGACACATGCAGAAACACACTTTTGTAAGTTACTTTAGCAGGACTATTGAAAAGCATCTACATACGAAAGCAGTATTTGCCTGTCGTTAATCCTTGTCTTATTGTTGTTGATACTCAATACCCTGATACTGCCCAGTATTAGGCTAAAGGAAGTCACATGCATTTATTAGATTGCCTCCAAAAAAAGATCAGAAAAATTATATGGTGCCAGTCATTTTTACATTTTTAGATGACTTATATTTAAAAACAACTGGCTTTGCATTCTGATTTCTACTCCCTTATTCTCTTTGCATTTTACTTCCTTCTTCCCCATTCCTTTTGCATTCCACTTTCCCCTCCCCCTATTTTTCCGCCCTTTAAAAGAATAAACCCGAGGCTAGTTTTGGTCGCAAGTTCTCCATCAGAGAAGCTGTGCCCACCCAATCCTCGCCTTTCTATACTTGTGTGTCTTTGTATGTTTGTTATTGCGTCTATTTCTAATCCACAGCCTTCCCCACTCAGAAAAAACGTGTTCATGGCTGATGCTCTCTGCCTGCCCAGTCTTCCTCTGGGAGCTCCTCTCTCTCCTTGAAGCCCTGAGGGCAGCTCTCCTCTCTGTGGTTGCTCTGCAGTTCCCGAGAAGATCAGCACTCCCATCCGTCAAGGGAAAGAAGACCACAAGAGGAGGAACTATGAGAGCTCACTGGCTGCCTTTCAGGAGGAGATAGCGCAGATCGGGATGGTGAGAACCTTCTGCTTCCTCTCCTGTGCCATTCTGAAGGCAGGCTTGCCCTTGCACCCATCTCCCACGCCTCCCCAGCTTCCCAGCAGTGGCTCACCTACACCTGATGTAGATGGAATCTTAGCGTGTTAAGTGGCGCCTTCTGAGTGCTTATTGCAAACGTGGCTCCCCTTAACTCTGGGACAAGTCATACGAGTCAAGTACGGGAGCCTGTCCATGTCTGTAGACTCAGCATCCCTGAATTCAGCCAAGCACTATAAAAAATATCCCCCTCATCCCCAAAGACCTCAATAATAAAAAATAATGATACATGACAAACATTAAAAATATAACAACAATGTACATAATATATGCATTATATTAGGTATTGTAAGTAATAATCGAGAGATGATTTAAAGTATAGGGGCCAGGGGGCCAGCAGGTGGTGTGGTGATTAAGGCACTGGACTCCCACATGGCCAACTGTGGTTTTAGTCCCGGACCTGGTGGCTTGTTTTCCCTCTTTCCCATTCTCTTTCTCTGGTCAAATTAAAAAAAAATGATGATGATAAATAAAATTAAATAAATAAATTATAAAAAAAGTATAGGGGCCAGCAGGTGGCATGGTGGTTAGAGTGTTGGACTCCCACATAGCAGACCATGGTTCGAGTCCCAGACCTGATGGCTGCCCTCTCACTTTCCCTCTCCCTCTCTCTGATCAAATTTAATAATAATAACACACACATATGTACAATTTTTAAAAAAGTAAAAAATTGGGGAGGTTGTGCACAGGTTATATGCAAATACCACAGCATTATATATTAGGGTCTCGAGCATCTGCAGTTTCTGGTATCTGTGGGGTCCTGGAACCAACACCCCACAGTGCTGAGATGTACTGCTATGATGTCACTTTGTAGTGAGGCCCAGAGAGTCTTCTCTGACTTGGCACAGAAAGGACCCATTAGGAACTGCACTCCAAGACTGATCCAAAGGCCGGCCTGTGACCTCTCTGCTCCATCCTGCTGATAGGGGCTGTATGGCATGACCCACACCTACGGCCCAGTGCTGCTGGCTCTTAGGCATGTCCCTGCACTAGGATCCTGCTCCTCTCCAGAGTTCTCATCTCTAGCCACAAGGGTGCCAGGAATGTTCCCTAAGTGAGACCAGCCCATCAGGGTCCTCTCAGCCCCAGATTTCTACTCCTTCTCCCCTGTCTTCTCTACTCATATGGCTCCACCCTGGATTCCTGGAGCTGGCGCTGTACCCAAAGCACCTAGACTGGACTTCCCCAGCCACGTTCCTCAGTATATCCCAACTAGACACCAACTCTACTTTCACCCATGTGCTCTGTGGCCTTGGTTGGCTGACCCACCTGAGCCTCAGCTTCCTCATTTGGAGTAAACTTGGAATTCCTTATTTGACCACTTATTTATTTATTTATTTATGTTTAGTTTATTTACATTTAATCACATGTCTTTACAATATACATGTTTTTTTCCAACACGAATACCATGCATGTCATTCAAGACAAAGATATTACTATATACATTATCATCAGCAAATAGCTTCTCAGTTTTTGTCAGTTAAGTATACTTTTACCAGTTTTTTCCTTCCCCTTACCCCTCCCTCCCTTCCATACTAAACTTCCCACACACACACACATTTTATTGATTCACAAAAGATCTTAAACTAAAAGTATGGACAAAGCTAGAATCTAGTGACAAGTGCAGTGTAATTTTCTTCTGAAACTTTTTTTTCTCTGTTCATTCCCCTTTACTAAAGGGACATATAAACTAACTTATTTGTGAAAAAAAAAATTAGGTTAATCTCAATTTGGTCTGTTATTTTCTCAAAGCCCCAGAAGAAGTCAGTTTCTTTTTGTTTTGACGGCCACCTGAGGGCTGGCAGGTTTATTGGGCAGCAGTGAGAAAGCGGTTGGACTTGGCCACGCGCAAAAAAATTTGCAACGCTTCACGAATTTGCATGTCATCCTTGCACAGGGGCCATGCTAATCTTCTCTGTATCGTTCCAATTTTAGTATATGTGCTGCTGAAGCGAGCACAGAAGAAGTCAATTTCTGATGCAAGGCAACAGATACTCTTGTATTATTGAACTTATGCAAATAACCATTCTGCCACAAAATAAGAATGCTCACAAATATTTTCCAATTGCAAAGGGAAAGGAGAAAACTTCATGTTTCAATTAAAAACAATTTTTTTGAGAGGTTTTTGCTATAGGGCGTGTGCGCTCACCAGAGAGACAGAGAGACAGAGAGACAGAAAGAGAGAAATCACCCCCCAGGGGGGATGGCCACGCCACAATCCCTTCTCCTCCATTCTCCTCTTGGGATCTTGGGCACGTATGAGCACGTGCCCGGCATGAGTTTTAAGCCACCGGGTCCAGGACGCAAACCACGGTCGACTACATGGGAGTCCAGCGACATAGCCATTATGCTAACTGCTGGTCCGCAAAAACAATTTTTTTTTTTTTTTTTTTAGCAAATTGCTGAACCTGTCAACAATTCAAAAGAAAACAAAAGTCTTTAAATCCAGAAGACAAAGCATAGAAGACAATCAGTAATATTTTAGACAAAAGTCATAGAATTCTATTTCACCAGTTCAGTCTCGTATAATCTCTCTTTTGTTAAATTTGCAGTGTTACTGTAGTCTGACTTTTCCGTTAACATTCAACATTATTATTGGTATTTTAGAACTTGTCCCTACCATTAAATTGACCTTTTTCCTGGTCATTTTTTGTTCTCTTATTTGTCTGTCTTCAGTTTTCCTGGTATAGTACTTCCTTCAGAACTTCTTGGTGTTGATAAATTCTTTCAGGTTTTGTTTATCTGAGAATGTTTTGGGCTCTTCTTCCCATATGAATGATAATCTTTTTTTAAAAAAAATTATTTATTTAATTGTATTTATTTATTCATTTATTTTAATTTGACCAGAGAGAGACAGAAACAGAGAGAAAGACAGAGAGAGAGAAAAAAAAAAAGTGAGAAAGCAAGCCACCAGGTCTGGGATTCAGACCATGGCTGGCCATATGAGAATATCCAACATCTTAACCACCACACCACCTGCTGACCCTCCCATATGAAGGATAATCTTGCCAGATATAGCATTCTTGGTTTAAATTGTCTTTCACTTAACACTTTGAATATATTTTTCCATTCTTCCCTTGCTTGTATTGTTTCTGATGAGAGGTTTGATGTTAACCTGATAGGCTATCCTTTGAAAGTAACTTGATGTTTTTCTCTTGCCAATTTTACTATTTTCTCTCTGTCTGTGGTTTTGGTCAATCTGGCTATGATGTGCCTTGGAGAAGATCTTCTTGGGTTGATTCTGTGTGAAGTCCTTTGAATTTCTTGAGTCTGGATCTTTGAATGCCTCTCTAGGTTTGGAAAGTTTTCTTCCAGGATTTCATGGAATAGATTATCAATGCCCTGATTAGTTTCTGCACCTTCTGGGATACTGATGATCCAGATGTTTGGGCACCTAATGGTATCTAGTATTACTCATATATTATTCTCATTTTGGGGGATTATATTCTCAGTCCTTTTGGTGATTTTTTTCTACATCAGAGGTTCTGTCTTCCACATCTGAGATTCAATCTTCTGTGTGATCTAATCTGCTTTTAATACTTTCAAGAGAGGTTTTGATTTACTGTATTATAGCCTTCATTTCTAAGTTCTTCAGTTTTGTTTGATTCTTTTTTATGATGTGTATTTCCTCTTTCAGATCGTAAAAGAACTTCCTTACCTCCTAGAACTCATTGTCTCTTTTCTCCTGCATTTTCTGGAGTTCATTGTCTCTCTTCTCTTGCATCTCTGTTAGCTTTGTCACTATGAATATTCTAAATTCTTTATCTGACATTTCCACAAGTTCCATTGTACTGTCTATGGATGATGAAGGGCTGTTCTTCCCCTTGGGGGAGAGATATTTTCTTGATTTCCCATATTTCTTGTGCCTTTGTGGTGGTTTCTGGTCATCTGATGTATTATACGTTACTTTCTACCTTCTTGAAGTTAATTCTCAGTGTTTGTGGTGTGCAGAAGGAGATGACCTGCAGTATTTCTGCAGTTCTGTTTCCCTGATTCTCATCAAGCAACCTGCACTTTTGTCAATTGAATTGAATATTACAAAGTCCTCACAGTTTCAAGGGAATAGGTGCATCTGGGCTGAGCTACAGGGTTTCAACTAAGAATTCATAAGTGTGTGGGAGATAAGCCACGCTCACTGTAGCTCCATTTTTCTCCCAGCTGCTCACTTTGTAGACTCTCTTCTCTGATTTTTAGTCATTCGGTGGTACATTCACATTTGGCTAAGTCATTAGAGATTTCTGCCAATGTAAGTGCATATGCTTCACTTTACTGCGAGGTACTCCTGTGCCTATTTCTCTTCTACTAGTGTTTTGCAATGCGGTATCCACAGAAAGGAATTTCAATTTAGATTTATAAAGATGAGTTTTTCCCTTTCTGTACCTGTTCAGTGGTCTAAAAGTATTCAGATGTTTCTCTACTGTACACCTAGACCTGCCTGGACATTCAATGTGTGGAAGGTGAGAAGCAAGGTGAGAAAGCCAGGTTAAGAAAAAAAAAAAAAAAAAAAGACAAAACAAAACAACAAAAAGGGGGGAAATTTTTTAAGAAAAAGGCAAAAAAAATTGAGAACCGCATGGTGTGCTAGCACATCGCACGAAAAGGGCAGGGGCTTTCTGGTTAAAGGGGCAGGGCGAAGCCCACTTCAGATGCACATGGATTCTGAAATTAGCAAGAGAAAGGAGTGGTCAGAGACAAAAGATAGTACCTACAGATTAAAATGTGTGTGTGTGTGTGTGTGTGTGTGTGTGTGTATGTATATATATATATATATATATATGGGAAAATTTTCAAGAGAAACGGAGAGAGAGAGAGAGAGAAAGAAAGAAGACAGAGAACACCCTACCTTACTTTTTACTGGGTGTTGGGCAGGAAGGAGAGGTTTAAGGCAGAGGCTTTCTTGTTAAAGGAGCAGGACTAGGCCTACCTCAGATGCACATGGATGCTGGCTTTTCACTGGGTATTGGGCCGGAAGGATATTTGGTCACTTCTTTAATCAGTGTTTGTTAAGTACTGATCATGGACCAGTCCTGCTGCCCCATCACCTACTTCCCAGGCTATGATGAGAATCAAAGGAGTGGCGAAGGAAGGGAGCTCAGGGCAGAATGCCCTGCATATAATATGCCACTGTTACCTTCTCAGTGTGACTAGGTCCAGGTAATAACCTGAGGGGTTGTTTTTGAGATAGGACATGCCTGGCACTTCCAAATTTCAGGGAGGGCTCCCTCCTGCGCAGTGGCGAGAAGGGGTGGAGGTGGTACCATGACTGTTGTCCTCTTGGCCTGCTGCAGGAAATGGAACCTCTCATCTTGGAGTCAGGGGGCCTATTTCTGAAAAAGTTATCTGAGTCTAATGAAGACATTGACCGTCTCTTTGTAAATGTGGAAAACAGCGTCGACCTTGAGGACTACAGCAGCCAAGTAGGTTCCTTTCCTGGCTGGGCCTGATCCCCTAGGCCCTGCTCTGCCCTTCCCTCCAAGCCTGACCCAGTGTCTCCACATAGGCCCTGTTGGAGCTGTGGGATAAGGCGGTTGAGATATTCCAGCTCCAGAAGCAGGAGATTAAGGAGCTGGATGAAACACTGTACTCGCTGGAATTCTCCAGAGCTGATAAAGTGAGTTGGTTGCTGGGCTCCTTGGTGATTGTCACTTGCAATGTTTATCAAGCATTCTCTGCTTCCATTTAGGTTGCTAGGAAATGAGAGTCACTCACTATGGCACCTTCTT
This sequence comes from Tupaia tana, assembly GCA_026018925.1. NCBI lineage: Eukaryota > Metazoa > Chordata > Mammalia > Scandentia > Tupaiidae > Tupaia > Tupaia tana. The sequence goes on from JAKSZU010000013.1 coordinate 70,177,838, forward strand.
ATTTCTAGTTAAAAAGTGTGTTGAAGAAATATGTGGAAATTATAGAGAAAACGTCCTACCTCATGCAGCCCGATGTGCACAGGCTGATCAATAGAGAAGCCATGGTGAGTGGTTTTCCCATGTGGGTATCAGCCCATGGGGCCTGGTGTCTCAGGAATGGTGGGCTTCTCAGCTGTAACATTTCCAGTAGCTCAGGTGGGCCATTTAGGTTGGGAATTAGAGTCTTTGCAGCTGTAAGCATTCAACAGAAATCTTTAAAGTATGTTTCATACTTCCCCACCATCTTGAACTAGGCACACCTAACACAGTGCCATTGTTTAGAGCACTGATGACCTACTAGGTCGTGTCCAAGGTTTTATGATGTCTCATGAAATGTCTCATCATGTGATTATGCTCATGATGTCTCCAAAGTCAGGTGAGGTGCCACTCAAACATGGCTACTGGAATTCCATCTACAGCTAGGTCTAGGTGAGCCACCAAGGGCTTCCAGCTGAGGAGCTGAGGAGGCAGGAGGAAGCTGGGTGCAGTGGCAAACCTGCCTTCAGAATGGCACAGGACAGGACAGGGAAGGTCCTCACCATCCTGATCTGTACTATTTCCTCCTGAAAGCTGTTAAGTCTGACCCCTCTGTTGCACGAAAGGACTCCTGTGTGGCTGTGGAGAGCAGCCAATTTAAAAACGTGTGATTAAAACATGTGACCTGTAGACACATGCAAAAATGCATGTGACTTTTTTTAGCCTGATACTGGGCAGTATCAGGATATTGGGTATTAATAACAATAGGAAGATAACCATTGACAGCAGGCAGATACTGCTTTCGTATGTAGATGCTTCTCAACAGTCCTGCTAGAGTAGCTTACGGAAGCGTGTTTCTGCACGTGTCTACAGGCCACATGTTTTAATCACATGTTTTTACATTGGCTGCTCTCCACATGTGACTGCTCAGGGGTACATTTTGCTTGCATGGATTTCCTGGTCCTCTATAGGGAGTTGAGCTTGCCAGCTAATGGGCCTGGCAGCACAGCGGGCAGGAAAGAATACAGTATCCAGAATCACAGATGGGTCAGGCCCAGGTCTGCCTTGGTGTCCTGAACAAAGCACAGGTGGGAATGAGCAGACTTCCCTCTCTGCTGCCCAGACCAGGACACTCCTGACATGACGTAGTCCCCAGGCCCGAAAACTCCTAAATATTAAGACATTTTAGAGGTTTTTGCCTTAAGGTGCATGTGCTCACTGGAGACAGAGAGAGGGGAGACAGAGACAGTGAGAGGTAAAGTGAGAAATCACCTCCTAGGGGGACCAGCAGTTAGTGGAATGGCTATGTCGCTGGACTCCCATGTAGTCGACCGCAGTTTGAGTCCTGGACCCGGTGGCTTAAACTCATGCCAGGCATGTATGCGTGTGTGCCTAAGATCCCAAGAGGAGAATGGAGAAGGGATTGTGGCATGGCCATCCCCCCTGGGGGGTGATTTCTCGCTTTCTGTCTCTCTGTCTCTCTCTGCCTTTCTGGCAAGCACGCGCCCTATAGCAAAAACCTCTCCGAAAAAAAAAAAAAAAAAAAAAAAAAAAGAAAAAGAAATAACCCCTTAGCGAGTATAGCCATGCTGCAATCTTTTCTCCTTTATTCTCCTTCTCCTCCTGGGATCTTGGGCACACACACACACGCACCCAGCATGAGTTTGAAACCACTGGGTCTGGGACTTGAACTGCAGTCATTCATGTAGGAGTCTAGTGACATACCTGCTACACCATCTGCTGATCCCAATCTTAAGACATTTTATCTGTTTAGGAGAGTCATAGTTTTCAGTGTCCAGGTTGTGTTCACTGTTCACGTTCCTATGTTTATTTCACTCCATCTAACTAGCACTTACTACATCTCTATGTGCATTTATCTCAGTTGATTTCCCAAATTCCCTGTGCTGTAAATAGCATTATCCCTGCATTATGGCGTTGGCTCTGGAGGAGGAGGAAATACTTGCCAATGCCCCCGCTCCCCCAGCTAGGAAGTACAACTGACATCCAACCACAGGCTCTACTGAAAAGTATTAGTGCTTAGCGTAGCAAGTTCTCACCCCTGCCCAGGACACCCAGCCTGTCCAGAGAGCTCTAAGGAGTGTGTGAAGATACTTCGGGGTTTCCGGGGGGATGGGTAATACTACTCTCATTTAAGAGCAAGGATGCTAAAGGATGTCTTCACTTCTATGCCAAGGGTTCTCTTGTGAGAAGCACTGGGAGACTGCTGCAGGATGCCCTCGGCGGGCCTCATGTGGTTACTGGATCTCATAGCAGTCATACGTGGCTAGTCCTTGGTGACATAAGTACTCTAATTTAGGAAGATTTGAAGAAAACTGTAAGCATGTCATAGTCCACTGGAGTATTTAACTCTGTTCATTTTCTTTAGCAAATGATCCGATGGGGCTTTAGAATTGGGTGGAAGCCAATGTGGCCAGGGCCCATGGTTAAGTCTTCAAGGAAGAGCCTTATTCTTGTCCATGGCTGTTCAGCTCCAGGCGGTTTCCAAGTGCCCACCACCTCACTCAGTTCCCTCTTTGAGTCTCCTTCTGACGCAAGAGATCCCTTGCCCTGTCTATAGCCCTGCCCACTTGTGATCACAGATCATAAACCATGCCCTGCTGGGTAATCGGAGGGCCATCGCCCAGCTGTTCGTCAACCTGATGGAGGCTACCATGCAGCAGGAACTCGACTGCCGCCACCGCTGGCAGGTCCTGGTGGATGCCTGGAAAGCTTTGAAGCAGGAGGCCTTGCTGCAGAGTTTCAGGTTAGCTGCTGCCCCCCTGTCCACAGTTTCACCCAGCCTACCAGGGGCCACCCAGGCTAGGGGTGTCATGTTCCTCCTTTTCTATTATTCCTTAAACAGATTGCTGTATTTTGCAGACTTTCTTCTTTCTGTTTTTAAAGTTAGAAATAGCTAAAGATATGGAGAAGAAGTGAAAAGTGAAACATGAATCCCTTCCCACAGTGAGCACAGCTAATGTTTTGGCCCCTTTTTTCCCAGGTTTTTTAAACCCACATGGCATATGTAGTTTTGTACCCTAGTTTCTCCGCAAACACTATCTCCTAAGCTTCTCTGAGCTCAGTACAAATTGTTGGAAAACATTTGCCAGGTTATCTGTATAATTTTCACTCTACTGTCTATCAGGAGGATGGACATCTTTCAGGGAGATACTCCTACTTTCTAGGAGCCTGGTTTCCCCAGGGGAGAGAGAAGAGAGGGCCCACTCCATGCTTCCTCTACCAAGTGGCACTCTTGGGGGGTGAAGGAAGATCGTACCGATACCTGGCTCCACCGCGGCTGTCCATGTAACCTTGACCCAGCCCTTGCACATGCGAGCCTGTGCCTTCCTATGCAAAACAGGCACCATTATGAACCTGTGAGAGGGCTTCAGTGATGACCCAGCATGGTATTGAATGGAAAGTGCCTGTCTGGGCCTGGGAAGTCATTAGAAATGTTGAAAAACGATGACAGTGATTGCAATAGCTGACATCTACTGGGCATTTCCCATGACCCGGGCGTGGTGCTAGGGCTTTGCTTGCATCATCATCCTGAGCCCTCACAAGTACCAGAGAGGAAGGTACTATCTAGCCCCACGTTGCAGAAGAGGAAACGGAGGCTCGGCGCAGGGGAGGGACTTGCCCAGGGTTGCAGGGCAGGCAGGTCCTCCACCTGATCTGAGCCTGCTGGTCCCACGCTGTGCATGCCAGAGCCTTACTAGCAGTCCTTCCTTCTGTTCTTCCTTCTCTTCCTCCCTCCCCTTCTCTCTCCTTCCTTTTCTCCGAGTCTGGGAAGGGAGGCAGGGGTTGGGCATGGAGGGGCTGGTGTAAGGGAAGGGGTGCCGGAGTGCTGAGTGTTCTCACCATGGATCTCCTCCCCTCTCAAACCTGCCCTGCCCCTCCTCTCCTCTCCATGATATCTGTCTCTGGCCACCCAGTGAGTTCATGGCCAGTGAGAATGTCCAGTCTCCTCCGGCTGTGAAGGAGGAGATGGAGGCCATGCTGAAGACCCAGAACATCCTGCAGCAAAAGCGGCTGGACCATCTCTGCGCCATCTGGTATGGGGGAAGGGCTCGCTTAGAGGAGCACTTTGAAGGGTACTGGGGGGGATGCAGGCATGGCCCTCAGCCTTTCCCCCAGAGGCACCCTTCAGACCAGGCCATCCTGGCTCTCTGGCTCTTGGGCTTGTGCCTGGTTGTGACCTGGAATATTCTAGTCTCACTGTCAAGAAAGAACCAGACCCATTTGCTGCAGAAAGAAATGTCGTGTGGCTGTGTAAAAGAGCATGGAAGAAAGCAAGGGCTGGGTGAGGGAAAAGGGGTTGGGACCCAAGCACGCAGGGCCAGGGGGCCAGGCAAAGAAGGGATTTGGACCTTTTCCTGAGGTCAGTTGGGAGCAGAGTGGCTCCATCAGCTTGGCTATTTGGAAGCCTGGGTTGGAAGGGTTTGACACTGGAGGCCTGGAGGTTGATGAGGAGGCTGCTGTCATGAGACAGGGGAGAGGCTGTGGAAGCTTCCTCAGATGTGGGTCCACCCAGCTCCGATCCCATCATGAGACTGTTGCGTGCAGTGCTTGGAACACAGGCTCGAGCACACAAGCCTAAAGGTAAAGCTGGGAAGCCTTGGTCATAGAATTCCAGTGAACATCAGCAGGGAAGGCCTCGGTTTGGAGCTGGTTTGTGCAAGGAGCTTGAGAGTGCCCAGAAAGCACACTGTGAGTGACCTTCTCTGGCTCCCTGACCTGGTAGGCAGCCTGGGCCTTCTGACCCAGACTAAGGAGCTGTCCCAGGGAACTGCCCCATAGGGCAGCTTGGGGAGCCCCTCACCCCTTCCAAGTCAGCCACAGGCCCTTCCTATGGGAACTCCAGGGCCCCAGAAACCTGGCAAGGATCCTCGCTGCTGCTCACACACCTGCCCTGATGGGAACATGTGGTGGTGAGAGGTGGGTGAGTCTAGGTAAGATTCCCCAGGGGCTTGAAATAGAGTTATTTAGGCTCAGTTTAGGTGGCACAGTCCATAGTATACTGGACTGCAGTGCTAGAAACTGTGGCTGAGCTTGGGTTCAGATTCCCATGTCAGCCTGAAAAACACACTGGGCATGTGGTGCCCAAGATCCTGAGGAGCTGAAGGGCTAGGGAAATGGGTTCTTCTTTTTTCTCTGTCTCTCTCTCTCTTTTGCATGCATACAAACATCTGAAAGAAAGAGAAAAGGAAGAAAGAAAGAGGGAGAGGAAGAAAAGAAAAGAGGGAGGGACGGGGGGAAGGGAGGGAAGGAGGAAAGAAAGAAGGAAAGGAATGATCTAAGGTGCTGAGAGCCCAGCACTTTAACCACCATGCCACCTGCTATCCCCTGTGTATGTAATTTAACAATAAGTTTTCAAAAAGAAAACTGATATTTTGAAGTCATGTTAGATCTACAGAGAAGTTACAAAGATGGCACACAGAATTTCTAACTCTTAACTCAGTTTTCCCTGATGTTACCAGCTCACATTGCCCCTGGATATTTGTCAAAACTAAGAAATTAATTTTGATGCATTCCTAGTAGCTGAACACCAGACTTTATTCAACCAGATTTCAATAGTTTTTCCACTGATGTCCTTTTTCTGTTCCAGGAAACCACATTACATTTAGTGTAATGCTTAGAGTTGAAGTTACGCTGTCTATACACAAACCTACCTTTCGTTTTTACTGTTCCATCATAAGTAGGGTGACCAGAGTCAGTATACTCAAGACCATCCTTGATTATATGGCCTGTCCTGGTGCAGTCATTAATGGTATCCCTTTTTGTAATAAAAAATGTCCTGGTTTAGACAATAAATCATAGGTCTTCCTAGACATATGTGTCTTCAACATCATTAAATATCACCCAAAACTTAGTGGCTTAAACCAAAAATCCTTTCTAGTTTTCCATAATTCCACAGACCACCTGGGTGGTTCCTGTGGTCTGAGATGCCTGGGCCAAGGCTGGATGGTCCAGGATGGCCTCACTCCCATTTTTTGGACCCTCAGTTGGGTTGGCTGGGGACTCTCTACACAAGCTCTCTTAACCTCCAGGAAGCCCACCCAGGCTCCTATATATGATGAGTGGAGGAAGAGGTCCTCCCAGGAAGCCTACACAAAGCCTTTCTCAAGGGCTCATGGGTCATGTCTGCTAATGTTCCATTGGCCAGTTACATAGCCACACCCAAATTCCAGGTATGGCAAAATAGGCTCCACCTTCTAATGAGAGTAGCTAGTGAAACACCATTTTTCAGTCTGCCACATTGTTTTTAATGACTTCAGAGAGGATTCACTGTACTTTATTTAGGCAGTTTCCTGTTGTTAGATAAGAGGTTTTTAAAATCATCATTGTGTGTATTTATGGTACTATTTATAAATACAAATAGTACCATTGAGTGGGAACCAGCAGTTAGCGTAATGGCTATGTCGCTGGACCATGTAGTCGACCGCGGTTCGCATCCCGAACCCGGTGGCTTAAAACTCACGCCGGGCGCGTGTGTGTGCATGCCCAAGATCCTGAGAGGAGAATGAAGGAGAAGGGATTGCGGCGTGACCATCCCCCCTGGGGGGTGATTTCTCGCTTTCTGTCTCTCTCTGTCTGTCTGGCGAGCGCATGCGCCCTATAGCAAAAACCTCTCCAAAAAATAAAAAATAAAATAAATAAATAAATAAATAAATAAATAAAAATAGTACCATTGAGTGAACATTTTAATGCATAAACTTCATGTGCATCTAATAGTGTTACTGCAGGTTAGGGTCCTAGAAATAGGCTTCCTTGGTCAAGTGAAGTGAAGTTTTACCTTTTCCCACTGGGAAAATTCAGTTATTTTCTAAGTAACAATATTAAATGAGCTTTTAATATTAATATTAAACAAGCTTTGTATGAAGTGTGTTTTTGGCATCAGGACATCCCCAGCAGGTCCCTCTGTTTCTTCAGTATTTAAATCGACAGTAACTCTGGAGCTTTGTTCTTTGACGATGCCACACCCATTCTGGTAAGTAGACATTTCTTTGTGTGTGGCTTACTTGTTGTATATTCCTTCCACAGTGACCTCCTGCCCCCCAATTACAACAAAGATCAGCTGATGGAATGGCATACTTTTCTCAACTCCTTGAACAAGCAACTCGGTGAGTGACGTTTGCAAGACCCACTCAGATCTCTCCAGAGCTCTGTTCAGCAGGAGCTTTGCTGGAGCACAGCCAGTCATCAATTATTTGAGGGGAAGTGGTGGCGCCTCTATCCTGGGGAGGACAGGAGGGGTGTGGAGGGAGCAGCCAGAACTGAGCTCATTAGCCACCCCCTCCCTGTTCCCGGAGCCCCCGACTCACTGCCCAGCCATAGCCACACCAGCCAACACTCTGACCCCTGGCCCCTGCTCCCTGCCCCAAGATGGTTCTGTTGACCACTTCTTGGGATGGCTCAGGGACCATGGTGGGAGCATGAGGTGAAGCATGTGCTCTTGTAGTCAGAGACACAGATTTGATGCCCACCTCTACAGCATCCCAATTCCAGCTGTGTGACTTTGGGGAAGTCAGGCCTCTAGTGGTCTCAGTTTCATCGTCCATGAAATGGGGTTGTCAGGAGGAGTAGCCATGGTCCCTCCCTTAGGTACTCATGTCCAGTGCCTGGCTTACACCGAGGGTGCTCAGCCATAAATGGAAATGTCAGAAATGCCCAGCAACGGGGTCTCACACTACAGCCTGTGGGCCAGTTGCGTTTTTGTAAACGCAAAAATGTTTACTGTGCTGTGGGAGCACGGTCAGGCTCATTCGTTCACATATTGTCTCTGGCTCCTTTAGCCCTATAAGGACAGGAGCCCTATAAGGAGTAGTGGCAACAGCGACCATCTGACCACCAAACTGAAACTACTTTCTAGCCCTTTATAGGAAAAGTTTGCTAAGCTTTGATCTAGAAGCTATATACTAATTTTTCCATCTCCTCTGAGGCTCACAGGAAAGTCGTGCTATAAGGTCAGGGGCAGCATTATCTTTTTGTGATAGAGGCACAGAGAGGGGAGGTGCCTTGCCCAAGGTCACACATCCAATGAAGGGTCACAGGTGGGCTTGGCCTGGGTACTTCAGTTAGCAGTATTTGTCATTGTTATAGGCCTGTTGCGTTTATAATACCACAGGTAATTCTCTAAGAAACAACAAATAATAGGTTTAACCCTAAATAACCCTGAGACCCTAAGTAATAGCAATTCTGCTGTCCCTTCTGTGCCCGGGAAGGCAAGGCTTATGCTGGGCCCTGGCAGTTGTTGGGTGTGAGTCTGACCACGCAGGACATCACACCAGGGAGTGGTCAGCCACGTAAGCCCACAGCCAGGCACGCATACAGCTGGGCGAGGGGGCAGGGAAGACCTTACCTGTGAGGTGGTAACCAGGTTGAGACCTGCAAGGCAAGTAAGAGTTGACCAGGCCCAGAGTGGGGATTTTTCCAGCAGGGATACAGCATGTGGGGTGGCCTGGAGACAGGACAGAGCTGGGGTAGGGGGAGGTGGCGGGGAAGGCTATGCTTGGCAATGGGATCCAACCATGATAGCCATGTGGGCCTGGGGGCAGTTGGGCTTTATCATGAGGGCAGGGGGAACCCAGTGGAAGGTCCTGAGGTCAGAGGGGGCGTATGGTTCAGCAAGTTTCAGGGGTGGAAGTGGAGATGTGGAAGAGAGTGTGGATGCTCTGGCCTAGGAAGCGGCCCTGGGGACACCCTACTATCACCCACCTGCCACCCTTCCCAGCTCTGGTCACAGAACAACCACCATAGAATCTGTATGGCCTTTCAGTTTCTAGAAAGTGCCAGGAGCACTAGTCTTAGACTCCAAAGTCACACTGAGCTCATAAACTGGCCCAGCACAGAGAGGAGAAGGGGGGAACAGAAACCAGTGGGTAAGCTTCGGAGCATCCTGGCGCGCCCACGGCTAGGGAATCACCACCCACAGGATCTGTGAATGCTCACCAGTTTGCACTCTCGCTGCCGGCTTATGACTTGATGCAGCTTCCCAAAAGGCATTTCATCAGCCTCAAAGCTGAGGCAGGAATTAGGGTCAGAATGGATGAAAACAAGTCCTCGTTTTGGGTTCTTGGGGAGGGAGCCATCAGCCCCGATCTGAATCGGGACCACCAATCTTCACCTAAGTAAACTGCCATGGAGCCGCTTGGCTGGGAAGACATTGCTTCCCTGGCACAGGGGCCACGCCTCTTTCTCAGGAGAGTGGCTGACATGTTTGTTTTCTGCTCCTGGAGACAACTACCATGTGGACTTCATGATGCGGATCCGCCTGCTCTATGAGCTGACCTGGCAGGAGTGCCTGGCCCAAGTGCAGAACTGCAAGGTGGGCGCCCCCTCCCGGCAGGCCTGAGCGCTCCCTCCCCGCCCTGTCCCGCCCTACCCCCACCCTCCCCACACACCTTTCAGTCATGAACCTGGCTTTTCTTTCTCACTGACCTCTGGGCTTTTGGAAGCTGATCCCCCTGCCCAGACTCCTCCTAGCTCTCCCTGCTCTCCCTCGGGCTAGCCCAGTCTCCTCCAGGAAGCCCATGGGAGGCCATCTCAGGTCACCTCCAACTTCATCCTTGACTCTGCATGCATAGCACGGGGCACCGTTTATTAGTGGAGGTCCAATCCAGGGTGATTGCAGTGCGCCCCTCCCATAGACCATGTTGCCCCTGCTGTCCAGCCCCTTTTTCCTCCTTGCCCTGCCAGGCTCGTAACAGGCTGAGACAGTGAGTTTCTCCCCACACTCTTTCAGGACAGTGACTAGTTTTCCAGGATAGAAGGGAGTCTTTTGTCAAAATGCCCTCTTGGTAAAACTTCGGGGCATCCTGCTGGTATACCCGTTGAAGAAGCCTAATCACTCTGAAGAGGTCCCAAGTCCAGCGGCCCGCCTCCTCCCACTGGGCAACTCCTGCTGCTCCGCCCTGCCCTGCGCATGGCAGTCGGGCTTATGCTGAACCCATAGGGATCACTGCCCTTCCCTTGGGAGCCCAGGTCCCTGTAGGATGCAGCCGATGCCCATGGGGTCAGTAACCCCAAACCAGGCTTGACCTTGGTGTCCCCCCTAGAAGCAGCTGCTAGACTGGAAAGCCTTCACCGAGGAGGAGGCCGAGACGCTGGTAAACCCATCCTTCTTCCAGATGGTGGGGAAACTCCAGAGCAAGGTGGAAAAGGACCTGGAGCTCTTGGACGTACGTTCATGGTGGGGACTCGCGTAGCTGGGGAGCCGGGGCAGGAAGGGCACCCTGGCATTAGGCTGTAAGGAGAGTGGGTGTCCAGGGGCCTCTAACTTGCATGTTTGTTCCTGGTGTGTCCACTCATACTTGCTATCCCGCCCCTCTCAGAGCAGTCCCCTGCACTGACCTGTCCAGGCTCATCCCCCAGAGCCCTCCCAGCCGCTTGCTCGCTGCAGGAGGTGCCCTGCCGAGCTCTGGGAAACCGTCTCGGGCCCTGAGTGCTCCTGAACCGTTGCCAGGCCCTGATGGGCTACAGAAGAGCAGTCAGTCCCCCAGTTCCAAGGTTCTAATAATCTCAAGCAGTAGCCAGCTTGCATGTGCTATGGAAGGCTGGGGAGTGAATATTTTAGGCTCTATGAGCCATCCCGTCTCTGTCACAACTTGTCAACTCTACCAGTGTCACAGCACAGCAGCCCTTGGCAATGCAGAGATGCAGTGTGACTGTGTTCCGCTTCATGGATGGACGCTGACATTTGATTTCATATGACTTTAGTGTTATTAAATATCTTCTTTTAATTTTTCTCAATTGCTGGAAACTAGAAAATTAGTGCTTAGTTCACAGGGCCAAATAAAAATAAGCAGAAAGCCAAATTTAGCCCTCAGGCCACAGTCCCTGGCAGAGGGCACAGTTCACATATATGTTTAACAGGAGAGTGGGGGGAGGAATATAGGAGGTTTTAGCAGCAGGTGAGGGTTTGGCCCAGATACCTAGTCAGGAACACGGAAGAAGGAAAGATGCTTGAGGCTGAGACTGTACAGCCCACCCGAAGGCCCAGACTAGTTTCTGTGGTTGGCTTCTGCTTCTAGGCTCAAACTCCATTTTCTCCCTGTCACTTATTGCAGTGGGACACAGGACAGGTCTAGAGATGGGACCTCAGGGTGAGCCAGACTAAGGGTGTGGCCTCAAGTAGACCATAGGGGGAGGGCCAGGAGCCCAAGTGTGGCCCAGAAGTCGACCTTGAGGGACCATGCCAGGGCAGTGAAGGTCAGTTCTCAGATTAGGGGCGGCTCTGTGGTGAGCCCTCCTCCTAGCTGTGGGCCACAACCCTCAAGGCCCTCCTTGGGGTTTTGCCATTGCAGAAATCTTTCGAGGCCCTGGCCAAGAAGACAGAGTGGCAGAGTGCAGACCTCTTCAGCTACTTCCAGGAGGCCGTGCACCTATGGGAGGTGCACCAGAGCGTGCTGTCGGTGCAGGAGCTGGAGCTGGAGAGGAGGATGGAGCAGCACCGGCAGAAGCACATCCTGGAGAACCAGGTGCAGCCACCACTCTGGGCACCAAAGGGCACAGGGCGGGCCACAATGGCTGCCCTGAGGCCCAGCCCATAAAACAATGACAGTGAAAGAACTTTGACCCATTTTTCACAGAATAAACCAAAATTAGTTTAAAACAGGTCCTAGCTCCAGAAGTAAAACCTCACGTGGTAAAACTCTTCCAGGTGAGGATTTTTTGAGGCTCACCTTGATCAAAGGACCAGACAGGAATAGCAGAAATCTCGAGCCAAGTCCCACCCATGCAATGGGTCCTTGGGACTCAATGTAAATCAGTATGCACAAGAGGCAGACAGACAGACAAACTGGAGGGTTAAAATAAGGATGATTCAAATAAGGATGTTCAAAGAGTGATTTCATGAATCACAGTTTATTTTCACACAAAATAATTTTTTCTTAGGTTCACAGTGCTTAAAGGGGGAAAATAGTTAGCCGGTGGTATGGTGATTGAGGCAGCTGGATTCCACATGACCGACTTCACGGTTCAAGTCCCAGACCCAGCAGCTTGGGGAACATGCCAGGAACATGTGCATGTGTACCCAAAAATCCCAAGAGGAGAATGGAGGAGAAGGGATTGTGCTGTGGCCATCCCCTTTGAGGGGTGATTTCTCACTTTCCCCCTCTCTGTGTCTCTGTCTCTCTCTGGCAAGTGCACACATCCTTTGGCAAACTATAAAAAAAGGAGTTGCGGGGGGAGAATAATGTGAAGAAATCTCACAGGGAAATACACTCAATAGATGAGGTCCATTAACCACCCAGGGAGTAAGTTCCAAAGCCGTTAGAGGCTAGTTGCTCAGGTAGGATGGAAGCAGGCCCCTGTGGGAAGTAAAGTCTAAGTAGAGATTGGGTGAACCTCTTTGTAAGTGGTTCCTTGGGAAAGATTTGCCTGACCCACGCAGTGGAGATCTGGATGAATTCCCAGGAAGCTGGAGGGTGGTGTGGTGTTGGTGGGCAAGGCTTCAAAGGCCTGTTGCAGCACGAGCTCTTGGTCCTTAGAGAAGTGGCTGACAGTGGAACCCACCGCGGCCCAAGTTCTCAAATGTCTGCCAAGACCTTGAGGTTGTACTTATTTTGAGGTCCAGTAGTTGAGGTCAGTAATTCACATAGGGGATCTGATAAGGTGTGAAGTAACAGTCCCATGGGGAGGGTAAGGTCACTGTCACATTCCCAAGGGGAGAGGAGAATAGCTCCTTATTCACATAAGGAGTCTGATAGGACATCTCATTCCCAGTGGCAGCATAAGTGAGTACATTCATGTAGCAGACTGAGTAAGTGTTTGGGATCACTTCAAAGCTACATAGCAGGGGGACTCGAGCGTCTGCATCTGCAGCCGCCCTGCCCCGCAGGGGAGCAGCTGCGCCTCCCCTGGCCCTTGCACAGTCTAGAGTGGGGGCCTCCGCAACTAATTTTCATTATGACTGATGAGAAGGAGAGTGAGGAGCAGGTGTGCAGGAAGGTGCAGTGCAGGCCTGACTAGGTGGCCTGGGTGTACGGGCATGTCCCTGGGGAGTCCCAGCTGAGCTGGGTCCATGGTGGCATAAAGTGGCTTGGAAGACATTCTGGGCACAGAGAAGTGCCCCAAAGCCTGCAACAAAGAGATTGAGAGCAGTGGCAGATTTGGTGCCTCTTCTGTAGAAAAAGAAGTCCCAGGCCTGCCCCAGACACCTTGGCCTTAGTTCCAGTGGCAGGGTCTCTGCACATCACTTATACCATGCACGCTTGGGAAGCTCCTGTTTGTTTCCTCTTGTTCTGCGGGTGGCTGCCAGATGCAGGAGGCCTGCTTTGATAAACTCTTGGATCAGCTGAGACAGCAAAGCCACGGAGAAACACTGAAATTTCACCTGGAAAAGGCCAAAGATTTTCTGAGGAACATGAAATCCAGGTAGGCCAACCAGACCCCAAAACACAGGAGGGGATGGTCAAGAATTATATCTAGAATCATAAGCAGCCTGCACAGACATCTTGAGGCATGCTTACCGTGAAAATTGTGCTTTGACTTCAGAGAATGGTGTGATCCTTTGCAACTCTCTTTTCAGCAAGCACAGAAGCTTCCAGGGAGAATTTTGATAAGTTTGTGGAAGGAAATTTCAAGGCCACAGAATGTATTGGGTCATCAGAAAAGTCATGACACATTTTTGTATAGGAAAAAAAAAAAAACGGAAAAATATTTCTTGACTTTTCCGATGAGCCAATATTTAAAGCCGAAGGACCTGAGTCTTCCTTTTAAAAATTCAAACATTCATGCCCTTTGTTAAAGGAAGGGACCAGTAGGTGGCGTGGTGGTCAAGGCGCTGGACTCCTACATGGTTGACCATGGTTCAAGTCCCAGACCTGGCAGCTTGCTTGCTCAATTTCTCTCTCTCTCTCTGGTGCCCTATAGCAAATTAAATAATAATAAATAAAATTAAAAATTCTTTTAAAAAAATAGAGATATTTCTCATTTCTACACAACTCTTCCTTTTTATAGACATAAAAATTTATATGTGTGGAAATGTACACATATATAGCTTTTTACATAAAAGCTGGATTACTCTGTACAAATTGTTGTACAATTGCTGATTTGTATTTGAGTTTTAAATTATCATATAGGATTCACTAATATGAATGAATGCGTCCTAATGATTTAACCATCTTCCGATTGGTTCATTTCTCAATATTGACAGATATTTCTCTGAACTTTGCTGTATCCTTGTGCCTTTATAGAACTAATTCTGTAGGGACTGTTCACAGATATGGAGTTGCTCTGCCAACTGGTTGTGATACTTGGATTCAGAAGTATTACTTTATTATTTATTTATTCATTTTTTTAGAGAGAGATTTTTGCTATAGGACGTGTGTGCTCACTAGAAACAGAAAGATAAAGCAAGAAATCACTCCCCCCTCGGGTATGGCCACACCACCGTCCTTCTCCTCCATTCTCCTCCTGAGATTTTGGGCATGCATGCATACATGCCCAGCATGAGTTTCAGGCCTCTGGGTCCAGGACTCAAACTGTGGCCAACCATGTGGGAGTCCAGCACCTTAACCGTTATACAACCTGCTGGCACCCAGAAATATGGCTTTAGGCATAACTCTGAGCCTTGGTCTCCATATCTGGGAAACAGAGAAAAGTCACCATTGAGGTGTTTAAGGATTTGCTGGGATAATATAAGTCTAGTTCGAGGACAGGATTAAGACAGTGGGAGGGAAAAGGGAACCTAACAGTGAGCAGAAAACTGTCTTAAGTGTGTTTTCCACATTTTCTACAATAAGTGTGTGCCCCTTGTCTGATCAGAAAAATAGCAAACAAAGCCAGGACTGTTACTGTACAGGTAACACCCATGCTGCAGCTCTATGTGGAGCAGGTTGGCAGAGTCCAGCCAGCCTCCAGATCCCACCCATACTTCCAGTTCACTACCTAGGCCTTCCCAACTCTGCCGAGCCTCTTAGACAGTGGTCTGGTCTACCTACTTCCCAGGTATGAAAGCTTTCATGCCCTCCTGACAAAAGAAGTGATGGACTACCCGGTGATCATACTGAAAGAACTCAACTCTTACAGCTCCGCCCTGAGCCAACACTTCTTCGTCCGGGAAATCTTTGAACAGGTACGGAAAGGGGTAGATACATTCTGCCACTAATGAAGAAGCAAAGGGGAGAGATGATTCTTATTCTGGTCTGCCTAGATTCCGAAAGCCATCCTTACCTCTGCGATTCAATGGATGTCAGGACATCAAAGAGAGAAGCTGAAAGTGACTCTAGAGAGACCACCTCTTTCTCAGTTTAAAAGAGGTTGAAGGGCTCAGAACCTCGGCCTCCAGGCGTGAATGGACTTATAACGAGAAGGCTAATTTATCTGACGCTATGAGTTTCATTCATCATAGCCACCACTGCCGTGTCATTCTCATAAAATACAGCTCTAATCCATTCGATCCCCTGCTCCAAAGTCCCTCAACAACTCTGCAGCCCCCAAATCAACTCACAGTCCCTAGATGACCACAGAGGCCCCACACTCTGCTTCCAACCTTGACTCCCCTGTTTCAGCATACTCATCTCTCTTCTTGCATATGCACCCTGCCTGCCTGCCCTTTCTCCTCCAACTCCATTTCCTGGGATTCTGCCTCAATAGGTCCAAACCCATACTTCCAGATCACTACCGGGGCCAAGGATCCCACAGTCTGACCCCTCATCTCACCTTCCTTGCCCACTGCCACACATCTGATCTCTGAACTTGCTTGTACTTGGTTGCTGTCAAATACAAGAGTTTAGAGCACCCAACTAGAATGCGTTTTCTGAAGAGTAAGCTTTATTCAACTTCAACAGCTCTTAGCACAGAGTCTTGCCCATAATTCAGATACAATAAACACATCTCCAGATATCCTGATATGAGTCCCCAGAGTCTGGCTCTTTTCTCACACACCCAACCAAGGTCCTGCCTGACCACAGTGAACATGCCTGTGGTTGGCACTGAATCTGGCCGAGGATTTCCCACACGTAGAGGAGACCTGGCTCCTTCCAGAGAATCTCTTTGCTTCAAAGGATCACCGTTCAGATGGTTAATAAAAGCTCCCTATGACACTGAGTTGAGGTGGGGGCTGAAGCTATAGGAAGGTGATTTTATTGTTTGCCCTTTGAAATCTTTCTGGTCACAAGAGTTAAAGGTATAAACTCTCTTGTAATTTCACTTTGCAGGGGAAAACACTGAGCCCCATGGGGTTTATGGGACTTGCCCAAGGTCACTCAGGTTGTAACAAGGAGGAGCTGGGATTCAAACTCAGACCTGCGTAGCACACAGCTCACACTGGTATTCATAACACAGTGTCTCTGTGGCTTCACCCAGAGTTGTGAAATGGGGAACTGTAGGCTAATGAGGGGCTCCCAGGATCATGGGAAACATGCTCAGTCTGTTCTACCCAGAGCCAAGAGCTGTGGACCTCTGCCCTCTGTCTGAATCCCTCGGTTATATATATTTTCCCCTCTCTCCAGATTGCTGGCAGAAATGTGTCGGAATGAGCCTTGATTCCATTATTGCCCAACGTGTGCTGTGAGGGTTTACTAACCTGCTTGGAATTAAGAAAAACGGGTGCCCTGGATTGGGCCTGCCCTGATGACCCCGTGAACCTAATTACATCCAATATTGATAGGCCTGCATCCGATATTGACAGGGAGAGATGAGTCCTTTTGTTTTGTAAGAGATGCCCCTAGCAGGGTGTTCTCGGGAAAAACACTGCTGGCCCTTCAGTGACCTGTGTTCTTTCTTTGTAGAACTTGGCCGGGGAAGTCATTTTCAGAATCAGACAACCAGGTAACACTCTTACTTACCATTCAAGTAGGATTCTCCTTGGCTTCACTTTTGTACTTTTCTGGATTGGGGAGGTCCAATCCAAGCCACATTCGTGACCGGTCTCTCCTTTCACTTTGTATTCGGTCACCGATAGAACCACATGAAATGTACTTCCAGCAGAGAA
Source organism: Tupaia tana (assembly GCA_026018925.1). Classification (NCBI taxonomy): domain Eukaryota; kingdom Metazoa; phylum Chordata; class Mammalia; order Scandentia; family Tupaiidae; genus Tupaia; species Tupaia tana. The sequence continues at coordinate 70,194,792 of JAKSZU010000013.1, forward strand.
TGAGGAAACTGAAGAAAAGACGAGAGACTCACGTGGCAAAGAGCACAGGTGAGGAAAGCATAAGTGGAGAGACAAGTTCCAGCAGGTCAACAGAAGAGACTGAAGAAGAGAAAGATGAAGAAACGCAATCCTTCACAACGGAAGAGGTACTGAGCCAGCCGGGGAAGCCTGCGCTGAGTGACAGGATGTCTGAGTTCAGAGAGGGCTCCGTTCAAGAGTCAGAGGAAATGCAGGTCGAAGGAGAGGGCTCCTCAAAGCCATCTGTCAGCCAAGAAAGTGTGACGGCCGAAGAAGATAAGGAAGAGGAAGCGACAGTGGAGGAGGTGGAGGAGGAGAAGGAAGAGAGAAAGGAGGAAAATGAAGAGGAAGAAAATGAGGAGGAGGAAAACAAGGAGGAAGAAAATGAGGAGGAAAACGAGGAGGAGGAACACGAGGAAGAAGAAAATGAAGAGGAAGCAAAGGAAGAGCAAGATGATTTATCTGTGTATGAGGTAGGCCAGCAACTGACTTATTCTTGGGTATGGGGAAAGTTTGCATCATTCTTTGTGTGTATCTCTAATATAAGCTGGGGCCCCTAGTGACTCAGTCTCCAAAGGGGTACATTAAGGAATTAAGAGATATTCACCTTTTTTTTAAAAAAAGAATTTTTTATTTAATTTTATTTATTTACTTATTTATTTTTAATTTGACCAGAGAGGGACAGAACAAGAGAGAGAGAGAGAAAATGAGAAAGCAAGCCGCCAGGTTTGGGACTCAAACTACAGTCATCCATGTAGGAGTCCAGCACCTTCAACCACCATGCCACCTTCCAGCCCCTCACCTTTTTATTCTTGTCAACAGTGGTCCCATTTTTCACTGACAGCAGTGTTTATAAAATTCACCTTCCTCTTCTGTCATTCCTGTAACCGGCTCTGCAGTCACCCTTCAACTCTATGACTTTCCTTGGCCCTCACTGGTCCTCGCTGTCTCTCAGCTCCTCCTTACGGTATAGACCAACTTAGCCTGCTCTCCCACAGCCTGTTGGTTGCGTCTCTCTTTCCCTCCTCTAGTTGTGTAGCCAAAAGAATCCTATCCAAGCTGTCAGACAGGGTATAGGGAAGTGTCTCTCCTGTTAATAAACCCAGCCCTCATGTGTTCATACTCACAGAGCAATACCCAAATTCCATAATCCTGGAGCTGTAAAAGGCTTGTTCTATACTGCGGTAGAAGAATGGGTATATAAAACTTATTTTTTGAGCAGAAATTCTAAGTTCCAATGCCAGCGCATATATGATGGATAAGAGAGCAGGACATCAGGAGTGAAATAGCGGGAAGTGATGAAGACTGTGCAGTCTTTACTCAGTGGCAGCCAGAGATGCCGTGTGGGAAGGCAGGCTCAGAATTGACCCATGTTCTGTTGTTTTGTTTTGTTTTGTTTTGTTTTGTTTTAGTTTGCTATAGGGCATTTATGCTTGCTGGAGAGAGACGGAGGGAAAAAGTACCCCTGAGGGGGATGGCAACACCACAATCCCTTCTCTTTTCTCTTCTCAGGATTTTGGGCATGCACACACATGAGCCCAGTGTGCTTTGCAAGCCACAGGGTCTGGGACTCAAACTGTGTAGTCAGACACGTGGAATCCAGCTGCCTTAGCCTCCATGCTAAAGTCTCTACCTGCTGTCTCATGTCCGGATGTTTTAAGAGAAACTAGAAACCAGGTTTTTATATGGATCTCCTCAATTTTAAATCCTCCCCCCCACCCCCCCGTGGGGAAAAAAGAAACAAAACAAAAAACAATGATAGGCAAGATTTAGTACCAGGTGTACAATCTTTGCTGTCAAGTCTGTGGCTGGCATCCCCAAGTCCATCTGACGATGTCAAATCTAAAATCTTGGTACCTGCTTAGGGCGAAGCCAAGGAAGAAAACCTGGAGAAGGTCCTGCACGATGATGTGGAGTCCTTCACAACCTCTAGTGGAAACACATACTTTGTTTTCCTGTCCCTGCAAGAAGAAGAGGGTTGCAGGAGGCCCCATTCCAACCTCTCAGCCATGTTCATCGATGACATGTCCAATACCAAGTTTACAGAACAAGTGATAATTCCATCCAAACTACTTTTAGAAATTAAGAAACAGTGAGTAGAAAACCCTTTATTCTTATTCTCTTGTTCCGAGTTTTACTAACAAGGTGAAATATTGTAACAAAAGATTAGGCTAGCTTCAACTGGAAAAAGAAAAATGTAGGTAATCAACGGAGGGTAGGGTGAGAAACACATTTTTTTAAAAAATAGCAAAAGAAACACAAGTGAAAAAATAACAAATTACTTTGGATAGAAATATAACAAATTACTCATAGATAGCTTCTGTGAGAGTCACTCGTGTCCATCCCAAAGTGCTCTGCTGGGTTGGGCCTTGTACATAAGAAAACATAAATGTTTTCCCTACCAGATGTTCTGGCACATCTGCAATATTAGGGTTTCTTTCTTTCTTTACTTTTTAAATTCTATAGCTGTAAATCATAGATATGAATATATTGTGTATGGCATTTTGCATGATTATGAAGACACATTCATTGCACAAATAGAACAATGAAAAGTAACAGAAATGGCTCCTAATCCCACGACTGACAATTTACTCTCATGACTTCCAAGTTTCTAGGCTTTGGTGGTAGAGTTTGGACCAAAGGTGGAAATTTACATTTCACTTTTGAATGGCATTTCCATTGCCCTCCTGTTTCTACAATGCCATAGGTAGGACTAAGCACTAAAGATCTCCTGGTTAGGCTCCCTCCCAGACTTACACCTGGGAAGAAGACCAGAGACAGGGAGCAGCAGGAGCAGAGTCAGACCTTGGAGCTCTTACTCAGCATCATCTCACCTTTAAAGTATCTCTTGAAAGATACTTTATACAGGTATCTGTCCACCACCTTCTCCACCACTATAGGCCATCATCTGTCCTCTCTATTGTCTGTAGGGTAAAGATCAGCAAGGGCCACCACAGAGCTATTACGTATTCAGAGTACTTAATCCCCTTAATAACTTTGAGATAGGTACTGTAATTCATTCTGTTATACAGATGAAGAAACTAAAGCTCCGAGTTAGTAACTTGGCCAAGATCTCTGAGAATAGGAAGTGCTTAGATCCAGGATATGACCTTAGACCATTAAATTCCAGAGTCTTGAACCAACCACTATGTCATCTGGTCTTGTGACAAACTAGAAAAAGTGTTCTATGTTCAACTGATCGAATTTGCATGTCGAAGAATCATGTGCATACCTGAAAGTACAGAATTACTAAGTGGATAGCTCCATGAGTTATTCAGAGGGAACATGACTGGTACTCAGGACACATAAGAAATAGAACCATTACCAACTCTCTAGAAGCAGACCTCCTATCCCCATCCTAGTCACTGCCCTTTCTTCTCCAGGAAAGCAAATATTCTGACTTTTGAGTTCATTTTCCTTGTTTAAAAACTTTATTTAAATGAACTCATGCAGAACACTTTATTTTAAGTCAGGCTTCTTTCTTCATTGCATTTGTAAAGTTCATAAGTCATATATATTTTTAAATGTGGCTAGAATTCATTTTTAATTTTGAATGATATCTTATACAAATATATATAAATCATTTATCATCCTATTGATGTGTATTTGGGTCTTTTCCTATTTTGAGTTATGCCAGTAATGCTGCTCTGAACATTCTTGTGCAAGTCTGCTGGTGAGCACATGTAAACATTTCTGTTACATACAGAGAGAGACAGAAAGTGAGAAATCACCCCCCTCCCCCCAGCTCCCCGGGGGGATGGTCATGTTGCAGTCCCTTCTCCATTCTCCTCTCGGGATTCTGGGCATGCACGCACATGTGCTGGGCGTGGGTTTTAAGTCACCAGATCCAGGAATCGGACTGCAGTCAACTATGTGGGAGTCCAGCAACATAACCTATAACAAAAATCTCTCTTTAAGAAAAAACAAAAACTTAATCCAACAATGGGATTAAAAGGTAAGACCTTTGAGAGGTAATTAGGATTAAAATCATCAGGGTGGAGCCCCTATGATTGTGTCTCGGTGGAGATGGAGTGAGACACGTGAACACAGACACTCAGCTCTTGCCACGTGATGCCCTGCACCACCTCGGGACTCGGCAGAGAGCCTCCACTAACAAGATCCTCACCTTTCGTGGCCCCCTTGACCTTGGACCTCCAAAACAGTGAGCTACACAAACTTCTATTCTTTATAAATCACACCAGACTCAGGTCTTCCGTTTTTCAGCAACAGAGAATGGACTGGAGCAGACAGTAATGGAGAGAACAGAGAAAAATAAATACCTTTGGGAACCAGCAGTTAGCGTAATGGCTATGTCGCTGGACTCCCACGTAGTCGACCGCGGTTCGCGTCTCGGACCCGGTGGCTTACAACTCACGCCGGGCGCGTGTGCGTGCGTGCCCAAGATCCCGAGAGGAGAATGGAGGAGAAGGGATTGCGGCGTGACCATCCCCCCTGGGGGGTGATTTCTCGCTTTCTGTCTCTATGTCTCTCTCTGTCTGGCGAGCGCACGCGCCCTATAGCGAAAAACCTCTCCAAAAAAAAAAAAAAAAAAAAAATACCTTTAAACACATGTAAATATGATGTCTAAGTCATAATGATGAAAATGCCCAAAATCAAAAGTTTGCGATATACTCTGAAGCTATAGACAAACAACTCTCGTTAGTCATTGACGATAAAAATACAAATTACCATCCAATGGAAACAGTTTGGCCAAATCCACTGGAACCACAAACACATTTTAAATGCATTTGATCAGTAAACCCATTTCAGGGCATTTATCCCATAGAGATGCCTGCACATTGGATGTATGTGCAAGGTCATTTATGGTAGCCTTCTTGTAAGAACAAGAGGTTGAACCCCCGTGTTCTCCAGTAGTGTTCTGGTCCATCCACACTATGGAATACAACGTATTGGGGAATAAAACAGGAAGGAAGAGTGAGAGGGTGAAGCTCCTTGGGTCTCGCTATGGAGAGATCTTTCACACGTTGTGATTGCCGGCAGGGCTGACTCTCATTGGTCTCTCCCTCAGAATTCGAGCTGGCTTCTTTGAGCACCTCGAGAAGTGGTTTGACCAATGTGTCCTCAACTCCCGGGTCATCGTGGCCACCAAGGTGGACGAGCTGGATTCAGAACTGGAGCTGCGCCTGCACCTGCACCAGCCAAGAGCTCAACACGTTGAAAAGGACATCCACAATGTTAGGGCAGGTATAGACCCTGCCTGGGAAGGCTGACCGGCCCCAGACCCTTCCCTCAGTATCTGTTCCATCGCCCATTAGCTGCCCTGGTTCACACTACACAGCATTTAGCATGTTATCACATCACGGAGGTGGGGTGTGAAGGTTCTCACCTCCCTGCTTGGAGCGAAAGATAATGCTCGGGGTTTTCACACAAAAATGTTTTTCATTTCTATTTTAACTTATTTATCTGTTCATTTATTTATTTAGATACATTTTTGCTATAAAGGATGTGTGCTTGCTGGAGAGATAGAAAATGAGAAATCGCCCCTTGGGGGGATGGCCATGCTGTAATCCCTTCTCCTCTATTCTCCTCTCGGGATCTTGGGCATGCAAGACATGCGCCTGGCATGAGTTTCAAGCCTCCAGGTCCAGTACTCAAGCCACAGTAGGCCAAGTGGGAGTCTAGCACCTTAACCATTGCCCCACCTGAAGGCCCATATTTTTGTTTATTTTTATTTCTTAAAAAAATGTATATTTTTCCCCATGTGGGCAGCCCCACAGAGCATCACAGTTTATTGCTGTGCCACTATCTGGCCCCTCAACTTTTATTTTTTAAAGAGGATGTGAGATGCTGAGATGAGTTGTCCTCCAGCTCTCGGATCTCAGACCTGCCAGCACAACTGTCGGATTACACCCTCGCAGTGACACTCGAGAGGCCAGCCTGAAGCTCAGGGACCGGAGCTCTCAGGACCGACCTCTCAGGCTGTGACTCTGTGCAGGTTCCCCGTCCTGTCTGACCCCTTTGCAGGAGTGTTAGAGGTAATAACTCGCCCTCCTGAGACGGCATGGTGCTGAATCAGGAGCAGCTAGTGCAAGACCCAGCTTCCAAAGTAGTAACCATTATTTCTACCTTATCATTTAGCATGCTTTAAAAGAAATGCTTGGGGGCAGTAAGTGGCATGGTGGTTAATGACTGGATTCATGGTTTGAGTCCCAGCCTCGGAGGCTTAAAAGTCACGTCAGACACATGTACGTGCATGCCCAAAATCCCTAAAGGAGAACGGAGAAGGAATTGAGGTGTCGCCATGTCCCCCTGCCCACCCTGGGGGTGGGTGATTTCTCACTTTCCTTCCCTCTGTTTCTCTCCAGTGAGTACATGTATCCTATGGGGGTGGGGGAAGCCCAGGTGGTGAGCTATTTCAGGCGGTGAGCTCCATTATTGGAGGGAAGGAAAAATCTTTTTGTAGATCTGTCAATGACCCCATCTGTTGTTCACTCACATCCTACCCCAAACTCCACCGTAGCAGAGAGCCCTGGCACGTCCCATCCAGACCCCTGCTTCCTGGGGCAGTGAGAGTCATGTGAGATGACTGGCCCCGAATCCCAGAACTGGGGATCAGGCAGCTTGCTGACGTCACCCTCCTCCGGAGCATGTGTGCACCAACATACTGAGGAGGAAAAGACTGCAAGCATGAGTAGAAGCCCCTGAGACTGGTTCACTTCCCCGCCTAGGCCCCTGACCCAGTGCACAGAATAGAAGTCAAAACCAAAGAAAGAAATGTAGTCCCAGCATCACCTTTTTTTTAGAGAGATTTTTGCTACACGGCACATGCGCTTGCTGGTGAGACAGAGAGAGAAAGCGACCACACGCACTCCGTGTGTTTCAGGCCTCTAGGTCCAGGACTCAAACCAGGAGTTGGCCATGCGGGAGTCTAGGGCCTTCGCCTGTACGCCACTCGCTGGCCCCTCACACCATTCATTTTTGACAGAACTGGGGCCAGAGTACTTCCAATGCTCCAGACCTTAGGGAAATGAGAGGAGGGGAGCTGGGGCCTCTGTGTACTCAGCTGCTGCCATGGAGTCTGAGAGGCCCTTTCTCCTCCACCTGGAGCCAGTGGGATTCAGGCTCACTGGACTCGAGTACCCACACGTGGAAAGAGACAAATCCAGGCTGCCCAGCTTCGTGTGTGCTTCTGTGCCCACCTGCCTGGATCTCCATCCTCACCAACAGCCACCACGTGCTCGTTGGTCTAGACCTCAGTCCTCCCACACCTTGCCCTTGCTCGTTGGCTGCTCCCCAGGAGCCTCGTCTCCCTGGCTTTGTAGACAGGGTGTCTCCACCAGCAGGGGGCACCCTGCTCACAGCAGGGCCCTCAGATGGGCCTCTCTGAGGTCAGAGCCCACTCTCAGCCTAAGCCCTGATGAGGTCAGCCGGGACAGGACAAGGGGAGAGGATTCTGGAACAATTTCAGGATTGCTCCAGAAAGGAATGTGCTGAGGTGAGCCCGTGTCCGTGGTCCCCAGCTCTCCTCCTCCTTTCTCAGCTGAGCTCTTGCTCCACCAAGAACGACTGGACAGCCACTGTACTGCGGTGGTGGAGACGCTGAAGAAGGAGAGGCTGATGTTCTGCAAGTTCCAAGAAGAGCAAAGCACTAGGAGCAAAAACTTCCGCCGCAAGATTTACGACATGGAGCACATCTTCTTGAACGCCACGCGGAGCCAAAAGTAAGGGGCCTTGGGAGTCCATCCTGGCCGTGGGGCTGCAGAATCCCAGCCAGGCTGCTGCTTTCAAAGGAGCCATGGATCTGTTCCCATAGACAAAGGAGCAGAAGGCACCACAGGCGCCTCGTTTTGACTTTACCTCTTCACGAGAGTCGAAGCATTGAACTGTGAAATATCTGGGGAGATGGGAGTGAGCAGCTAGAGAAAGAAAAGGGTGCACACAGCCTGTGAGGGTGCGATTTCTGGTGTGCCATAAATGTCAGTGGCGGGAAAGGCGACTTTCTCTCAGGGAAAAAGCAAGAAGGGCTTCCTGCAGGAGGTGGCATTTGAGATGAAATCAGTGCCTTGGCCTAGGATGGATGAAGGTGAAAGGGAGCTGAGTTCTCCCATCAGAAAAGGAGCAATGGCCAAGCTTCGGGTAGAGATGTGCTCAGGGCAGAGAGGAGGCACCAGAAAGGCCCTTCAAAGACCTGGGATGAAGCCGGGTCGCAGGGAGGAGCTGGCAGGCACATAAGGGCAGCTGGTCAGGCTGGCTTGGTTGTAGAGGACACTTGAAGGCACTCTGTTGGGATCGCGGGGCATGGGGGCCATGTTGCCAGGGTCAGAGAGCCTGCTGGAGGGAGGATGAAGATTCAGTATGGCTTAAGATTCCTTTGTCCATCTGGCGTCGGGGGTCAGAGAGCGGAGACTTCTGCGCTCTGATCCAGCACACAGAGCGACACTGTCCTGCACACAATGGTATTTTGAACTCCCTTCCCTTCTGCTGCCCCCTCTGCTACCCCAAGATGCTAGGCAGTGGTCCTGGTGGCCCCGGAGCTGGGCACGGGCTGGGGCGCTCCAGCAGCCTCTCAGGATGTCCTCCCAGACCAGGTCCTCACCTGCCTTCTCGTGTCTCCAGGCTGGTCACGCCTCTCTGCCCTTCCTCTGTGCACACAGGCTGGTCCTCCTGAGCAGCACGCTGCACCGAGAGCTGCTGAGCTACGTCGATGTCATCCAGGTGTCCCTGCGCAGCTTCCGCCAGTACCTGGAGGAGAGCCTGGGCAAACTCCGTTACACCAACATTGAGTTCGTCAAGCACTGCAGGTGGGACCTGGTGTCCGGGCTCACTTCGGACCACCGGCTTTGTTGGGAGGTAGTCTTGTGTCCTTAATTTGTTACTGTGGGAAAACACACATTACATAAAATTTGCCATGTTAACCATCTGTGGGTAAACAGCTCAGTGGCACTAAGTACATTGGCCTTGGGTGACGCCATCGCCACCATCCATCTCTGGACCTCTGTCATCTTCACAAAGTGAAACTGTGTCGTTAAACACCAACTTCCATCTCCGCCTCCCACAGCCCCTGCCAACCACCGTTCTACTTTCTGTCTCCGTGAATTTGAGTACTCTGGGTAGCTCATAAATGGAATCACATGATATTTGGTTTTTGTGTCTGACTTTTTAAATTTAGCAACGTGTCTCAAAGGTTCCTCTGTGTTGTATCGGGAGTCGGAGTTCATTCCTTAAGATTGCACGATTTCTGTCTGTGCGTATTTACCACATTCTGTGTCCTCACTCATGTGTCGATGGGCATTTGGGTTGTTTCCACCTTTTACCTGTTGTGAGCAATGGCGCTCTGACCATAGGTGCATAGGCATCTGTTCAAGGCCTTGATTGTAGTCCTTCTGGGTTTATTCCCAGAGGTGGAACTGCTGGCTCATAGGGTCATTCTAAGTTAAGTTTTTGGAGGAACTACAATATTAATCCTACACCCAGCTGCACCATTTTGCATTCCCACCAGCAATATACAAGGATTCCAATCTTTCCACATTTTTGTCAATGTTTGCTACTTTCTGGGTTTTTTTTTTTAAGAACTATTTTATTCAACTTTATTTATTTTAATTTTGACCAGAGAGGGACAGAGTAAGAGAAACAGAGAGAGAGAGAGGAAAAGTGAGAAAGTAAGCTGCCGGGTCTGGGACTCAAACTGCGGTCAGCCATGTGGGAATCCAGCACCCTTAACCACCATGCCACCAACCACCTCCGACCCCCCCCCTTTTTTTTTTTTAGGTTTTTATCATAGGGCATGTATGTTCACCAGAGAGAGACTGAAAGAGATGGTGAGAGGGAAAATGAGAAATCACCCCCAAGCGGGATGGCCATGCCGCAATCCCCTCTGCATTCTCCTCCTGGATTTGGGCACGCATGCACGAGTGTTTGATGTGATCTTCCAACCCCCCAGTTTAGGACTCAAACCACAATCAGCCATGTGGAAGTCCAGCACCTTAACTGCCATGCCACCTCCTGATCGCTATGGAAAACATTTTTATGGGTGTGAGATGGTTATCATGTGTGGTTTTTGATTTATAATGATTAGTGATGCTCAGGATCTTTCCATGTGCTTATTGGCCTTTCTTTCCCCTTATATTGTTATCTTAACTCGCTCCTAGATGAACATAATCTTGGAGTTACTTTTTAACATTTGTTATAGCAGGCTGTATTCATTTTTTCAAAAAGTATATAATTTTTAAAATCACAAATCTTTTACTATTGTAGCATAATCGAACACAGAAGTATATAAAATGAAAAGTGGAATCTCTCCAAAAATATATTTCGTACCTGCCCATACTTATACATGAGCAAAAATTGTTATTCATAGTTTTATACAGAAATGGAACTCTAGCACACAGGCTGAGTGACAGCACCCCCCTCCCCCCACCTGCCGCCAATTGTGGTGGGCACCGGCTATGTTGATATCTGCAAGACTTGCATTCATTTTAAATATTACGAAAGTTTTTATGATTATAAAAATAGTGTGTTTTTAGAAAATTTGAAAAGTAGCAAAAAGTAGAAATATAATTTGGCATGTGGCCTGTATGTCCTTTTGTCATTCTCATATAGTTTAGCTTTGCTTAAGCTAATGTCTTCATTCTGTCCTTCCTAGTCACTGAGTCACTCTGTGATTGTGTATAATCTTCTGGTAAATTTATTCATTGAGTTTTAAATTATAATTATTAAGATTTTCACTTCTAATTGTATTTTATTCTTTCTTTCACTGAGAGACCTTCGTTTTCCTTGGGATCTTTTATGTGGTTTTCTTTTTTTAAAAACAGATTTTTGCTATAGGGTGTGTGTGCTCACTGGAGAGACAGAGAGAGACAGAAAGACCAAAAGCGAGAAATCACCCCCCAGGGGGGATGGCCACGCCGCAATCCTTTCTCCTCCATTCTCCTCTCGGGATCTTGGATACACACGCACACGTGCCTGGCGTGAGTTTTAAGCCACTGGGCTGGGACTCAATCCACAGTCAACTACTTGGGAGACATAACCAGTACACCGTCTGCTGGCCCCTATGTGGCTTTCTTTGAGACCTGCACTGATATTGGGTTCCTTCAGAGAGAATTCTTCATAGTTTCTGCTAGGCACACTGAGGCACTAGGCACTACCTACCCAAGACCAACTAAAATCCCTTTAAGAAGTTTTTGGATTACTCCAGAGGACATGAATTCAGTTTATAAATGTGTATGAAGTTCAGTTTGTGATGAAGAATTCTAAGGGAGAGATTTTGCTTTCCTCCTTGCCCTCTGATCTAGACAGGCTGGTGCCCTGGTATCTGGTGGACTTCGTTTCTTACTCAATTTCCTGTGAAAGTATCTCCCTCGAGGGCCAGTTCTCTGCTGTCTCCTCACCCTGTGCATTCATCCAGGCTGAACCCAAAACCTCCAGGCAAAAGTCAGCTTTGACTCCATTCATATTCCAAGGGACCTCCTGGTTTTGCTTCCTCTGGGGACTCTGCAGAATCCTTACCTTTCTTTACATGACGATTTTCATTTTAAATGTTATCCAGCATGCTGTGTGTTCCAGCTGGGTCTCTCGGGATATCCAATCCACTAACCCTCGTTCCTGTACTTGTGCTATTGCATTAAATTTCCTATCATCTTGTGCTTTTAACTTAAGCCTAGATTACAAGTGGGTATTAACCACCATATTTGGAATCGATGACTTAATTTTTCTACAATTATTTTCAGATTGTTTTCTGAAGGAGGCAACTTTTCTCCTGAAGAAATTGAATTTCTGTGTCATCGATTGGAGAAGGAAGCTGCTCGGATAGAGTTTGTCGAAAGTTTAATCATGATCAATATGGAGAAGATGGAGAGCGAGTACCTAGACCAGGTAGAGGAAGCCCAGACCCCCTCCTCCAGGCAGCCCCCAGGACTGCTGGTCACCTCTGAAGACAAGGCCATGTCCTCTCTCCAACCTTTAATTGGGCCTGTTTCCTCCTCTTCCCAAATCCAAATGTTCCAGATTAAGACCCCCCCCTTCCTCCACTTCGTATCTTTCTCTACAGGCCAATGATGTCATCAACAAGTTTGAAAGTAAATTCCATAACCTGTCTGTGGACCTTATTTTCATAGAGAAAATCCAGCGGCTACTGACGAACCTGCAGGTGAACATCAAGTGCCAGGTAGGGCCGCCTCCCCTTCCTCCATGGATATTCACCACACACACCTGCACAGCTGCACGGCCCCCAGTACTGGCCTCCGTCCCATGGGACTTGCTCTTAGCCGAGAAGACGGAAATGAAATCATAGCCACCACTGACATTTGTGGAGTTATTGTGCACCATGCATTGTGCAACCCTGCTTATTCTGATTAGTCCTAGGAGAACTGTAGACGACAAGTGCTGTCTTTAATCCCCACTGACACTGAGGCAGAATATAACTGAGTAGTTTAGGCAGGAACGCAGAGCTCTTAAATGGCGGAACTGGAAGGTAAACCCCATTCCTCCTGATCCAGAGTGGCCTTAACCACAAACAGGCCATCTGTGTGACCAAAGAGGAAGAGGGCTGTGTGGGGGCATAGAACAGAGAACTCAGCCTGGGCTGGGAAAGTGGAGTTTCCTGAGGTTTAAGGGAGACATAGGTGTCAGACTTGGAGAGATAGTGGGCAAAATCTGGGGGGCGGGGGGAGCCAAGAGGAGGGAGAGGAGGGCGAGAGCTGGGAGGCTAGAGAAGCTGCTGCAGCCCATCAGGAGCAGGACCTTGGTTGGGTGGGGAGGTGAAGATGCAGGGAGGGGTCATGGCGGGCTGTGTGCTCCAGGGCTCCTGTGAGAAGGGCCTTCTGGCTGCTGGTGGCAAAAAGCCTGGAGTTCAGTGGGAGCAAGGCAGCGTGCAAGGCTGAGGTGGAGAGATCAGTGGCCCAGATGAGATGTTGGCAGACCACATTCCGGTTCCAGAGATGAGTGGTGGTAGAATGGGGGAGACTCAGGGTCCCCTGGAAATGTAGGGCCTGGGTCATCTATAGAGGTCAGGGCACCATTCAGGGAGCAGTATTTGAGGACCTACTGGGGCTTGGACAAGCTGAACTGATGAGAATAGGTCTGTCTCCTGGGAGTGGCAGATGCATTCCAATAAAGAAGCATTTGCTGGGGCCTAGACTCCCACATAGTCGACCACAGTTCAAGTCCCGAACTTGGCAGCTTGCTTTCTCACTTTCCCTTTCTCTCTCTCTCTGTCTCTCTCTGGTCAAATTAGAAAATAATAATAACAAATTTTTTGAAAAATTAATTAAATAGCTAATTATTTAAAAAAAAGAAAGAGTATTTGCTGAGGTCTCAGACTCAGAAATGGGGACTCCAGTCCCAGTCTCCTGTCCCCTTAGCCCCAGGAAACACTTAATTCACTCATCTGTGAAATGGGAATCACACGAGCACCTCATGAGATCATGGCCCTATACATGAGCTAATGTGTGTCGAGCTCTTTTGACATAGTCCCTGATGCTGAGCACGTCGTCGGTAAAGGCAGGCTTTGATGCAGGTCCCAGAAGAGCCTCTCAGGGGAGGCTTGCAGCCATTCCAGAAGGGGTGGGCAGGGCGCAAAGCTTCAGGGAACCAAGCCCAGATCTAGGCCAAGTCTCCCCACCCCTTAGTTAAGGAGCAGGTTTTTAATGGGCCTCCAGCTGGTGCCAGCAGATTCCTTGATCCGAGCTGACATGTGAGGACTTTTCATGGTGTGCAGGGGCTGCATTTTTAATATAGCATAGCAAACTACATTTCCATCATGGGCAATGTTGAAAACACAGAACAAATTTTTTTTTTAAAAAAAGGAACCCAGAAGCCCTAGTTCTACCACATGGTCATAACCCCTTAAGGTTTTGATTTATTTCTAAGCTTTTCTCTATGCATGAAAAGATGGCGATACATCAGAATTGGCCTCTTACACAATTTTATAAACTATCTCATCTTTAAAGATTCTTCAGAAACCATTTTGCTGCGTTCCCTCTCATGGAGGTGTTGCCTTCTTACTGAAACATTCCTTTCCAGAGGAACCTTTGGTGAACTTTAGTTCTCGTTGTGATGCCCGGTGCTGTGAGATGTGCAGTGGCCCAGGGCGCCCAGGCGACGGCCTCGAGGCCCCTCCCGAGAGCTAGAATCTGGGTCAGAGCAGGAGTGTTCTGTCTCTACACTTTCCAGGTGGTTTTTACAGACTTGGCCGCATGCCAGGGTGGGAAACCCTGCCAACTCTCTTGACACAGGGGTGTCAATTTTATTTAAATCTTACTTTTAAAAAAATGTTTAATGAGAGAGGTGAAGCAGGGAGAAAGAGGTTCTTTTTTGTTTGTTTGTTTTTTTTAAGAATTACTTAATTTTATTTCTTCTTTCTTTCTTTCTTTCTTTCTTTCTTTCTTTCTTTCTTTCTTTCTTTCTTTCTTTCTTTCTTTCCTTTTTGTTTGTTTGCTTTAATTTGACCAGAGAGACACATAAAGAGAGAAAGGGAAACTGAGAAAGCAAGCCACCAGGTCTGAGACTTGAACCATGGTCGGCCATGTGGGAGTCCAGTGTCTTAACCACCACACCACCTGTCAGTCCCTGAGATAAGTATTTTTCAAAGGGTCTTGCCACGTTGCAATTCTTCTGCCCCAGCCTCCCACTTCACTAGGACCACAAATGCATGCCATCATTCCTAGCCTGTTTGGGTTGAGTTGGGAACCAAACCCTGGGCTCCCATATGGCCTCAGCCACCACACAGGGGTGCCCTTTTACTCATGCAACAGTGGCTGGGCTTAAAGCTTACCTGTTTGACAGGAAAAATATATATATTTTAAATTTGTATCGACCTGGTTTCTGGTAAAACTGCATTTTCTCCCCGTTTTCATTTTTGTCAGGGCTTAATCAATTTCTCAGGTAATACACATTGTTGAACATTTTCCTGATTACAGTATGTATTATAGAAACAAAATCTCAGAACTTTTGTTTTTTTAGGTGGCAAAATCCAATTCACAAACAGATAGGTTAAATTCTTCTCTGGAACAGCTTCAAAGCAAGATAGAAACTTGTCGAGACTCAAAGGGAGATAAAACGGTAAGTCTCAGTAAATCCTGCCTGTGGTGACTAGTAAAGATGCATCACGCTCGAACCATAAACTTGAAGGAAACATATCTGGGATTTTTCTTTTTTTGAAAAAAATATTTGTTTAATTTGATTATTATTATTATTTTAAATTTTGCTATAGGACATGTGTGCTTACGAGAGAGAGAGAGAGAGAGAGAGAGAGAACATGAGAAAGCAAGCCACCAGGTCTAGGACTTGAATCGCAATAGGCCATGTGGAAGTTCAGCACCTTAACCACCACGCCACCTGCTGGCCCCTGTCTGGGATTACTTACATAAGAGATTTGCCCAGGACAAGGAGGGGAGTGCTGGGATCTCTGAGCCTTCCTATTTAGCTCCTGTTTTTCTCAATGGAATGAAGGAACCAAAAGAAAACCAGCCACCACCACCCACGCCACAGGCAGGCACGTCCCATCCAGTGGGTGTGGGGGCCTGAGTCTTCCTTTCTCTGACCTTACGCCGCCTGTGTCACCAGGTGCCTCTCACTCTGGTGAGAACCCAGCCCTGGATGAGTGACAGAAGCAGGCTCTGCCCTCTCAACCATCACTTTTTGTTTGACTTCTCACTTGTTTCTTTTGATCATCCGTGGCACAGAAACTGCTTTTCCCATCGAAACTGGGGCAAATCAGAATTGGAGCGAAGTCTGGGAGAAGTGTGGTCCTAAGTGTCCGCCAGGCCCCTGGTCAGAGGGCAGGTCTTTTGATGTCCGTGCTTATTTGTCACGAGTACGTGTCCCTGACCCCGCCTCATACATGCCCTGGCCACACCGAGGGCCCTGTCCTCAGCAGCCCAGCCACGCAATCCCAGAGCCACACGCCCTGCCTTGAGGGGCCCACAGTGGGGAGCTTACTCCTTCACAGTCTCCTTCTCTTCCATTTCATGACTCCATTATCGTTAGCACTGAGAGGACAACCATCTTCCTCTCTGTATTGTCTTTTCCTGTAGATTAATGCGTGATTTTTGAGAAAAGGTCAAACATCCACAGAGCACAGTGTCCCTCCCACTGTCATTTTCTAGAGAACCCGTCAACTCTCTTTTGTCTATTTGTGCACGTTTCTATATATCCACCCGTTTACCCACAGGCAGGGAGGGTGTGCAGAGCAAAGGGGGTCCCATATTTCGCCCGTGACTTACCTGGCTGCTTACGAGCCCACTCGCTGGGGAGCAGGAGAAAACTGGGTTAGTCTACTGTGACCCTTCCACAGGCCCCTTGGGGTGAGCTCTGCCTCTCCAGAACAGAAACATCTGGTCTCTCAGATTTCCTGACTTCCCAAGCCCCTCTCTGTCCTCCCCTTTCCAGATGTTGGGTGGATGCCAGGGGGTGACCCAGCCTCCTGATCAGGTGGTATACAGGCATTCCTGTGTGGATGGAGAGCTGGTTTGACCTCCACAGAGCAATGATTGAGAGACACTTGCAAGGCCTTGGGTACATGGTAAAGAAAAGAATTCTCAAGAGTGCATCCCTGGGGAACCAGCAGTTGGTGTAATGGCTATGTCACTGGACTCCCATGTAGTTGACCGTGGTTCAAGTCCTGGACCCTGTGGCTTAAACTCACACCAGGCGCATGTGCGTGCGTGCCCAAGATCCTGAGAGGGGAATGGAGGAGAAGGGATTTTGGCATGGCTATCCTCCCCTGGGCGGGGGGGGGGGGTGATTTCTCGCTTTCTGTCTCTCTGTCTCTTTGTCTTTCTGGCGAGCGCATGCGCCCTATAGCAAAAACCTCTCCAAAAAAAAAAAAAAAAAAAAAGAGTGCGTCCCTGTGGGAACCGCTCCAAGAAGAGGATGGTACAGGTTAAATGCTGGCATGGAGAGGGCTCAGTCGCCCTCCTACACATTTCTACCCACCCTCACTACCTGAGCCAAATGGTTCCTTCTAAACACAGATCGCTAGGGCTGGAGGAGAGTCTAGGGAATATTCTGTCCCCGTCTGTTGGATGGGAAGACTGAAGCAGAACTCTCGACAGCCCCGTCAGTGAAGTAGCCGCTGCCTCAGTGCAGCTGTTTGAGAGCCAGCCAGAGTTCCCCACTCCCCCAGGGCCCTCCCTGTAAGTGAGGGACCTCCAGGGGACCAAGAGCCCCCTCACCAGACCGGCCCCTGTTCCTGCAGCTCGGGTGCGGTAGGCCTGCCCTCCCACACGCTGCTTCCTCGGGCTTTCTTCCTCTGTGTTCCTGCTAGACCGTGACCACAGAAGACCTCCTCGGCTTGATCCGAACTTGGAAAGAGAAGCTGAGCCAGAGGATTCAGTACCTCAACTGCAGCCTGGACATGATGTCTGTCAGTCAGGTGGTCTTCACTGTAAGGAACAGGATGGGGTAGTGGGGAAGGGGGCTGACTGCTGTCTGGGCTCTCAGGAGACCCACAGGGCTTAGCAGAGCCTAAGGGAAGAGGGCACTTCCAGGCCCATGCTGGGCTTTGGGCCCACTGGGGTGCTATGGAAGGTCCACAGGCTGTGAGTGAGTCCAGATCAAACCCCAGATGGGCCACTGCCCTGCACTGGTCTCTTGGGAGATCCCCTCCTTCCCAGCATACATCACTTCCTCTCCTCCATCCGGACCTCAGTGTCCCTATCCTGTCCATGGACTCCCAGCGCAGCCCCATCTCAGCCTCTTCCTCCTCAGGAACAGCCTCCAGCTTCTCCCCATCCCACCACCACGATCTTGTCCAAGACCTGGTCTCTTGTCCACTTGGCTGCCCTTGTCCTCAGACATCCTCCCATGGTCCATTCCCTGAGTATAGATCAGTCTGACTGTGTCACTCCCCTGCCCCCGTGGTAGGGTTCAAACCCTTTAACCAGGGCACGCAGTCCCTGGGATCCTCCTCCATGGCCTCTTCATCTCTCTCACCATACCTAGACGTCACTTCTCCCTAAGCTTTCTCGCACTCTCTGGTCTGATTCGGGGTCTCCTGGTACCCCTAGCACCTCCCACTTCTTCTTGAGTCCACAGACCACATAGTGAGATCTGCCCGAAGACTAGGAAACCCAAGAAGACAGAGCATGGGTTGCCTTCATCCCTGTCCAGCCCCTCACACCAGGTTCTGCTCACATAGGTGCTCAGCCAACTCCCAGGGGAGTCCAGAGAACTCACAGCTACAGAAAGGGACTCTCCAGGTCCTGGTCAAGGCTTGGTCAGCTCTTCTGTGGAAGCACTAAGCATCCACCCACCTCCAGTACTGTGCCCAACTGGCCAGAGGAGGCTTCGAGGGTCAGCCTGGAATCTTCTCTCAGGGGCTAACAGGTCATTGCTGAGGCAAGTCTCAAGACAGAAGAGGGAACAGCCCTACTAAGTACTCACTATGGGCACCAATCCCAAACTTCAGCCCTGCTCCTAAGACAGTTGACCCCTCACTCAGACACACATTCATTCATTCTCTCATCTTTTTGGTTACTTATTTGTTTTTATTTATTTTTTAGAGAGATTTTTGCTTGCTGAAGACTCAGAGAGAGAAAGTGAGAAATCACTCCCGAGGTGGATGGCCACGCCGCAATCCCTTCTCCATTCTCCGCTCAGGATTTTGGTCACACATGCACATGTACCTGGTGTGTTTTTCAAGCCACCAGGTCCAGGACTCAAACTGCAGTCAGCTATGTGGGAGTCCAGTGCCATAACCACTATGCTATCTGCTGGCCCCAAAATGTCTGTCTCTTCTAATAGACTATAGATCTGTGAAGGTGGGAGTCACATGTGGTTTTCCCACCTATATCCCCAGAACAGCCAGAGCCTTGTGGAGAGTAAGCAGTCAGGAAGTAGTTTCAAAGGCATGAGTGAATGAATGAATGAATGAATGAACTGTGCCTGAGGGCGATGACCAATGCCGTTTTATAGAAAGGGAAAACGGGCTAAACAGGTCAGCCAGCATGCCTCTAGCCACTGTGCTGGAGTGTGGTGGGGATAGAAGTCCAACCCAGACTGCTGCCTCCCTAGCACTTCAGCTGCTGCCTGTCTACTCAGGCTCTTCTCTCTGGCCTGCAGGACACCATCTTACATGAGCTGGAAGAGAGTGACATCCTGGTATCTTCAGAAGCCTTTGAGGAGGAAGCCAAGGGGGACCTGGTCGCCCCTGAATCTTTCGCCCAGCCGAGCCGCATGGGAAAATCCATGATTGAAGACCCAGCTGTGGAGGTGGTCAAGAAGATCTTGCAGTGAGTGACTCTAGGGTGCCCAGTGGGCCCTGCTGCCATGACCCCTGGTCCCGAGCCTCAGGGAGTAAGTGGCTTTGGGGTTTCACACCTTGGGATCCCCAGGTGAGCCCACTCTGAGAGCCTGTGACCTCAGGCAGGGCCATCTCCTCTTAAAGTCTCAGTCTGTCAACCGAAATGGGGCTCTTGAGAGGACTCAGGGGGTACTGAGGACTAACTGGCTATACATGATCGCTGTGAGAAGCTCACATCCTGTCCTTTGGTTACAGAGTTCCCAACATAAAATGGTCAGCCCATCCATGTGACAAGGATCGGTCTCAGACAGGTAGAAGCAAACAGACCTATGGGTTTTGGGGCAGCTGGTGGTAGGATACCTAGTGGTGCTGTGTGGCCCAACCTCACTTCCTGTTCTCTGCTTTTGTCTTGGGAACCTGTCACTCAAAGGCTTCAAGCGACATCGGTGCCGGTCAGATAACTCTGCGAAGAGGGCCATGCCCAGTGCCAGTGCCACCTCGGCAGGGAGGTAGGGCCACAGGGCTGCCTGGAATCTCCGCTGCCCAGATCTGTAGTTTGTCCCCAAACACTTTCTCTGACAACTTGTCCCTGTCACTTTCCCAGACTCTGTCCTCAGAATGTACCACCTGTCTCTGCCTCTGGGACTCTAAGGGGCCCAGTGAGGGGCTGTCTCTAATGATGGCTTTAGTCAGGTTTGAGCTCTTTAGGCTTCCCACCTGGAGGTCAGTGGTTGTCCATGACAACCCCACGTGGCTCCCAGCCCCGCTAACTCCCCACATACATGGTCATGGTTAGAAAGAGGGACTGCTGGAGTCACGGAGCAGACACTTTCCAGAGTAGCAGCACAGAGCTGCAGAAAGAACCCAGGACCCCAGTTCTCATCTGCCCACTCTGCCCCACTGGGGTCATGGCCAGCAACCCCTGCACGTGGACTCTATGGAACACAGAAGCCACAGGCTAAGCTGACTTTCCAGTCTCTGATAAGCCCTGGTTGATATGGTTTAATCCCTGGTTTCAAGAAAGCAAGGGGAACCCCTGCTTCCCTTTACCACCTCTTTTTGAACACACATGCTATGAAGAGAAATGAAGACCAACCAAATGGGAAGAGTAAAGGCTGAGTCAGTGCTACCACAGGGAGTCGGCCTTCCTCAGATGCTTTGGAGCAGGGCGCCAAGGGCAGGAAGAGGAGTGGGAAGTTGCACACTGGAGAACAGGGAAGGCTCCAGGTGTGCCCTAACTGGAGGCCACTGGCCTGGGGAAGCTGGAGGCTGGCCAAGTCAAAGCAGCGTCCTGTGGGATTGGCTTTCTCTGGTTTGTCTTAGGTTAAAAATGGGGACAAAATCTAGGGGAGCTGTCATTGATGACTAAATCCTGGTCATTTGGGGTCTATTGTCCTGGACTGTCACTTGGCAAATCTGATTTGTAAGACTGACTTCCTGGGCTGATTATCGTAGATGAGGTTATTGGCCTCATGGGAATGCTGTAGGTTGTAGGTCAGAGTCCAATTTCTCATACGTGATTCAGCCATTACCTGTTTCCGTATCCAGTCCCTCAAAGGTGGTAAAACGTCCATGTCACTAGGACTCTCAGGTAAAAGAGATGGTGCTCAGTTAAACTGGAATTTCAGTTCGACTTCACCTGATTTTTTAGTATAGCTATATGCCACATGTTGACTGGGATATACTCACACTAAAAATGGCTTTTTGCTTACGTGAAACTCGGGTTTAACTGAGTGGATCATGTTTTATTCACTAAATTTGGCAACCCTCCCTGCAGCTCAACCTGTTTTTCCCTGGATCCTCAACAGAGAAATGTTCAAGGATGCACATTTCTGGGGTCCTTGCAATCTCCGAGTGGCCTTGGTTGTGAAAAGGCTTCATCCCACAATGAGCTGTTTTCAGAGCTGTTGAGGGCTAGGAAGTCATTTTGAAGGGCTTGGTCCATGAAATGAGAATCAAGTTGCCCCATCGGCAGAGCTAGCCCACCCCCAGCAGCCCAGGCAGGGCTTCTGCAGGCTCGGACCTGCCTTGCACCTGTCCCCAGACCCAGAGCACTGACCTTCCTTTGTCTCACAGCTTCACACGGCACTCCAAGATCAACAAAATAGACAAAAGGTACCTGGTGCTCGGGGACAAGTCTCCACCTCCAGCTGAGTGAGTGACAATGACTTTCTCTTTAGCTCCATTCCACCCCTATTTTCAGTCACGGGGAGGCCAAGACTGACTCAGGCTGAAGGGAAAGTATGAAGCTTATAAAAGAGAGAAAGAGGCTGGGGGGTGAAGGCAGATAAGGGTCAAGATCAGTTTGTCTCAGCGCATTTCTTCTAAGTTTGTCGAGAGACATTTTTACTATAAATCCACATTTTCCAAGGTAAGGATTTCACAGTAACAGGCAGCAAGCGCCTTTGAGGTTTGGGTGTTTTGTTTCATGTTTTTCAATACTTTTTCCCCCATGTCTCTTTCCAATTTCAATGATTAAATGAAAATCTAGCCCATTTAATATGGCTTCATTTCAAGCAAACAAACAAAATTTCAAGTTCAGGAAACTAAAAGTCCTTAGAGGAAGTCGAGTTTCACAGTGGCACCCCAACTCCCCATGAAACAGGAACCTCACCATAGAGGACCCCTTTCTCGTCAGCTCTCTCCTCTCAGGCGGCTCAGGGTCACCTATGAGTCGGACCATGCCCTTCTCTCATCCACTAAAAGACATTCCCACACCATCAAAACCTTGACCATCCCCCCTTGGGGCTGGCAGGTGACGTGGTGGTTAAAGGCACTGGACTCCCACATGGCCAACCACAGTTCAAGTCCTGGACCTGGTGGCTTGCTTTCTCACTTTCCCTCTCTCTCTCTGTCTGATCCAACTGGAAAATAATAAAAATAATTAATAAAGTTAAATAAAATAATTATTTGAAAGAAAATATCTTGACCTCCCTCCGTAGGGGGGTGTTTTCTCCCTCTTTTCCTCTCTCTCTCTCTTTCTCTGTCTTTGTCAAATGCACATGCCTTCTGGCAATTAAAAATAAAAAAATGTTAGTAAGCCATTTCTGATTGGTTGCGTTTCAGTTTCATTTTCTGAGACGAGCACTCACTGCGAGCTGGGTTTTGGTTTACTTACTTAGGAACCCAAGGCACTGGGCTGTTCAGCCTAGTGGCTTCTCAATCTTCCCAGCACCTGATGAATTTTACAGTCTGCCAGCAGAGCTGAGGGTTAATCCCACGTCGGCCCGATTAGAGCCCTGTAGGGCTGAGGCGGCCTCTAGGAGGGTTAGAACTAGGCAGTCAGGAGTCGGTGCTAAGCTGGGATCTCAGTAAGAGCAGGAGCAAGCACAATCAAGGAAGTTAGCTGCCTAGAGGAGGCCTTTCAGGGATCTGCCTCATGTGTGTTGCAGGGATTTTAAAGGGATCATCCTGACCCTCCTCTGGGAGAGCAACGAGCATCTGCTGGCTGTCGCGGAGGTGAGGCCCCTGCCTCCCCAACCTGCGTCCACCCTGGAAACACATCCCCAGCTGCTTCTGCCTTCTGCAACATATGACTGCTCAGGGGAAATGAGGAAGGGAGAATTCACCCCCCCCCCCCAGCCACCCATGCTTCCAGCTCCCCAGTCTCCCCACCTGGGATATTTTGTTCTCTCCTATAAATTAAACCCATCCATTCAGCATTTATTCATGTGTTCACTTAATCAGTCATTTCTTGGACACCAACTGCATAACAGTTTCTGGGTATGTCAAGGGAAACAGGCCTAGCCTTTGTCCCAAAGCCCCTGGGACAGTAGGAGGCCAGCAGATATGGCAGGAGCATAGGGAGCCAGTTGGGGGTGTAAGCTCAGAACCTGGGGTCTGAGAGGAGCTGGCCAGCACCATGCCCCAGCATATTCCACACAGTGCTGGTGTGTTCTGTCTGCTTCTCATGGGCTGGGAGTCCTTCAGGATAGGGGCTCTGGCTTGTCCATCTTTGTGGACCACAGCTGTGCTCAGCTTGGAGCTTCATAAGCTCCCAGGCTGGCCACCAATTAGAGAGTCCATCAACTTGGGTCCTGATGGATACATAGGATTTGCTATTCACTCACTCTAGAAATAGTGAGGACTGTGTAAGTCACACACTATGTGGCCCCAGGATACTGAGAAAGGTGACAGGGCAGATGGGATAGGAAGAGTGTCCATGGAGACAGGAGCAGGCAGGTGGGTCCCAGGAATGAGGGCCAGGGTCCCATGGAGAGGGTCTTTACTCATGGTCGACTTTCCCTTGGCAGGAATTTTATCGCAAAGAGAGGCGCCCGGTCACCAGGCCTGACTGCATGTCCGAAACCTTTGACCAGTGTGCTGAGAACATCAACAAGAAGATCCTGGAGTACCAGAGTCAGGCGGATGAATACCACAACTCCTGCGTCTTGGGTAGGTTGGGCAGAAGGCGGGCAGGACACGTTGTGTCATGAAGCCAGTAATGGAGCCTGGCCTAGAGGTCACTTGGGGGAGGGGGACAGAGAATCTGCCCTGTAGAAGGAATTAAATAAAGCAACAATCAGAATTAACTGGGATAAACAACAATGCAAAAAAAAAAAAAATTTTGCTTGAGAAATACAGTGATTCGTGTCACTGAAAATATTTTGTTCCTTCCACAGGTATTTTTGACAGCTTAATTTTAGTATTTGTACGGCATACAATTCACCCACATAGTGTATAAACCAGTGGCTTTTTATGTCTGTAGAGTTGTGCTATCATCACCACCGTTGGTTTTAGAACCCTCCTTCCCCCATTCTCTCCCTGGCCCTAAACCATTCATCTACTTTCTGTCTATGGACTTCCTTACTCTACTTCCTGTGAGTGGAATCACACAGTGCATGGCCTTCTGTGACTGACGTCTTTCATTCTGTGTGATTCCAAGATTTATGCTTGCCATAGCTTGTATCAGTACTTTATTGCTTTTTCTCATGGAGAACTCTTCCACTGCCTGGATCTAGCACATTTTGCTGTGATCTGCTGTGTTGTTTCAGACATAGCATGGGTAGGAGGAGAGGAACGGGGAACACCCAGACCTGTGGCCGAGACCCAGCTCTGCCATTTTTACTACCAAGCTGACCTAATATATAACCTCGGCCCTGTGGTCTCACTTCTCTGAGGCTCCATTTCCTTGTCCGTATGCCAGAGATACTAACAGTGCTCACCACCAAAGGCGTTTGTGAGGGTTACACTCCTCACGTGATCTTGCCACGCGCAGGGAGTCGTTAGTGGAGTCTCTCGTAGTAGTATATGGTTTTGAAGGACTGGAATGGAAACTACTGAGAGCATTTTGTTTCTTTAGTTCAGAATTTCCCCAGGTGAATACAGTGGCGTTCCATCCTACATGATCATCCTCAAAGCAAAGGTTCCGTGGGCAGATGAGTTTGGGAAAGGTTGCAGATCATGTTCCTCTCTAGAAGAGTCACAGTTCATCTTAAACGGAGACTTGCATCTCCTACAGTTCGGCAGTCCAACATCCCGACCTACTCTCCCACTGAAAACATGTAAAAGGCTAGATAAACTTTTTGGTGATAAGGGAAGTCTAAAAGGAGACAAGCCACTTAAACCTGGAACCTCACAGGGCTCCATCTGTAGAGTAAGGTGAACGAGACTTAAACTAAGCTCTTCCTTTCTTCCCTTCAGCTACTAGAAGGAAATTTTCTTATCAAAAACCTTGGTGTCGAGTGAAGGGGAAACAACAACACAACTCCACTGAACATCCAGAACTATGCTCCAGCTCTTATGCAATTTCTTTTTCTTTCTTTTTTCTTTTTTTGGAGAGGTTTTTTTCGCTGTAGGATGCATGCACTCGCCAGAAAGACCAAGAGAGACAGAGAGACAGAAAGTGAGAAATAACCCCCAGGGGGGATGGCCACGCCGCAATCCCTTCTCCTCCATTCTCCTCTCAGGATCTTGGGCACGCATGCACACGCGCCTGGTATGAATTTAAGCCACTGGGTTCAAGACTTGAACCGCAGTCAACTACATGGGAGTCCAGCAACATAGCCATTATGCTAACTGCTGAACTCAATTTCTAACCCTGTTTTTACACTAATCTAAATATGAACTCAATGATGTGTTTGTGGATCATCCAAAAGACCTCAAGCTGATACTTCAGCCTAAAATGATCTTGAAGTAACAGTGTCAAGAAGCAATAACTTCTTCATGGCAGGTGCTCTGTAAACTCCTTACTTGATGTACTGGGCAAGTCTGCTGGGTTCAGAGGGGCGGGGTCATTGAGATCAACAATGATTGATCACACTGGCCCTTGGAGCCATCAGACATGGATGCTCAATGGAGATACTATGAATCTTCTCCAGAGAAACTTACTTTCACTTCAGGCCTCAAAGGATTCCTCACAAATAAAATGTTCAGAATTAGTGCTCGTAGTGATAATAAACAACAAAACTCAAAAACACAAGGAAGCAAAACACCTTGAACAAGAGGCAGCAAAATGAGCCTAGGAAAGCCCTCAGATCTTGAAAGTATCAGACAGAATATAAAAGAAGGCACTTGGGACCAGCAGTTAGCGTAATGGCTATGTCGCTGGACTCCCACGTAGTCAACCGCGGTTTGAGTCCCGGACCCAGCGGCTTAAACTCATGCCGGGCGCGTGTGCGTGCGTGCCCAAGATCCCGAGAGAAGAATGGAGGAGAAGGGATTGCGGCGCGGCCATCCCCCCTGGGGGGTGATTTCCTGCTTTCTATCTCTCTGTCTCTCTCTGTCTGGCGAGCGCACGCGCCCTATAGCAAAAACCTCTCCAAAAAAAGAAAAAAATAAAAAATTTAAAAAAAAATAAAAGAAGGCACTTGTTACAATTAGATCAAAGGTAAGTGGAGGGACCAGCAGATGGCATGGTAGTTATGTCGCTAGACTCCCACATGACTGACCACGGTTTGAGTCCCAGACCCGGTGGTTTCAAACTCACACCAGGCATGTGTGCGTGCGTGCCCTAGATCCCAGGAGGAGAATGGAGGAGAAGGGATTGCAGCCTGACCATCACCCCAGGGGGTGATGTTTCACTTTCTGTCTCTCTGTCTCTCTCTGTCACTCCAGTGAGCACATGCGCCCTATAGCAAAAATCTCTCTTCAAAAAGAGAGAATTGGAAACATGAATAAGGAGCAAGAGACTATTGAAATGACCAGTAAATATTAAAAAGAAATCAAATAAAACCTCTATAAAGGAAAAAAAAAGAGTGGAAAATTTAAAGCTATGAATGACTTTACTACCAGGTTATACACTGCTGAAGGTGAAATTAGTGAACTGAAAGGCAGATCAAAAAATGAAATGAAATATATCCAGATATAACACAGGACTGGTTTGACCCTGGGACCCTTCTTGATGGAATAACTGCCGCCACATGGGAGACCGAGGTTTTCCTTTTGGGAAACTGCTTTAGGCCTTTGTTGGAGAGGTCACATCAGCAGCCTGGTTCTATTCTGTCTTCTCTCCTGACCCCCCTCCCCACAATTCAGAATTGCGGACCCAGGTGAGGAGATTTGAGGAGATGCTGCCCCAGGTATGTTGGCTGGTGATGGAGAATTTCAAAGAGCACCACTGGAGAAAGTTTTGCACCTTAATGAATGAGATTCGAAGACAATTTGAGGAAAAGCAGATAGAGCTGGAGAAAAGGAAGGTAAGGGCCCCGGAACCAGCCTTTTACTCCAGAACCAAGGGCCCTGGGAGTTCAGCGTGGAGGCCAGTCATGGGCAGTGCCAAGTTTGAGGGAAGATGAGCCAGGTTTGGGATTATTGGGTAGGGGCTGAGGGAGAGGTGACGTTGTGGAAATAATAACTGAGCCAACTACTTCCTCATAGAAGACATTCAGTAAACTCCTTGCTGGACTTAATGGGTGGGTCTGCTGAGACTGGTGGGACCATGGTCACTGAGACCAACCATGAGCATCCACACTGGTCCTTACAGCCATGGGACATGGGTGCTGCTGATCTTATTGGACTGAAACCCTGGTAGAACTAGGGCAGACACTTTGTTCTCCTTCTCCCAACCCCTCCGAGTTGGCTCCACTATGTCCACATCTTGTCCTCTCTTCCTCTCCTCTGCCCAACCATGGCTCCTAACAACCTGGGTCAGAGGACACATCAGTCTGGCCTTGGCCATAATTGACAGAAGATATAGGCCAATGACCTTTCAGTCCTGACCTCAGACTGAGTCAAAATCTCACTGACTTCTGGATTGTTTGATTGAAGGATGAAAACTCCCAGAAGCTCCATCCAAATCTTGGACACCCAACACGTTTCCAAGAAATGGAATCTCTACACCTAGTGGAAAAAGCAAGACAGGGAGAGATGGACCGTGTGATTCAGATGAACAGGGAGAAACTGGAGGTCAGTGGTGCCACTGAGTTCCTGGTCTGGGGCTGAGGGCCTCACAGCCCCCAGAAAGTGCCCCAGCAGACAGCACGCCACAGCGCTGAGTGTGTCCGAGGAGGCCTGAGAGAGGGTGGGTCTTGTAGATGGAAACAGTCATTAACTTGTTTTTCCTCTGATTTCTAAACTAATTAATACCAAAATTACTAATGAGAACTTTTTTTTAATGTTCCATGTCTAGTTTTATTTACTTATGAGTGAATTGTCTGTGTGTGTCCTTTGACCATGTTAGAATCATTTTTTTCTCTTCAAGCCATATAGTCTCAAGAGAGACCTCCTAGCTGAGGACCAGATGCCATTTAACCCAGACACGGTGGACACAGTGGCTTTGATGGTGGCCCAACTGTCAATATTTCCCCGAGCTCCGCTCCTCCCACCCCACCCAGAGTCCACCCAGTCCTCCTCGGGCAGCCTTGGAGTGAGGTGCCTCTCTCTGCAATGCTGTGCTCCCATGTCTCTTCCAGGAATTCACCAGGAATTACGGCCGGATTTTCATAACCAGCTTGGCCTCCTTTACGGAGAAGTTCCTGCTGCAGTTGGATGAAGTGGTCACCATCGACGACATCCAGGTTGCAAGTAAGCAGCATCCCCAGCCTGTGCCCTGGCCCTGGGGAAGGGACCGAGGGACAGGAGACATTGTGGAAATAATAACTCAGCCAACTACTTTTTTTTTTTTTTTTTTTTTTTTTTTTTTTTTTAGAGGTTTTTGCTATAGGGCGCGTGTGCTCACCAGATAGACAGAGAGACAGAAAGCGAGAAATAACCCCCCAGGGGGGATGGCCACGCCACAATCCCTTCTCCTCCATTCTCCTCTCGGGATCTTGGGCACGCACGCACACGCGCCTGGCGTGAGTTATAAACCACCAGGTCCAGGACGCGAACCGCAGTCGACTACATGGGAGTCCAGCGACATAGCCATTACACTAATTGCTGGTCCCTGAGCCAACATGCATTCTTCATGAATGCATTCAGTAAACTCCTTGCTGGACTTAATGGGTGGGTGTGCTGAGACTGGTGGCACCATGGTCATTGAGACCAACCATGAGCTTCCACACTGGTCCTTACAGCCATGAGACCTCCACATAGCCATATGTTAGACCCACATAAGGGAGGAGTACGTTGAGTGGCAAAATCTGCTTTCCCCCATTCTATCAGAGTGAAAACAGCTTCTCCATTGAGGGGCTGGTTAATTTTTGTTTGTTTCTATTAAAAACATTTTGGGGGACAGGTAGCGGCACAGTGGTAAAACACAAAACTCTTTGAGGCTAAGCCAGACCTTTGTTATCGTGTTGCTGTTAAGAATACCTGAGCCTGGGTGATTTTATAAAGAAAATAGAAGTTTATTTACAAACTCACAGTTATGGTGGCTGGCAAGTCCAGGATCCAAGGCCTACAGCATGGCCAACGGATGCACACGGAATGGTGGGAACATGCAGAAAGAGAGGGATTCTAACCGATCTTTCTTTTAAAACAATAGCTATCATGAGAATTAACCTCTTCTCATGAGAACTAGAACTCACTGGGTCTTAAGAGAAATATCATCAATTTACTCATGAGACCGTTGCCTCCATGATGCGATTAAGTGTTCACTGGATGCCTTTACAGCATGATGAATACATTCAAGTCCTGACCCATGAACTTCTGGGGGACATCTCCAAACTGTAGCAACCCATGTGGGGCAGGTCTGGGTTCAGATCTAGAGATCTCCCTCCCCGAGTTTTCTGGATGTGCAGGTGCCCCGTGGAGCTGGCGAAGTGGGGTGGATCCTGGCATCAAGATCCTGTTGGGGTGCTATCTCTCTCTTTCTCTGTCTCATTCATTGGAGAAATCAATAAATAAAAGATTTCACTAAAAAGGCAAATGCCAAATAGAGGAAAGATTCGTTGTAAACAATGAAATCTTAGGGACCAGCAGATGGCATAAGGGTTACATCGCTGGACTCACACGTAGTCGACTGTGCTTCAAATCCTGGACCAGCTTAAAACTCACACCGGGCGTGCATGCCCAAAATCCCAACAGGAGAATGGAGAAGGGATTGCGGCATGGCCATCCTTCCTGTGCGGGGGTGATTTCTCGTTTTTTGTTTTTCTGTCTCTCTCTCCAGCAAGTGCACGCTCCCCGTAGCAAAAACTCTCTCTCTTAAAAAAAAAAAACGAAATCCTAATAGTAAGCATGTTCAAACTTTTGGAGGTTGAGATACCTTTTCTAAATGGACAAGACAACCAGAAGCTGGCATTTCTCAGTGGCACAAACAAAACCATAAAAATGTCAAAAGATAAAAAGACAGCCACAAACTGGAAAAGTATTCCTCATAACCTAGAGGTCAGAGGGTCTATGTCCTGTGGTACAAAGAATGCTCACAGATTTTAAAGAGAAAAAGGGACAAATACACACACTTCAAAAGAGAAGCAATTCAGGATGGCTAGTGACGGGAACAGATGCTCGACCTCACTGACAAGGAAATGCGAATACGAACACCATTGAAGTATGATTTTCACTAGTAGCCTAGAAAAGTTTTTACACTTGATAACCAGCCCTGATGAGACTGTCTGAAAACAGAAACACCCAGAGACCCTCAGGAAGTGTGTACATCTAGGTGGCTTCTCAGAGAACCACTTGTCAGTCTCTGTCGAAGTTCTGAATGTGTACAGTACACCTTTGACCTAGCTAGTGCTCTTCTTAATTAAGCATCTTCAGTTGCTGTGTACCATCCTTCACTAAGCGCCAAAACGTACTTGTTAAATCCCCCGCTTTGGACATTGGCCATTTCCATTTGTCACACCTCCGCACCCATTCTGGATGCATGTGTGTGCCCAACATCCCGAGAGAATGGAGGACAAGGGGCAACAGACTTCCAGAAATACACGTTCTGGGTCACAGTGTATTCGCATTTTTGAGGTGTGACCACCTTTCAGTATCAGGAGTCTCTTTTTCTGGGGGAGCCTCGTTCAGGAAAGCAAGACCTACAGAGATGCTGGGGTTTGAGACCACAGCAAGAAGAGACAGATGAGCTGGCCACGGAGCAGCTATGGCGCCATGCAGGGACTCGCGGGGCCGGGAAACCCCTGCACCAGGCCCCAGAAGTCCTCTGCCTGTTCTGTAACGAGGCTTCTGAGCCGAGCTGCTGGCTCTGGGTGGGAGATTAGGGCTACCCTGCCTGCTGGCTCACCCTCCACACATGGAGCTTTTTTCTCTCCAGTCAATAAAGCACACCAGGGACCAGCAACTGTGGCATGGTGGTTGAGCTGCTGGATTTTAACATGGCTGACGGTGGTTCAAGTCCCAGACCTAGCAGTTTGCTTTCTCACTTTTCCTCTCTCTCACCAAATTAAAAACTAATAATAATAAATAAAATGAAATAAATAATTCTTTAAAAAACTAAATAAATATAAAAGGAAGCACATCAAAGATTTGGATCAGCAAGCCAGGCATTCAAGGGACAACCTTGAGTGTGCTCCTTCCAGGGCCTATCTGACCTAGGATAAGCCAGAGGGCTCTACAGAACACACCTGGGGCACTCGCAGAGCTGCGGGAACGTCAGAGCATTAGGCTCAGGAGTGTGGAGTCAGGAACAGCACCAAACCACCCTTCAGACTCACCCAGCAATGGCTTCCCACTGCCCCCACCACTCGCTGCACATATGCTTCTCTGTGGAGGGGTTGCTGCCTGACCCTGGGGACTCCAGTGGGGCAGGGAGGAGCTAGCCTTCACACCTGTGATGGGACAGCAGGGGAAGGCCCTTGATCTTGGGTTGTCGATATGGCCGCCTGACTCTCTATCGTTCTCTTTTTAGGTGCGTGTGCTTGCCAGAGACAGAGAAGACAGAGAGAGAAAGTGAGAAATCACCCCCTCAGGGGATGGCTATGCACAAATGCACAATCCCTTCTCTTCCATTCTCCTCTGAGCTTTTGGGCATGCACACATGCACCCAGCATGAATTTCAAGCCTCCAGGAACAGGCCTTGAGCCACCTGTCTCTTACTTGCCAGAAATGGAGCACCTCAGGCAGAAAACGTCAATCCTCATACGGAAGAAACTTGCTGGGCTCTCCTTGGAGGAAGAGACTGAGAAGCCCCTGATCGAACGCGGGAGCAGGTAGGAGCCAGGAGCAAGTAGGAGCCGAGGGCATCAAGAAGTACTATGAATGGTTGTACCTGCTGTGGGGTGGAGTGGAGATGGGAGGGAGGGGTGGTAGGAGCACAGGCTCTGAAGTCAGAAGACTCGGTCACCTTGAGAAGGCATTGTGTTCTGAGGCTCAGTTTCCTCATCTGTGAAATGGGCATAGTGGTCTGCCTTCCATGGATTAGAAGAGAAGTTACATGAGATATTGTACATGGGCTGGCCTCACAGCCTGGTGGCTAACGTATCCAGGCCACATCGTCAACCAATTTTGTTGGTTTTGTTTTTGTTTTGAGAGATTTTTGCTATAGGGCGCATGCGCTGGTTGGAGAGACACTCAGAGAGAGAAAGTGAGAAATCACTTTCCACGCACAATCCCTTCTCCATTCTCCTCTTGGATTTCAGGCATGCACACACATGTGTCTGGCATGAGTTCCAAGTCACCAGATTCAGGACTCGAACTGCAGTCGACCATATGGGAGTCCAGCACCTTAACCACCACGCCACCTCCTGGCCCAAACCACAGTTTAAATCCCTCCCCAGCTGTGTGAAAAATACACCAGGCACATGTGCAATACATACTCAAAATCCTGATAGGTTAGAGAGATGGAGGAGGAGAAGCTGCGGTGGCCACATCCCACTGGGGGTGCTTTCTTCCTCTCCCTCCCTCTCTCCGTCTGCCTCTCTCTGGTGAGCACACACACACACACTGGCAATGAAAACAAT
This sequence comes from Tupaia tana, assembly GCA_026018925.1. Taxonomy (NCBI): domain Eukaryota; kingdom Metazoa; phylum Chordata; class Mammalia; order Scandentia; family Tupaiidae; genus Tupaia; species Tupaia tana. Next base: position 70,227,243 of record JAKSZU010000013.1, read on the forward strand.
TGAAATGAGGTTGTACGTGGCGTGCCCCTGATGTATGGGAAGTACTCACTATTAGTGCACATGATAATGACCCACCAACTATCCTCCTCAGAGAAAGGGGGGCCTGTCCCGGCGGGAGGCACATTCTCAGCTCAGTGGTGTCACTGTGACCTTCTCAGCTATGGTGTATAAGAGCTATCGAATTGCCTGTCCTCTGGGCCCCAAGAATGTGACTTTGCAAGAGCAAGCCAAGCAGAAGTTTGCCCAGCTGTGTTCTCAGCAGCAAACTTTACAACCAAACAAGAAAAATGGGCCAGGAACCAGCACCCACAGCCTGGCTGGCAGACCAATGGGGAAACTGAGGCTCAGAAAGGGGAGTTACGTGAGGTGTGGCATTCCCCTTCCCCACACAGAACCCAAGACCCTGCACACCAATTACAGCAATCGTAAACATGAAGCAGAACGTGAGGAAACATAACATTAAATACTCAGTAGGGTTTTTGATCATAATTGAGCTGTCTAAAGCCGTGATAATTGCTAACCTTGTCCAACAGGGTTAGCGGGTAGGCTATGAGAGATGAAGCCAAGCCTTTGGGACTTTCATGTTTGTTTGTAGAAAATGGCCAGGAATCAAACCCACAGAAGTCACCATCCAAAACAATATTCTCCTCCGGAAAACGGCCTCCATAACCACCACTAAAACGACCTTGGGCCACCTGGCGGCCATCGAAGCCCGAGATGCTGTGTACCAGGTGAGACAGAGTGCACTGGGCATGTCCAGCGAGCACAGGGCAGCTCAGTTTGGCTGTCTTGGGAATGAGGGTGCATCCCACTGCTGGGTACCCTGACATTTGGCCTCTGGGGCAGATGATGCGTGTCGGCGCACCCTGGAGCTACAGGCTTCAACACTCAGAACAGTCAGTGTTCACAGGCATGAAGATGAAGCTGAGAGTCACTGTCAGTCCCAGTACTGGCGTGGGTCTGAGATGCAATCCCAGCGCCGTGGGAACCCAGCCGAGAGACGCCCCACCCCAGCAGGGCATGAAGAAGAGCTTCCGGTGGGGCAGCAGAAGCAGAGCTAGGCATGTCTTAGGCAGGCATGGAGGTGGTGGCAGCAGGAAGTTGACCGTGGGGGACGTGGTAGAAGGGGCAGCTAATAGGTACTGCATGATTCCCTGGAGTTCTGTCCTTGACATGAGGCACCTCACCGAATCCTCCTAACAACCCCACGAGGGAGGTAGAATCAGGGTCCCCATTTCACTGATGAGGACACTGATGCTTAAAGAAACTTATTCCCTCTATGCCACAATAGAGTGGCAGAGCCAGGACTTGAACCTGTGGGGCCAACCTGATAAGTTAGACACAGATACCGCCTGAGAAACCTCTCAACTCTGAAGATCGGTGGACCTTTGGTCCTGATGCCCAGAGAGAATTCTGTCCTGCTGGAGGTCAGCTGGTTCTGGTATTAGGAGAGCCCAAAGTGCCCAGGGCTGGCCCTTCCTCAGCTGCCACCCCAGGCCCAGCCTGAGGTCAGTAAGGTTGAGGCCCAGAGGGTTCAGCCTCCCAAGGAAGCCAGGACTCAGCTCCAGGGAGGCTATAACACAGAGTGGAGATTACGGAGGATTGCAAAGTCCGGGTCAAATACAAGAGTCCTACTTCCGGTGCAGCCTCTTTCTGGCTAGGTGGCTCCAGTCAAGGCTCTGAGCCTTGGTTTCTCCATCTGTAAAATGAGAGAAACCACCAGACCTATCTAGTGAGTTGTTGGGGGAATTATATGAGAAATGACCTGGCAAACTCTGGCCGGTCCTGGAGTGAGTTAGGTGTTCTCCCAAGGCAGAGTCCAGAAGTCCCTCTTCATATGACTCCCTCTTGCTGCCTTGCTCCCAGAAATATTTAGATTTATTTGAGGAGGAGCTGAAGACAATTCAGGATGACACCGTGTCACAGATGCAGGAAGCTCAGCGCTGGAAGGACTGCTGGAAGCGCTCCAAGACCACCATCGAGGGCTTGTATTTATGAGCCCTCTACTCCATCCCAATAAAGTCCTGTTTTGTACAGACCCTTCCTCAGTCTGTCTGTCATCCATGTATCGCTTCCTCCATCCCTGCACCTATCCCTGCCGTACACCACGCACTGGAGCATCATCAGTGAACAGGACGTGGTGTGGCCCCGCCCACGTGGCGCTCATTTCCCAGGAGGAAGACAGACATGGAGGGAGGGGCCACATGGTTAGCAGGGATGAAGAAGATGGTGGGATCTAGTGAGCAATCACTTCAAATGGACACCAGGACGTGAAAGAAAACAGCCTTCAGAAGGCATGCCTGGCACTTCATTTCGAAAAATGAAATAACTAAAACTTAGAGGAAAATTATATCTTCTATTTGACAAGTGTGGGTTATAATTGCAACTCTGCCTGGATTCATAGACCCAACAAAGAATCATTCCAGTGTTGACTGGTATTTGTGACATAATTTCTTTGATCAAACCACAGCATTTGGCAAAAATCTTCTAGGCTCCCTTCACTTTCCTAAGGGCCTCTTCAAGCCCATGGAATTAAGGTCATCCTCATTTAGACTTCCACATGTCATCTGTGTCATCTTCCTTGTCATTTTCTCTTTCTTGATTGTAAAGCAGCTAACCCCGCAGGTCTCAGTTATCAGTAGTTTTGTGTCGTTCGATCAGACTGCTCACATTCCTTCCCCAGCTTCATGAATTCCTGTTTCTTTCCTGTGGTTTGCACTTTGACTTTGCATCAGTTATATTCCCAAATGTGCTAAGATCTGAATGTGTCCCCCTAAAGCTCATGTGGTGGGAACTTAACCTCCAATGCAGCCATGTTAGGAGGTGGAGCCTAACAGGGTGGTTCAGTCATGAGGCTCTGCCCTCATGGATAAATTTGTTTTGATATCTTGAGAGTGGGTTTGTTATAGAAGTTCTCTCACACTTGCACTCTTGTCCTCCCTCCTTCCTCCATGGCATGATGCAGCAGGGAAGTCCTTGCCAGATGTTGTCCAAGAAGCCAAGGGCCCAAGGGAAGCACCACACCCTTGGACTTCCCAGCCTCCAGAACTGTAAGGAACAAGCCTCTGTTCATTAGAAATTACCCAGTCTCAAGTACTCTATTATAGCAGCCCAAAACAGACTAAGACAGCATGCCTTGTCTCTCTCTTTTTTTTTTGGAAGAGGTTTTTGCTATAGGGTGCGTGCGCTCGCCAGACAGACAGAGAGAGACAGAGAGACAGAAAGCGAGAAATCACCCCCCCAGGGGGTATGGCCACGCCACAATCCCTTCTCCTCCATTCTCTTTTCGGGATCTTGGGCATGCACGCACACGCGCCTTGTCTCTTTTAATGACTTCATGAGGTAGGCTTTTGTCCCATTTTATAGGCAAGGAAACTCAGGTTTAAAAAGTTAAGACAACTTGTTCAAGGCTACATACTCAAAACTTCAGCAGAGTTTTAGGCTACCCAACAGTGGACAGAGAATTGAGGATACATCATTTGTTTTGGACATGATCCCAAGAAGCTTGTGTAAGGGTGTGGGGGAAGAGAGCCTGGAAGGAGAAAAGCCACCAGAGGACCCTTGGGGTGTGGCGACCATGATGGATGCCCAGTCTCAGTGTCCTGGAAAACAACGTCCCACCTGGATTAGCTCCATCCACACTGGTAGAGGGTACCCCCAGGCATTAACACTCCTACACTGCTGGCTTATCCCAGCTTGCAGGACAGGACCCTCCCAGGGAGCCAGAAAGAGTCCTCAAGCAGGAGAGAGGTTCATGGAGACATGTCAACCTGCCAGAGACCAGCTCCCCAGCTGCAGATGAACTCAGGTAAGCTGAGGGCACACGAGCACAGCATGAGTAGTATTACCACCCCAAGTTCCCCCACGTAAGGCCAGGAACCCTTCCCCTCTTACTCAGAGCAGCGAGTCTCGTGTGCAAAACTCCTCCCTGCTTCAGCATGTTCAGCACACGTGCTCTAATTCAGTCCGGCCAGGGTGGGGTGGCCATCTGTGTAGCCTACATTGTAAATAAGGACATCGGCAAAGTCACCCAGATGCAGAGTGACATATTCAGGTCCTAGCCCAGCTCCAGCTGCCCTCCTCCACAGGTGGTGCGCCCTCCCCACAAACAGCCTGGAATGAATGCATCTGGTGCATTGAAAGTGGAAAGCACCCAGCAAAAGAGGGGTGCTGCCTTTCCCCTCGGGGCCCTGGGAGTCTTTGGGCAGCATGCACAAGACAGGGAGGCAGTCCTGGGTGCTGGACAGCCTGTGGTCAGTCACTCTCCACCTCTTCAGCCTGGGCGAGCCCAGAGGGCCCAGGAGGCTTCAGGAAGCAGGTCTGTAGAACAGGCCCAGCTGGGGGAGAGGGGGAGAGCACTGGCAAGGTAATCCAAGAGCCTGGCCAGATTCAGCGCAGCCAGCTGGGGTGGGGCCGCCACCTGGGATAGCCAGGCCCCAAGGATGGGAAAGAATCGTCCATTAGCCCTGGCTCACAGCCTGGTGGACAACCCTCTACTGCACCATATGGGAACCCCTGAGATGGAGACTGCAGTTTCCTTGTGGCCCTAAGTAGCAGAGCTGGGGCTAAAACAAGGCTTTCTTGGTCCCCTGCATCGGTCACTTCCTTGGCTGCCTCAGCCTTCCCACCAGGAGACATGGATCCCCAAGCACAAATGTCAGAGGCCCAGGAGGTACCTGCACCATTGCCCTGAGAGACCACCTTTCTCTCCTGACCCCTCCCACTCCACACTATGTGTATCCTGGCTTTATCGCCTGTCCCCTGACCTGCGTCATCTATTCCCTGACCAGTTCCCTGACCAGTTCCCTGACCTGTCCCCTGACCTATGTCGTCCCCTACCTGGCCTGCCACCTGCTCTGTCCTCTCCCCTGCATAGCTGCCTACTAGCCTGTCCCAGGCCGATCCCCAGGGTGAGTCCTTTGGCTTCACCCCAGCTCGTTGCTCCACATCCTAGCAGTGGTTCAGGGCCTGCTCACTGAGTCCTTGAGCCTGAGGTGGGCAGTAAGGACTGGGGCAAGTAGGACCTGCATACCCAGCACAGCCCGACAGAGCCCACACACAATGGCAGTGCCGGTGGGACAGACAGCCACAGGCTTGGGAGGCCCCTGCCAGGCCCTCAGTGCTGTGTGGCCCTAGTGCCAGCTCCCACATCTGTCCAATGGGGACACTCACCCCGTTCTGCTGGCTTGCTCCAGGGGTGAGGCCTTGCCTGCTCAGCTCGGTGGGCCTTTGTACACAGAGTCCGGGAGAGTGAGGAGGCCCCACCCATCAGGACAAAACCATATTTTCTGCCCCCTCTCCTGCCCCACGACCACCCTTCATTGTTTTTCTTATTATTCCAAAAGGAATATATGTCTATTGTAGAAAAAAAGAATTTATGATACCAGCAAAATGATGACTATAAAAATCCTAGCACCATAGACAGCCAGAGTCTACACCACCTTTCCACGCATGTGCGCTACTTTTACAAAATGGAATCGATGTGCATTAGACTGTGTAAACTGTTTCTGTGAAGTTCACCTGAGCAAGCCCTATTCCGTGGCTTTAACCACTGGTTCTCATGGTATAGAATGGACTTCAGGTTCTGAGACAGCATACACCGCACACTTGAGACCCACGGGTCACAGAACAGCCCTTGCCTAGGAAGGCAGCTCTCAATATCCTCTGTCCTTTTTAAAAATATCAGCCTAGTCCATGAGCTCAGTTTCTGGCCATTAAAGGGTGGTGAGAACAGTGTGGGACTGTCCTGGGTCCCAGCTCCCTACCGCCACCCTGTAGTGGCTGAGTCTCCTCTATGTTCGCGTATCTCCTCTATGTCTACACAGGCTGGAGCCAGGGAGTGTCTCGCCTACGAGCTTCTCTGACTTCCACACCTTGAGCCTCCAGATTCTCCTGGAAAAATCTCCAGGCCAACCCCAGCAGAAAGGCTCCCTAGCTGGTGACCCCACTTCTTCCTCCACGCCTCTCATGCACTACCAACAGTGACCACCAGAGGGCAGGGCGCGAAAGCAAAACAAAACGACCTGGACCAGACTCAGGGCTCCACAGCAAAGTCTGGCAAAGTGGGCTTGGGATCCTTCTCTCGTGACAGACGGAAACTGAGGCCTCAGGCAGGAGGAGACTGCTTGGCTACTGATTGGCTTAGAGTTGCCCCCACTTCACCCTCCAGTGAGCTTGGTTGAGTCCGGCTGGACCCAGAACTGCAGCTTTGCAGCACAGCAGCTCTGCAGCTTCACCAGCTGGGGAACACGGGCTGGGGCCTTACGGGGAGCCTCCATTCACGCACCAGTGTGAAGCGCACGATGCCCCTAGTTCGGGGTTGGCCAAAGGGCTCTCAGTCAAGTGCTGAGAGCTCAGGGCTTAGTCGGGGCTCTCTCATCCCCAGCCTCAAGAGCGTGGTTCCTGCACTCGCTCTGTTGTCGGGTTCACTCGCATCGCATCCAGTAACCCTGCACCGCGGTGTCTAGCATCACCCGCTCTGGCGAACCTGACAAGAAGGCAACCCGAGGTACCCCGTGCCAGAGGGGGTGTGGATGAGCGACTGTTCTGAAGCCCCTCCCCCGGAATTCCCACTCAGCCTCCTGGACCCCTCCCCAGGCCTCTCTCTCGGACCAGCCTCCCTGTCCCGGAATTCACTCTGCACCCACTTCTCTCCAAGTATCACTAACCCCCTTGGGCTCCTCCTATAGCTGGCTTTGGCGAATCCCCAAGGTTATCTGGCGGGCCCTCCCCTGCCCCGAGGCTCAAACTTAGCAGTGGGGAATCAGAAAGCAAATAAGCCCAGTTATTGCGTTTGCCACCCTGACACCTGATTGACCAAAAAATTTAAAGAAGTAATATCAGCCAGAGCCAGGCTCGATGCCAGGAAACAGCCACCATTAGAACCTGGTGGCAACTGCCTTTTGGAAAGTAATTTGGCTAAAGCTGTGAAAATTTTGCATATGCAAAACCTTCCACCAAGCAATCCCATACCTGGACTCTGTCTACTATAGGAGGGACATGTATAGTATGGTCTGAATTGTGTCCTCCAAATTCACATACGATATCTTAACCCCCAGTAGTCCAAGATGTGGTTATATTAGGAGATATATTCTTTAAGAGGTCATTAAGATTAAGTGAGTTCTGGGACCAGCAGTTAGTGTAATGGCTACGTCACCGGACTCCCATGTCGTTGACCGCGGTTTGCATCCCGGATCCAGTGGCTTAAAAAACTCACACCGGGTGCGTGTGCGTGCGTGCCCAAGATCCCGAGAGGAGAATGGAGGAGAAGGGATTGCAGCGTGACCATCCCCCCAGGGGGTGATTTCTCGCTTTCTGTCTCTCTGTCTCTCTCTGTCTGGCGAGCGCATGCGCCCTATAGCAAAAACCTCTCAAAAAAAAAAAAAAAAAGATTAAGTGAGTTCTTTGGGGTGGCTGTAATCCAATCTTATTTGTGTTCTCATAAGAAGAGGAGATTTGGACACAGAGGAAAAACCTTAGAAGAAACCAACCCTGCGACCACCTTGATATTAGATTTCTAGTAATCAGAATTGTGAGAAAAACAGGTTCTTTATTTAAGCCCCCCAAGTCTCTGGTCCTGTTATGGCAGCCCTAACAAGCTAATATGGTCTAAGAAAAACACATGTAAGATATTCCCTGAAGTCTTGCTAAAACGGCAACAGAGTTGAATTGCATTAATACTGAAAGGCTGAATCACTGCACCGAAGGCCTCTAGTATGAAAACGAATGAGGCCAGGTGTCTTAATCCATCTTCTGCTGCTAGCACAGACTACTTGAGACTGGGTATTTTATAAAGAAAAGTAACTCATTGGGCTCATAGTTCTGGAGGCTGGGACGTCCAAGATACCACTTCAGCAAGGTTCTATTACCTAGGCTCTTTTCTCCAATAAGACCTACCCAAGGCCCCTTTGAACTGTTGAATGCTCACCTCCTGCACCATGTCATCTACTTAACTGTACACTATTTTACCAACACAGCCCCATGGGGAGACCTGAATGCATCCAGGCTTAAGGAGACCAAGCTAGGTTTAGAACCTCCTATTCCTTACCAGTTCTGTATCCTGGAAAAGTCATTGTGCCTCTCAGGGCCTCCCCAGTCTCCAGCCTACACAATAGGAACCGTGCTAGCATCTGCCTCCTAGGGACATCCTCAGGGGAAGATGAGCTGGGGTGTATAAAACTCATGGATTGGTGGGACCAGCAGTTAGCATAATGGCTATGTTGCTGGACTCCCATGTAGTCAACCGCGGTTTGAGTCCCGGACCCGGTGGCTTAAATCCATGCCAGACACGTATGCGTGCATGCCCAAGATCCCGAGAGGAGAATGGAGGAGAAGGGATTGCAGCATGGCCATCCCCCCTGGGGGTGGATTTCTCGCTTTCTGTCTCTCTCTGTTTTTTTGGCGAGCACATGCGCCCTATAGCAAAAACTTCTCCAAGAAGAAGAAGAAAAAAAAAAAAAAAACATGGATTGGTGTCACAGGTAAAAGAACAGTATAATGAACCATTTTGAATTAATTTTTGTGAAAGGCATGCAGTTCGTGTCAAGATTCATTGCAGTGCATGTAGAATCCAGTTATCCCAGTACCATTTGTTGAAAAGATGGCATTTCTCCATGGAATTGTCTTTGCTCCTTTGCTAAAGACCTTATTTGTATAATCTTATTTATGAGAACTCTATTCTGTTCCATTTATTTATTTATCTTTCCTTTTGCCAATACCACTCTGTCTTGATTATTGTAGTTTTATCTCCTTCACTATTGTGTTGGCTATCCTTAAGTCTTGTTTTTTTTGCCTTTCATAGAAATATCAGAACCAGTGTGTAAGATCTGCAGTTGTGATTGCGATTGCATTGCATCTACTGATGGAGTTGGGAAGAAAGCATATCTTGGCTGTACTGGGCTTTGGTTTCTTTCATTAGACTTGTAGTTCTCCTTATATAGACCTTGTTACTATTGCTAGATGTCTTTCTCTTTAAATCTCTGGAGGTCATAACGTGGTACTCCGCATAGCTAATTAAGCCTTTCAATTCAACATATATTGATATTTGAAGTGGACCTTACAGGATGAGTGGAAGGTTACCAGAAAGAAAGGAAAGGTCATAGTAAGTAGAAGAAGTGACATAAACAAAGCAGTAAGGCAAGGGACCGAATTGCCTTTGGGTGGGGAGGAGTAAGGGGTGGTGGACTGCAGGGAGAGGTATTCAGGGCTGGATCGTGAAGGTTCTTGAGTGACTACAACTCCCTTCCCATGAAGGCTACCGCATTATCCATATACTCCACAGCCTGCACGGCATGGCGATCGTGTACAATGCCAGGGTTGACTATTATTCACGACCAGCACCTGGGGATGGTCTAAGAGCTGGGCTCCTGTCTTGTTTCATTCAGGCTGCTATAATAAAATCCCATAGACCAGTGGCTTTATAAACAACAGAAATTGGAGGCTAAGAAGGCTAGGGGTCCCACAATCAAGGTACAGAAAATTCCGTGAAGGAAAGTAAGAAATCATCCCCAGGTGGGGTGGTGTCACTGCAATCCCTTCTCCTCTGTTCTCCACTCAAGATTTTGGGCACACATGCCCACACACCCAGCATGTTCTTCAAGCTGCCATGTCCAGATCTCAAACCACACAGTTGGCCATGTGGATCCAGCTGCCTTAACCACCACACCACCTGGCTGGCCTAAGGGCTTACTCCTTGGTTCATAGATGGACAGCCATTTTCTTGCCATATCTTCACATGGTGGAAGGGGAGATATAACTCCCTGGGGGCTCTTTTATAAGGACACTAATCCCACTTAGGAGAGCTCTGCTCTCATGACCTTGTCATCTTCCAAAGACTCCACCTTCTGATACCATCCCTACAGAGGTGAGGATTTCAACAGATGAATTTTGGAAGAAGACAAACCTTCAGTCCATTGCAGCATCCCAAATTTATAGCAATCTAGTTTTAATAGGTACTTAGCTTTGATAGCACACAAAAACTCTGCACCTATATAGCTCATCCTCCCTACCTTAATGTCACAACTTACATCTTTTACATTGCATGTCCATTAACAGATTTATATTTATTTTTCCTGCATTTGTCTTTTAAGCCACGGTTCCAGGACGCGAACCGTGGTTGACTACATGGGAGTCCAGCGACATAGCTATTACCCTAACTGCTGGTCCCCCGCATTTGTCTTTTTAAAAAATTTTCAGAAGTACTTATTTTATTTAATTTGTTATTATTATTATTTTATTTGACCAGATTGAGAGAGAGAGAAAAAGTTAGAAAGTAAGCAGCCAGGTCCAAGACGCAAACCACGGTCAGCCATGTGGGAGTCTAGCATCTTAACCACCATGCCACCTGCCAGCCCCTGCATTTCTTTTGAACCCTATAGGAAATAAGAAGACTCACAAACTAACAATCCAATAATATTGCTTTTACATGAGCTTGGGCCATAGTCCTAAGAGATACAATCTTGAATTCCGTAATCCTGAATGTTGAAATCTTTAAAGATCAAAGTCACAAACATATTGGGTCATTGGAAAAGTCATGATGCATTTTTGCATAGAAAAACACATCATGCCTTTTCCAACAACTCAATATAATTCTAGGTGAAATTTTTAAAAATTCTTCAAAAGATATTTATTTGAATTTTTATAGGGGATTTGTTTGAGGAATATATAAAAACACAATAGACTATTTCATATTGGCCACTTAACATAATAAAATAGGCAATAATGACACACATTTTTTTTTTTAATTTTTGGAAGAGGTTTTTGCTATAGGGCGCGTGTGCTCACTAGACAGACAGAGAGAGACAGAGAGACAAAAAGTGAGAAATCACCCCCCCAGGGAGGATGGCCACGCCGCAATCCCTTCTCCTCCATTCTCCTCTCGGGATCTTGGGCACGCATGCACACACGCCCGGCCACACATAGTCTTGTAAGTGTAAACACTCAGATATATTCATGACAGTTGCATAGATATAACAATGATGAGAAAAAGGATCATATTCATAAAGAAATAGGTCACAGGTGAAATGTTTAAGTGTATAATACTGGTAATTGTGTGAACCCAGCTTTATAATGATAGTCTTATGGAATACATTGACTGATAACCTAAGCCCTTGGATGAGATCAATCAAAACTCAAAATGGAGGGAACCAGCAGTTAGTGTAATGGCTATGTCGCTGGACTCCCACGTAGTCAACCGCGGTTCGCGTCCCGGATCCGGTGACTTAAAACTTATGCTGGGCGCGTGTGCGTGCATAACCAAGATCCCGAGAGGAGAATGGAGGAGAAGGGATTGCGGCGTGACCATCCCCCCTGGGGGGTGATTTCTCGCTTTCTGTCTCTATGTCTCTCTCTGTCTGTCTGGCGAGCGCACGCGCCCTATAGCGAAAACCTCTCCAAAAAATAAATAAATAAAAAGATAAAAAAAAAAAAAACTCAAAATGGATCACCACCACATGTACAGTTGCCTAAGGAGCTGAGATTTCAAGACCTTTCATAAATGCAGATGTACAAAAAAGACATCTCTTCATTTATTGAGAAAGTTTCAATGTTTTTATGTACACGTGCAATGCTTACACACAAAGTTCACATCGTGATGGTGTACTTCTGCAAAGTCAACTTTGAACAAAATGCATAAAACAAATCAGAAGTTCCTAAAAGTGTTTATACAATTTATACCTTCAGTATGGGAAATAATGCAAAGATAAAATACATAACATAGTGAGTCATAAAAAATAATGCTGATGATTTTAAATAGTAGGGAAATAAACTGAGAAAAAGGAAATGAAAACCCAAAAAAAAGGAAATTGAAGATACAGAAAAATGTATTCAGTTCTGGGGATATCACTTTCAGGATTTCAACATGTAATTTTACTCTTTTGAGACTGATTTTTCATCATTTTAGTCATTAAGGGTTTTAGACTTTAGGGATTTTGATCTTTTGGGACTTCAACATTTGAGATTATGGTCTTCAGGATTGTGTCTTTCGGAATTATGATTGGCACCACTTTTGTAACCTATGCAGTTACTTTTACTGGATATTTTTATTTCTTCTTTTGGATAAATGTCACACTTTCTTCCTTCAAGCAAGCCTTAATTAAAATGTTCCTTAAAAGTGGCACTCAGGGGACCAGCAGTTAGCGTAATGGCTATGTCGCTGGACTCCCACGTAGTCGACTGCGGTTCGAGTCCCGGACCCGGCGGCTTAAACTCACGCCGGGCGCGTGTGCGTGCGTGCCCAAGATCCCGAGAGGAGAATGGAGGAGAAGGGATTGCGGCGTGACCACCCCCCTGGGGGGTGATTTCTCGCTTTCTATCTCTCTGTCTCTCTCTGTCTGTCTGGCGAGCGCACGCGCCCTATAGCAAAAACCTCTCCAAAAAAAGAAAAAAAAAAAAAAAGTGGCACTCAGATGTACTTCTAATTCCAGCTAGCTATTTCCTTGTAAGTAAATGAGACCCACTTGGAAGGTACGTGTAAGTCAGTCAGGTAATGACTAGGTGTTCCAAATAGCAGAAATGGCAATTGTGTGGTCAGGACCTTTTCTACGGGTTAAGTTGAGGACAGCATGGCCCTGGATGATTCCTAGTCATCCTGTTTCTTTCAAAGAACTTTGTTTTTGCAGGTGAATGGAGGCCATCCAGCTTCTGCAGGAAGGAAAGGTTGCAGAGAAGAAGCAGGAAGAACTGATTGGAAACTTTTGGAGAACTATCTGAAAAGAAAAAATCTAGGGGCCAACAGGCAGTATGGTAGTTAAGGTGTTGGACTCTTATGGCTGATTATGGTTTGAGGCCTGGACCTGGTAGCTTGCTTTCCTACTTTCCCACTCTCTGGTCAAATTTAAAAAATAATAATCATAAAAGAAATAAAATAAATAATTCTTTAAAAAATAAATTAAAAAAGAAAATCTATAGATACAAAGTGGCAAAGTACAGAGATCAGAGCTTTGTCTAAATGTTTTTATCCTCCCCAAATCAAAACTTAACCCCAATATGGCAAATATTAGGAGGTAATTAGATTATGAGAGTGGAGCCCTTATGAGTGGGATTAGTGCCCTCAAAAAAAGAGACTCCAGAGCTCTCTAGCCCTCTTTTTAATGCCATGTAAGACTGAATGAGAGGTTGGCAATCTGCAACCCCGAAGTTAGCCCTCGCCAGAACCCAGCTGTTCTGGCATCCCAAACTCAGGCTTCTAGCTCCATAACTGCAAGACAGAAGTTTTACTCTGTATTTTTTTTATGTTTTCCTTTGCTTCTTGAGTCCTTTATTTCATTCATCAGGTATACAAAGAGGCTGCACGGCATAGTAGGAAGCGTTTGGACTTGAGCTCCTTACATATTTATTCATTTATTGAGTAAATATTTACTGCAAGTCTATGTGTGCTAAGTGCAGGAGCACTGCAGTAATTGCGACTCGGGAGATACACATAATTGTAAATAGAGCTCCCATAATTACAGTGATATTTACAAGTGAGCTTACAGCTCAACCTTCAAACACATTACAAGGGAGTTTTGAGTTTATAGTTTAACCTTCAAAGATATTTTCAGGAACATGCACTATAAATGGAGGGAAATGCCATGTTAGTTCTGACATATGATATTACTCCCAGATTAAGAACCACTGTCCTAGAAGAAATCTCCTCTTGTATCTTACTTTGACCATCCTAGCCAACAGCTACCTTCTGGATACTATAATTTTCTTTCTTTCTTTTTTATTGGAGAGGTTTTTTTGTTTGTTTGTTTGTTTGTTTTTCCTATAGGACACATGTGTTTGCCAGAAAGACAGAGAGAGACAGAGAGACAGAAAGCAAGAAATTACCCCCCTGAGGGGATGGCCACACCACAATCCCTTCTCCTCGTTCTCCTCTCAGCGGGATATTGGGCACGCATGCACACACACCCGCCGTGAGTTTAAGCCACTGGATTCAGGACTTGGACCACAATCGACTACATGGGAGTCCAGTGACATAGCCATTACGCCAACTGCTGGTCCGATGCTATAATTTTCTAATAGCAAGTATAAAACATTCTGTTTAAGGGCAGTGCTGCTGCTAGCAAGGACTCCAGTTTTCAGTGACAAAGACTAGGGATAAGGGGATGAACAAAGAATTGAGAAGAAGATGAGAAAGGCTATTAGACTTATAGTGAGGGAGACTAATTTTGGGTTAAGTGAACCCCAGGAAGGCCCTCCAAAAATGAATGATTTTAACTTCCTCAACAGGTGATTTTGCGTTGGGGTGATGCAGAATTCTAATGAGTTTAAAGACACGTATCCTTATGTTTATTGGCGTGCACAAGAATGTCCTGCTCAGTGTCTCTGGGCAGAGTTGGCTGTTAGGGGGTTTCTAGCATCTGTGTTCAATCCTATCTGACCCAGTACCCTCCCTCTTATAACGAACATTTTGTAACTTGTCTCTTTACTTTCCCCAAATAAAATGCACAGATAAAATAACTTCAAAGATACACTGTATAGTGACACTGTGGAAGAAGTTATTGGTGTTTATTTAGGAGGTAGAGACTAATCATAATGGGACATACTTAAATGACTGGCAAGACATTCCCATGTGAGTTGGGACAAGGGAAAACTCAGTTTTGAATAGGAATTTACCAAACAGCTCCAATAAGGAGCCTCTTTTGCCACGTATCGGGTTAACTTTGCTACTTAAGGGAACCCAAGGCTAGAACCAGAGCCAGGGGGCTCTGAAGTTTAGTGCGACCTTTTTGTTTAACAAAAGATCAAGCTCTAAGTGATTTATTAAGGTCAGACACTTGAGTGGGTAATGATCCGGCCGATGTGGTACACTTCTAAGCTGAACCCACACTCCTCGCATACTGGCTACTTCTTCCACTTCAGAGTCAGCTAACCTGTACCACGCACCTCCTACACACCCATGCGGTTCCTTCTCACTCCCCACCCCCAACTCATCCCTAGTAACTACTGCAGAGTCATTTCTGTACCAGCTGGTTAATTTCAGAATGACCATTACTGTGGTTGGTTGCCATGCTTAAAGTTTTGGTTATCCCAGCTCCATGCTACACCCCCACAGCTGGACCCCAAGTCAACTGATAATTCTTAATACCCTCATCCTTGGAATCATCCTTATTTGGGACCCGACCAAAAACTGAGCTGTATGACCTACAACTCACAAGAGGGCAAAGGCGACCTCTTAGATAACCAAGACCCTCCCTTGTTGGTTCTGTGACCCCTTTCTACACAATATTCCTTTAAGCCTTCATGAGCCCTTGTTTTCCAGTGTTCTATGGGTGTGCGGCCACTAAAGCTTCAGCGATCAGTCCCTTCTGGGGATTAGCCTCTTTCAGCTGACTCACCTTGGAGGCCTTTGTGGGCAGATTAGGGGGTTTTGCTTGTTCAGCACATCCTTAGCTTTACCACGGCCTGGATTTTAGCAGGGCTCCGGCAATCTCTCCCTTTTGTTTTTTGTTTTGTTTTGTTTTGTCTTTTCTCCTTAGTCAGTTAAAACACATGCACTTGTCTAGAAATTTCTCTGCATTTGTTCATGAGGCAATAGTTGATCGAGGGGATGATTATGATGCCAATGATTAACCAAAAATAGGTCTGTTGAAAGATTTCTTTTGTCATGGATCTCTTTTTCCTGGCTTTATGTAACCAAACAGTACCCACCCAAGGCTGGTTTTCATCCATGTACAGAACTTTGAACATGGGGTTTAGCTTCAAAAACAAGTATTGCTATTTTTTTTTTTTCTTTTTGCAATTCTGTAACTCAGAGAATAAAGTTGAAACAAAATGTTAACTATCTTCCAGTTGCTGGCAGGGAGGTCATACACAGAATCACTTGCTACATTCTCTTCCAGGAAGCTTCAAGGAGGGCTTCCTGAGAGAGGAACTGCTCAGATGTTGAATAATCCCACAGCCAAGCCTCTGGTTCATTTGGTAGTACAGAAAGTGATAGAAATATCACTTTTCTGTTAAGTTGACTTATTAATTTTTTTTAGGGGGGAGAGGGTTTTGCTATAGGGCATGTGCGCTCACTAGAAAGACAGAGACTTTTTCCATGAGCAAGAGAGAGAGAGAGAACTCCCAACGGGGTCTTGACTCCATAATCCATCCCAGCACCCCTGCACTGCCATCGGCCCCAGAAATGAAAATTCTGTTTTTGATTTCTTTTTGGAGACAATATAGAGAAGAAATAGATAAATTCAGATGAGAAGTGTGATGAGAACACCCAGATGTCTCCCAGATCATTCTGGAAGGGATATTTGCAAAGTCATTTGTGGTGGCTATAAAGTATGAGAGGCTATGGGAGGGAGGGTGAGGAACCTCTCTTTCTTGAGCTGTATTACAAAGACCATAAAAAAAAAAAAAAAAAAAAAAAAAAAAACTATTAAATAAGAAAAAACAGAAAGCCCAAATGAGCCATGTATATGTTCTTAGGACAGGTTTCTGTCTCCTCCTCATTCTAAATGGTGCTTGCTGAACTCAGAAAAGGAAGAGAGGACGGGATGGAGATTGACCTCAACTCATAGCATCGGTCCTGTCTGCTGTGTACAGGTTCTGTTGGTGTTTACATCCCACGTAGCTCTCTCTAAATGAATAGCATCCCCGGGTGCAGACAAAAATGCACGAAGGGCTTCAGGTGGAAGTTTCACACTAGAAATATTTCTACCTTTCCCAGCCCAGGATAAGCTAGCAACAGAGCCATCGTCCTCGGCACCTGCGCCTGGATTTGCACTCTCTTTCCATTCTAGGCTGTCTCTCATGAAGCCTCTGTATAAGTACAGGTGACCTCCCGGGCTGCTGCCTACTGGCCAGCTATTACTGATACCCCCACCCATCCACCATGCCTTCCCCTCAAAGCCACCTGAGCAGAGGACCTCTCTGAGAAATGTGTCTGCTTTGGGACCAGCAGATGGCATAACGGTTACATGGCTGGACTTCCACACAGTCAGCCGTGGTTTGAGTCTCAGATTCAGCAGCTTAAAACTCACGTCTGGTGCATGTGTGTACATGCCCAAAATCCCAAGAGGAGAATGGAAGAGAAGGGATTGCGGTGTGGCCATCACCCCTGGTGTGTGTGTGTGTGTGTGGGGGGGGGTGATTTCTGGCTTTCTGTCTCTCTGTCTCTCAGGAGAGCACATGCACCCTATAGCAAAGATCTCTCTAAAATACAAAAAGAAATGTGTCTGCCTCTTCTGAAAGGCCCAGACTCTCCTAGTCCCTGCCTCTGTTTCCCGAAGGTGAGCTTAGGCTTTTGCTCAGGGAGAATGTCCTGTCCATTTTGAAAACTCTGCTCTTGGGCTCCAGGATATAGGCTTTCCTTTAGGGCAGTTTTTAACACGGTTTACAGTGGAGCTTTAGGAACTCCGAAGAACCTCTAAGATCATAAACTTTTTTTTTTTATAAACTTTTTATCTATGAGGGAACTTCAACAAGTTTGTTGAAAAATGTATGAGGGGCATGGTGGCGCCCACCCTATGGCAAAAACCTATGGGGCCAGCAGGTGGCGTGGTGGTTAAGGCACTGGACTCCCACATGGCCAACCATGGTTTGAGTCCCAAATCTGGTGCTTGCTTTCTTTCTCCCTTTCCTTCTCACTCTCTTTCTCTCTGTCTGCCTCTCTCTGGTAAATGCATGTGTATCATAGCAAACAAAATAATAATAATAAAAATAAATAAAATTCAATAAATAATAATGTTAAAAAATGTATGAGTATGAGTTTATTTTAATGCAAAAAAATCAATCCATGATTAATTTCTTCATAATGCACATTTACATGACTTTACATGACTTTTTGAAGACCCCTCCTTTGTGTTGCTTTCATGTATTCCAATCTACTTCCCCACAAATAGTTAAAAACCATTGTGCCTAAAGGGTCAATGGTCTGTGTCCCCTCTGATATCTCTTAATTCTCCTGAAATCCAATTATATCCAGAGCATCAGGATAAATTCTTGAACTCCCTGGGCCTTGGACCACTTTGCAAAGAAAAATAAGCACAACGTCCTAACCTGTCCTTGTTGTGGGTCAGTTACCTGGGGAGCTATGAGAACCTCCCGACGAGCCGTGGCCAAACATCAATTGCAGAATGGGCACTTTGCCCAAGAACATATACAAAGGACCAACACACACGTGAAAAAATTCTCACTATTGGGACCAGCAGTTAGCATAATGGCTATGTCGCTGGACTCCCACATAGTCGACCGCAGTTCGAGTCCTGAACCCGGTGGCTTAAACTCACGCCAGGCGCATGTGCGTGTGTGCCCAAGATCCCGAGAGGAGAATGGAGGAGAAGGGATTGCAGCGTGGCCATCCCCCCTGGGGGGTGATTTCTTGCTTTCTGTCTCTCTGTCTCTCTCTGTCTGGCGAGCGCACGTGCCCTATAGCAAAAACCTCTCCAAAAAAAGAGAAAAAAAATTCTCACTATCATTAGTAACAGGGAAATGCAAATTCCAACTTCAATGTGACCTTCCTCTACATCCGGTAGAGTAACTAAAAGGAAAAAGACTGACAGTCCCAATACTGGAGAGGATTTAGAGCCACTGGAACTCTTATACATTGCTGGGGCTGGGAGGTAGGAGTGGGAGTCTAAAATGGTACAGCCACTTTAGAAAATAGTTGGACAGTTCCTTATAAAGCTAAGCATACATTTATCCTACAACCAGCAATTCTACTCCTGAGTCTTTATGCAAATAAAACCACATGACCACACAAAGACCTGTATGTGGTTGTCTATAACAGTTGTATTCATGATAGCCTCACATCGGAAACAACATACGTGTGCATCGATTGTGAACAGACACAAATTGTGCTGCATCTATACAACACACACTTACTCAATGACAAAAAGGAACCAGCCACCGATATCTGCAACAACACACATAATTCTGCAAAGCACTATGCTAAGTGAAAGAAGCCAGGCACATAAAAACTGTATAATTCCATTCGTATGGCAGTCTAGAAAAGGCAAAGCCAAGGTGAAAGAAATTAGGTTATTGACTGCCAGGGGCTGGAGGTAGGGGAAGGAATTGACTGCAAAGGGGCATGCAGGATTTTTTTGGAATGACAAACCAATTCGATTATGTTGGTGGACACATGAATAAATACATTTGTCAAAACTTGTCAACCTTGAGCCAGCAGGTGGCATGATGGGTAAGGCACTGACTGGATCCCACATGGCAAACTCCGGAGTTCAAGTGGACCCGGTAGGTTGATAAAACATTTCAGGGGGCCAACACGTGGCACAGTGGTTGGGGTGATGGATTCCCACATGGCTGACCATGGTTTGAGTCGCAGACCTGGGACTTGAAAGTCACACTGGGTGCATGCTCAAAATCCCAACATGAGAACCAAGAAGGGATTGCAGTGTGGCCATCTCCCATCCTGGGGTGGGAGGAGGGATTTCTCACTTTTCCTCTCTCTGTCTCTCACTGGCAAGCATACATGCTCTATGGCAAAAACCAAAAAAAAAAAAAAAAAAAAAAAAAAAAAAGAAAGAAAGAAAAAAAGAAAAGAAAAACACTCTAGATGTGTGTGTTCAAAATCCTGAGAAGAGAATGGAGCGATTGTGATGTGGCTATCCCCCTACACCCCCTGGGAGTAATTTCTCACTTTCTCTCTCTCTCTGTGTCTCTCCCTGTTAAGCACACATGCCTTACGGCAAAAATCTAGAAAAACAAAAACAAAAAAAACCTCATCAAATTGTACATCTAAAATATTTATTATATGGAAACTACTATTCAATAAAGCTTTTTAAAAATATACTAGTGCAGGGACCAGCTGGTGGCGTGGTGGTTAAGGCGCTGGATGCTCCCACATGGCTGACCATGGTTCAAGTCCTGGACCTGGTGGCTTGCTTTCTCAACTTCTCTCTCCCTCTCTCTATCTGTATCTCTCTGGTCAAATTAAAAATGAATGAATGAATAAATAAAGTTCAATAAATAATTAAAAATATATATATACTAGTGCAGAGCTATATACGGGATAGTATCAACATGGAACACCTCCTCAAGGATAAAGAATCTCAGACTTGGGGCTGACTGACAACATTTCATGATTTATTTTGCACGTCGGACCCTGGATATTTTCTAATTTCCTGTTTCCACTGACACCTTTAAATTGCCAGCTGCTTCTTCTCTCTTTCCCATCTGAAATGTGAAGCTGGAGGATGTTCTGAGCCCTGCAGAGCAAACGGGGGGTGTGGGTCTATAAAAGCCACTGCAAAGTTTGCGTTGATTAGAGGGAAAGAGAGAGAAGGGGTCTGAAATAGACTGCAGAGCAGAGTGGATGCAGTGAAGCTCCAGAGATAGACCTAGTCAGAGAGCAGATGTGGGAGTATGAAAGGAAACAGTGTTCAAAGAAGACCCTTGTTCAAGAGCTTTGAACAGTTTCCCCATTGCTTTCAGGGAAAAAAAAAAAAAGCCCACACTTCTGAGCATAGGATATCAGGCTTCCCGTCATCTACTTCCAGTCTATCTCATCATTGAATATTGCATCTTTTCATGGCAGACCAAAAGCTCCTAAGCATGAATGCACCAGCATCCCATGAGGCTTTGCTACTGAATGGCAGGTGTTCAATATACGTTTGTTGATTGCTTGTTGATCTACTGAAGAATATTTGTGGTGTTTCCATCCTGGGCTATTGCAAACAAAGCTACTATGAACACTTATACAGGTCTTTGTGTGAATATATGCTTTCTTTTCTCTTGAGTAAATACCTTGGAGTAGAACTGATAGGGCATAGGGAAGGTTTGGTACATCCATACAATGGAACAGCATTCAGCAATAAAAAGACACAAACAGGCCATCCCATAATAGTACAGTGGTTTAGGGTCCTGGGGCCCACATGGGCAACTTCAGTTCCAGTCCGGGCCCCAGAGGTCTGAGAAACACAATGAGTGTTTCTCATGAGGGCCCAAAATTCTGAGTGGAGGGAAAAAAGGAGGGAAAGGATTGTGGTGTGGCCATGCCCCATTGGGAAGCGCTTTCTCTCTCTCTCTCTGGCAAGCGTGTGCAGCCTCTAGCAATTAAAAAAAAAAAAAGACATAAACTTTAGGTACATGCAACAACATAGATGAATCTCAACATAATTATGCTGAGTAGCCTCCCCCCAAAGACAATACATATTATGCAATTACGTTTATATAAAACTAGTCTATGACAGAAAGCAGATAACCTGGGAGGGACCAGAAGTAGGGACTGTAAAGGATCATGAAATTTCTTGGAGTGATGAGTATGTTCATTATCTTGAGTGGAGTGATGGTTTCACAGCTGTATGCACGTCAAAACTAATCAAACATTCCATTTTAAACGTGTGCAGTTTATCGTATGTCCTTCTTACTTCAATAAAGCTGGAAATATACTGATTAAATAAGCAGCAGGCTCCCACTAAATGCACATAGAAAGAGGCAGAAAAGTGGTCAGTGCTGGTTAGAGGAATGCGGTAAGTGTGCTCAGTAAATGTGTGTGGAATGAATGCGTAGAAGAAATAAGTGAATAAATATCAGGTGCTTTATAATTTTAGAATGAATGAATGAACCTAACGAATATCTATGAAATGTTTATGGCATGCCAAGCACCATCCTAGTGTCCGGGGAATAGATTAGGGAATCCCGCAAAAATCCCTGTGTTCTTAAGAGCTTTACTTTTAGAAGGATAGTAGACAATGAGAAGATAAGCAACAAACAAGGGAAGAAAAAAAAAGTAAGCTTAATTGACAAAAAAATGAAAACCTATTTGCTGATAATGTATATGCTGAAGTTTATTTTCTTAACTGATATGCATATTATTCGTGCTGAAAAAAGCAATGTACAAATATACACTGTAACGATATATGTGATTAAATGTAAATTAGAATTTAAAATAGAACAAAAAAAAAAGATAAGCAACATACATAGCACGTTAGATCCGGGGGAAGGAGAACTGTCAAAGCCAAGAAGGTAGATAAGGAATGTCAGGGAGAGGTTGCTAGCCTCCTTAAAAGGGTGACACTTGAGGAAAGGCCCTAAGGATACAAGTGGAACAGATAGATGTCTATGAAAATAAAAAGTAACTGCTCCAGAAATTGAAGAAAAGAATGTGCATGTGATGAAGGAAGTGGCTAGAAGGGTCAATCTAATAGGCGTGCAAACGCCCGGGATGGACCTCGCGTCCCTGTGCTGTCCACGAGGAGGCGCTCCAGCACCCACCCCGCCGCCGCCCTCGGCCTCCCGCCCATGCGTGGGCACGCGCAGAAACCGCTAGGCGGCGTCGGTTTCCCTTCCCACGCGCGGACGCCGGCGTGGGCCGATGCGACCGCGCGTGCGCAGAGCCGAGGCCGGGCTGCCCTCGGGGCGGGGCGGGACGGAGTGAGGCGGGACCGGGCGGGGCCGAGCGGGGCTGGGGCTTGAGGTGATTCCCGAGCCGTGGCGGCTCCGGCGGTGCGCGGAAACCGAAAGTGGGCGGCGGCCGCTGCGGGGGCGCTGGCGGAGGCGGCGGCGGCCTTGGGAGCTGGGCCCAGAGGCGCGGGGACCGGCCGTGGGCCCCCGGAACGAGGTAAGTGCAGATCCTGCGGTTCCCGGCGCGACAGGTGCCGGCTGCCGGCGGACGAGGTCTCGGGCGGGCGCGGCGCACCTGGGTCCGGGCGGGACGGCCGCGGGGGTTCCTCCCTGCAGCCGCCGGGGATGCCCGGGTCCCGACGCCTGGAGACCCGGCCGGGCGCCGGGGAGTTGGAGTTCCAGAGCGTTGTGTTTTAAATCTCCGGGGGCCCCTCCCCCCGGCGGCCGCTCGGGGCCCTGCTGGGCGTTCACCCCGCGATCGGGCGGACTCTGCTGCAGCTTCAGACGCCGCTGGCTGTGCGGGAATGCGGCGTGAGAGTGTGGGTGAGGGCGGGAGGTGCTGACCAGGAAGTGGAGCCCGGGACCAGCGCTGCGGGCCGCGGTCGCCGCCAGCATCAGGGGTGTCCGAGCCGCTAGCTGTTTGAACTTGAGTATCTTGCATCGAGAGCTTCAGGTTCCTTAAAGGCGCTCGCTTCTCTGCACGGTCTCTGCACTGGGGGAGGAGCCGGTGCAGGCCGCTCCAGTCCTGCCGGACACACAGCCCCCAGCAGCAGCGGCGGGGTTCAAGGCACCAAGCTGGGGGGAAGCTGGATCCCCGAATAAGTTGTCTCTTAAACTTCCCCCGGCGTCCCCGGCGGGGGCACGTTCTCAGCCTCCACTTCCTAGCAGGGAGTTTGGAGGCAGCTGATCCTGTGTGGTCTCAATCCACTTGAAGGGCATAATACGTTAACTTTCATAGCCAAGAGTACCACTCCCCCAGAATTTCAAACAGCAGGAAGAAGCCTTGCCCTGAAAGGATTCTGGTAACCACCTAAGCGAACCACAAATGCACTGATGTAATTCATTTACACAGACCACTCCCCTGCCACCACCATCGTGCAGGTGAGAAAAAAATGCAGAAAAACCTTGGGCCTAGAGGGAGAATAGAGGCAGAAATGAAATTTAGATCCAGATCCCCCTCTTCCTGGGCTGCCTCGAAATGTGTTTCAATGTGTATATGTTGCATACTGCAGTCCTAGACTGGAATCTGGGCTTTAGTTGACTAATTGTGTAATCTTGAACAAATTACATACTTTCTCTGAGCCTGGGTTTCTGTGTATCAAATGGAAATCTTTTCATTTGCTCTGCAAGGCTTTTTCAACATAACCACTGTAAATCCTTTTGCCATCATAGTCTAGCAAGGTTAACCCTTCCTTTCATCAAACTGTCCATATTTTACATAATGGATTTCAGTTTTTTGAGGGTGGGAACACGAAGATGTTTAAATTCTCAGTATAGTGTAAATCAGTACATGGTGGAGATTTTTGCAGTTCCACTCAACTGACGTGCATTGACCATCCATTACACGCAGAAGACTGGGCTGCTTGTAAGGAATTGCTCTTGGGGCCGACTGTATTCAAACCCCGATCTCCTGCTGCTAGTCGGGCTGGATAGTGGCACACAGCCTCCCTCCTCACTAGTTACACACAGTGAGACTGTGAGACAGCAGTTGGCCTGTCTGGACTTCAGTCCCTGTAGATTAGAAATGAAATGTAATCCCCGCTAATGCCCTTTGGTTGAACATAGCTGAATGAACTATTGTATTTTGCATCAAGAAATTTAAACACAGGGACCAGCAGTTAGCGTAATGGCTATGTCGCTGGACTCCCATGTAGTCGACCGTGGTTCAAGTCCCGCACCCGGTGGCTTAAACTCACGCCAGGTGTGTGTGCGTGCGTGCCCAAGATCCCGAGAGGAGAATGGAGGAGAAGGGATTGTCACGTGGCCATCCCCCCTGGGGGGTGATTTCTCACTTTCTGTCTCTCTGTCTCTGTCTTTCTGGCGAGCGCATGTGCCCTATAGCTAAAACCTCTCCAAAAGAAAATTTTAAACTCATTAAAAGGAACTCTCTTTTAAGTTCTCTGTGCCATGTAATCTAGCTAGATACTTAATAAGAATGTAAAGAAAAAAATACTTTGTAATCTAAGCGCCTACTTTGTATTTGATCATGTGCTGTTTTCAAGCACTGAGCTTTGGCATAGAGTAAGTGGGTTGCATTTGGATATGCCCACAGGAGAAAAGTTCCTCGGTGTTGGGAGTGCAATTGAATTTCATGTTTACAGGAATTTTTTTTTTTCTTGTGCCAAACCTACTTTTTCTTCCTTCCATGCCCACCTCTGCATTTTTGAAAGCATCATTCTTTTCATTCTTTCCCCAGGGGCCAAATATATTTTAAAATTTTGTCTTTTCAACAAATTAATAGCAATTAATTTTGCAGTTTTTTCGTTGAAGACATCTATATGCCAGTTAGCGTTCTGGTCAGCACAAGATACCCAAGGCGACTTCGAAGCCAGTGACATTTTAGCCTGGGTGGCTTTGTCGTGAGTCAGCCACCCCCTGGTTTCTGTTAGATCTTTGAACCCCATTTCAGCCTTGAAGGAATCCAAGGCAGTTGAGAATCATGGCTCTGGTCCAATCACCTGATCTTCCACATGAAAAAAGAGACTGAAGTGACTTGCTCAAAGGGTCACAGGTAATTAATAGAACAGGGATTAAGACCCATCCTGACTAAATCATTTTGTCACATGGGATTTTTTCTTTAGCATGTAGATGTATGGAACTATTTTGCTTAGATGCCGTTAAAAATACATGAATGATTTTGAACTTGGGGGAAAAACCCTAAGAAAGTACACTACCACCTGTGGATGTTACTTGCTCTCTTTCCTTTGAAAAGGAGTTGGTGGGACCAGCAGTTGGCATAATGGCTATGTCGCTGAACTCCTATTTAGTCGACCGTGGTTCGACTCCCAGACCTGGTGGCTTAAACTCACGCCAGGTGCGTGTGTGTGCATGCCCAAGATCCTGAGGAGAATGGAGAAGGGATTGTGGTGTGGCCATCCCCTCTGGGGGGTGATTTCTCGCTTTCTATCTCTCTGTCTCTCCCTGTCTTTTTGGCGAGCGTACGTGCCCTGTAGCAAAAACCTCTCCAAAAAAAAAAAAAAAAAAAAAAGGGTTGGTTATAGATTGTTTCAGATGGAAACAAGTAGATGATAACTGGGAAGGAAAGATAGCATGTTTGTTTTTTTAATTACTTATTTCATTTTATTTGTTATAATTATTATTAATTCTTAAATTTGACCAGAGAGAGAAAGACGGGGAGAGAAAGAGAGAGAGGAAAAGTGAGAAAGCAAGCCTCCAGATCCTTGAAATGTGGTTGGCTATGTGGGAGTCCGGTGCCCTAACCACCATGCCACCTGCCGGCACTGATAGAATGTTAAACTGTTGCAAGAAAATCACTGCATAGGGATCTTAGACGAAAACCTTTCCTCTCTGTCTGCAATTCTGTTTGTTGGCTTGTTTGTTTATTTAAAGTTTTTATTTATTTCAAGACAGTGAGGGAGAGACAGACACAGAAAGACATAGGTACCCTCAACAGGGTCTTACATTGTGATTTACCACCCCAGCATTCTCTGCCAGCCAGGATCCTGGGCACACATGTCCAGGTTTGCAGGTCTGCTGGGAACCGAACCTGTAGTCTTCCACATGGATCCAGCATTGCTGGAGCAACACGTTGCCACCAAACCAGCCCAGGCTTATTGATTTGTAAGGTGAGGAATTTGGGTTAGCCTAGATGATATTTAAAGTCTTTCATCATAGACCCTAAATTCCCAGTTTTATTTATTGATTGATTTTTTACTAAAATAGTGTCTTCATGGAAAAGAGCAGTCAGTCATCAGAAGTATATGTGTCCTGGGACCAGCAGGTGGCATGGTGGTTAAGGAATTGGACACTCCCACATGGCTGACCATGTTCAAGTCCTGGATCTGGTGGTTGCGTTCTCACTTTCTCTCTCTCTCTCTCTGTGTGTGCTTGGTTCTAGTTCCAGACCTGGCAGCTTGCTTCCTCACTTTCCCTTTCGCTCTTTCTGTCTCTCTCTCTGTTCAAATTAAAAAGTAATAACACATGGAATTAAATAAATAAATGAATATTAAAAAAATAAAAGAAGTATATGTGTCCTAAGGAGATACCCAAATACTTCACAGTTGAGCAGCTGACTATAATAGAAGGTCAAAGAGGTTACTTGGTGATGTCAGTTTACCCCAATCATTCTTCAGATTTATGTGGGGTTTTAGTACCACTGTGTAACTCCAGTTCATGACCTGGAAACAGTAGTGAGGAATATGAAGAGCAAGTCAGAGAAGGGAAGGCAGAGATGAGAGCCAGACCAGGCACATAACTGAGCTGGTGAGGCTCGGTCATTGGATGGTATCTAGCTCTGTCCAAACCTGGTTCTTCAGAGTAAGACTCTCTCTGACAGTTTGCAGGTGTATTAAAGAGGGTGGCTGTGAATTTACAAAATGTAGTTTTGAAATATTATAATGAGAATTCTTTTAGGCCATTTAAATTATTTGCATTTTGTTTTCCTAAAGATTGTCTTTACTTGCCCCTTCTGCCCACCCTGCTTCTTGTAGCATCTTGCGGGTACTAATGATTACTAGCTATGCAAAGAGACACAGGAAGGAATGGAAAGAGAAAAGGAGCTGTCAGGTGCCACCACTGAACTTTTTCTAAAAATTGGCAAGTCTTTGGGATTTGGGTACCATACTCTTAACTCAGACTGTGGTTGATCCATGTTTCATGCCACCTCAAGGGCTAGTCACTAAACATGCCCTGAGGTTGCTCTCAGTGTTCCCTCAGTCAAAATTTACTTTCAAAAGCCAACTCTATGTATTAGGATCAGCTGTCTGAAAAGATGCTCTAGTTTGGGAGCCAGGAGATTGGGTTTCTTGTTTTGGTTCTGGCCATAAAAATATGTGAGAGTTGGAACCATTCCCATGGGTCTATTTCCTTGTTCAGAGGAGCCGGTGTTAAGGTGCCCACCAGATTCCACGCTTCTCTTAGCTCAGAGGTTAGGCTCCCCATTCTTTGTTGCTTTCGCGAGCCAGGCAGGGTCTAGGGACATTGGGGACTTCTGGTCTAGCAGCGATCTCTGCTCTAAGCTCCCTTGCCAAAGCAATAAGAGACTTTTTACCTACTAGTTAGGTGAGTTGTCTTGGAGGAGACCCACTGACTTTCTTACCAAGCTTGCCAGTTTGTGTGTTAATGAGACATGTGGAAAAAAAACTAAACTGGCAAAATTCTGATATTTCAGATCGAATGCCGAAACTAAAAATTTATCCAAGATACCAGTGCTTGTATTATTGTGCTCTTATCCTTTCTTTTCTTTTCTGTTTGCCAGAGGGTATGTGTGATGGCCGGAGAGACAGAGAAAGAGGAGAAAGCACCTGCTCCCCAGCAGGGCGTGTTCCCACTGCAGTCCTTTCTCTTACCTTTCTCCATCCTGTCAGGATTCGGGACATGCGTGCACACACACCCAGCATGTTTCTCACATCACTTGGACCAGGACTCCAACTGCAGTCATCCAGGCGGGGTCTGGCTCCCTTAACCCTAGGCTATAGGGAGGCCTGCACTCTCAGCCAGGTAATGCTCTATTCACAGACAGTTTCTATCCAGTCCATGCTTGGAGGAAAGTTCTTTTAGTAAGTAACTGCTGAATGCCAAATATTATGCTGAGCACATATAACTGTGCTTGTGGCACTTTTATTCCAAAGGAGAGGTACAAACAGGAGGAGGAAAAAGAGAGAGAAGGAGGAGATGAAGGCAAAGTATAATCTGCTGTGGCTAGTTTCTTCCTCCTCGACAGGTTTCTGCTAGCTGACCCGCTCAGTTTTTGAAATAAAAAATGCTATTACGTAACGGTTCTCCAGACCCAGTTTACCTTATTGTATCAGATTCTTATTTAGCTCAGTCAGCTCCCATGTTAGCTAGGGAAATCCTTAGGAATTTTAACTTGAGAATTTGGGGGTCTAAAATAGAGAGGCCAGCTTCATTTCTCCCAACCTAGCTTAACCTATGGTCACCAGGGCTTGTAGACATCATCAGATTCACAAAAGTAATTTTAATTCTCTGAAACCCAAGATTATAGTTATCACAATACTTTTAGACAATATAACTCAGGGACGAGAGAGTGGAAGGATCAAAATGACAACTTAAAATAGTTGGGGAGTCACTTTAGAGAAACTTCCAAGCTTAAATTTTTAGGATACTGTGGGAATACCTAACAGTTTACCTCTGGAACATTAATAGTTGAAATTCTCATGATAAGATCCCTTTTGTGCTTCTCATGGATGATAAACTTGATATTTTTTGTTTTAAAGACAGGGTCTTTTTTTTTTTTTTTTTTGAGTTTTGTTTTTCCTTATTGGGTGCGTGTGCTTGCCAGAGAGACAGAGAGATAGAAAGCGAGAAATCACCCCCCAGGGGGGATGGCCACGCCGCAATCCCTTCTCCTCCACTCTCCTCTCGGGATCTTGGGCACACACGCACATACGCCCGGCGTGAGTTTAAGCCACCGGGTCTGGGACTCGAACCGCAGTCAACTACATGGAAGTCCAGCGACATAGCCATTACGCTAACTGCTGATCCCAAAGACAGGGTCTTGTGTCACCGTGCTCATGCCTCAGCTTCCCTGGGTGCTGGGATTATAAGTGTATGTCACCATGTCCAGCCTTTAGGTTAGACTAGTAGTGCGCACCACCATGACTAGCTTAAACTTGAGTTTTATGGCTATAGGAAAGTATGGTTGGCCCTCCATATCTGCAGATTATGTATCCATGAATTCGAGCAACTGCCAATCAAAAATGTTAAATAAATAACAATATAACAAAAAATACAAATTAAAAAATAAGAGTGTAACAACTATTTACATCGCATTTACATTGTGTATGGTGTAAGTAAGCTAGAGATGGTTCAAAATAGAGGATATACATAATTATATGCAAATACTGTGCTATTTTACATAAGGGACTTGACCATGGATTTTTGGCATCTGCAGGGATCCCGTAGAAACCCCTTCAGATACGGAGGGATGACTATATTCTTACATGTGAGAATGAAATGTTAATTGTCATCTAAAGAAAATCTCAAAACATGCCATGACGACCAAGGATTTAACAAAACTCAGAGCATTTTAGAGCAATATAGGTTAGGAAATAATAATGCTTTTTTAAGCTATAACTTTCTTTTTAATACCTACGGTGATGGCTAATGTGAGAATCACAAACCATACTGAAAGAGTTTGGCAAGTATGAGAATAAGACAGACATCTGAGTACAGTTACCTTATGCTTCCAGGTTTCGCTGCATGCCTCTGAAGAGCTTTGAGAGCGTGATCTTACAGCCCAAGGGACTGCCCTTACTTCCAAATGTTGTTTGCAAGTAGAGTTATAGTATTTCATGAAAGACAGTATACATTAGGGAAACAAGGAAGCACTTAATTTACAGATTTCAGCCATTTTGCCAACCATTGCTTCCCAGTTTTCTCAAGTATGAGGCCCTTCTTGTAACTTTTTAGAAAAGCTTCCTGAAACCTCACATACTAATATTCACACTAGTCTCCATTGGTTAGATAAGTATATAACTGCCAGAAGGGCCAGCCCCGTAATGCAGTGGTTAAACACTGTGCATACAGAGCCAGTCCCACGGGCCTGGCTAGGGGGTCAAGATGTAGCCCCAGGAGCCTGAGAAGCCTACCGGCTGAGTGTGTGAGTGTTCCCCATCAGATGGGATGGAGAAATGGAAAAAGGACCGTGGCATGATCGTGTCCCCATTAGGAGTGTCTCTCTCTCTCTCTCTCTCTCTCTCTCTCTCTCTCTCTCTCAAGCACATGTACTTTCAGGTTATACAGATATATTTCAGAGCCATTAAGAATTTGATATCCATTTGTATTCCTGAATTCCAGCAGTTTGTATACACTGTTTGAAAAGAGGAATATGTAAGCGTGGCACATTTGCCAGTGTTCAGGCACTGCTTCCTGCCTGTCAGAATATGTGAGCTCCTTGCAGTAACACTTGGCCCTCCCACACTGCTCACTGAGAACACTGGCTCAGAGTAGAAGGGCTGACAGTAGGTGGTTGTGTGCCACAGTTGGTGACACAACTAGCTCTTTACCTCACTGTATAACAATTCGAATTCACAAATTTTTACAATAATTTACAATGGATTCAAGGCTATTTCTTTAGTAGCTCATGTACATTATGATATATGATCAGCAGAGCAAAGGAGTGGCGTCAGGGCAATGGAGACTTTCTCATTCATTCAACAGGTACTTACTGAGCTCTCATTGTGGGGCAGGCGCTAGAGATTCAGTGGTGAACAAAACAGAATCAAGTCCCTGCTTTTGTGGAGTGTACGCTCAGGTGAGGGAGACAATAAAATTAAAGAAGAATATGGAGTGGTGGTAAGTTCTAAGGGGAAAAGAAGGCATAGAAATTGGAGAGAGAGTATTGGACAGCTGGCAGCAGTGTGACTTGGAGGAGGGTGGCCAGGGGAGACCTTACTGAGAAGTTGACATGTGAGTGAAGACCTGATGGTGGTGAGATATGAGCCCTGTGGACCCTTGAAGCAAGGACTTCCCAGGCAGAAGGAATGGCAGGTGCAAAGGCCCTGATGCGAGGCCATCCCAGGCATGTCCAGTAAAAACAAGGAGCCTGGAACGGGTGCAGTAGAGTGAGTAAAAGGAAGGAGGAGGAAGAATTGAGATAAAAGAAGTGGGGACACAGGTTGTGTGGGGCCCTTTTGCTGCCGTAAAGACCTTGGCTTTCTGTTCGAGTAGGGCAGGCGGCCTTAGACGTGAGGAGGGTTATAATATGAAAAGATGACTCTGGCTGTTGGGTGGACAGCAGAGTCCAGCAAGAAGGCAGTTGCCCTAATCCAGGGAACAGACGTTTTTGGCATGGACCAGGATGATTGCCCTGGAGGTGAGAGGAACGAGGGATTGTGAACGTCAGCCTGTCCATCTTGACTTGTCACATGATGGGGGGATTAAGAACCACTAACACCAAACCCCTTCATCTTGCAGGTGGGAAACTGGGGCCCAGGAGGAGGAGCTTGTCCCAGGATTATGAGTGTATTAGACTCGAGGGAACCTAAGCAAGAACAGTCACTGCACAACCTTCTGCAGCCTCCTGTCCTTCCCCTCCCAAATTAAAGCAAAATATTGGGTTGTCAGGAAAGTCATGACGTAATTTTTCTATGCAAAAATGTGTCATGACTCTTCTGACAACCCAGTATAATAGTTACTGGTAGTCTGCCACTTGCATATTGAAAGATATTAAAAGAGATAGTAAGAGTTGGGGGCATGTGTATGGTGGCATGCACCTTTCTCAGTCAGGTTTGGAAGTCTAATTTAGGGGAAAAAGAAACAACCCAGTCTTCAATAATTGCCCCCCAAAACAAAAACAAAAACCAAAAAACAAAGATGGGCACACATGAGGTTAGACAGGGTAGGAAAAATAGAAAATACGAATGAGAACTTCCGTGCCACCCAGATTAGTACTTAGTATTTAGTTTCTTTGTCAGTTTCTCACTGTAAATGCTTGCCTTGTATCTACGTGGAACACCTGAGGGGCTTGTGTCAAAAGGGTAGAATAGTTATGACATCTGTGTCCTGGTGGAGTGTCTGGCCTGAAGGAAGGAGGAGGCATTCTTAAAGGGGATGGGATTAGAGAAGTAAGCATTAGCCAAAGCTTTCCAGCTTTCCTTGTACTCTGGCAATTAGACAGGTCATGTGTGTGAATCTGTGGGCCTCCCTACACCCTCCTGTCCCCCAAAATAAAGTCCCCTGTTTGCAGGATCTCTGCAGTTGTTTCAGAGCACAGATGAGGAAGGTGGGGGACACATTTCAGGCACAGTGCTCCAGAATTGCTCTCTGAGGGTGGAAGGGGAGCAGAAGGCTTTTGTGTAGGGCAGCCCTGTGGAACCAGCCTCTGCTTAGCTTCTGAGATGAGGCTGGACCTGCCATTTCAAATGAGCATCATATCGTGGTCTAGTTATGTTTTAATAGTTGTATTTCTATTAGTCAGTAAGCTGTATTGATCGGAGATGTTTTTCCTCATAAATTAGTGATTGCTTTCCACTCCTAATGTAGCTGAGGGAAAGCAGACCCCAGTAGGAATCAGCAGATGCTCCTTCCAAAATGAAAGGAAGGAAGAAGCCACAGAAACTTTTCTCAGGGCAGCAGCTAAGTCCTTACTGACAGCAGTAAAGTGGTCTGGCCAGGGAGGAGTCAGGTGTACCACGTAGTCTAGTTTGAGCCAGCTACATTGCTTCACTCAGATGGGTGTATTCCCTAGGTGTACTGACCACCAGACATGCGTGCGTGTTATCCATCCATCTATCTACATATAAATAAATAAATATGTGTGATTGTCAAGGCCTGCTTATATGTGCAGATAGACAAAGATGCAAAGCCCAGTATTACTCAGAGGAGCTTTGGATAACTGATGAGGGAGATTGGGTTTTGAAAAGAAGAAGAGAGTACATACATGGGGGCAGGGAATGGAGGTTTAAGAGAGACAGGGAGAGACTTGACACTGAGAAGTTAGTGATCCTTTAGTTTCTTCTCTTGAAAATTAGAACTTGGCCAACCTCCATTGTGGTTTTTACTACTTGAGGAAATACCCATGGGATGAACAGTCAGTGATCTTTGACTGTTGAGTCATAAACATTGTAAATCAAAGTATTTGCCCTTGTCATCAGGAGTTTACTATTTAAGCGTCAGAATTCTTACTTCGGAGCTAACATCTGGCAACCATGAAGTGTAGGACCTGAACTGTCTGAATTTCCTGCTCTGTGGCATGTTCGTTCAGAATGGGCCTCAGAGGTGGCGGAGGTGCTCAGACTCCACACCTGCCCCGTCACGAGCTTCTTTGTAGGTTAGGCTGCCTGTCATCAGCTAGCCCATTGTGCTGGAATCCGCACCATCACGGGACCAGACTGAGTCTGCTGTTCATTTCACAGCGCTGTTTTAGCTCTTCATTCTGCTTTCTGTCATTCTTTACTGTCTTGTCTTCTGTTGTTAATTTCTCAGCATTTGGTGTTTTGGTTTTTTTTCCCTAGGACAAGTAGAATGGGTGATGTAATGGAAAGACACTTGAATGGATAAACGAGTTGTAGTATACCCATACAGTGAAATGCTACTCATTGATAGAAAGGAGCGAACTGCTGATAAATGCAGTAACATTGACGATGGTCAGAATACCAGGCAAAAGTAATTCATAGTGACAGAAAGCGGATCAGTGGTTGCCAGGAGCCGGGACAGTGTGTGTGTGAGCCAGAGAGGTGACTACAGAGGGAAACATTGAAGGAAAAAATTTTTTTCTTTTCCTGCAGATTTTTTGAGGTACATTTTATATTCAGTAAAACCCACCCTTTTTTGATTTATAGTTCTGTGAATTGTGACTAACTTACATTGTTGTATAAATTTTAATTGCAATCAAGATAAAAAAAAAAAAAACATTTCCTATTAACCCCCAAAAGTTGCCTTGTTTCTTCTTTTTAGTCAATCTACTCCCCACACCACTAGTCCTTGAAAACCACTGATCTAACTTCTGTATCTATAGTTATGCCTTTTCTGGAAGGTTCACTTAAATAGAATCATAGTATGTATAGCTGTTTGTGTCTGGCTTTTTCCCTTAGCGCAATATGAGAGTCATCCATATTGTTATGTGTCTAGTAGTTCCCTTTTAGTGGTGACTAGTACTTCATGGTATGGTTATAATAGATTGTTTATCCATTCACCTTTTGGTGGACATTTGAATTGTTTCTAATTCGGGGACAATTACCAGTAATCATTCATGTACATGTTTTTGTGTAGATGTATGTCATCATTTCTTTGGGGCAGTTATGGAGTAGTAGGATTGCTGGATTGTATGTAAGTATATGCTTTATAAGAAACCACCAAACGGCATCCAGCAGGTGGGGTGGTGGCTAAGTGCTGGGCTCCCACGTGGCTGACTATGGTCTGAGTCCCAGACCCGGCAGCTTGAAAATCACGCCAGGCGCATGTGCGTGCATGCCCCAAGTCCCAGGAGAATGGAGGAAAATGGATTGCAGCATGGCCATCCTCCCTGGGGGTGGGGGTGGGGTGATTTTTTACTTCCCCTCTCATTGTGCTCTCTAGCAAGTACATGCACGCTATGGCAAAACTGACAACCACCACCAAAAAAACCCATATATATATATATATATATATATATATATATATATATATATATTTTAGATTATTCTCTTGCATGCCCACCAGAAATATATTAAAGTTCTGGTTGCTCTGCATTTTCATCAACACCTTATATTTTCAGGGTTTTTTTTGGTTATTTTACATTTATTTATTTACTTACTGCAATTTTTCAAGCCCCTGGGTCCAGGACTTGAACTACAGTTGGCCGTGGGGGAATCCAGGTGGAACACCACCTGCTGGCCCCATCAGTTTTTTTTTTTCTTTTTAAAATTAAGCTATTCTAATAAATGTGTAGTGATACCTCATTGTGGATTTAATTTGCATTTTCTTAATGACTAATGCTGTTGAACATATTTTTACATGTTCTCTTATGGCCATATGCATCTCAGCTTTATTGAAGTACATGTTCAGGTCTTACGCACATTTCCAGTTGGGCTCTTTGCTTTCTTATTATAGAGTTTCAACTGTTCTTTCCATATTAGAGCCAATAGTTCATGCCAGGTGTGATATGAAAATATTTTCTCTTAATCCATGACTTGTCTTTTTATCTTTTCTTATTTTTAATAATTATTATTTATTTAATTTTATTTACTATTACTGTTTGCTATAGTGCATATTTGCCAGAGAGAGGCAGACACACACACACACACACACAGAGAGAGAGAGAGAGAGAGAGAGAGAGAGAGAGAGAAGGAAGAAAAGTGAGAAAGCAAGCCACCAGGTCCAGGACTTGAACCATGGTTGGCCATGTGGGAGTTCAGCACCTTAACCACCATACCACCTGCCGGCCTTTTTTTTAAGTTCGTTTATTGATTGATTGATTGATTGATTGGAGAGGTTTTTGCTATAGGGCGCGTGTGCTCGCCAGACAGAGAGAGACAGAGAGATAGAAAGCGAGAAATCACCCCCCAGGGGGGATGGTCACACCGTAATCCCTTCTCCTCGGTTCTCCTCTCGGGATCTTGAGCACGCACGCACACGCGCCCAGCGTGAATTTTAAGCCACCGGGTCCAAGACGCAAACTGCAGTCGACTACATGGGAGTCCAGCGACATAGCCATTACGCTAACTGCTGGTCCCCTTTTTTAAGTTTATTTTTATTCATAATAGCTAGCATATATGTGTGCTTACAGAAGAGAGAGAGACACACTCTTGATAGAGTCTTGTCACTCCATGATCCCATGTCCCTAACCCTCAAGCTTGACAGGAGTGTGTTTCACATCATCCAGGCCAGGGATCTCACCTGGTGGTTCAGCCATGTGGCCTCCAGCACTGCAGCTCAGTATGCTGCTGACTGCACCACAGAGGCTGGGCCTCTTGTCATCTTAACAGTCTCGTGTGAGCAAAATTTTAAATTTTGATGAGACTGAACTTGTCAGTTTTCTCTTCTGGGGTTTGGAAATGTCTTGCCTCACCCATGATCACAAAGCTCTACTGCTGTGCTTTCCCTAGAGGTTTTATAGTACTAGTTTGTTCACTTAGAATCTAAGTGATCTGCTTTAAATTAATTTTTATATGAGGTTTTTCTTTTTTTGTTTTTATTTTTGTTTTTGACTTGTGGATAACCAGTTGTGCTGCTACTGTTTGTCTAACTTCTCCATTGAATTTCTTTAGCACATTTGTTGAAAATCAGTTAATCACATGTGTGAGTCTATTTCTGAATTAGATATTCTATTTTATTGCTATATGTGACTGTTTTTGTGACAGTGTGAAACCATTGTGGTTAATATAGTTTTATAGTGAGTGTTATTACACTGGCTAGGACCTTCAGTGGAATAATGAGTAGGAGTAGCGAGTGTGAATATTCTCGGCCTATTTCCAATCTTAAAGCAAAAGTCACTCTTTCAGTGTTACCTATGATATTAGCTATGGGTTTTTCACAGATGATCTTTATCAGATTAAGAATATTCCCCTTTATTCTTATTTTCTGAGATTTTTAAAACCATAAGTAGATTTTGAATTTTGCTGTCTGGTCTTCACCTATTGAGATGATCATACAGTTTAATCTTCTTTAATCTGTTGATGTAGTAAATTGTGTCAATTGACTTACAAATCTTGAATCCACCTTGCATCCCTTGAATTGACTTCAACTGTATTATACTTTCAATAATAATTATTTTGGGATTTAATTTGCTAATTTGCTAGGAATTTTTGCGCTTATTGTCATGAGGAAGATTTGTACTTTCCTTGTTTTATTAGTATCTCTGGCTGGTTTTGTTATCAGAATAATGTTGGCCTCCTAAGATGAGTTCAGAAGTGTTTTCTTTCTTCTATTTCTTTGGCAGAGTTTGTGTGAGAGTGATATTAATTCTTCCATAAACGTTTGGTAGAATTTGACAGTAAGGTAGTCTGGACTTTGAATTTGCTGTGTGTGAAGATTTGTAATGATAAATTCCATTTCTCTTAATAGATAGAGGAATATTTAGGTTATCTGTTTTTTATTGAATGAACTTTGAAATTTGTGTCTTTAAGTGAATTTATCTATTTCATTTATCAAATTTATTAGAATAACTTGTTTATAATATAGTCCTTTTAATGTCTCTAGGGTCAATCTGTCAATCGCAGATTATGATAATCTTTGTCTTTTCTTCTCTTGATTTATCTTTTTTTTTTTTTTTTTGAGAGGTTTTTGCTATAGGGCACGTGCACTTGCCAGAAAGAGAGAGAGGCAGAGAGATAGAAAGCGAGAAATCACCCCCCAAGGGGGGATGGCCACACCACAATCCCTTCTCCTCCATTCTCCTCTTGGGATCTTGGGCACACACGCACACGTGCCCGGTGTGAGTTTAAGCCACTGGGTCCAGGACTCGAACCGCGATTGGCCACATGGGAGTTCAGCGACATAGCCATTATGCTAACTGCTGGTCCCTTGATTTATCTTCCTACAAGATTTTATTGATGTTTTCAAAGACCTAGTATTGGATTTTTTCCCTTGGCTGTGTTTTAATTTCATTATTGTTCTATTTTGCCATTTTAATACTGATTTCTGCTCTCATTTTTATTTTCTTTCTTCTGCATACTTTTGAACACTGCTTTTTTTCCTCAAGGTAGGAGATGAGATAATTGATTTGGCACCTTCTTTTCTTTAATTTTTTTAAATAATTATTTAACTGTATTTATTTGTTTTACTTTAATTTGACCAGAAAAGGACAGAGAGAGAGAAAGGAAGCCACTAGGTCTGGGACTCAAACCGCGGTTGGCCATATTGGAGTCCAGTGCCCTTATACACCATACCACCTCCTGGCCCCAGCACCTTCTTTTCTAACATAAACAGACAATGCTGTACATTTCCCTCTAAATAATGCTTTTACTGCATTCAGAAAATTTTTATGTATTATGTCTTTATTTTAAAGTAATTTTTTTCTGATTTTGGGAGAAGTCTTCCTCTTTGACTGAATTTGGTTCTTATAAGTAAGTTGTTAAATTTGCAAATTCATGGGCATTGTCCACATATGTTGCTAATACCTAATTTAATTCTGTTTTGGCCACAGAATTCTCTTTGTGTAATTTTAATTATATAAAATTGGTTGAGTATTATTTTTATAAGTCTCAGAATATATTCTATTTTGGTGACTGTCCCATGTACTCTAGAAAGAGTATATATTTTGTTCTTACTGGAATGGAGTATTCTGTCGATATCAGTTAGGTCAGTTTGGTTGATCATACTTTTCAGCTCTTTTGTGTTTTCACTAACGTTTTTGTTTACTGGTTCTGTCAGTTACTGAGAAAGGAGTTTTGAAGTGTCCAATTATAATGTCAGTTTGTCCTTCAGCTATCAGGTTTGTATGTTTTAAGCTCTGATGTTTGGGTATATAGTGTAGCCACACTTAGGATTATTATATCTTCTTGATGAATTAACTACTTAATCATTGTGTAATGTCTCTCTGTCTCTGGTAATATTCCTTTTCTGATATTACTATAATAATAGCGTCTGCATGGCATATGGTTTTCTGGGATTTTAGTCTACATATTTATAGTTCTTTTTTTCAATTTAATTTTTATTTTTTTTGAGAGGTTTTTGCTAAAGGGCACGTGCACTCACCAGACAGACAGAGAGAGACAGAGAGACAGAAAGTGAGAAATCACCCCCCAGGGGGGATGTCCACGCCACAGTCCCTTCTCCTCCATTCTCCTCTCTCGGGATCTTGGGCACCCACGCATATGCGCCCAGTGTGAGTTTTAAGCCACTGGGTCCAAGACTTGAACCACGGTCGACTACATGGGAGTCCAGCGACATAGCCATTACACTAACTGCTGGTCCCCATATTTATAGTTTTTAAGGTGCGTTTCTTATAGGTGGTATAGAGATGAGTCTTACTTTTATATCCACTCTGCCAGTCTCTAACTTTTTATTGTGATGTTTCAGTCACTTATATTTATATTTATATTGTATCAGTCACTTATACCATTGACTGGCTTTAAATCTACCGTTTTGGTAGATGTTTTCTATTTCTACAGTTCTTTTTGTTGTTACCGTTTTTTTTTTCACCCCCTTTTTAAACATCTGCCTGCTTCTTAAGTATTGTTTTATTCCATTTTATCTTTACTACTGATTATTAGTTACAACTCTTAAGAAATTGTAATGGTGGCCATAGCATCTACTATATATATATATGTGTGTGTGTGTATGTACATACACACACATATATATATATATAAATACATTTATCACAATGTATCTTCAAATAATTTGATATATAGTATAAGAATCTTACAGTGGTATACTTCTAATTCCCTCTCTGTCATTCTTTGCATTATTATGCTTTTTACTTTTACATGTATTATGCAGTTCCCATGATGGAAATTTTTGAGGTGATGGAAATGTCTGTATCTAGATTGTGGTGGCGATTACATGGACGCATTTATTTTTCAAAATTCAAGAAACAGTACACATGAAATTAGTTGGTTTATGTAATTTATACCTAAATGAATATTTTAATATATGTAAAATCTATACATATGTATAGAAAGACACATGCTTTTTACTTATAGAAAGACAGGAATATAGCCAAATGTAGATCTTTCCTAGACTATAGTATTAAGTGTCCATGTGGTGGTGACAGTTTAAAAAGAGTTGATATTTATTAGTGGAACATGCACAATGAATTCTTAGATTTTGATTTGCTACTTAAACCTTGCCATGATTAAATGTCATGTTTATAATTTAAAGCAACCATAAAGAAGCTGATACTTTGTTTTCTTTTTTAATTGGGTAAGTAAGAAATCTGTAGAATTGTATGCTATTCTTGTTGTTGTTTTGCTTTTTAGTTTTGCTATAGGGTGTGTGCGCTTGCCAGAGGCAGAGAAGAAGAGAGACAGAGAGAAAGTGAGAAACCACCCCCCCACACACATAGGGTGGCCACACTACAGTCCCTTCTCCTCTTGGGATTTTGAATACACACGCACACACTCCTGGCATGATTTTCAAGCTGCTGGATCCAAGACTTGAACTTCTCAGCCAGCCATGTGGGATCTAGCTGTTTTAACTTCCATGCCACCTGCTAGCCTGTCCTTCCTGCTTTCTAAGCCAGAGAGAAAAAATGGCTGTCTTTAATTCTGTACTGTGCTATATGGTAGCCACTAGTTGCATTTAATTTAAATTATGATTTTTGTTCTTTGGTCATCCTGACCACATTTTAAGTGCTTAAAGTCATGTGACTTGTGACTACCATATTGGACAGCACAGATATAATACAGCTTTGTCATCACAGAAAGTTGAATTGGATGGCACTGTCGAAGAGAAACTAACAAATTGTCCATGGCTTGCCTTCTGTTTTCCTTCAATGAAAGGATAAGCCATTCTTCCTGACTGCTTGCACAAATTTCTCTGAATGTCTCTCCATTCTGTATTTTCTCTGCAAAACTAAGAGTAGATGTGATCATTCAAAGAAAATAATAGTAGTTAATGTTGAAAAATGTTCATTACTAATGGATAAAAATCCTTAGCTAAAGCCCACACTGATTTCTTTTTTGTTTGTTTTGTAGTAAGAGTTTTTTTGCTATAGGGTACACTCACTAGAGAGAAAGAAAGCGAGAAATCACCGCCCTCCCTCCCCTTCGGGGGGAGGGGTGGCCATGCCACAATCCCTTCTCCTCCATTCTCTTCTCGGGATCTTGGGCACGCACACATGCCCGGCGTGAGTTTTAAGCTGCTGGATCCAGAACTCGAACCATGATCCACTACATGGGAGTCCAGTGACGTAACCATTATGCCATTTGCTGGTCCCTCCTCCACTGATTTCCTAGGCTACGCGAATTCACTTTTCATTTTTTCTCTTGCTTGACCTGTCCACTGTATATGACACTTTTTTTTTTTTGTATATGACACTTTTAAACACTGTTCTTTTTCTTTTTAAAAAAATTGCCAGAGGATCCATGTCCTTGCCAGAGAGAGACAAGGTGGAAGCTGGAGGAAGCACCCCACAATGGGTACTCTGCCGCCATTTCTCCATCAGGATTTTGGGCATGCGCACACATGTACCTGGCATGTTTTTCAAGCCACCAGGGCCAGAATTCAAATAGCGGTTGGCCAATATGGGATCCAGTTCCCTTAACTAGTAGGCTGTGTAGCCAGCCCCACACGTTCTTGATTGTTTCATCTTTTTGCTTAAATGACTCAGCCACTTCTATGCTTGTCTCCCAGCCTTTTTTATTCTGATGGTCGGGAAAGTCATGATCCATTTTCGCATAGAAAAATACGTCACGACTTTGGCAGTGACCTAATAGGTTCTGTCTCTGCCCGTTTATTAAATGACAGCCTTCCACAGAGGTCCACCCTTAACCTATTTTCAATCCTCTAGATGCCAATAACCAATAAATCTGTAACCAGCTTAGACTTCTAGCCTAGGTTTCTAGGGAATGAATAAGTAAGCATTAGGTCATCAGGAAAGTTAGGACATATTTTTCTATGCAAAAATGGATAATGACTTTCCCCACCACCCAATACGTGGCTGTCGTGCAAGCATCCCAGCCTCTGTATCCACATAATCCACTCTCTTCCTCTTCCGCCAATCTGTCTTTTCCCGACTTCTGTCAACTATGTTTCTAACCTACAGACTTGAGAGCTCTCATCATCATCTGAACTAGTTAATTCATTCCTATCAATTCTGCTTTCTATCAATAATTTCCTCTCCAGTTGAGTTTTTTGTATATTCCTCAGGGTCTGTTTTCTGGTCCTCTCCATTTCCAAGTATTCTTACAACTTGTTACTCTTTCTCCTTCAATTTGTCTTCCCTACTGCTGAATAATGATCATTCTAAAATGCAAAGCTGATCATTTTATTCTGTTTACAATCTTGCCAAGGCACTACATTCCTTTTGGCTAAAATGCAAACATATTAGCACATGTAAACACTTTAGCATCTATTCTTGCCCTATTCTTCTAGCCCATCTGTCAGCTTGCAGCTTGAAGTCTTCCTCAGTCTTGTCCAAGAACTTAGCTGCCTGGAATTCTCGGGCTACATCATGTACGTTTTCTCACCTCTGTGCCTTTGCTCATCCCCTTCCCTTCCTTGGGCTGAGACATCTGCCAGCCCCACAGCTCATTGTCTTCCCTCTGGCTTGCCGATTCCTGCAGGACTCCATTCAGGTTTCCCCTCATAGCTCTAAGAGCGCCCCTTCCCAGGAGAGTCTTTGCACCTCTCTGACTTGCCCCTGCATTCTCATGGTATGATGTACTTCTCTCTACCACAGCAGTTGTTTTCCTGTATTGTAATTGCACAGAAAGTATTCAGTAATAATTTATGCAACAATCTAACAAGTTCCACCTCTGAAAGTCTATATGAATTCACAGACTAATGAGCCATATTATAGTAACCTTCTACTATGTTCTTATAGGCAAAGATGCTGGAAGCAGATCTGGTTTCAAAGATGCTCCGAGCTGTTCTGCAGTCTCATAAGAATGGAATAGCATTACCCCGGCTCCAAGGAGAGTACAGATCCTTGACTGGAGACTGGATCCCCTTCAAACAGCTAGGTTACCCTACACTAGAAGCCTATCTGAGGAGCGTGCCAGCAGTGGTCAGGATAGAGACTAGTAGATCTGGAGAGGTAAGAAGGTAATTGTGCATGTGGGAAGAATCACACCAAGTTGTCATTGCCTGTCTGGCACTTCCAATCTCATACCTGTGGTGGAAGTCCAGTGCTAGCTTAGTGTTAGCTAGGTGATGAGTGATAAGAGTGAACAGTGTCCAGAGCACAGCTCAGGTTCAGGTGTCTTTTGTTTTACCCCTCAAATTCTTTTCACTGCAAGAGTATGATTTCAGCACACTGAAAAAGACCTTCAGAGGTAAAATTTATCCCATTTTAACATCAAAACAAACAGCTATACTGGAGGCCTGAACTGCCTGTGTCCCACCTGCCCTTTACAAACCTGATGCAGCTGTTCTTGCCAAAGCCACTGATGGGCTCCTGATGGCCACATCTCACAGGCGTTTTGAAATTCTCATCACTTGAGTGCACTCCTGGTGACCTCTGCCATCTGGACCTCTCTCAAGTTCCTCCTCGGTCACTCATCACTTTCGGTTCTTAGCCGGGGCCTCCTTTCTACTCTCCCCCAGCCTACCTCTGCCCTCTCTAGCCTATTCTCGTCTTCAAACCATACAGCTGTATTATTCTACCATTTTAAATCCTTCTACTTCTAGAAGAAAATGTATTCCATATACATTTAATACAATGGGCCATTCGGTGGTAGCAGGCTAATCTTTTATCGTGCTTTCACTGCGACCCAGCAGTTTCACGTCTCCGCATCTACCTGCTGCACTGTGACAGGTGTGGACAGTCACCACCCGAAAGACAAACAGGAAGGCACTTGCCCTCCTTCCTCAAAGCACTGTAGTTCTCTAGGTGCATCTCTACTCATGCCAGGACATAGGACCGGTCTGGAGTATTTCTCACCAAAACTTATGACAGTAGGCCCTCTCTTTGGGTGCTGTGGTCAGGGGAGAAGCAGAGGGTGGAGGAGGACCAGGGAACCAGGATCAGGAGAGCAGACGGAGGGCAAGTTT
The DNA here is from genome assembly GCA_026018925.1 of Tupaia tana. Lineage (NCBI taxonomy): Eukaryota > Metazoa > Chordata > Mammalia > Scandentia > Tupaiidae > Tupaia > Tupaia tana. Next base: position 70,270,803 of record JAKSZU010000013.1, read on the forward strand.
TCCTCATCTGTAATCATTTTTATAAGGAAATACGAAACATTAAGTTTTGGGTTGTCAGAAAAGTCATGACACATTCTTGCATAGAAAAACATAGAAACTTATGTCATGACTTTCTGGCAACCTGATATTAATAATAAGATATGCTTCTGCATCCCTGATCCTTCTAGAGAGATTTAAACCCTCCATTCTGCTACTGACACCTTGTTATACATCCATTATAGCACTCGACATGTTTTCTGTTTCATTTCTTTGCCTCTCTCTTTTTCCTTCTAAAGTTTTTTGAGGGTGAAGAACTGTTTTTTTTTTTTTCTTTTTCCCACCTCTGATAGTTGGTATTGAATACATATGTGTGGAATACATGAATGATCAAGTGCCTGAACAAATTAATACACTAATAATGCTTCACGTAGCTTCTGTATTATAATTTATATAACCCTTTGTTACCTTGTTTGGGCATTTTAAATGTTTGTAGGTTTTGACTGTTAAAATAGGCCACAGTGCATCTACTGGGGTAGGTAACTTTTTTCTTTTGAATTACATTGCTAGTAATATATTCCCAGGAAGAGAAGTCCTTGGCCAAAGAGTAGAAACATGTTTTGACTTATGGTGTAAAGCCTCATTGTTTGCCTGGATTTGATTGAATTTAGAGTCAAAGTCTTGATAACTAGACAGATCTTCAGAGATCTGTCCCAATAATCCTCATACTTCAAGTCTTTTTTCCTAATATCCTGTATATCATACAGGTTGTTTTTTTAAAAGGCAAAGAGCTGAACTGCTATGTTTTAAGCAAGTGTGGAGGGCCCAGGGACTCGGTTGTCCTCCTTTACTCTCTTACCCCTGCCAGTGGCAGCCCTGGAGTTTACCTCCATGGCATTCTGTGGCTCCAGTGAACAGTCTAGGTCTACACCACGCCTGTTTTACAGCTGAGCATACTGAGCTTTGCTTCAGTCATCCAGCTAAAATCCAAGACTAGAATGTAGTAGTCTTGGAGCGGTCATACGCACAGATGTTACAAGTACTTTGGACTCAGAGAAAGAACTTTGCTGCGTGACTTGGAAGTAGTTTAACTGCCTTGAGTCTCTGCTTTCTCATATGTAAAACGAGGATAAACTATTCTTCGGCATATATGAGGTAACATATGCAGATCACAGTTCTCTTTTGGCTCAGTTGTTAATCCCATAGTACCTAGTATGTTTTAAAGGCTTAATAAATACCTATTTAAGGAATAAATGAAACTTTCCATTTGGGAAAGATTATTTGATTTTCTTGTAGAAAATATTATTTTGTTCTAACATGATTAAGGAGAGAGAGACATGAACATTTGCTTAGTTTGATTTGGGACACGTAGGCTCCCTAAGATCCACTTTTGAACATTAAACTCGGCCCAGCCACAGCGGCACAGGCAGTAGGGTGCCACTGCACAATACAGGAGCCATGTGGGACAGCCCGGGCTCGGGTTCCAGGTCAGCCTGAACACACCAGGCACACTCACAGGTGTGCCCATGATCCCACTGACTGGAAGGCCGGGGGGAGGACAGTAGTGTTGCAGACCCTGTAGGGAGGTCGGTCTTTCTTTCTCTCCCTTTTTCTCTCTCTCTTTCTCTCAAGGAAAGTACTTGAACCAATTTTGGTCTCTAGGCGACCCTGAACCTGATAAATGTTTCTTCTCTGACCTTGCCTCTCATGAATAGATTACCTGCTATGCCATGGCCTGCACGGAAACAGCAAGAATTGCTCAGCTTGTGGCTTGTCAGAGAAGTTCTAAAAGGAAAACTGGGCGGCAGGTTAATTGTCAGATGAGAGTGAAGAAAACCATGCCATTTTTCCTAGAAGGTAAGGGTTTTTCATATGCTAATATTTTTAGACCTATGAATACATTGTCATAGAAAATTTTGGAAATATTGCTTATATTCATGATAAACACCTCTGCTTGTTTTTAATTCATTTTATTTATCAATATTTTTTTAATTTACTAAAGGGCACATGTGCTCACCAGAAAGAGAAAGAGAGGTGGGGCTGGGGAGTGAGAAAGCAAGCCACCAGGTCCAGAACTCAAACAGTGGTCAGCCATGTGAGAGTCCAGCTCTCCAGCCATCACACCACCTGCTGGCCCCACCACCTGTATTTGTTAACACTCATATGCCAGGAGGAAAATTCAGAAGCTAGCATTTCCATTTGAAATTTTTACGTGAATATGATGAGCCTGATGTACTGAGTGAGGAATGTCACAGGGTGACGTAGCTCAGAGCAGATATTAATTCGGCTTGTTATGGCAACATGTGGTTTTCTTCTTAAGGTTTATTCGAGGGACAGCCTTATTGTGGGTTTACGAACCCATGATTTGTAGTGTCTTATTTAGCAAGTTATGTCTTCATGTCTTTTGGTACGAAACCTCCGTTTTTGAAAAAGCATGAATTGTGCAGTACACAACAGCATTATTTATGGACAACTCAGTCTGTGTTTACTGAACACTTATCTCAAGGAGACCTACAGTCAGTTCTAAAACTATACATTTTCGAGAAATAGTCCCATGATGATATACAACGGTGGACAGCTAAATGCCACAGTGAGTGCTTTGGACCAGGTGCAGTGGGCATTATAAATGAGAACGTCAATGGAGGACTTCATGGCCAAGGGGAGCCCTGAGCCCAGGCCTCAGATGATGGGTGGGATTTAGAGAGAAGGAGACTGGATGGGAGGACTGAGATAGCTGCGTGTGCTGCATTTGTAAGAAAGTGTGGAAGCTACAACCGACACGATAAACTGGTGAGGAGAGAGAGCAGCTGGTTTGTCTGGTGGATACAGAACCCCCTCTGCTAAATACTCTCCTATCCCTTCTACCTTCACTGACCAACTTCCAGGGGCAAGACCCCGTGTCCTGACAAACAGTTCTGAGACCCGAAAGCCACAAAAGACATCTGGTCAGGGGAGTGACATGGTGACACTAGGGTTTTACAAGGCTAATTGACCTATTATGTGTGCCTAACTTCACAGGAAAACCAAAAGCAACCCTCAGACAACCAGGATTTGCTTCAGATTTTTCTGTCAACAAAAAATCGAATCCAGCACTGTTAAGGAACAAGGGAAACTCTCTTGGAGTTAAGTCTGATGCTGAAATGCCGCCGTGTGCATTACACACAGCTCTGGGAAATGAAGTGGTCAGAGACGTTCCAGTGCAGAGGCATGTGACCATGTCTGCCAGCAGCAGGTACTTGGCCTTGGTCTGACTACGAATAGTTTGGTGAGCCCGGATAATAAATGTTAAAGATGTATGTTCAGGCTAAGAAGAAAAATACTTTGTATTTTTATCTAAGTTCACATAGCAGTTCACTTTTCCTGGCTGCCAGATTCATACTCTGGATTCTATCTCCATTCTATATATTTTTTTCTGAATTGTTGGTAATCTCTCATAATAAGATTTATTTTAAAAGCTCTCAAGGTATCATAACATGTGTTTTGGGGAAAGTCATGATGCAGTTTTACATAGAAAAACAGAAGAATGCGTCTTGACTATCCCGACAACCTATATTTCAGTATAACTTAGAAGATTTTCTGAAAATCTTTTCCTAGAATTAATTTTATAAGTTTTAAGTAAACTTTATGCGCTCTTTGCTCCAGTAATCATGCCCATCATTATACAGTAGCATCAGGTATCCGTGCATCAGAATTCAAGACTGGTAGCAGTAGGACAGCCTATACATTGTATGGTTTTCAAAGCTAGCTGAGAGCTCAGTGAACTACAATCCATGGCCAGATGCCTGTTTTTGTAAATAAAGTTTTACTGGAACATGGCCACATCACTTCATTGATGTATGGTCTACAACTGCATATACTCTGCCTATAACTGTATCTATCTGCACAATAGTGTCCTAGCCGAATGGTTATGCAGAGACCAGAAGGCCTGTAAAGCGTAAAATATGTACTGCTGGACCCTTTTCAGAAAAAGTTCACCGATCTCTGATGTACATGCATCAGATCCCATAACAATTGAATTGATTATTGTTATAATTAAAACAATTATGAAATGGGAGGGCAGAGAGGCATAAATGCCAATAAGGTTTCTACGCTGCAGTTGAAGTGGCAAAACATTAATACTTGTAGAATGTGGTATTACCTGTTTCTATTGTAATACGTAGAGCAGCCGTTAAGAAAACAAAGTGATATACTAAATTAATCAGAGTGGACTTCTCAAAAATGTCTGACCTGTAAGAATGCAAGAAAAGAGAAATAGAGGAATGAGAAATAGAGGGAACAGAAAGAAAACATAAAGTAAAATTACACGCACAACCCCTAACATAACAGTAATTACTTTAGATGTAAAAATACATGAAAAAATGTTTAACTTAATTAGTCATTAGGGAAATACACATTAAAACTGCAGTGAGATAACATTGCACGCACTTATCAAAATGACTAAAATAAGAAGTAGTAATACCAAATGCTGACAAGGTTGCAGAGAAACTAGAATTACTCATACATTGCTATTGAAAACGGATTAGTTGTTTCCTTAAAAACACTATGCAGGGGGAACCAGCAGTTAGTGTAATGGCTATGTCACTGGACTCCCATGCAGTCGACCGCGGTTCGCGTCCCGGACCCGGTGGCTTAAAACTCACGCCGGGCGCGTGTGCGTGCGTGCTCAAGATCCCGAGAGGAGAATGGAGGAGAAGGGATTGCGGCGTGACCATCCCCTCTGGGGGGGTGATTTCTCGCTTTCTTTCTCTATGTCTCTCTCTCTGTCTGGCGAGCGCACGCGCCCTATAGCGAAAACTTCTCAAAAAAAAAAAAAAAAAAAAAATCTCACTCCGGGCGCGTGTGCGTGCGTGCCCAAGATCCCAAGAGGAGAATGGAGTAGAGGGGATTGCGGCGTGACCATCCCCCCTGGGGGGTGATTTCTCGCTTTCTGTCTCTCTGTTTCTCTCTGTCTGGCGAGCGCACGCGCCCTATAGCGAAAACCTCTCCAAAATAAAAAATAAAAAAACCACTATGCAGGGACCAGCAGATGGTGTAATGGTTACATCACTGGACTCCCACGTGATCAACCATGGTTCAAGTCCTGGACCCAGCCACTTGAAATTCATTCCTGGCTCATGTCTGTATGTGTGCCCAAAATCCCGAGAGGAGAATGGAGGAGGAAGGACTGTGGCTTGGCCATCCCCTCTGGGGAGTGATTTTGCTTTCCATCTCCCTCTCTCTGTGTTTCTGGTGAGCACATATGCCCTATAGCAAAAAATCTCTCTTAAAAAAATAAAACTATGAAAAGAATTAATTCTGTGAAAATGTCTGTACTGCCCAGAGTGGTCTAGAGATTCAGTGCAATCCCTATCAAAATTCCAATCACATTTTTCACAGAAATAGAATAATAACCTAAAATTTATATCAAACCACAGAAGATCCTGAATAGACAAAATGAACCGAAAAGAAAAAAGAAAAGCTCAAACAAAACAAAACATAGAGGCATATCACTAACTGATTTCAAAATCTATTAGAAAGCTTTAGTAATCCAAACAGTGTAATTTTAACATAAAAACAGACACAGATGAATGGAATAGAATAGAGAACCCATCAATATATACTTACTGGCAATCGATTTTCAACAAAGATGCGAAGAGCAGGCCAGCCATGGTGGCACAGAGGTAATGCAGCACTCCAGGTTGCTCAAGCCACATGGGTCGGTCCCAGATTTGTCCTGATGTCTCTCTGTCCATGCCAGGCATGCATGCTGTGGCCACGTCCTTGTTGGCTGAGGCCTGGGGGGTGGATTGTGGTATGAAAACCCTGTTGGGTATGCCTGTCTCTTTCTGTATGTGTATATGCATGTGCTTGTGTGTGTCTCTCTGTCTCTCATGGAAGAAAAAAATAAACATTAAAAAAAAAGAAAGAAAGGGATGCAAGAACACAAATAGGGAAAGGATAGTCTCTTCAATAAATGGTTCTGGGAAAACTTGGTATCCACATACAGAAGATTGAAATTAGGCCCTATCTCATACTGAAAATACCAATTCAAAATGGATTAAAGACTTAAATGTAAGACCTGATACTACAACTTTTAGAATAAAACAGGAAAAACTTCATGACATTGATCTGGGCAGTTTTTTTGTTTGTTTACTTGTTTGTTTGTTTATTATGTGACCCAGAAAACACAGACAACAAAGTCAAAACTATTACATCAAACCAGAAAGTTTCTATACAGTGAAGGACGCAGTCCACAGGGTAGAGTCTCTGGGGCATGGAAGACTATACCTGTAAACCACACTCTGATCAGCAGTTATACCTAAAATATGCACGAAGTTCAAACAACTCATCAGGAGAAGAACAAATAACTCAGTTTAAAAATGGGCGAAGGACCTGAATAGACATTTCTCAAAAGAAAACATACAAATGACCAATAGGTATATGAAAAAATGTTCAACATCCCTAATCATCAGGGAAATGTGAATTAAAACCACAGTAGAAATATTACCTTATACCCAATAGGATGGCTACTATAAAAACAAACAAAACCAAAAAAGAAAGAAAAAGAAAATAAATGTTGGCAAGGATGGGGAGAAAAGGGAGCCCTAGTACGCTGATGATGGAATGTAAATTAGTAGAGTCGTATGGAAAACAGCATGGGAAAATCCTTTAAAAATTAAAAGTAGAACTGCCATATGATCCAACAGTTGACTACTGGCTATATACCTAGAGGTTATTAAATCAGTATTTTGAAGGGGTATCTGTACTTGTGTTCATTACAGCATTCTTCATAATAGCCAAAACATGAAAGCAAACTTAAATGGATGAATGGATAAAGAAAATGATATATGATATATATTTGATGTATGCAATGGAGCACTGATTACTCAGCCTTTAAAAAGGAAGAAATCCTGTCGGTTATAATATTTGTGAACCTGGAGGACTTTATGTTAAGTGAAATAAACCAGACACAGAAACAGAAATACTGAGTGATCTCACTTATATGAGGAGTTTTTTAAAGATGACACTCATAAAATAGTGTAAAATGGTGGTTACCAGAGACTAGAGGTTGGGAGAATTGGGAAGATGTTTGTTAAGAGACACAAAATTTCAGACAGAAGAGTAAGTTTAGTAGATCTCTTGTACATTATGATGACTATCATTAACAACCACACACAGGGGCTCCACAACTAACAGTGGGTTACAACCCTATAAACTTATGTTGAAAATGCCCGAAGCTGAAAATGAATTTTATACATCTACCTACTGAACGACACAGTTTAAAGCCTGGCCTCCCGTGCCTCCCTTTAATGTGCGCAGAACCTTTACATTAGCCTGCAGTTGGGCAGAATCATCTAACACAAAGCATATTGTATAACAAATAGCTCATATAATTTATCAAAGACTGAAAATAAAAAACAGAATGTTTGTACGGGTACCCAATGCATGGTTTATATTGAGTATGTATTGCTTTTGTACCATTATAAAGTCAAAAAATCCTAAGTTGAACCATTGCAATTTGGGGACTTATCTGTATTAAATACTTGAAAATTTCTGAGAGAGTAGATTTTTATCTCAAAAAAGAGATAAATGTGAGAGAAAATGTATACTATATATTAAGTAGTTTGATTTATACCACAATTTATACCTATCAGCACATCATGTTGTATACCATAAATACATGCAATTTTTAACTTGTCAATTGAAAAAAAAAATGCTAAGCATATAACTACCATAACTCAGCAGTTATACTCCTGGGCATTTATCCCAGAGAATTGGAAACTTATACTCACACAAAAACCCATACACAAATGTTCACAGTAACTTTATTTATAGTAGGCCCAAACTGGAAATAACCTAGATGTCCTTCAACAGGTGAACGGTATAGCCATATCCCATCTCAGCAATGAAAAAGAATGAACTACTGATACATGCAACAACTTTTTTTTTTTGAGAGATTTTTATTATAGGGTGGGTGCACTTGCCAGAGAGACAGAAAGCAAGAAATCACCCCCTCAGGGGGATGGCCACACCACAGTCCCTTCTCCTCTATCCTCCTCTCGGGATCTTGGGTATGTGCCCGGTATGAGTTTTAAGCCACTGGGTCTAGGACTCGAACTGCAGTCGACTACGTGGGAGTCTGGCAATATAACCATCATGGCATCTGCTGGTCCTCACATGCAACAGCTTTAATGGATTTAAGGAAATTACGCTCAGTGAAAGAAGCCAGTCTCAAAGAATTATCAGGACCAGCAGTTAGTGTAATGGCTATGTCGCTGGACTCCCATGTAGTCGACCACAGTTCGAGTCCCGGACCTAGCGGCTTAAACTCATGCCGGACACGTGTGTGTGTGTCCAAGATCCCGAGAGGAGAATGGAGGAGAATGGATTGCGGTGTGGCCATCCCCGCTGGGGGATGATTTCTCACTTTCTGTCTCTCTGTCTCTGTCTTTCTGGAGAGCGCACGCACCCTGTAGCAAAAACCACTCAAAAAAATTACCTACTATGTGATTCTAATTACATAGCATTTATGAAATGGCAAGAGGAAAAGATGGGAACTGCCTTGTCACTACAAGACCGTATGTTGGTTATAGTTGTGGTTACATGAATCTATGCATGTGAGTTGCACAGAACTACACACACACACACAAGTGCATGTAAAACTAGTAAAATTTGAAAAAGCTCTGGATTGTTGCAATGTCAGTTTCCTCGTCTTGATATGGTACTATGCAAGATTTGCCACTGGAAGAAGCTGGGTGAAGGGGACTCAGGACCTCTAGGTACCTTTATTTCAGAATGATAAGTTTAAAAATTGACAGCAGAAGCTGCATATAAGGTTTTATTCTGAGGATTAATGTAACATAAATGTGTTTGTCTTCCCTTTTGTTATAATAATTTTTTGAAGAATTATTTATTTTATTTATTATTTTTTAAAGTTGATCATTTTTAAAAATTTTTTATTTGACTTTATTTATTTATTTAAATTTGACCAAAGAAAGATAGAGCAAGAAAGCGAGAGCAAGAGCAGGAAAGTGAAAAAGCAAGCCACCAGGTCCAGGACTTGAACCACAGATGGCCATGTAGGAGTTTAGCACCCTTAATCACCACACCAACTGCTGGCCTATTATTATTATTTTAATTTGACCAGAGAGATAAAGAAAGGGAAAATGAGAAAGTAAGCTGCCAGGTCCAGGACTCAGACTGTGGTCGGCCATGTGGGAGTCTAGCATCCCCAACCACTGTACCACCTGCCAGCCCCTCATAATAATAATTTAAAATTCTGTATGGTGTAATTAACAGTTTTCAGAACTGCATACCTAGCTATCTTCAATGGTTTAGATGCCTTTATTTTTTAAAGTTTTAAAAATTAATTAATTTTAGTTTTGCTACAGGACATGTGTGCTCACTGGATAGTGAGAGAGAGAGAGAGAAAGTGAGAAATCACCCTCTGGGAGGGTGGTTTAACCAGAGTTTCTGCTCCATTCTCCTCTTGGGATTTTGGGCATGTATGCTACAGAGGTGACTGGCATGATTTTCAAGTCCCCAGGTCTGAGACTAAACTGCAGTCAGCCATGTGGGACCCAGCCACTTTAACCTTCATGCCACCTGCTGGCCCCAAATGGAATATATACACACACACACACACACACACACACACACACACACACATCACACACACATATATATATGGAGAGAGAGAGAGAGAGAGAGAGAGAGGGGGGGAGGGAGGGAGGGAAGGGGAAGAGGGAGAGAGGGAGAGAGGGAGATTGAGAGGTTTTTGCTATAGGGCGTGTGCACTCACGAGAAAGAGAGACAGAGAGATAGAAAGCAAGAAATCACCCCCCCAGGGGGGATGGCCACGCTGCAATCCCTTCTCCTCCATTCTCCTCTCGGGATCTTGGGCATGCACACACACGTGTCCAGCATGAGTTTAAGCCACCAGATCCAGGACTCGAACCATGGTTGACTAAATGGGAGTCCAGCGACATAGCCATTACACCAGCTGTTCCCAGAAATGGACTATATTTTAAACTATTTTAATTACAGATTATTTAAGATGTTGTAAAACATCTTGGTTCTTTTTTTAAGAGTATGATACAATGGAAAGATACCTTGTAAGAGAAATATAAATTTGGTGAGGGTGCAAGGTGGGGAATTTGTGTTTCCTTTTCATTTTCAAATAGTTATTTGAGCAATCTCTATCTTATCTGGTTTGCAGTGCCACTTGCATTATGCGCTAAGACATAAATTGAATGTTTTTAAGTTCTCTACTATTTTATTTATCTGTCTGTTTTAAATGTTGTAACTTTGTAATGCATTTTAATATTTGTCAGTGCAACTTCTTCATTTTGGGGGGTTATATTCCAAAATATTCTTTATTTTTAATTGTTTATGCATCGCATGGTTTTCTTTATTCTGTTTTGCTAGTCTCTCAAAGGTGATTAATTGGAATTCTGACTTCTAAGTTCTAAAAGAGGCTTTAATGACTTGTTTTGCTGTTTAATGCCACAGAAACTTTAAACGAAAACTATAGTGTTTAAAAAAGTTGGTACAGAATTTGCTATTTTAATTTTATTTTACTTTTTTTTTTTGTACACCTTAGGTTTAGCCCAAAGGCATCCCTTTCACCACCTTTTCAGATGCATATCTCAAGAACCTGTACGAAGGAAATGAGTGGTATGTTTTCTAAACATTATCTTCATGAAACATATTGGCTTCTAGAGCCTCAGAACTCCAAGAAAAATAGCTGGTGGTGACTTCTGATGTTTTCCTACTTGGAATATCTCTATCCCTCTTCCTAATTTCTTTAGATCACAAATTGAGGTGATCTAAAGGGAAAATGATACCTATAAAGATATCACTGGTATTCTGACCTGAGGCCTTCCTCACACCGCACCTACTCTCTTTCTCTCCCATGTGTTGCCTGCAGAGTAACAGCATGCTGCTCACTGGAGGTGCGTCTGTAGGACTTTGGAGGCTGAGATCTTACTCAAAGGCAACCCCCTGCTCTAGATTTAAAATACATACATATGGCACTTAACTCATAAGAGAGGCTCAGATCACCTACCACTCAAAAGCTGTCACTCTAAACTGTGTGCAGGGACCACAACGCATCTAAATGTGAATATAAATAATTCTTCACTTTATAAAAATCTAAAAGGACCATTAAGAAAACCACTGGAGACATAATAAAGAATTTAAAGGTTAGACTTGCACCCACTTGTACCTTGTCTCCTCCAGTCAGTGTGTGAATTCCCTGCTCATTGGCCCTCCTGAGAGACAGTGCTTTTAGAATCGTGCTTCTGTTGTGTGGAATGTAAGTGTGGTTTTACGTGATTCGCTGCTGTAAGAGTGATTTTTAATGAGTTGATTTTTTTTTCCCCTGTAAGAACACATCTCTGGTATTTTTTCATGGAAATTCATTGAACAGTATGATTTTTGTTTACATGAATTATGTGTTTTCTGAAACATGATTACTCAGCAAAGTTGTATACCCTTTCTGCAGAAACAAGACTTATTTCAGAAAGATTACAATTCATCTGGCAGAGCCGCAACACACATGTATGCACAGTCTCTCCTACACGCTGGCAGCCTAGATTACTTCTTAATTTGTTTAGTGGAAGGTACAGACGCTTAGTGACTCCAGTGGCCCTGGAGATTGGTGCTCATCTGGGGTCAGCTGCTGACACAGCATCAGTGGGGAGGGTCTGACCACCCGTTTTGAGAAACCCTTATGTTTTTCTTCCCAGTCCTTTTATATCATTATGTGGGAAGAACCTGAATAGGTTAGCTATGCTCTTAATAAAAATATGTATGGACATCCGGGCCCCTTCTGTTCTGTGTTCCCATCTACGTCTCAGCAAGACCAGGTCTGTATGACCCCTGGTGGGAAGAGCAGTCAGTTGCTCTGGCATCCTCAGGGGCCACCCTCTCCAAACCACACTGTATGTCTTTACCAGCCAATTAAAAATGAAAATAACTAAATCCCAGTGGAAAGGTTATCTGATTAAAACTTGAATATATATTTTAATATATTTCACTGCTATATCCCAGTGAAACTTTTGAAGAGGCTTAGAATTAATTTCATAATTCTTAAAATACCAGAACTGTTAGCTATAGGGAACATGCAGATGTCTTCATTGTCAGGATGTTAACTCAGACAGTCAAAATTTTAAATAAAATATGAATGGCACAGCTAGCCAAAGCTATATAGATACACACTTATGAAAGATAAATGATGAATATTGGGGGAAATGAAAACAAACTATCTGCAGGTTCCAGGCCATTTACTTATGTTTGTAAATTGAAGGTAGGAAGATTATTGTAGGTGAATCAATTTTAGAACTTCTATGTATTGTAAAATTACTTGTTTTTGTTCATAATAGGTAAAAATCAAAATCTTAAAACCTGTGCAACTTCTTTTATCTTCTATGAAATGTTATTCAGTCCTACCGTTAAGTTATTATTCTTAAGCTTTTTGGGCTACAGCTTTAAATTGAGCATTGTGTATGTACCAATATTGTCTAAAGTTTAATATTCCTTAGTTGCACATAGAAAATGGTTGGTCAAAAATCAGTTTAATTATTCTTCACGTAGCAAGATTTATCCTGATGTCTAAGGTAAACCGTGAGACCTGCTTGCAGAGTACACGGTCTAGGTTCTCTCTGTGGGTGTGTCCTGACCCCTGCTGGTTATTTCAGGTTAAAGCTTAGAACGAGACTGTCCTGGTAGTGCTTTCCTAATCCTGCGTCCTTCTACGTGCCTGGCCCCGCAAGCCCACAGTAGAGAAAAACCTGAAGACACAAATACTAGGTAATGAGGTGAATCTAAGATGTTAAGTATTTCAGTTAATTCTATCATTTTTTTAATTTAAAGATAATTTAAATCAGACTGTTGAAAAACAAAATGTCACGCCTCCTGCCTCTTACACTTATAAAATGGATGAGGTTCAAAACCGCATAAAGGAAATACTAAACAAGCATAACAATGGCATTTGGATATCTAAGCTTCCACATTTTTACAAAGAGTTATATAAAGAAGACCTTAATCAAGGAATTTTACAACAGTTTGAACACTGGCCTCATATTTGCACGGTACGTTTTTCCTCTTCCTCCCTTCTGGCGCCTCCTCCCTGCCCAACTTTCAGTTGTCGAGTTATGAGTCGTATCACCCTCTGTGCGGGCAGCACAAAGCACTTGACATGCATTGCCTCATTAGTGTTTATTTCTAAGAGTGACCTGTGTGGCTTCTTACTTATAGGAGAAGTATGTCAAAGTTGAGGAATCCATGTGTTATAATTGCTCTTTTTCTGTATTTTGTTTTCAATAATTTTTAAAACATGTATTATGCAATTACATGTATATCATTTTGTATGAATTGAACTGCTACCAGTAAGCACTGAGAGCTTTGCCATTTTTGTAATTTGAATTTGCTGGTAATCATTTTTTTTTAGCCTAAAATTTTATATATTTATTCTCGAGCATTTTAAAAGACTTTCAGCTGAACAACATTTTAGCTACTTATAGAATGCTTTCTTTTATTTTAAAATTACTATAATGTTCATAGTTAAATTTTTTACAAACTAAAGAAAATGTTGAAAATTTAAAAAGAAAAAAAATTGAAAGTGATATATTAATTTCTGTACCTGGAAATTAATAGTAAAAACTCAAGAGTCTTTAATTGTAGTAAGATGAGGAATCAGAGTAGTTTATTAGCCATCTTAGTTCAATTTAAGGTAGACCCAACTAGATTCTTAAACCTAAATTAATTTTTGGATGTTTCTTAATGTTTTTATTTTCATAAAATACATCTTAAAATGTAATTGCTTTAGATGATAGTGCTAACAGCTACTTTGGTGCCTCTAAGGTTATAAAAATAAATATGTACGATTTATGTGTATTTTGATAGAGGCTTTTAGTTCATGTATTTGGGCCCCCAAACCTATTGGGCAGTGTAGGCTACTTCCTCCTTACTAGCACCCGGTCTAAAGGAGTCACTTTTTTGTCCAGGCTGCTGTCTCTCCCCTGCCCACTTCTAAAGATTCACTCATCCCTCCTTCTGTTTATTCACACTGCACTCTCTGTGCATCTGCACGTGCCAGTCACTGCCTTAGGTGCTAAGGACACAGCTGATGAAGATACTTAGGGCCTAGTAAGGGAAACAGATGAAGGTGAAAATGATCAGAACAATGTGGAAAGCGTTCTGTACAGTATCACCAGGGAAAACAGGAGAATGTCATACGCTGCAAATACAGCTCTGTTTCTCCACTTACAACTTCAAGAACATTTAACGTTCATGAAAATGTTCTCTCTGATTTATGTGTAATACGAAGTTCTTCCTTATAATAGAGCTCACAAGGTTGCTTTTCAGTTTACTACATTTACCTCCACTCTGGGAAGAATTTCCCACTGGATGCAGCTTTAGTGACATACCCCCCTCAGGTTTCCCTATCCTTGAGGGGACTTCTAAGCAAGTGTCACCAGGCTGCTCAGTTTGCAGGTTCAAGAACTGTAACCCCCTTTTGGGGATGCATATGGTTTATTTTTTAGTTCCATACACATTCATGAACTTTATAGCCAGTTTCCAGTGGGCTCCGAGCCTATTTCTGTTGTCAGGATACATCCATAATTTGCTATTAAGCTTCAAAGCAGAAACGTGAAAGCATGCCTAGGGTTGATGCTACTGCAAGCAGGATCAGAGTCTCAAAGGTTTCAGATCAGAAAGCAATCAGTGACTGCTCTCTCTACATATGGCTTGTTGTGTAACTGAAGAAGAAATGCAAATGCAGTGGATTTCTTTCTTTTTTTGAATTTTTAAGTTTTAGGACATCAGATGGCATAGTAGTTACATTGCTGAATTCCCACATAGTCGACCGTGGTTTCAGTCCCAGACCTGGCAGCTTAAACTCATGGAGAGGCGTATGTATGTGCATGCCCAAAACCCTTAGAAGAGAATGGAGGAGAAGGGATTGCAGTGTGGTCATCCCCCTGGGGGGTAATTTGCTTTCTGTCTCTCTGGTGAGTGCATGCATACTATAGCAAAAAATCTCTCTAAGAAAAAAAGTTAAGTTTTTCTAAAAAAGAAAAAAGTATTTTCTCCTCCCTGCATATAAAATATTCTGCATGAGAAAGGTTATAAAATAAATTTATAAAAGACATAGAAATCATGCATAGTCCTATTATCCAGAGATAACCATTAGCAGGATTTCCATTTGAGTATCCGAATGGGCAGCATTAGCTTCAAGGACCAAAAAGCAGTACTGAAATCTTCCCTTCACAGAGGCTCTAGCTCAGTGCTATAAGCCACTTCACAGAGATCTTGATGCAGGCAGCAGGATGCTTTAGATCTCTCACACAACAGAACGTGAAGTGAAAGCTAAATAGAACGTAGAGTCATTGACAGTGACAAACCCATTCCATGGTGTTCATAAGCAACTTGTGAGGGAGGTGGGAACTGAGCAGCAGCAAAGATCTCAGGACAGTAAGCCTACAGACCAAAGATACTGGGATCCAAGAGCTCAGGTCAGTTTCTGGGAGAGAAGCAGCTGCACTAGAAGTCTAGTCTTAATAATGCTTTTATTAGCATCACCTATGTTTCCTTTTATCATTCCAAAGAGCATCCCCGAGAAAGAGAGAGAAGGAGGGAGAGAGAGAAGGCATCCCCAACAAGGCCTGGTCACACACAATACTTTCTCCTCCAATTCTCCATCTTGGCAGGATCCAATGTGCGTCACACCTGGCATGTCAACCGCCAGGACCAGGACTCCAACCCTGGCCAGCCGTGTGGGATCCGGCTTCCACTGCACATCACAGTGCTTAACCGCTGGGCTGTGGGGCTGGCCCTGCAACTGTTGCATTTGACTAGTATTTATAAAATGCTTCTGTGTGCCAGACACTGACCTGTTTTCTGAGCTAAAACAGTAAACATGACGAAATGGCCCTTGCCCTTGAGAGGCTTTCTGTCCAACAAGGAAAATAAACACTGAGCCGATAATGATAAGCCTGTGATTGTGATAAAGGGGAATGCAGGGTACTGAGGGACTCTATGAAAGTGAGGACTCAGTCTCATAAGTCAAAGAAAGCTTCCCAGAGGAGGTGGCTGAAAACTAAAATCCTGACAGGTGAGCTGGTGTAAGTGAGGCAGAAAGTGGAGAGGAAATCACCTCTGACAGGAGGAACAGCTCTGCCAAAATTCTGAGACAGAAACCATGGTGTTTTCAAGAAACCGAAAGGAATTCGAGAAGAGTGTGGCTCAAGAAGCGTCAGAGACAAGCAGAGACCGAGTGGCTTTATTAAGGAGTCACCATTCAGAGGAAGCACAGCAGGTCCCTGCCCTGAGGTCAGTCAGGATCTGTGGCCCCCGCCTGACTTGGATTTCTAGTAAACTTCTCGATCTTGCCACAGTGACCATGGAGCAGCACGGGTTTTTGCCAAAATACTTTAGAAACACGGGTGAAGAGAAAGGCCTCTTCGTTCTTACGGTAGCCAGAATCTCTGTCTTCTGTCTTGTCTGAAGCTGTGTGGGGAACTGAGGTCTCATTTCTGAGCCGGACTGGATGCACTCAGCTGGGAATTTCTGCCAGAAGCCCCAAGACCTACTGGGAAGCAGCCTCAATACAGCAGGCAGGCAGGGACATTCGGGGCTGGACCGGAGGCACACCCGGCCGCCATCAGAGCACGTGTCATTGTATGAATGACAGCATAAAATCATAGGACATGAAACGTTCTCAGTGAAGACGTTAGCGCGTTAGACCAATGATTCGCAGCTCCTGCAAAGATAGTTCACTATTAATCTGTATTTTTGTTGCATGCCAGGGGACTTAAAAAGTTTATGGAAAACTGGAGTTAAAGTACTAGTTCACTTTAGTATAGAAGAGTTCTGAAATCTGCATAGTTTGGCAATTCTACTAATTTCCACAGACATTCTGAAGCTTCCTGTGCCATTTTCTGTCCATTGGACATCACCGAACTGATACTTCAAACGTAAAAATTCTTAAGAGTTCTGAATGGTATCAACATAACAACTTCCGTAATGTCAGAGGAGGCTAACAGCAGTTTTGTCACTTACATAGAGTTACATTTTTACATTTCTGGGAATGTAAATTGAGAAATTTATCTCAGTTTTAGCCATGGTAGTTAATTGTATAAGCTGATAAAGTACCCTCAGCATATATTGGCTTGTGTTAAAGCCTGGATATTTCTGAGTCAAAACCAACTTGGATTTTGAAGGAAGTAGAACATAAATGAAAGAACAGTGACTGTCCTCTGACTTACATTGAACTCTGTTTATTAGCAATACCAGCGGAAACAGCCGTGAAAAGGTTTCCCACGGAGTAGGAAGTATAGGCTCCATCCCATTTTTTCAACAATAAAAAGAAACGCGTGGGGCCAGCACCAAAGCCTGGTGGTGAAAGGAGCTGGATCCCGTATGGCCACCAAGCAGTTTAAATCCAACCCCAGCAACAGGAAAACCACACTGGGCACACGTGTGCCCCAAATCCCGAAGACATGGAGAGATGGAGGAAAATGGGTTGCTGGGGTTGGGAGGTGCTTTCTCTCTTTTCCTTTCTCTGTGTCTCTGTCTCTGGTAAGCAGACACACACTCTGCTGAAAGAAAAGAAAGAAAAAAAATGATGACCACATTATCGCTACAATTCTTGCATTTCAGTGATTGGGTAGATAAAGATAAAATAGCACTGTAGCAAAATCAGCATAGAGAAGTTGAGGACTGATATAATGTTGCTGTTCTGGAACTTGAAACCCATACTACCCAGAGGCCTCTTGGTCCAATAGAAAGACTTTGGGCTTTGAGTTACATGGTTGCCTTGTCCTGTCTTAGCTGTGTAACATTCAGCATACAGACGACCTTCTCAAAACCCCAGTCTGCTTTACCTGTGGCATAGGGTGGTTGTGAGAATTAAATGAAAGCAAATGTATAAAGCAGCTGCTCACATGGCATTGGATATAGCAGGTGTTTAGTAAAAGATAGCTGCTCGGACCAGCAGATGGTATCGTGCTTGTATCTCTGGAGTCCCATGTAGTCAACTACGTTTCGAGTCCTGGACCCGGCGGCTTAAACTGATGCCAGGCCCTTATGCCTGCGTGCCTGAAATCCCAAGAGGAGGATGGAGGAGAAGGGATTGTGGCGTGGCCATAACTCCTGTGGGTGATTTCTCGCTTTCTGTCTGTCTGTCTCTCTTTGTCTCTCTGGTGAGTGCTAGTGCCCTATAACAAAAACAACAACAACAACAAAACTCTCTCTCTAAAAAAAAAAAAAAAAAAAAAAAAAGCTGTTATTGGGATGAACCAGCAGATGGTGAAATGGTTATATCACTGGGCTCCCACATAGTTGACCATGGTTTGAGTCCTGGAACCAACGTCTTAAAACTCAACGCTGGCACGTGTGTGTGCGTGCCTAAAATCCCGAGAGGAGAATGGAGGAGAAGGAATTGCAGTGTGGCCATCCCCCCCCCCCATATCCCGTTTTCTGTCTCTCTCTTTCTCTCTGTCTCTCTGGGGAGAGCACATGCCTTATAGCTCAAATCTCTCCAAAAAAAAAAAAAGAGAGAATTGTTACTTTTTGAGGGACAGCTCAGTTTAAATTAAAAGCACAGTGAAACTTGCCCCTGACCCAGGGATGTGCCCAGCAAGCTCTACAGAGAAACTTACCTCAGTGAGAACAGGAAAAGCTACAGAGGAAGAACAAAAGTTCAAGTTGAAAAGGCAGAAGGAGCAGTGGATGATATGAAGAAAAAGGAACCGAGATTCCAAGATGAAAGTTTCTGCCACCTTGGAGAAACGACTCCCCTTTTTCTTACTCCTCCCTTCAACCCGCCTCCACCCCAACCAAAGATCATGTGAGCAGGGAAAGCGTCGCGTGCACACTGAAAGCCACAGTTCCCAGCCGAGCAGAAAGCGTGGCACCTGTGTGACCAGAAGGCCCCATTTCCTTCCTGGGAGAATGTGAGTGCGGTGACGCTCTGAGACAGGCTTGAAGGAAACTGACTTGGAGTTTATCCTAGTGCTGTGTGTGTCTAGAAGCATCATTAGTGCAGAGCCTCCTTGGTAATGGGACAGCAGTGAGTGAGAGAGAGGGAACTCACCTTGAAATACAGTCTGTAAAGCCACCCATCCAAGATGGCAGAGGAGTTTCTCTAGGTAGATGGTGTGTGAATGGTCAGGGGCTGTCCACTACCAGGAACTTGTGGCCTTTACCTTTATCTTTGATTAAACCTCTGGACTATCCCGCGAACCTTTGTACTTGCCTAAACAGACTGGACTGAGAAAAGCGCCACCATTGCCGAATGCCTTGGGCTTGTCACCACTGGTGGCAGTGAACTGCTGGGGAGTCGGTGTGGGTGTAAGTGCTGTCAGCACGCAGCTGGTGGATCTGGCTCACCTCAGGGCGTTTTCCTGAATACGGTGGTTCCCCGCCAGCTGCCCTTCCACGCTTCAGACCTTACTGGCCAGCTTGTCTGCACTGCGGCTCAGGGATGCCAGCGAGGCCAAGTCTTCATCTGTCTCTTTGTCGTCTAACTCTCCATGCTTCTCTGCTTTAGTAAAAGACTATCTCAAGGAGACCATCACCAGTTAATCTTAGGGCACAAGCTGATCCCAGGGTACAAGCTTCTGGTCACGTTCTGTTTTCATTGCTGGGTACCTATGGGTCTTTTATTCACTGCCAAAGACAGGTTTTTAAATTGATTTGTAATTTGTTGAGAGTTTTTAGGTTGGTTTTAAATTTTTTTCCCCTTTTTGTGGTTTGTTTGGAGTTCATAACCAGTGCTAACGCCAAGTACTGTAAAGCAGGTGTCCAGGTAGATGCGATTTTACAGTGCTGGCTCAGGTTTCTTTGGAGTGGTGACCATATACAGTGTAATTCAGAACTTAATTTAAAGCTTCAACACAAAGAACCTCTACCCCATGGAAACAAAACTACAACAGAAAGGCTATGGAAAGCTTTTTCAATTGGTCAGTACCGATTCTGTTATAGAATTCCAAAGGCAATTCTAATTCCTTTAGAACTAGGGACAGAAAGTAAGAGACGGAAAGCTCACTCCAGAGTCCCATGCTGCAGAATTAGAGGTGAGCCAGCAAAGATTCAAAGACATTTGGCTTCAAGAACTTTGCGTTTGTAACACAGGTAAAGCTAGAATGGAAGAAGCAGACTTCCTAGAGTTAAAAAGATTTCTAGAAGACTTTTGTTTGTGTGAGCCAAGAAAGGGATGTTTTTGGCCAACCCATGGCCTGATGGTTTAGGAAGCTGGATCCCACACAACTGACTGCACAGTTGAAGTCCCAGATCTGGTAGCTTGAACCAAGCCATGCCAAGCATGTCTACCAACATGCCCAGAAATAGTGAAAAATGAAGGGATTGTGATGTGACTATTTTTTTTTTTCCCAAGAGGTTTTCGCTATAGGGCGCGTGCGCTCGCCAGACAGACGGAGAGAGGCAGAGAGACAGAAAGCGAGAAATCACCCCCCAGAGGGGATGGTCACGCCACAATCCCTTCTCCTCCATTCTCCTCTCGGGATCTTGGACACGCACGCACACGCGCCCGGCGTGAGTTTTAAGCCACCGAGTCCAGGACGCGAACCACGGTCAACTACGTGGGAGTCCAGCGACATAGCCATTACGCTAATTGCTGGTCTCGGCGTGACTATTTTTCTTGAAGGGTGCTTTCTTCCTTTTTCTCTCCCCGTCTTTGCCTCTCTCCGAGTGCACATGTCCTCTGTCAACTACAAAAAAAAAAAAAAAAAAAGGAATTTATATGCTTTTAGTTCTTGGGCCTTACGTCTACCAAACCTAATATGTCTACTCTAAATTTACAGAAATGAGAGAAGTCTCTCAATCAAGTTATTATTCCAGACAAGGCAGAAATCAAGCTGAATGTAATGAGTCTGTGGGAATAGAAAGTTTAAGGCATGATAAATCTAGCAGCATGATGATTGTCAGAGGGAGTGGCCTGACTTCATGGTGCAGAGTGAAATCTTTCGTGTTTCTTCTCTCTCCAGTTAGGATTGGGGGCTAGGAGTCTGTGCATAGTATGTGGATTTACAAGTCATGACAGTTTCCCAGTCACTGGACTAGTGATTTATGGGAGGCTGATTTCCAAAGCTAAAGAAAAAGTGTACAACTACAAAACAAAGAAAATGAAGGAAGGTTCGTGTTCCTGAGTTTTCTCCTGTAATGGAGGGTGCATTTTGACCCCCTTCTCAGATATATACGTGAATCAGGTGGACTCAAGGAACCAGAAATTGTAAAAGCTCTTAGAAGACCCACCTAACATGGTTAGCTACTGATGATCACATTGAGAATAACACAAGCCGTGTTTTAGATGTCGAGTCACACTGGTCATCTGCAGACCAGAAAGCCGTTCCGTCTGGGAGGCCGAGGCAGGAGACCAACATGCACTTGGACCTGAGCACAGTGACCCGTGCTGTGACACGTCCGGGAGGTTCTTGTAGGCTGGGGATAGGTCTGCAGTCAGTCTCTTCCTAAGCCCATTTGCCAGAAAACTGAAGAGAGGACACATTTTGTGGAGGACAGATAGCTCAGTAGAAGGTCCAGGAAAAGCAAAAGAGAAAAGGAGCACAAGGCTGGAGAACCCTTCCTAACCTCTCTTCTGTTAGAAGAAGCCATGTGGAATGCTGGGGGGTAGGACTTCTGGAAGCTGCTCTAGCTAAAAAAGAGAGCTAACCCCCACCGAAATTAGCCTCTACCATTCACTTCAGAGAAAGTACTGAGAGGAGTTGAGAAGGGTTGGCAGATGAAAACCAAAGAGCTTTACACTGGGCTGGCAGGCTCCTCTGACTTTGGATGTGAAGGGTCTCCAGCCACGTCTAAATCTAAAGTTGCATCAACTGGGATTCTAATATGAAAAGTGAATCAGTCACTCCTATGTGATTTTTTTTTTCTTTCTCCATTTACACCAGAGGTATGTTTTGAAACCTTCTCTGTACTCATATTTTTTATCAAGTGTCTTAAAGCCCAGAGAAGGTGGACATTTTAAGATTCCAGGTTTCAGGGACCAGCATTTAGTGTAATGGCTATGTCGCTGGACTCCCACGTAGTTGACCGAGGTTCGCGTCCCGGACCCGGTGGCTTAAAACTCACGCCGGGTGCATGTGCATGCGTGCCTAAGATCCCGAGAGGAGAATGGAGGAGAAGGGATTGCGGTGTGGCCATCCCCCCAGGGGGTTTATTTCTCGCTTTCTGTCTCTCTGTCTTTCTCTGTCTCTCTGGCGAGTGCACAGGCCCTATCGCAAAACCTCTAAAAAAAAAAAAAAATTAAAAAAAAAAGATTCCAGGTTTCAAAACATGGGTCTTTAGAGAAGTTGACTGACTTTCAAGAGAAGGATGATGAGGGCTCCAAATAGTTGGTTCCTCTGGCTAGAAATGAAGGACAGCAGTGTGGCAGTCACGAATGTGTGCCGTCCAGAGTGTTCCAGGCTGCCAGCAGGAGTCTACCACTGCTCACAGGAAGTGCCTGCACTTTCACTGGCAATTAAAGCTCCTCAGGTATAGAATTCCTCAGTCCTTGAACCTTGAGCACGAAGTAGCACAAGAATAAAGAAGGAAAACCTAATATTAATATCATTTACTTCTTATGTATCATCTAGAATAAATAGACTAAAAGAAATTTATTTTGATATCAGACAGCGTGTTTTTACTTACTGAAGCTTTTCTGTGGTAACAACATCTTTCTTTTCCATATATATATTTATGTTCTCTCTTCCTAAGTGTTGTTTGGAGAGTGACATAAATGGGATCAATGTTCTTTACTATTGTATATAAGCTGCCCACCCAGCATACTTTAATATTCTGTTCTATGTGTGGAAACTTCCTGCCAACTTGTGTTATTATCCTAGTGGGTCTTCCTAAGGGCTTACATTGCAGCTAAGGAATAGCTGAGTAGGATGTGACAAAATAGGAACATTTCAGAAGGCAGTCAATATTAATTTCAGCCTAACAACCTGGAACAGAGTTCAAGAAGTCTTTGTAAAGGGCCAGGTAGTAAATATTTTTTAAGCTGTTTCCTTTGGGTTTGGCAGAGAGAACCAAATGAGAAGTGTGCCTCAACATGCATGATTTCCTAGGACAGTTGGAGTGTAGGTGCCTTACAAGTAAAATTAATATTGTCTTATTTTCCTGTTCATTTCCGAAATGTGGCTCATATTCCTTGTAAGTGAAGAGTCTTGAGAGTTGAGAAGAATAAAATGTACACGTTGTGTGCTGTCAATCAACTAGAAAATAGTGTTGCTCTCAAATTTTAAATGCATTAATGTGTTTTTGTATCATTTATAGCTGCTGAGATATTTGTCATTTGCTTTATTTATAAATTTCAGGTGGAAAAACCTTGCAGTGGTGGCCAAGATTTGCTTCTTTATCCAGCTAAGAGACAGCAGCTTTTGAGAAGTGAACTAGACACTGCAAAAGTGCCTGCATCCCAGCCACCTGCTCCCAGACAAACACCACCAGTGACAGGGTGTCCAAGAGCCATGCCAGAAGACATTAAAGAGAAAGTGGCGGAGCTGCTGGTGAAATACTCAAGTGGCCTCTGGGCCAGTGCACTCCCGAAAGCATTTGAGGACATGTACAAAGTAAAGTTCCCCAAGGATGCCTTAAAAAATCTTGCCTCACTTTCTGATGTATGCACCATAGACTACATTTCTGGAAACCCCCAGAAGGCCATTCTCTATGCTAAACTTCCATTGCCCACTGACAAAACCCTACAAGATATAGGGCAAGCTCATGGAGATTATGATATCAAGGCTATGGTTGAACAAGAATATTTGCAAATAGAAGAAAAGATTGCTGAAAGTGCTGACACCTTTGTGGAGGATATAACGGTACCTCCTCTAACCATTCCGACCGAGGCGTCCCCATCGGTATTGGTGGTTGAACTCAGCAACACAAATGAAGTGGTTATTAGGCAAGTTTCATTTCTGATTCTTTATGACCTTGGTTTACTGTGGACACATGACTGTTGTTTTTGTTTGTTTTAGTTTTCTTTTTTTTTTTTTTTTGCCACAGGGCACATGCTTACTGGAAACGGAAAGGGAGGATGAGAAATCACTCCCCAGGGGGATGGCCACACCACAATCCCTTCTCCATTCTCCTCTCAGGATTTTGGGCATGCGTGAACATGCACCCAGCATGTTGTCAAGCTGCTAGATTCAGCACTTAAACCACGCAGTCAGCCATCTGGGATCTGGCACCTTAACCACCGTGCCACCTGCTAGCCCGTCACATGACTTTTCTTCATATGAATGCTAATGATTGAAGGAAAAAAAATAAATTCTATAGTTATAATGAGGTATATTAATGTTAATATGAGAAAATGTTACAGTTCTAAAAATTGGAAGGGTGATATGAACTTGGAAAAAAATTATGTCAAAAGCATAATGGCAACTATACGCGTCAAAAATAATACCTAGTCCCTAGGGAAAAAAAAAGTCCCCCACATGCTAGGTAATAAATACTATTTAATCTGGGACTGCATAGTATTTCTTAGAAGTCAAAATGGTTAATTAAACCTTATCTTCCTCATACAATACATCAGATTAACTCTTGAACCCAAGGTGCTTTGGTTCTTTGAGCCTTTCAAGACGATTGTCCAGGAGGAGGAGTCACTGCCTAAGTGGCTAATGATAACTGGAATTATAAAGCACATTCAAGCTCCAGGCACTTGACTTGGACCTGTAGAGAAAATATAGAATATGTAGAAAATATAGAAAGACTTAGGCCAGCCTTGTGGCCAGTGGCTAAAGAAGCTGGATCTCACATGACTGACTGCAGGGTTTCAGTCCCAGGCCTAGTGGCTTGAAAAAAAAAAAAAAAATGCTAGGCACGTGTGCATGCATGCCCCACATCCCAACAGAATGGAGAATTAAAGATACTGTGGCATTACCACGTCCTAGTGGGAGGTGTTTTCTCCTCCCTCCCTGTTCCTCTCTGGTAGATGTGTATGCTCTCTGGCAAAATAAAGTGGGATGGGCTGAGGTAGGATAGAATAGGGTAGGATAGGATGGGATCATCTGTGCTTTCTGTTTTGGATCATGGTAGAAAACATAGGAAGCCGTGGAGCTGAACCTCTAGAGGCCCTGCCCAGAGTGGCTGCTCCTGGATAGATCAGGAAATGACTGAACCAAGAGAGAATCCAGGCTCCTTCTAAAGTGTCGCTATAGTTTGGGCCATCTCTCCTCCAGAGACTCATAACCAGGGTAGAAGGACCCAGAGAAAGACCACAAAATCATCAGAATTCTTCAATAAAAGAAGAACTCAAAAGTATTAAGGTTTTCCCATTTGAACAAACTAAATTGGAGTGAAGGATGGAATGAACCTAACTATCAAAGTAGTAGAACCTTAGGAAGCTTTTGCGAGCGGTCTTGTTTTATGTAGGGGTAGCGGGTTTATAAAGCTTCATTCTATTGGGGTATGGAAGATTTAATAAGTTGCTGAGGGTTAGGGGATCCCATTATGAGGAAAAGGAAAGATTCTGCAGACAATTTGTTAATTTTACCATTTGACGTTGTAAAGAAAGCCTGAATCTATCTCCACGGCAGGATCTTTTGGTATCTGTTACCAGTAAGTGTTGATGCCATTGTCAAAGACCAAGCATCCTGGGCTGGGCTAGATCAAACATGTGACTTCAGATTTTCTTACCAAGAGTTAGCAGGAGTCTGGATCCGTTCTTGGTCTTTAGTAAGAATATTCTAAAGTATCCCATGATGGTTAGGTTCAGGGTCATTAGATTACTTGAAATGTCATTCTTCCCGTGTAAATTTGAATCATGGAGTCCACGTTCTATGTGTTCAACAGAGTGATCAGCAAGTATCGTGGATGGTGTCTGCCATTAGGTTGACTCTAGGCCATCGGCCCCCACTGCCTCCCCAGGCTTGGCAGGCCCCCATCAAACTGTGCCCTGTTCTGTACCCACGTGGATCTTTACCCAGGAAGGCAGTAGCTAGTGGAATCTGGGTCTCTGGCTCATTAAGAGCTCAGGAGGGTACTATGGTAGAACTCTCAGGTCTAATTAGAGAATCTGTTATCTCTAGTCTCAAAACTCAACTTTGTAAAACTTTGTATTTATGGCCTTTGTAAATTGTCCGTATCTTCCTTTGCTCCCTTGCTCAAGTAATGTAGGGATAACTAGGACCCCATTCTTGCCACTCTCATAATATCTTCTCCTGACTTTTACCGTGGTTGGGTGTTGAACCATCTTTCTCTTCTAGTTGCTGTAGGGCCCAGGCCACTTCTCACCCCTTCCTTCTCCCTTTGAAGAACCGGCACCATGCAGACCACATCACGGGCTGCATCTCAGGCCTCTGCCAGTTGAGCTTCCAGGGCTGTAGAGGCACCCCAGGGAGACCCTGTTAGATCCCAGGTCCCAGGGAATGGCACTTAAGCAGAGTCACAGACTCCAGAGCCAAGAGTGCACCTGTGTTCCAGGCAATGCCTCAGCATTTGCAAAGCTCAGTGCATTTAAGTGATGGAGTATGGCAAAGCTTCTCCAGCTCTTCTGGAGTAAATAATATGCATGTAACATTTTACTTTTAAATAGCCATTGTTCAGAGCCAGCAGGTGGTAGTGGTGTGGTTAAGGTTCTGGACTCCCCCATGGTTCGAGTCCTGCACCCAACAGCTTGAAAACCATGCCAGGCACATGTGCATTGTGTGCTCAAAATTCCAAAAGGAGAGTGAGGAGAAGGGACTGTGGCATGGCCATTTCCCCTGGGGGGTGGTTTTTCAGTTTCTGTCTCTCTGGCAGCACACGTGCCCTATGGCACAACCGTAGAAAAAGCCATTGTTCAAAAGAAGCATACTTTCCATTTCATGTAGGATTTTTTAAAGCTTTTTTCACCCTAGTAACAGGTTAACAATTGCATCTTCTGCTCTGATGATGCTACAAAGAATACATGGAAACACTCCTAAAGGAATAGTTTCTTAGAGCCCTGGGTGAAAACTGGAACAGTACAAAGAGCTGCATTTTTGTGGCGAATCCCTCACCTTCCTGGCCAGGAGAGTCTGACACTGCTGTAGCATAGTCTTCTAGCTAAAATGGCTTTATACCATGGCTGAAGTGGCTCCTGTTCCATGACCCAAACCTGATCTGTCAGGTTTAACATGCTGGGCAGAGGCCCTCGATGGAATTGTCTCTGAGGACTAAAGGGCAGGGAGACAACAGCTTGTTTGTGGCAGAAAGGAAAATAGTATGCCTTGATAACATGAACTGGGACAACGTGATTATAATTATCAACAATAGAAAATTGTACAAAGACATAGGGGCATGTCCTGAAGGGGAAAATAAAAACAGAAAGCAAGCATTCAGTTTTAGAGGCATTCGAGCATGTTGCCTCATTAAAGAATATCAGAAGCCAACGTTTTGTTGTAATTTGCTCAGATTTATTCGGTGGGAGTATGCGGGGGCTGTAACATTCTTATAGTTGGTGTGTTTAAGGCTTTGGGTTTTTTCCTGTAGTAAAATTTCATTGCTTTCCAGAGCTTGAAGCTTACTCAGATCCCAACTTAGTTCAGATAAAGCTATATGCTAGGTTCTTTTCTTGGTAATCTACAAAGATCAGCAGCAGCTTCAGTCAAGACTGTAGCTTGATCCTCACTTCCTTAGCATCTCCATTTTCCACGATCTCATCCTCTCTTCCCTTCCCTAGTCCTCCCCAGGGACTCCTTCCCTGCTTGCTGCCGTGCTCTCTAGTTGCCTGGAGTGTTGGCACGCACTGCTCTCTTGTGTGGAGTGCTGGACCTGGGTCTTGCTTTGTATGCACTCCACAGTCCTGTGTCCTTTTATTGAGATGAAGGCTTACTGAATACGGGCTCAAATCCCGTGGATATAAGCAATTCTCAGGCTGCAAGCAGAGATGGCTGGAGCGGCAACAGTGACAGCAGTGAGTTCTGGTACTTCTTTTCCCTCTGAGTAACTTAATTTGTGTTCTCTTTCTTTAATGAGCTCAGGTATGTGGGCAAAAACTATTCCGCTGCCCAGGAGTTAATGGAAGATGAGATGAAGGAATATTACAGTAAGAACCCAAAAGTCACCCCAGTCCAGACCGTGCACGTCGGGCAGTTGCTGGCAGTCAACGCCGAGGAGGATGCTTGGTTACGGGCACAGATCATCTCGATAGAAGAGAACAAAATAAAGGCAAGCAGTGCTTACTCTTTACAAATGTAAATCTTGTTTCTAATGTTGTGTTCTTTTTTTTTTAATTCATAACATCCACCATGAAGTGGATGACGTTTATTTTTTCATTTAACAAATATTTATTTTTCTTTTTATTTATTTTATACATTTAATCACAATATATTACTTAACTTATAAAATGAATTTACCCAACATGAATACACCTCCCACCAGTCCAGTTGAAGATACTATATGCATTATCATCAACAGACAACAATCCATTTCTGTGTCCCATACCTTGCATCTATATTTTTCTCCTTGATTCCTTTCTTCACACTCTCCCCCTTCTTCCACCCTCTTCCCATATTGTCTCCAGTATCTATAACTGTTTTCTATGCTTCTATATCCTCTAATCTTTCAGTTTCAACCATAGAGTGACGGCAGTATCTATATATCAAGTAGAGACATGCAATGTCTCTCTTTCATAGCCTGGCTTGCTTCACTCAGTAGTAAATTTTCCATATTCATCCTCTTTATATCAAATGCCAGGATCTTGTTGTTTTTTTTTTCATGACTGAATTGCATTACATAGAGTATATGTGCCACATTTTTCAATCCATTCATCTGTTTGTGGACATTTGGGTTGGTTCCATGTCTTAGCAATCATGAATAATACTGCAGTAAACATAGATGTGCAAGCACTTCTCCGATTGAGCATTCTGTTCTTTGGGTGGTTACTCCGGAGTGGAATTGCTGGATCATATGATAGTTCTACTTGCAGATCTTTGAGAAACCTCCATATTGTTCTCTGCAGTGGCTGGACCAGTTTATATTCCCACCAACAGTGAAGGAGAGTTCCCTTTTCATCACAGCCCTGCCAACACTTATCATTTATTGTTTTTTTTTTTTTTTTTGGTGGGGGGGAGATTTTTGCTATAGGGTGCGTGCACTCATCAGAAAGACAGAGAGAAACAGTGAGACAGAAAACAAGAAATCACCCCCCCACCCCAGGGGGCATGGCCATGCAGCAATCCCTTCTCCTCCATTCTCCTCTCGGGATCTTGGGCATACATGCACATGCACCTGGCATGAGTTTAAGCCACCAGGCCTGGGACTCGAACCGTGGACGACTACATGGGAGTTCAGTGACGTAGCCATTACACTATCTGCTGGTCCTTCATTTATTGTTTTTTAAATCTCCACCATTCTGAAAGGGGTTAGGTGGTATCTCATTATGGTTTTGACCTGCATCTCCCTTATGATGAGCGATGTCAAGCATTTTTTCATATACCTTTTGGCTGTTCGTATATCTTCCTTAGAGAGTTGTTTGTTCAGCTTATTCTTGCATCTTTTAATTAGGCTGATTATTTTTCTTTTCGGGTAAGCCACTTGAGTTTCCTGTGTATTTTGGTTATCAGTCCCTTATCTGAGGCACAGTTTACAAAAATATTCTCCCACTCTGAGGATTGTCAGTTCACACGAATTAGTGTCTTTGGCTGTGCAGAAACATCTTAATCTGATGTAATCCCACTTATCTGCTTTGGGGATTATTGCCTGTGCTTTGGGGGATCTTATTTAAGAAGTCTTTGTCTGTCCCAATGTCTCCCAGAGTTTCCCTGGTGTTTTCCACCAGTAATTTTATAATTTGAGATCTTAAGTTTAGATCTTTGCCCCACTTTGAGTTGATTTTTGTTAATGGTGAGAGATAGGGGTCCAGGTTCATCTTTCTGCAGGTGGATACCTAGTTTTTCCAGCACCATTTACTAAAGAGGTTTTCCTTTTTCCACTGGATTGACTGGTGCCCTATGTCAAAAATCAGTTGTCTGTATGTTTTGGGATTTATTTCTGGGGTCTCTATTCTATTCCATTTGTCCACATGTCTGTTCTGTTTCAAAATAGCGTGCTGTTTTGATTATTCCTGCTTTGTAATATATTTTGGGGTTAGGGAGTGAGATACCTCCTACTGCACTCTTCCTGCACAGGATTGCTTTGGCAATACGGGGTCTTTTATGATTCTAGACAAATTCTTTGATTGTTTTTTCTAAATCTATGAAGAATGTCCCTGGTAATTTGATTGGAATTGCATTAAATATGTAGATTAATTTGGGTAGAATTGCCATTTCAATTACATTAATTTTTCCAACCCAGGAACATGGGATGTCCTTCCACTTTTTTGTGTCATTTTCAATTTCTTTTTTTAGATTTTTTATGGTTTTCCTTGTGGAGGTCTTTGACTTCTTTGGTAATATTTAGCCCTAGTTATCTTACACTTTTTTGTGGCTATGATAAATGGGATTACTTTCTTCAGTTCTACCTCAATCTGCTTGTTGTTAGTAAATAGAAATGCTATTGATTTTTGCATGTTGATTTTGTATCCTGCTACTTTACTGTATTCATTTATTACTTCCAGGAGTTATTTGGTGATGCCCTTGGATCTTCTATGTATACAATCATGTCATCTATAAATAGAAATAATTTCAACTCTTCTTTTCCTATTTGAATACTTTTTACATTATTCTGATTGCATTGGCTTTATGTTTTCTGATTGCATTGGCTAGGACTTCCAGCACCATACTGAAAAGGAATGGAGAAAATGTACAGTCTTGTCCTTGTACCAGTTTTTAGTGGAAAAGCTTTCAGTTTTTCCCCACTCAGTATGATGTTAGCTATGGATTTTTCAAAGATGGCTTTTATTGTGTTGAGAAATGTCCCTTCTATGCCAATTTTGCTGCAAGTCTCAATCATGAAGGGATGTTGTATTTTATCAAATGCTTTTTCTGAATTGATTAATATGATCATATGGTTTTTATCTTTCTTTCTGTTAATATGATGTATTATTTTTATGATTTTGCATATGTTGAACCACCCTGGCATCCCTGGAATAAAGCCTACCTGGTTGTGATGTCTAATCTTTTTTATATGTTGTTGGATGCAATTTACTAGTATCTTGTTGAGAATTTTTACATCTGTATTCATCAGAGATATTGGTCTGTCTGTAGTTTTCCTTCCTTGTCATGTCCTTGTCTGTTTTGGGGATGAGGGTGGTTGGAGGCTTCATAGAATGAATTCGGGAGGTTTCCTTCCTTTTAGATCTTTAAAAATAATTTGAGTAGAATGGGGGTTAACTCTCCTTTAAAAGTTTTGTAGAATTCAGAAGTGAAGCCATCAGGACCTGGACTTTTCTTTATTGAGAGGTTATTTATTATTGATTCAAACTCATTTCTAGTTATGGGTCTATTCAGGCTTTCTATGTCCACCTGATTCAATCGTGGCAGATTATGTGTGTCCAGGAATTTGTCCATTTCATCCAGGTTTTCTTGTTTGTTGATTTTGTATAGTTGCTCATAGTATTCTCTAATGCTGTTTTGTATTTCTGTTGTGTGTTGTAATATTGCCTGTTTCGCTGCTAATTTGATTTATCTGGCTCCTTTCTCCCTTCTACTTAGTCTAGCTAATGGTGTGTCAATTGTGTTTATCTTTCCAGCTTTGGTTTCATTTATTTCCTGTATAGTTTATTTTCTATTTTATTTATTTCTACTTGAGTCTTTATTGTTTCTTTTCTCCTGGCATTTTTTGGGATTTTTTGTTGTTGTTGTTGTTGTTGTTTTTCCAGTTCTCTAAGGCATGATATTAGGTTGTCCATTTGCCATCTTTTCATCTTTTTCTTGTGTGCACTAATTGCTATTAACTTCCCTCTTATGACCGCTTTTGTGGTGTCCCATAGATTATGGAAACTTGTGTTTTTATTATCATTGGTTGTCATGAATCTTTTGATTTCAGTCTTAATTTCAATAATTGTGAAGTCATTTAGGAGTAGGTTATTTAGTCTCTATTTGATTGTGTGTTTTTGTGGGTTCTTTCTAAAGTTAATATCAAGTTTAATTCCATCATCAGAAAAGATGCTGGATATAGTTTTTTTTTTTTTTTTTGAGAGGTTTTTGCTAAAGGGCGCATGCGCTCGCCAGACAGACAGAGAGAGACAGAGAGATAGAAAGAGAGAAATCACCACCCAGGGGGGATGGCCACGCTGCAATCCCTTCTCCTCCATTCTCCTCTCAGGATCTTGGGCATGCACGCGCACGCGCCCGGCGTGAGTTTAAGACACCGGGTCCGGGACTCAAACCGCGGTTGACTATGTGGGAGTCCAGCAACATAGCCATTACGCTAACTGCTGGTCCCGCTGGATATAGTTTCTATGCCTTTGAATCTATAAAGGCTTGTTTTGTGCCCTATTATGTGGTCAGTCTTCAAAAAGCTTCCATGTAGGAATGAGAGGAATGTTTATTTTGTGGTTTTGGGGTGTAATGTTCTATAGATTAGTCCATTTGATTCATGGTATCATTTAGATCTTGGATCTCCTTTCTTATTTTCTAGATGATTGGTCCAGAGGAGATAACGGGGTGTTGAGGTCCCCAACAATTAGTGTGTTGCAGTCTATCTCTCCTTTTCAATCTAACATCAATCTAACAGTCTTTCTTTCCTTCACATATTGGGTACTCCTGAGCTGGGTGCATAGATATTTATAAGTGTTATTTCTTCTTATTGAATTAGTCCTTTTATTACTATATAATGCCCCCCCTTTTTTTTTTTTTGAGAAGCTTTTGCTATAGAGTGTTGTGCTGCCGCTGTGCCTCCATAAATGGCCTTTATCACAGAATATTAGTTAAAAAAAAAAAAAAAAAAAAAAACAACATGGGACTGTCCACACCCATGATCTACTTAGGAAACGCACTTATTTCCCTTCCAGGGGTATACAGTAGATACAGACTGGAGCTCTGTGGGCTCCTTATCCAGGCCAGTTCTTTGGATTGCAGGAAGTAGTGCAGGTCACAGGAGACCACACTTTTCCTCGTCCTCTTCTGCAGCCAGGGCTTGAGTCGTTCTCCAAGAGGTGCTCCCAGGGCTGCCTGCTCAGTCTTCTGGGAAAGGGCAGAGAGGGTTCATTTGCCACACTCTTCCATCACCAGGCTCCGGGACATTCAGTTTGGCCACGTTCCTGGCTGTCAGCCCCTGCACCGTTGCTCCCCTCTTACATCAGGGCAAAGACTAAGACACATGACTGTCTCGCTCTCAAGGCACAGCTTCTCTGAGAGCAGTGGTGCCCTTGGGACCCGGCGTTCCCCCAGAGAAGGTGCAGAGGAGCTGCCCTGTGGTCATCTGTCTGCCTCCGGTCATCTGTGTCTGTCCACTATTTTTAATGTGTCACTTCTTCCTGTCTTGGTAGAAGCTGTGTGCTTGTTTGGAATTTATTTTTTAAATGATGGATCTACCTGCTGAACCTTCCAGACAAAGGGGCTGCTACTTCATGGAGAATTTCGGAAGACAGGAGGGTCTTTTCTTTCTTGATAATGATGATACCCCTTCCCTAGCATGTTCATTTCCATCCCTTTTGATGGGAAGAACACTGCAGGAGTGCCCCCTTTTCCCGTCTCCGTTTCACAGCACCTTCTCTTTGTACAAAGGACTCTCTGGCTATGAGGGGCAGTGTGTCTAGAGATCCTGGGGTTTTCTCTAGATTTTCAAGCAGGGCTATTTCTGTAGCCTCTGTTCCATAAGGTAAAACCTTTTTCCTTGTGCTTTTGTCAGCCCCTGGCCAGTAATATGTGTGTCCTTGACTGCAGATGACCTTGAACCTGGTCCTTGAACCTGGCTTACACCCATCAGACACTCCACTGCAACCCCTGCCCCCAGGCACGGTGTTGGAGATCAGAAAGGGGATGCTTGCTGATTTGTGTTCAGTGTGTTCAATAGGAGAGGCCCTGACCCTCCGGAGTAGGCTCACCCCAAACACCCAGGCACCCTTCCCACTCACAGAGACATTCAGGGAGTCCCTACACCAATCTACAGAGACTTTCCTCATAAAGTTTGAAGACAGGCTGGAGAAAGGTAAGGAGCAAGTTGCTCACTGACCAGTGGCGAGCACAGGGCTTGCGATTAGCAGCTGGGGCACTGCTCCGCTGCGCGCATTTGGTTGTGTGCCCACGGACAGGTCCCTCCATTCCTCTGAGCCTCCAGTGGATAGGCGATAACTGTCCCAACGTTCCTAGATACATTTTAGTTCCTGGCTATTTCCACCTGCCTTTAGGACATTTAACAAACACTAAACTAGTTTAAGGGCCAGGGAATTCCTTTGAAGAGAAGACTCATACATAAATCCTAGTGATACATTAATAATGTCACAGTGGTTACAATAAATAAAGTGGATGTTCCACGAGGATACATCCTGGTCCAAGTCTGTGGCACAGCCATTTGGGCCTTTCTTCCCTTCTTACCTCCACTCAAACCCGAGTTTGGGTCTCAGCTCTACCGCTTTTAACTCTGTAGCTTTGGGAAAGTTATTTAACTTCTCTGTTTTCTTACCTACAAAATCATATACTGTCATCATGTTATTATTTGCCTAATACACTTTTTATAGATTTTTTTCACTGTCCTAGGGAAGAGACAAGACAGACAAGTTCTTGTTCTCAAGAAGCTTATATTCTAGTGAAAAAAGACAAATAATAAGCACATCTACAGTAAATAGACACAATAAGGTCAGTTCCATGGACAAAATAACCAAGACGTTATGATAGAACATGGACTCTGAAGGAAGGGATAGGCAAGGTGATATGATTTATTTCATTTATTTGCTTTATAAATCGTTCTCGTGCTGTCGTGTGGACTGGTCCTAGGAGAGCACGGAAGGAAAGTGAGACTGGCTGGTTAGCTGTGCAGTACCAGCCACCCTGGGACCCGGATTAGAGCGCAGCAGTGGAGGCAGGGGTCACAGGGCAGATGCAGGTCTATTTTTACATGGAACTGACGGGGCACAGATTCACTGAGTATGGGGAATACGCGAAAGAGAAATTCAAGATGGCTCCTGGCTTGGGGCGTTAGCAGTTGAGTGGCTCGTGGTGTTGTCTGTTGAAATTGAGATGTCAGGGAGCAGAACCGCTGTGGGGGAGAATCAAGAACTTTGTGGGACCTGTTAATTTTGAAAATAGTTTTCAGATTTCACACAAATGAATATGGAGCTCAGGGAGACATTAGGGCTAGAGATGTATTAGCTTGGTGGTCTCCGTATATTGATGCTAATTTATGTCATGGGACTAGATGAGATCATGTAGGGAAAAAATAGAGAAAAGAGGGGGCCCTGAAACACTCTACCATTTAGATAGGGGGCATAAGAAAAGTAAAGACGACTATATTGGTGCCCAAAGAAGACCAACAGGGTGGTGTCATGGAAGCCAGGAAAAGAATCTGTCTCATAAAGGAGGGAGCAACCAGCTCTGTCATTGCTGCTGAGAGTTTGGGGGCTTGATTGTTTAAAAAAAAAAAAAAAAGGCAGCTCAGAGGCAGGTGTGGTCGCATGAGCCTGTATTCCCAGCTCCTCGGCTAAGGCAGGAGCATCACAAGTTAAAGGCCAGCCTGGGCAACATTCTGAGACCCTGTATAAAAGAACAACAAAAGAGCCAGGAGTCCAGTGGTTAAGGGAATTGATTCCACATGGCCAGCCGCAGTGTGACTCCTGGTCCCGCAGCTTGAAAAACATACTAGTTGCATGTTCATGCATGCCTAAAATCCCGACAAGACAGAGAAATGGAGAAGGGATTGTGGTATGACCACACTGCACTTGGGGTGTTCTCTCTCTCGGGTGAGTGCACATGTCCTCTGGCAATAATTAAAAAAAAAAAAATGTAGCTCAGTATCTTGTCCAGTAGTGAGTTCTTCAGACAGCAATAGTTGTAGCAGTCCTGGCCTGACCACCTTCCCCCTATCCCCGTGAAGCTGACAGACAGCTGCTTTTCTTTGGAGAAACTCCATTTCTTGAACTAAACTTTGCCTGGCAGCAGGCACCAGTTTCCTCCTTGCTGTCCGGTTGCTGGTGAGTAGGAGAGACAGGAGCGTGAGTTCATTTAGCCTGACCCAGACAGGCCGCCCAGGGCTGTCAGCTGGGTGTTACTAGGTGGTGTCATGAAGCCTGTGGCCACTTGATGGTGCCAGAGAACCAGGAATGGACGGGGCCTTGTGCTGCAGTCAGGAGCCTGCTGGTGCTGATCCTGAACGTTACAGAAACTCCTCAGCCCTCACAGAGCAAAGGACACAGGACTGGGTGTGGTGATACTCCATGGGCAGTCTGTGGACTAAGTTTTGTAAACTGCAGCTGCCGTTTCAATACATGGTGTCGTGATGAAACACAAGAAAGAAGAGATACAAGCTACAGACATCACAGAAACCCTTCGGCGATTTGGGGGCAGTTTTTCTTTTATCAGTTGTTAGGTAAGAGTACACCCTGAATTTCCCAGGTGCCATGACCTCACACACTGTGTCCTATTGTCAGACACATCTCCACTGGGGCTCTGGGGAGAGATGTGTCCAGATCGAAGGTGGTGGTAACTAAAGGATGAGAGCTGTTGGACTCCTGACGCCAGTGAAGAAGAACAGGTGCTAATTTAGGATCAGAGAAATAAATCTCTGCACTTAAAAGGCCACCTACCTGACACAGGGACCCTGCCATCAATCTCGCCTATGATAGCGCTGAATTGGCTGCAGACTCTTAAGAGGATCTTTCCAACATGGGGTAGACAGATGCCATAGACCCACTTATCAAGCAATCCGTGAGGATGTTAGTGGTCTCTCCCCTCTCCTGTTTTCCTTAGAGTCTCTGCTGGGGAGGGTTTTTATTTAGTACCATAACCCAGGTACTCAGAAGCTGGCCTGTGGACTTCGTTTTCCTGCAGAAGGTGAAAAGGACTTGTCTCTGTGATACTTGCTATTTCTCAGCCAAGCCTCAGCCCTGGTTTTTGTTGTTGGGCTCTGCTTTCTAAATAACCATCATCTGTTTTAATTAGAGAAGCAAATAGATTTTTAGCACTTTCCTTAAGATGCTTAGCTGTCATTCTGAACCACAGCTTAATGTTTATAATAAAAAGGCTTCATGTTTATATAGTCTTCTTCTTTTTCTTACTTTCTTTCTTTTTTGGGGGGGAGGTTTTTGTTATAGGGCGCATGCACTCACCAGAATGACAGAGAGAGACAGAGAGACAGAAAGCAAGAAATCACCTCCCGGGGGGATGGCCACTCTGCAATCCCTTCTCCTCCATTCTCTTCTTGGAATCTTGGGCACTCACGCACATGTACCCAGCATGAGTTTTTTCTTTTTCTTTTTTAAGAGAGGTTTTTGCTGTAGGGCACGTGCGCTCTCCAGAAAGACAGAGAGAGACAGAGAGAGAAAAAACAAGAAATCACCCCCTGGTGGGGTGGCCATGCTGCAATCCCTTCTCCTCCATTCTCCTCTTGGGATCTTGGGCACACATGCATATGCACCTGGCCTGAGTTTAAGCCACTGGGTCCAGGACTCAAACTGCAGTTGACTACATGGGAGTCCAGCGACATAGCCATTATGCCAACTGCTGGTCCCTGTATAGTCTTTTTCAACTGAAGGGTCTATAAATACTCTAAAAACAATATCCAGGCTCTTAATGATCTTTGCTAATGGTGAGGAAGGGACCTGCAGGTTTCTACCAACACAGATTTGCAAATTGAGGGAGGCCTACTCTAGCTCCACACTCCTGAAGAAAAACAAGTATCTTTCTTTTCCTCTTCTCTTCTCTTCTCTTCTCTTCTCTTCTCTTTTTTCTTTTTTTTGTTTAGTGTATAATTACACATTGTTTGGGCCAGCCAGTGATGTGGTAGTTAAGGTGGTTAGATCCCACATGGCCATCTGCGTGATTCAAGTCTGGACCTAGTGACTTGAGAAACATGCCAGGTGCATGTACGTGTGTGCCCAAAATTTCAAAAAGAGGGAGAGATGGAGGAAAAGAGATTGCAGTGAAACTTCTCCCCATGGGGAATACCTGCTCCCTCTCTCTCTCTTTCTCTCTCTCTCTGTTTCTTTCTCTCTCTCTTTGTTTCTTTCTCTCTCTCTCTCTCTCTGTTTCTCTCTCTCACTCCAGCAAGTGCTTGTGTCCTCTGGCAAAATTTTAAAAAGAATTGCAGCTGCATGTTGTTAAACCATGACATCACTGTTGTCATCGACAGAAGGCATCTCAGCCCCTAGGTACACAGTGGTCGAGGACAGGCCATCAGAAATGTGGCTTTGGGGATTTAGAATCTGATGACTACAAAAGGGATGCCCTCTCTAGAAACAAATACTGCTGCCCAAGGAGCAGGCGGAAGTGTGTAACTTAAGGAAGAATAAGGTGATGCAGGCATGTTGTTAAGGGAGGCGAGGAGGAGAGGCGGTGGGGTTGGCAGAACCAGACAGGCCTGCTGCTGGGCAAGGCATCAGAGCGGAGTAGTCCTACCTCGTTCTTCCCGTCAACCGAGGGCGAGGGAGTGGAGCGTGGCCTAGTCAGGGGATACCTCCCTTTGCATTTTCCAGGCAGCTGTATTGCCACTTAACAGGCTGATTACAGAGTATAAAGGAGCCAATTAAAGTATCAAATGATTTTTTTTCTAAGTGAGGATAAAGACCTCGGAGACTAAAACATTGTTTTGTTTTGTCTCATTAGGTATGCTATGTTGACTATGGTTTTAGTGAAAACATTGAAAAGAGCAAAGCATACAAGTTGAACTCGAAGTTCTGTTCTCTCTCATTCCAAGCTACAAAGTGTAGGCTAGCAGGTAAGAGGAACGTTTTAAAAAACTCTCTCCATATTGGTAGATTATTATGACCATACCTTTGGGTAGTTAACTCTTAAAATGTTCTAGATATCACAAAGTGTTACAATATGTTATTTATTAAAATGTTTAAATAAATTCATGTTTAAGTGCACTTTAAAATATGTGATCACCAAAATGTTATAAGGTTTTATTACATTTCGTTATATGTAAAGATACTATTGTATGTAATATATTGTAAATTTTTAAAAATTATTAATTTTATTTATTCATTCATTTACTTTTAGTTTCATCAGAGAGACACAGAGAGAGAAAGGGAAAGTGAGAAAGCAAGCCGCCAGGTCTGAGACCCCGAACCACGGTCAGCCATGTGGGAGTGTCCAGCGCCCTAACCACCACACCACCTACTAGTCCCAATATATTGTAATTTTTTAATAAGAATGTTTATTGACTTCCTCAAAGGGTGCTTTTTTCTGACTGTCCCATTCACAACTAATAGAGGCCCTGTATCGTGATCTGATCAGTTTCAGTCCCGTCGTTGAATGTGTTACAAGGTGACTCAGCCCCCTTCCCTCCGGGATGGACTGTGCTGATGCTTACAACTACACATGCTTGTGCGCCCAAACATGAGTTTGGCTACAGGTCCTGGTCTGTGTATCATTCTTCCCTTCCCTCCTCAGGGAAGCCTCGGGGAATGTGTGTGCATGAGAGTGATGTTGTAGGGGTAAAGTTCATACTCCAGACCACGTTAGTGATAAGGAAAGGCATTGACAGGCATGTGCCAGGAGAGCTTGGACTGCATTCAGAAAATGACTGTAACTCTTTCATGGAAATAAGTCCTCGGAAGAAATGCCTCCTTCCCATCCAGAATGAATCCTCACATCACAGGAGCTGGGTTTGACTGCGAGAATGCCCTCATCATCTTAAAAGTCCCTTAGAGGGCTTGGCTTGGTGGCACAGTGGTGTTACACTGCTCCACAATGCTGAATTGATAGGGAAGATTGCAGGTTCGGTTTCCCAGGGGACCTGAACACACCGGGTCTGCCCACCCCTGATCCTGGCTGGCTGGGAAGGCAGGGGGAGGGATCTCAGTGTGAAGTCTTATTGGGGTGCTTGCTGTCTCCTTTTTCTGTGTGTCTGTCTCTTACTCTCATGGAATAAATCATATTTAATGAATAAACAAATAAATGCCTGTTATACACCTGTGGGAGTTGATTTTGAAAAGACCCTACAAGGAAGAGTCAAGATGCTGAAAATGAAAGGTTTGAGAAAAGCCACAAAACCGTATGTGTGAAGAACAGAACAAGAGAAGCAGAGCTCAGGGGGAGTTTGTTTTTGTTGTTGAATTGCCAGAGGGCACAGGTATTCCCCAGAAGTGGGAGCAACCCTCAGTGGGGCTTGTACCACAGTCCCTTCTCCTTTTCACCATCCTGTCAGGATCTGGGGTAAACACATACACACTCACCATGTTTTTTCAAGTCTCCGAGGCGAAGATTCCAACTATAGTCAGCAATGTGTGTCAGCTCCCTTATCCACCAGGGATGGGACCAGCCCAGATCTGCGAATTTTAATTTGTGTATGTAAAGGGGGGAAAATATAGAAATGGGTGTTATAATACCATTGGTGAAAATAAGGAGTTCTCATCAGTTTAATAGATTAACTTAGGGGGCCAGCAGATGATATTGCTCTTATGTAGCTGACTCCCACATGGCCAGCTGTGGTTCAAATCTCATACCTGATGGCTTGATATTCACACCGGGCACGTACGCATATGTGCCCAAGAATCTAGGAGGAAAATGGAGAAGCAGAGATTGCAGCATGGCCATCCCCCCAGGGGATGATTTCTCACTTTCCCTCTCATCGTCTCTGTATATCTGGTGAGCACACATGCCCTAAGGCAAAAACCTCTAAAAAAATAGATTGACTTAGAATTGTCATATATATGATGTATGGAATTACAGTTTTCAAAGAATTTAAGTAGAGTAATTGGACTACAACAAAATTTACCTAATACCCATGTTGTGTTGAACACTGATTTTACTTTGATAAATTAGAAGGTTTATTGGATATCTTCCAGATCGTAATGGTATACTGAAAAAAAAGAAAGAAACAGAAGTGGTTGTCTCAATTAAC
Organism: Tupaia tana; assembly: GCA_026018925.1. NCBI lineage: Eukaryota > Metazoa > Chordata > Mammalia > Scandentia > Tupaiidae > Tupaia > Tupaia tana. The sequence continues at coordinate 70,311,633 of JAKSZU010000013.1, forward strand.
AAAAACTGGGGAGTTTTTGTAAGAAAAAAATAATTATTTATGTATTAATTAAATTAGGAATTTTTGTAAAAAAATCAAGGATGGAATTTTAGGAAGAACATTACAAATGCATGACTGAAACACACAGTTGATGGTGTCTTATCCATATTGGCTTGTTGTTTTAAATATTTCTGTGTATAAACCACGAAGGCTGTTTTGCCTAAGGTAGAAATTCTGGTTGACCATTTTTTTCTTCTTGCTTTAAGATTGCCTGCAATAGAGTATCATTCACATTAAATGTGTTTTCTAAAACCTAAGGGCAGATAAAGGAAAGAAGATGAGAAAGCAAAGCTTCTTTTTAAAAGTTAATTCATGGGTAGAGTCATCATTTCATGGGTAGATTCATCATTTTAATAAGAGATCCGAACAAATGCAATCTTTTCATCTGAAAATTATTTTGCTAATTGAGTAGAAATGAAAATGTTGGCTATTTTTCAGGATTGGAAGTTCTAAGTGACGATCCTGATTTAGTGAAGGTGGTTGAGTCCTTAACTTGTGGGAAGATCTTTGCAGTGGAAATACTCGCCAAGACTGATATCCCGCTTGTTGTTCTGTATGACACCTCTGGGGAAGACGATATCAATATCAACGCCACCTGCTTGAAGGCCATCTGTGACAAGGCATTGGAGGTTCGCCTGCAGGTACTGCTGTGATCACTGTTGTCAGCCGTCACACGAGAAAACCATCGGGAAGGAATGCTGTCAGTTAGAGGCTACGAGTGATAGAGACAGAATGTATATAATAAATGAAAAAAGGAGGGAGGGAGCCGAGAGGGAGAAAGGCCACAATGTTAGTCATTATTTTTTAGAACTTGGTCTGATTTTTTATTTTCCAGTTTCTACAACACGTATATATTAATTTCATGTGAAGTTATTTTGCAAAAATAATAAGGGAAAATAATACAAAAGAAGGGAAAATTAGATCCATCAAGATATTATTAGCTTTATAACATTTTTTAATGTTATAAAAACATAAATGCACCCAAAGAAAGAAATCTTCAAATAAATTATAAAATATCCACTCTAACAAATAGGATGAGGGGCTCCAAGAAAGAAATCTTCAAATAAATTATAAAAATATTCACTCTAATGAATAGAATGAGAGGCCAGAGGGTCATGCAGGTGAAACATGACACTCTGGGGGCTGGCAGGTGGTGTGGTGGTTAAGGTGTTGGTCTCCCACATGGCCAACCATGGTTCAAGTCCTAGATCTGGAGGCCTGATTTCTCACTTTCTATCTTTGTCTCTCTCTCTTTCTCTCTCTGGTCAAATGAAAAATAATAATTTATCTGTTGAGGGATTACCTTATAGTATTGTCAACTGGACCCGTGCGAAATGTACACGTTAGAATTTTCACTTTGCAAGCTAAGTAACGTGGGGCTGGCAGGCAGTGGTTAAGGTGCTGGACTCCCATATGGCTGACCAGGGTTTGAGTCTCAGACCTGGTAGCTTGCTTTCTCACTCTCCCTCTCTTCTCTCTCTCTGTCTGTCTTTGGTCAAACTGAATAATAATAATAAAAAATAAAATTAAATAGTAAGAAAAAAAGAAATTGAAATAATAGTAAAAAATAAAAAAACAATAATAATAAATAAAATTAAATAATTTTTTTTTAAATGACACTCTGTGAGGCAGTCCCATATGGTTAAGTTCCTGGTTCAAGTCTAAGGACCTCCCTGAGTACACAGGCACATACTGAACCGTGGCTGAGACTGGGAGTAGAGTACGGCATCTGGACCCTGTTGGCAGTGCTTTCTCTGTCTCTGTGTCTGCTTCTCGTATTCTTAGAGGAAACAAACTTTAAGAATAGGACGAAACACTAAAAATGATCATTTTAAAGACTTCATAAAAACACTGGGAAAAATCTGTGTTAAATAGAACAACTGAATTGTCTTTATGACTTCACAAAAAAAAGGGGGGGCTAAAATTAAACCTTTACTTTAATTATAGTTTTTAAAAATCACTAGAATTCACATGGGCTGTGAGCACAGTTTAGAAAGTAGGTAGATAATGGAATTAATTCTGTGAGAGTTTTCTATTTTTACTTCTGTTAATATTGCAAAACATGATTTATATAATAAACCTTTCCTCTAGAGAAATGGGGAGAAAATAAAGCAAAGTTAAAAATATTCTTAGCCTTTCCAAAAGTGGAATATGATAATGTATGCAAAATGTCTATTTTGTGCCTGAACAAGTGATACTCCTTTTGGAAGAAGAAGGATCCAAATTAATTTTTTTACAATTAAGTCTTGAATTTTATATTATCTTGTCTATCCTCTAACCTAGATTTTAAGATGCAGAGTCTTACAATGGGATATTTAGGTAGATTCCTGCCTAGGTAGGTAGGTAAGAACGACTTTCTGTTCTCAAACATATTCGATGTGTCCTTTGCTCCAGGTTGACGCCATGTACACAAATGTCAAAGTGACTAATATTTGCTCTGATGGAACCCTCTACTGCCAGGTGCCTTGTAAGGGTCTGAGCAAGCTCAACGACCTCCTACATAAGATAGAGGACTACTTCCACTGTAAGGTATGGCCAAACACCTTCTGCCTCTAAAGCACGCCCTATAGTTGCCGAATAGAGTGGTTCACTAAAACGGACAGGTGTGAGTGAGTTTTTCACAGTTCGCATTAGAATCTATAGAATAGTAAGAGCCCCAGACTGCAGAGCTTTAAAAGAAAAATCAAACACAGTGTCTGTGTTGTAAAGTGAGTATAGTAGTAGTGTGTACCCACAGGGTTCTCGTGAGAACTAGTCGCCATATTGCTCATCCCAGTGCCTGGCAACTACTAAGTGCTCAGCGATTGGTGGATTTGCTATTTATAACATGTAGTTGATCCTGCGTGCAGTTTCCTATGACTCTGTGCACTAGAGCCAGCTGGCTCTTCTGCCTCAGACAGAGGAGAAATCGGAATTTAGGAAAAGAAGAAAACTCTATCTTAATTTTGCCTCATTTTCATTCTCAGGCATCGTTCTCCTAGCACTTATGTTCCCTGAGAGCCTGCTGACTGATCAGTATGGTTCTGCAGTCTAAAACTGTATTAATAAGCTCCTTACCCTTTAATTCCGTCTAGTATTTTTTTAAATCAGGTTTTGTGGGGGGTTTAAGTTTCTAAAGTAGTTTTCTTATTTTGTGAGGACATTTTAGTATCATCTAGAATATACTGTGGTTTCTAAGGGACTAAACCCTGACGCCCCTCGCCCCCGTGAACCCTTCCGCCTAGCCTACAAAGTTCACTGGGGGCCTCAGAGCACTCCTGTTCAGCCTCGTGACTTAGCTACTTGGGTGCGTACTGGAGTTCAGACTTCTTGAGGCCAGAGGTTGTGCCTTACCGATTGTCTACATCCCTTTCAGTACCTGAGCTAGTGTCTTACATAGGACATGTTGTTCCCAAATACTTGCCAAATTAGATGCGCCTGTATTCCGACTAAAGTCTAGAATTGAGGCATTAGATCTACAGCTTTACCTCTTTCTGTGTTACATTTGTCATTTATGTATCTCAAGGTCATTACTTAAACTTGACTTGCTATTTTGTCTAAGCGGAAATCTGACACACTGGGAGAAGCTGGTCTAAGAGACTCATTTGCATGGATGTCCTTATGACCTGTAGGCTGAAAAGCACTCTTGATACAGTTTCCTAGTGCTCTGGTAGCCCTGCCTGGAGACAGTAACTTTGGAGAGGGCAGAAACCCTCCGCTTGAACAGAGAGAGATGCTGGACAGCTCCCCAACCTCAGACTCGGGAAAGGAAGATGAAGAGGCCTGTTTCTGTGATCCGCTGACACTAATTGGTGTGGATACATTTCTTTTCTTTTGGAATTAAAAAAATTTCTTTGAATCTGAATGTATAAGACGAAGAGTCTCTACGGGCAGCCAGCCAGCCAGCCTCCTCACTTCTCACCCATTCTGCTCTCCTGCTTTTGTCGGGGCCATCACGGTGCCCTCTTCGTGTGTAGCTATTGACGGAGCCAGAGCCCAAGCGAAGGATGTCGACCGCTACACTAACACTTTTAGCCTCGTACCACTGCCGATTTATGAGCCGTGTACGTGTGGGGAGGAGTAGATTGCTGACCTCAGAAACATGAGTAACGAGCAGAAGGTCCGGTGTAGTTGCTGCATCCACTGCAGCACACTCCTTGGAGCGAAAGGGCTCGCAGGAAATCTGATCGCATGTGGGCGAAGTCTGCCGGTGCCACGGCGATCTGTTTTCTGCTGTTGTATAGAAATGCTCTCCGCTAAGTGTCATGAGAATATTACGCATTTCTGTTTTGTAGCACATGACCTCCGAGTACTTCGTTTCCCTGCCCTTCTGTGGGAAGATCTGCCTCTTCCATTGCAAAGGAAAATGGTTACGAGTCGAGGTAAAAGCAATCACTTGACTTTTTTTTTAAAAAACTTTTTATGAACTCTTTCAAATATACAAATAGCATTTTCAAAAATGGACTAAGCACCCATGGAGGCATTACCAGTTTATGAAATAAAACAATACCGATATGGTCGAAGCTCTCTTTTAAATGCCTTTAAGGGTGCCACCAGCTAAATTTGACATTTCTCATTCCAATTGATTTCTTCAGACTTTACTGTATTTATTTCTATATTCATATATTTTACTGTAATACTTTCAATTTATAGATTGTAGAGATGGATAAATGAATACGTATATAGATTATGTAAAGTAAAAAGTAAATGACTAGGGGCCAGCAGATGGCGTGGTAGTTAATGGCGCTGGACTCCCACATGGACAACCATAGTTCGAGTCCCGCACATGGTAGTTTACTTTCTCACTCTCTCTCTCTCTCTCTCTCTCTCTCTTACTCTGCCCCTCTCTGGTCAAATTAAAAAGAAAGAGAGAGAGAGAGAGAAAGAGAGAAGGAAGGAAGGGAGGAAGGAAGGGAAGAGAGAGAGAGAGAGAACGAGTCAAATAAAATAATTTCTTTAAAAAAGTAAATGAATATAAATGAATAAAAGTTTTAAAAAATTACATAAAGGAGCCAGCAGGTGACATGGTGGTTAAGGTGCTGGACTCTCAAATGGCTGGCTGCAATTCAAGTCCTAGACCCCGATGGCTTGCATATCACATCAGGCCATGTGCATGCATGTCCAAAATCCTGAGAGGGGAATGTAGAAGGGATTTTGGGCTGGCCCTCCCATTTGGGGGGCATGATTTCTCACTTTATCTCCATCTCCTCTCTGGTGAGTGCAATGGCCCTGTGGCAAAATAACCTGAAAAACAAAACAAAACAAAAAAGTATGTGAACAGGAAAATGTATTGAAACACAGCTTCTCATTCATTCTGTTTGTGAGATTCATCTGTGTTGGTCAGCAGCTCTGGCTCACCTATTTCACTGCTGCATGATTGAGCAATACGAGTATGGCGGCATTACTACTCCCTTCTCCTGATGACACACATCAGCCACATCAAGATTGTTACTGAAGTTTTGTTAAAATGGTGCTACCAGGAACCTTCTGTGCATATCTTCGAGGACACATACATAGGAAGGGAGTTTCTGGGCACAGGGAATGCATATATTCAGTTTTACTATACAGCTCCTAATTGCACTCCAAAGTTGCCCCACCACTGACTCTTTCAAAGTTCTGGCTTCCTGGAGAAAGTCTTAGATCCTCCCTTCTTTCTGTCTGTGTCCAAGGCCCTATCTCTAGCCTAGGGTGACTTTGGCTTCTGTGGTCACATATTCCTCTATCTCCAGTCCCGAACAGTCATCTTATTTTCTTAAAAGCTTAGTTATAAATTTAAAAGGAGATTTGCTGCAATTTATCAAGAATTTCTTTTAAGTTTTTAAAAATTTGAGTTTTGGGCGGGACCAGCAGTTAGTGTAATGGCTATGTCGCTGGACTCCCACGTAGTTGACCGTGATTCAAGTCCCGGACCTGGCAGCTTAAACTCATACCAGGCGTGTGCGTGTGTGCCCAAGATCCTGAGAGGAGAATGGAGGAGAAGGGATTGCGGCGTGGCCATCCCCCCGGGGGGTGATTTCTCGCTTTCTGTCTCTCTGTCTCTCTCTGTCTGTCTGGCGAGCGCATGCGCCCTATAGCAAAAACCTCTCAAAAAAAAAAAAAAATTGAGTTTGGGACTTTTATGGTTGTTATGAGGTCATCGGAAAAGTTACAATGTATTTTTTCTATATTTTTCTAGGCAGAAATGTGTCATGACTTTTCCAATGACCCAATATTTCTTCCTTCCTTCCTTCCTTTTTTCTTTATTTCTTCCTTTCCCTTTCCTTTTTTCTTTCTTTCTTTCTTTCTTTCTTTCTTTCTTTCTTTCTTTCTTTCTTTCTTTCTTTTTCCTTTCTTTCCGTCTTTCCTTTTTTCCTTCCTTCCTTCTTTCTTTTTTTCTGTTTCTTTCTTTCTGTTTCTTTCTTTCTTTCTTTCTTTCTTTCTTTCTTTCTTTCTTTCTTTCTTCTTTCTTTCTTTCTTTCTTTCTTCTCTCCCATCCACCCTCCCTCCCTGTCTCTCTCTCTCTCTTTCTTCCTTCCCTCCCTCCCTTTCTTTCTCTCTCTCTCTCTCCCTCCCTCCCTCCCTCCCTTCCTTCTCTCTCTCTCTCTCTCTCTCTCTCTCTCTCTCTCTTTCTTTCTCTCTTTCTTTCTCTCTCTCTTTCTTTCTTTTTTTATAGTTTGCCAGAGAGTACGCACACTCACCAGGGAGAGAGAGAGAGAGAGAGAGAGAGAGAGAGAGAGAGAAAGCACTCCTGCTGGAGTGTAGTCACACCACACTCTCCATTTCTTCATTTGGTTGGAATTTTGGGGCACACATACCTCGTGTGTTTTTCAAGCTACTAGTGCTTAAAATCGAACTTCAGTTAGTTATGTGGTATCTGACTCCTTTACCCACTAGGCTGTTAGACTGGCCCACTGTTTCTTTTTTTCTTCTTCTTTCCTTTCTTTTTTGTTATCTGGTTTTCCAATTGCTAAAACTGAAAATCTTGACTTGATTTTGTTTTCTTTCTTTTTCTTTCTCTGATGCAGAGGTTAACCTAGATGCAACTCTACTTTTCAGGAGGGTTCCTGAACCTTCCTGGAATTATATGCAAATTGTGCCTGTGTTTGTATTATATATTTGGGAGTAAAGTTTGCATAATTTTAATAAAATTCTCAAACCAGCACTAAAAAGATAAGAGCCATTGCTTTATTAATTTTTTAAAATGCTGTAGAGTGGGACCAGCAGATGGCATGGTGGTTAAGGTGCTGGACTCCCACATGGCCGACCATGGTTCAAGTCCCAGACCTGGTGGCTTACTTTTTCACTCCCCACCTCCCCGTCTGTCTCTGATGAATACACATGCTCTGTACAAAATTTTTAAAAATAATAATGATACAGGACCAGTAGGTGGCATGGTGTTTAAGGGCGCTGGACTCCCTCCCACATGGCCAACTATAGTTTGAGACCCACACCTGGCGGCTTGCTTTCTCACTTTCTCTCTCTCTCTCTCTGTCCCACTCTGGTCAAATTAAAATAAACAAATAAATAAAATAAAGTTAAATAAAATAATTCTTTCAAAAATAATAATGATAAATAAAATTAAATAAGTAATAGTTTTTTTAAATGCTGTACAGCAACATCTTGTTAACTTAATTTCACTAATTTTCTGTTATTTCGGTAAAACTTGGTGATGTCTACTCTAATGAAAGCAGCAGTCTTGAAGTAATTACTGTCATTAATGTGGCTGTGTATTATAAGGCTGAAATCTGGGGATATATGACCGAGGGTTAAGTGCTTAGCCATAAACTTCAGGGTATTACTCAGATCTGTGCTGTTTAGTTATATAAATGTACAAACAATTACTTTTTAAACCTTTTATTTTGAAACAATTCAATTCTTTAAAAATTGCACACATTGTATAAAGAGGTCTCATTTACCTTTTACTCACATTTTCCAAGTGTAAGCATCTTACATTATCATGACCATAATGATCAAACCCAGGAAACTGACATTAATGCAGTATTATGACCTCCTCTGCAGAACTTAGCGGCAGTTTCCAAACTATCCCATGAATATCTTCTTTCTGGTCCGGGATCCAGGCTAGGATTCCTCTTAGCTGTCATGCCATCTTAGTCTCTCCAACCTGTCAGCTGGTCTTCCTTGCATTTTGAAGAGTAAGATCATTTTGTGAAGTATCTCTCAATTTGAGCATCTTGGTGTTTAAATTCAGGTTATACATTTTTTTTTTTTTTGAGAGGTTTTTGCTATAGGGCGCGTGCGCTCGCCAGACAGACAGAGAGAGACAGAGAGATAGAAAGCGAGAAATCACCCCCCAGGGGGGATGGCCACGCCGCAATCCCTTCTCCTCCATTCTCCTCTCGGGATCTTGGGCACGCACGCACACGCGCCCGGCGTAAATTTAAGCCGCCGGGTCCGGGACTTGAACCGCGGTCGACTACGTGGGAGTCCAGCGACATAGCCATTACGCTAACTGCTGGTCCCCTCAGGTTATACATTTTTGACAAAAATATCTACTCAATACATTTCTACTTCTGAATGATACAACAGCCTGAATATCCTACATTATCACTCCATTCTCCTGATAATCCCATGTGGATAGATGCTTCTAATTTCTTGTTATAAACAGCACTACCATGAACTTTCCTGAGCTTATCTTCTGGGGTACTAGATACCTTTATTTAAATCTGTAGTACTGTATTATCTTTATTATTATCACATTATATATTGTCTTAATCTGTAGTCAACAAAAGGTTTACATACTCATTCTTTTTAATGATATGTACAAATTTGAGGGTGAAATGAATGAAAAGCATTTCTTATGTTTAAACAATGTATTTGTTCTTGACAGTTACATAAATAATTACAAAGGCCCCTTTTTTTTAGCTGTTGTTTTGGAGTTTATATTATTTCTCTATGATTTTCTGAGTTTCAATTTTTTTCAGTTAGGACAAATAATAGACGTTTTTAGGCTTGGGGGGCATGTAAGTGGTGTGGTGCTTAAGGCTCCGGATTCCCACATGACCTACGGTGGTTTGAATCCCAGACCTGCAACTTGCATTCTCACTTTCCCTCTCTCTCTCTAGTCAAATTAAAAAATAATACTAGTAATAAGTAAAATTAAATAATTCTTTAAAAATTATTAGGCTTTCTGAAGAAGTTATGAAATATATTATGATTTTTAAATATATAGTATTTAACCACCATAAGTAAAATTCTGTCTCTGAATCATGTTTATTTTCTCATTGCTGAGATATAATAGTTTTTCCTCTCACATTGTAATAATTTAGAGAACAGACTGCATCTTGTAACCAACAGTATGTAATACTACATCATTTTATAAAAAAATAAATTGTTTCTAGATCTGGAAAATAGTATTATTGAATTTTACTGATTATTATCATAATATTGAATATTACCAATTAAATGAATAAACCACCAGATGTTGAAATCAATTCTACTCTAAAAGAATTTTAGTAAATACATTTTAAATTAAGGAGAATTTTTGACACCAATAGTCATTATTGTTTTTAGTATATCGTTTAGCACTGTATAAAATATAACCACACAGAAGCAAACGTGTTTGAGATGTATTAGTAAATCAGCCAACTTAGTAAATCACTGACTCATTTCAGATCACGAACGTTCACAGCAGCCGGGCTCTTGACGTCCAGTTCCTGGACTCGGGCACCGTGACATCTGTCAAAGTGGCGGAGCTCAGGGAAATCCCACCTCGGTTTCTACAAGAAGTGATTGCAATCCCTCCTCAGGTAAAAGAGTTGCAGACGTGTCCCTAACTTGTTGTGAGAGGCCCCCTGGTGTGATCTCACTAACAATCGATCGCGGTCCTAATGCGTGGGGAAATTACACATTGTCCAAATGTGGTTCCTTACTCTTTTTTCAGAAGTAGAACATGGCTGACTTAGACCAGACCAGTCGTGCATATAGAATATTGGGTGATAAATACTTGCTTTCACATACACCGGCCAGTAGGCTGTGTTGTCCAGTTGGAGGGCCCCTGTTAGTAATCCGATGCCCATGCGCAGGTCAGGATGTTGAGTACACGCTTGTTCCCAGAGTCCATGGTGTAACTAGGCGATCATTCTCGTTGGCAGTCTTTTATATCCCATATGATGTTTCCCCACATACTTCAGTAAAATTTAAATCAACTTCAGCCTATCCTCCCTCTAGTAAGCATTCAGATGATGAGGATTGTTTAATTATCTTGAATCTATTAGAACTGATTAAGAACTACTTACCATCCTTAGGAGAAGTAGAAGATTTTGTATAGAAATTACTATCTTTTTTAAAAAAAAAATGAACCTATTCAATATTTTATCATTTCAAAATGCCCTTTGACTAGTATTTCCCAGAAGATAGCTTCTGCCATCAAAACTCACTAAAGCATAGTTGTCCATGATTAACATGGCTTTGGGCGCTTTTTCACTCTGGTCACCGTTGTCTTTCCTCACAGTGACTGTTACAGAGGAGCTGTTTATCTTGTTTTCAAAATCATTTCTACTCGTATTGTCTCTCAGCCATGATATTGGAAATTGATAGACATTTAAGTGTTCCCGGTCACTCACTAACTCCTCTGGCCTCTGCATCCCCTTGTTGGGACATCCATCCAGGGCCGGCCTTACTTAGACCCTAGACTAGAGGGAAGGAGACCCTGTCCCACTGCTCTGTCTGCAAGTCACACAGCAGTACCTTCTTGATGCCATAGCATTAACAGTTCTTATCCACAGCCGTTACCTGATAGGTGCAGAATTGGTTGGGGGAAACTTCATTTTGGAGTTTTTGTTTGTTTCTGCTGCCAGAAGGCATGTATGCTTGCCAGAGCAAAGGAGGAAGCCACCCCCAGTGAGGCCACGCTGCAATCCCTTTTCCATTTTTCCTTCTTGTTAGGACTTTGGGCACACATACACACATACCCAACATGCTACTCAAGCCACCGGGCAAGGATTCAAAGGGTGGCTGGCCATGTGGGATCTGGCTCCCTCAATCACTAGGCTACAAGCTGGCCTGATTGGGGGGAACCTTAAAGACCAGCTATCCTAAGCCTTTCGCTAACAAGTCTCCCCAAGAGGTCTAAGTCAGAGTAGCAAAATGATGACCTGTTTCCAAAATTAAGCTATAGATACTGAGTTTGGGCTCTTTGTTCTTACATGATTTTAAAAATATGAATTGGTTGCCAGGAACATAAAATTAGAAAAAAAAAATTACACACACACAAAATTCCTACTTCTCATCTTTCTTTTCCTAAATTGGAAAGTCTGACTATACTGAGCACTCTGTTTTGTGGGGCAGTGGTCCTTGGGAGTGGCCCACACATCACGGATGCCCCACTCCCCACACTGCCTGCCCAGCACCTGCAGGTGGGAAAGTGAGCTGCCTCTGCTCTAAGTGACCCCCTACCAGGAAAGGCACCACAGTTGGCCTGCACCCTGAGAGACTTGCATACACTGAGAGAGAAGGTAAGGCAGGGAAAAAGGGGCATAGAGAGGAAAAGAGAAATCTAGCGAGTAAACATGGTTGTCCCCACGAAACTGCTTCCATTTATTCAAAAACTCATGTGAGGCTGAAGGAAGTACCTGGAGGTCACCTTTTACTCCATCTTGCAGCCGATGACTTACAGAGACTTAGGAAGTGATGGTGGGAGGTAGCAGCACTGGAGAAAAGGAGGCTTTTTAGGTGTTTAGGGATTTCAGTTTTTCTTACCCCCCTTCATTCTCATTACAGCCTCCCTTCAAAAGGTGAGCACAAACGCTTGGCACCCACAGAGTATTCAGGAAACACTAAACGAAGCACTAAAGCCTCCAGAAAGGCTTTTGCAATAGGAGTCAGATCTCCTCACAGTGAGCCTTTATTTTTATTTTGGGCAGAGAGGGAAGACCTAGTTTGCAACTTTGCAATCTTACACAGGTTAGTCTCTCCGGGCACTTTCCATCCTCTGTAAAATGGGGTCACAACACCTATGTGCAGAAGTATTGTAGGGTGAGAAATAAGTGGCCTACCTGGTGTAAGCCCTAGCCGGTAACAGGGGGTAACGACAGCAGTGGTAACATTACTAGAGCCAGGAGCACAGAGACACTCCAGTGGGGTTGACTGTTATCAGCCATTGCAGTTGCCCGCTGCCTGTCTTGGCCACATCCAATTTTAGGACAATAATATTAGCACTACGCACAAGGGCCTATTTTACGATGTGTTCTCCTCCCCATTGTGTTTTATATTCAGGCTATCAAGTGCTGTTTAGCAGATCTTCCACAATCTATTGGCATGTGGACGCCAGATGCAGTGCTTTGGTTGCGAGATTCTGTTTTGAACTGCTCAGACTGTAGCATTAAGGTTGGTTATCTTATTGATCTGATAGCTGTAAAAGGGAGCTGGCAGCCAGAGGGCTCATGTGGTTTTTGTGAAAGAACTTTATCCTGCTGTAAACTGATGCTTTCACAACTGACACATTTTCGTTTTCAAGGGATTGGTTGCACATCTAGCTATAGTTCATGGTTCAGTTTTTTTTTTTTTTCCTTCTTTATTTAAGAGGTCACCCTAGGTTTCCATTATTATTTGTAAACCCTTTGTATAATTTTCCCATTATTAATAAGGTAGCAGGAATGGGTCTCTGCTTCTGTTTTACTTCATGAAAAGAAATTAAGTCCCCAACAGAAAGACCACATACCACCTGATAAATGTTTCTTAAGATGATTTGAGTATTGTATTTCTTTTTTTTCTAAAGTAGAAGAGATTATAAACAATTTATTGATAATCTTATCTTTTTTCTAAGTTTATTTGAGCAGCTTTATGTATTTTACTAGCTCCTGTTTCTTTTTTTTTCACTTTTACATCTTCATGTAAGAAATATGACATATTCCCATGAACAGAAATTTAAGAAAACGATTGTCTGTTGCTAGCAATGATACAAATATATTACCATTTTATATAAATATTTGACAATGAAATACCCTTGAGCAATATTTTCTCAAGCTATAAAGATTTTTAAATAGGGCCCGATGGTAGCACAGCAGTAAAACATGCTCTGTGAAGCAGTCCTACGTGAGAAGGTTGCTGGTTCAAGTGCAGAGACCTTCCTGCGTACACTGGGCACACACTCACCCCTGGTCTAGGGCTTCCTGAGGGCTGGGGCGGATCATCGCACAGGGCCCCTCTTAGAGGTGCACATGCACACCGTCTGTCTCTCCCTCTCATGGAAGAAATAAACTTTTTAAAAAAGATAACTCCAAATGAATCTAGCTAACACACATTTTTTATCTTTATAACCTTACATACAGTGACCTGCCTAATTATGTACTATTCACAGCTCTCAGTTGTCAGATGGTAACGAATGTTGTTTTCTTAGTTACTCTTCAAGCTCCTAAAACCACGGATTGAGAACACAGTAAAAATACTTTCTAATAGTTAATTTTTAAAAAGATACTTCTCTATCATAAATGTCAAAACGAATTAGCCAGCAGTACTTCATTAGCACTTCAAAGGGTGAATTTCAGTAGACTCAGTGATAATGACCTATAGCAAGTTATAAGGTTTTCTCAAGAGTTTTTTAAGTTAGCAAATTTTTTTTATTTCCATAAGGCTGTCACTGTTTTCTACACTATTTTGACTTAAGAATCTACTCACTGCTGAGCTGTGATAGGTAATTCATCTTACCTTAAATAAAATGAATTTTAGCACGTTACTTTTATAAAATAGTGTGTTACCATCTAAGGTTAATACTGGAACTGTTCCTCAGAATTCACTGTGAGCCTGGATTTCTTAACCTGTGTTTTGCATTTCCCAAAGGTTACAAAAGTGGATGAAAGCACAGGGATCACACATGTTTATTTATTTACGCCTAAGAACTTCCCTGACCCTCACCGCAGCATTAACCGCCAGATTACGAACGCAGACTTGTGGAGGCACCAGAAGGATGTGTTTCTGAGCGCCGTGTCTAGTGGAGCTGGCTCTCCCAACAGCAAAAACGGCAACGTGCTTATGCCAGGCGGCACTGGAGAGAATATTAGGAAGAGCCTTACAGAGGTCATCAAAAAGCCCGTGGTAGACCGCACCAGCTCTTCTTCCATGGCGGGACTGCCACCTCCTGTCTACCTGTCAAAGCCAGGGGAGCACATGGATGTGTACGTGCCTGTGGCCTGTCACCCGGGCTACTTTGTCATTCAGCCTTGGCAGGAGATACATAAGTTGGAAGTTCTGATGGAGGAGATGATTCTATATTACAGCGTGTCCGAAGAGCGCCACGTGATGGTGGAAAAAGACCAGGTGTATGCTGCCAAAGTGGAAAATAAGTAGGTCCTTAGACAAAGCATTTTATTTTTGCTCCTAAAAAAAAATACGTAGAAGGATACCAAAAGTCTTTAATCATAGCAGGGGGACTTTGAACAGCACAGGCGGTAATTTTAAATGTAAAATACAACTAATGAATTTTGCAACCTTCTCATATTTAAAATCATGTCATATATCTAAAAATAAATAGCCATATTCATGTTAAACATAATTATGTACCTAGATGAAAATACAGATTTTTTTCTATTACAATTTTTTTTTCAGAAAGTAACTTATTTTAAATTTTTAATTTCTTATTCTAAAAGATAGTGTTTGTGGAAAATTTAGAAAATGCAAAAGAACAAAAGAAAGTAAAATCAGCTCCCCAGACATAGCACCTATTAGACTATGTAATTCTTTTTTTCTGTGCATATTACTATAATTGGTACAGGCTGAGTATCCCTTATCCAAACTTTTTGGGACCAGAGTGTTTTAGACTTTGTATTTTTTCAGATTTTGGAGTATTTATATATACATAATGAGATATCTTAGGAACAGGACCCAAGGCTAAACATGAAATTCATTTATGTTTCTTATATACTTTATACACAAAGCCTAAAATAATTTTATAGGATACTTTTGTATTGCTGCATTTTGACCACAACCCATCACATGCAGTCAGATGTAGAATTTTTCACTTGTGGCATTATGTCAGCACTTTAAAAATTTCAGATTTTGGGGGCCAGCAGGTGGAGTAGTGGCTAAGGTGCTGGACTCCCATGGGGTTGACTGTGGTTCACGTCCCAGACCTGGAAACTTGAAAGACATCAAGCGCATGTGTATGTACCCAAAATCCCAAGAGGAGAATGGAGGAGAAGGAATTGCAGTGCAGTCATGCCCCAGGGGGTGATTTCTGCTTTCTGTCTCTCTTTCTCTGTCTGGCAAGCACATGTACCCTATAGCACAAATCTCTTTAAAAAAAAAATTCAGATTTTAGAGCATTTTGGTTTTAAGATTTTCATATTGGAGAAACTCAATCTGAATATTATTATCATATATAATTTTGTACCTGCCTTTTTTCCACCTAACATTAGGCTGTGGACATTTTTTCATACGATATAATTTCTTCTAAAACATTTTTTTTTTTTTAGAGACAGAGACAGTGAGAGGGAAAGTGAGAGATCACCCCCCAGGGGATGGCCACACCACAGTCACTTCTCCTCTATTCTCCTCCCAAAATCTTGGGCACGCACTCACAGCATGAGTTTCAAGCCACTGGGTTTGGGACTCAGACTGCATTCAGCCATATGGGAGGCTAGCGACGTAACCATCTGCTGGCCCCTTCGGTAACATTTTTAATGACTGAATGGGTAGTCTATTACATGGAGAAATCATAATTTACTCTCTTTTGTTGTGTGTTTTTTTTTTCCTTACAAATTGTTCACTGTTACAAGGTTGAATATAAATTTTGGTTGCATCTCTGATTATGTACTTATAAGATAGATTCCTAGTAGAGACATTATTAGTGAACAAGATGACAAGTTTTGGGACCAGCAGGTGGCGTGTTGGTTAAGATACTGGACACTCCCATGTGGCTGACCACAGTTTGAGTCCCAGACCTGGTGGCTTACTTTCTCACTTTCCCTCTCTCACTCTCTCTCTCTGGTCAAATTAACATAATGGATTAATAAATAACATTAAGTAAATAATTTTTAAAGGCCCGGTCAAAATTGATTTCTAAAAAAAAAGGAAAGATGACACATTTTTTGATGTATACCACTAAGTGTTGTCAATTGCTTCCTAGCAGTCATGCCACCTTTTTAAGATGTATGTTATGGGCTCAGCAGGTGGTGTGATGGTTGATGCACTGGACTCCCATGTGGTTGGCCATGGTTCGAGTCCCATATCTGGCAACTCACTTGCTCACTTTCCCTTTCTCTCTGGTCAAATGAAAATAATAATAATAATAATAATAAATAAAATTAAATAAATAATTATAAAAAAATTATGTAAGGTATTTCACTACTCATTGACCTTTTAGACTATGAGAACTATACTTCCTTATAGTTGTTCAGTGCTTCAATTTTCTCATTTTTCACATTTGGATCCACATTCTTCTCCCCAAGACCCTACAGATGAGCTGTTTCTGTCCTAGTGAAGCCCGAGCATTCCTCTCTACTCTCCACTCAAGCAGCGAAGCCTTGGGAGATGCCGTGACTGACCTGTCCTGTCCCTTTGTCAACTATCTTAGAGGGAATGGACAAGCTTATTTGTTGAAGCTAAATACAAAGAACCATCTCCCCACCAACACAGGCACATACAAACACACATACACACCCCTCAAAGCTCAGTTTAAAAGCTCACAGTGCTTATTTTTTATATGAAATACTTTCATTCTTTTTTCAGACAACATAGACATATATAAAAGCTTTGTCATTTTCATGGGAAAATAAAACAATCTTTAACTCTCAAAAGTGAAATGTATAACAGCTCTCATTTTGAAAAGCATATAGTATACATGTTGTAAACCTTTCATCTTTTTTTTTTTTTTTTTGAGAGGTTTTTGCTATAGGGCACGTGCACTCTCCAGAAAGACAGAGAGAGAGACAGAGAGACAGAAAGCGAGAAATCACCCACCAGGGGGGATGGCCACGCCGCAATCCCTTCTCCTCCATTCTCCTCTCAGGATCTTGGGCATGCACGCACATGTGCCCGGCGTGAGTTTAAGCCACCAGGTCCGGGACTCGAACCGCTGTCAACTACATGGGAGTTCAGTGACATAGCCATTATGCTAACTGCTGGTCCCTAAACCTTTCATCTTTAAAAAACATTTTTACTATTGTTATTTACAACTGTAAGCATAAATGAGATTAAGTTTTTACAAGTTTGCCTGTTAGAACTCTTCACTAGATAATTCAGTCACTGTTAAAAGCAAACTAATGTTAGCTGTCCTCTGGAGGGGCAGATGAATGATCATTTACAGTGGGGAGGTCCTGCTTGGAGGAAAGAGGTCTTAGGGTAAGAGAGGCATAACCTGGAGACCTCCACGGTAGGGCCTCAGACTTCCTACCTACTCTCCTTAGGTCTGAACAGTTCTGCCCAGGCCTGTGTTTTGACTGGTTCATTTGTCCCCAGGATGTTTTATATTTCAAGAACAGATTTCCTGATTTTGTTAAGCTTCAAGAACTAAATCAATGTAGTGTTTTGAGTTTCTCTCTTAAGACTCAGGACTTTTTAATAAAATTTGTTCCCAAACATGGTAAATTGAGTTTTAGGAATTTCAAATGTCTTTTTTCCCCCAGTTACAGTGGTTTCCAAATCTACTTTAGCATCAAAATAACTTGGAAAACTTATTAAAAATGAAGATTCTCTTGGGGCCAGCAGGTGGCGCGGTGGTTAAGGAACTGCATTCCCAAATGGTCAGCCGTGGTTTGAGTCCTGGACCCAGTGGCTTGAAAATCACACTGGGCATATGTACTTATGTGCCCAAAATCCTGAGAGGAGAATGGAGAAGGGATTGTGGTATGTCCATCCTTCCCTGGGGATGATTTCTCACTTTCTCTCTCTCTGTCTCTCTGTGACAAGTACACCATGTCCTATGGTAAAAGTCTAAAAAAAAAATAAATAATAATAAATAAAATGCAGTTTCCCCCTTACCCCAGGCAACCTGAATCAGGATTTCTGCACTCAGAACCCAGTTTTAACAAACTCCAAGTGAAGCTTTGCCCTGAAATTGGTAACATAGTCCAAACCGAAGCTCTTATTTACACTATTAGTTTTGAAAATTGAATGGTAAATAGAAATACAACATGCTCATGTCCTAGTGGGTCTCTCCTCACTGCGGCATCTCTTGTTCATGGTCTAGAAACACAGACCCCCATCATTTTTGCCCTGTGCAGTTTAAAGACAGTGATACTGGGAGATGCCAGATGTTGTCGTCTCTTTTTACACATGAGCATATCAGCAACTAGTACCAAACTAGCATTTCCACATCAGAAGTTTTCAGTCTGGTCTGAAGTTCCTCTTCATACAGCCTGTCTTCATTTTAACAATAATGAGGGCTACCATTGGCCAAGTGCCTATCATATGACAAGTAATGTTATATATAGGCACTTTTTGTTTATTATTTCTGCAAGTGAATTAACATGAAATACTACACATGAGACAACGCAGGCTTAGAGAGGTTAAATAAAGAGCCCAGGGTGACACAAGTGGAAAATGACCCAGAGAGTACCACAGCTCAGGTTCTGTTTGGCCTCCCAAGCTCATGGGCTTATTACGAATCCTAACTACGTCCCAGTGATCTCTGGGGCTCGTGGATTATAGTGTTTCCTGCTGTGCTTTGAGCCTGTCTAGAGGTTTCTGGAGGTCTCCCAGCAACCCCCAGTCCCAGTGTTTAAATGTGGCCTGTCTGTAGATTTCTCACTAGTTTATTCCGCCGCAGCTGCTTGGGTTTCCTATGCCCATTCTCTGCGAGGTATCCGCTGGCTGGAGAATCCGCCCAGCCTGGCCAGTCCAGTGCCACAGTGTGTGGCAGTGAGGGGCCCTGTTGTTTCACTGGGCTCGTGGCTTATGGCTGATAAACATGTTCAGAGAACGGCCAGACCTGCCTCCTGCAGGAGAGCCTAACTCAAACCATCGAAGAGCAGACGCTGTCTCCGTAGGTGTTTTCTTTTAGCCGTTAGGAACAATCTTTCTTTCCTTAGCATGCTAATACTTTCTAATGATATCATTGAAGCCTCAGGATCTTACAATTATCCTGTATGTATCAGCCTTCAGTTATCCTTTACGTATTAACCTTTCCATGATGTTGATGTAGACCGAGAAGGAAAACGTACATTCATAAAAATTTCTTTCTGCTGCCTTGAACAACTCAGATCTGAAACCAGACTCCTTTTCCTCCCCACACTCTCCTACCTAGTCCAGGTTCTTTATTTTAGGTGATGGCTTGAGATTCTGTGTTGCTTTTTTTTTTTTTCTTTTTTCTTTTTCTGGAGAGGGTTTCACCATAGTGTGCGTGCGCTCGCCAGACAGACAGAGAGAGACATAGAGACAGGAAGCGAGAAATCACCCCCCAGGGGGGATGGCCACAATGCAATCCCTTCTCCTCCATTCTCCTCTCGGGATCTTGGGCACGCACGCACACGTGCCTGGTGTGAGTTTAAGTCACCGGGTCCGGGACTCGAACCGCGGTTGACTACGTGGGAGTCCAGCGACATAGCCATTACACTAGCTGCTGGTCCCTTGTGTTGCTTTTTAATGTCTTTATTTAGAATACCTAAAGTTTCAAAGTTTTGTTCACAATTTTTTTTAATTGTTCTTCAGCCGGCCTTCACAGTCTGACTTTCTCTTTCATCTACACACGCTGCCTTCCATTGGGTCGTAGGAAAAGTCATGACGCATTTTTACATAGAAAAACATTTTGTTTGACTTTTCTGACGACCCAGTAGCTATACTGGCATGTTTGCTGTGCTCCAGACCCCCAGGCCCTCTCAAGTCTTCTGTGCTTCTCTTCTCAAACATGTCTTCAACACCAGCTGGTCCTGCTTACTTCCATCTTCCAAACATGTACCATGTACTAAACATGTAGCCATCCCCTCTCAGAGCCAAGGGTTCCCTGGCCTTGTCCTGATCACCCTCCGTGGCATTTGTTTTACTGTTTAATGATGGCTGATAGTTCTTTATCAGTTTTTCACTAGCTCCATGAGACCCATCAAAGTCTTTTGAATGAGCACATTCTAGCAAATGAGCCAGTGGCAAAGCAGAAACAATAACGTTTGGAAAAAGAAGTAACAATTGCCTTAAAAAAGTCCATGGCAGGGCCAGCAGGGGGCATGGTGGTGAGGGTAGCTGGACTCCCACATGGATGACCACAGTTCAAGTCCGGACCTGGCAACTTGCTTTCTCACTATCCTTCTCTCTCTCTGTCTCTCTCTGGTTAACTTCAAAAATAAATAAATAAATAAATAAATAAAATGACGATGAATAAAATAAAAATGATTCTTTAAAAAAAGGCAGTGACAATATAGTCTGAGGTTTTGGTAACCATTTGCATTCATGTTTTTCATCGTAAGTGTTCCTTCCCTTCATGCAGGGGCTGACTTGGTATGTTTGCTCTTTCTTTTTAATGTGATGCTCCTCTAGGTGGCACAGGGTGCTTTTGAAAGGAATCCTGACCAACGGGCTGGTGTCCGTGTATGAGCTGGACTACGGCAAGCACGAACTGGTCAACATAAGAAAAGTACAGCCCCTTGTGGACATGTTCCGCAGGCTGCCATTCCAAGCAGTCACAGCTCAGCTGGCAGGTAAGTCCTGAGGAATGCGGACTCGTGTCACAGCACAGCACGTGTGGTCATTTTGTCCTGGGTGCTTAGGACATGCCGAGTCATTCGTCCGTTGGAGAGTTCAGTGGGTTTTACGTTTTTGTCACTAACAACATTTTGACCATAATGGAAACAGTTTTAAGTTCATTTATAGTCATACTCTTCCACATTATATCTGCTGTTTCTATTTTCCTTCCTTCTATTTCTAGTTTCATGAATGAGTATATTTTAAAGTGTAATTTTAGTGCATGTGCACTATTTCATTCTGTTTTTCTGTATTGAGGTTTTTCCCTAACTATTGTTTGGGTGATTATTCCATGGTTTTACTCATTATTTTTAATGGATGTAAACTATTCTGTTTAATCAATAATATTTCCCTTTTGCTGAATATTTAGGTTGTTTATACTTTTTATTTTAATGTTAAGAAAAACTCTGCAGATATGTGTACTAGCTTAAAAAGCACACAAAAATGGAAATAGCCTAAATAACCAACAAAAGGAAATGATGTATATGATAATATCCTTGGTTTGATTGTCAAAAGTAAATAAGGAAAACAAAAATCTAATAGAAGGAGAATATTTTATTACTATATACATTGTTTATGTGATAATGAGTTATAATGTTATTATAAGTTATAATACACCTACATAATGAAATTTTTTCCCACAATAATAGAACATGTTTGGATCATAAAATAGGACCATTTTCATGGCTAAGTGAGTTTTCAGTTTGCATCACAAACAATACCATATGAGGGAACAGTTTCATGTCACCATATTCACACCGGTCCCGACTTCTCATTACAATAAGAGGGGCTAATTTAATAGGCACATAATCCCTCTCTTTAATATCGTCTAATGAAATTCCCTTTTATCTTTTGTAAAAGCAGTACAATGCTGAGAGCTCCTCTGTGAGCATCCTGCTTTTAGGGAACGTGAGCAGTTAGTTCATGAAGCTTGACCCGGAGGCCTGTCAGCGTTAACCGAGGACTTGGAAGCCAGACTGGAGGGCAGGTGCAGACACCTGCAGTCACCTGGGCTCTCTGTGCACTGCTGTACTGGGGTATGGGGAGTCGTGACCAACGAGACCACCCTGACCCATGTGCTACTGCTCTCAGTCTTCATCTCTGCTCACACCACACATTTATTATTAACACAGTGACAGGAATATTTTGATCCCAGCAATGAAAGAAATCATATATAGAGATTCTTCTTTTATGTATTGACAACTTTTTATTAGAAGCATATGTATTACCAGTTCTTATGTCTTCCTACTAGAATTCAAATGAAATTCTCATGGTAATAATGGCTCTTTGTACATGGCCAGGCCACCAGTTAGTCTGCTTTGGACTCAGATTCTTCAAACTTAATGGTTGTGGTTTTTTTTTTTCATTTTTACTTTTTTTTTTTTTTTTTTTAGAAATTTTTGCTATATGGCATGTGCACTTGCTGGAGAGACAGAGAGAAACAGAGACAGAAAGCGAGAAATCACCTCCTGGGGGGATGGCCATGTCACAATCCCTTCTCCTCCATTCTCTTCTTGGGATCTTGGGCATGCATGCACATGTGCCCACCATGAGTTTTAAGTCACCAGGCTCAGGACTTGAACTGCAGTCGACTATGTGGCAGTCCAGTAACCATTATGCCATCTGCTGGTCCCCATCTTTACTTTTTTTAAAAAAAAATTTTGCTGGGACCAGCAGTTAGCGTAATGGCTATGTCGCTGGACTCACACGTAGTCGACCGCGGTTTGAGTCCCGGACCCGGTGGCTTAAACTCACGCCAGACGCATGTGTGTGCATGCCCAAGATCCTGAGAGGAGAATGGAGAAGGGATTGCAGCATGGCCATCCCCCCTGGGGGGTGATTTCTCGCTTTCTGTCTCTCTGTCTCTGTCTGTCTGGCGAGCGCACGTGCCCTATAGCAAAAACCTCTCCAAAAAAAAAAATTTTTTTTTGCTATAGGGTGTGTGTACTCGTCAGAGAGAGAGAATGAGAGGACATCCCTCCAAGGCAGATGGACACACCACAGTCCCTTTGCTTTCTGTTTTTCTCTTGGGAATATCAAGTTTCCCTCTTTTTTGTTTGTTTAGTGGTTGCCCTAGTGTTTTCAATGTACACTTTCGAGCAATAACATACCACTTCCCAGGTAATGTAGGTACCTTATGAAAATAAAATAATTCTACTTCTTTCCCTCCCTCCCTTGTATTTTTGCTGTGCCTGTGTGTTTCTCAAGTGACTGTGTCAGAGACTTGAACTGTGTAGTTGACCATGTGGGATCCAGCCACCTTAAACACCATGTCACCTGCTAGCTTGTCATTTTCACTTTTTCATGTTCAGGTTTTGCTAACAACATATCTTGTTAAACATAACAATCAAATTGTCCAGAGAAGGATTCTCTGAGGAGTGAGTGCTTGGCACTGTCATCCCCATCACCAGTATCACGGCTAATGGTTACTTGCCTGTATCACTCTGTACCAATGGGCCGTTGTGCTGCAGTATGCGCCGTCTGGATGAAGGTAGCTACTCCCGCTTTCTTCTGATTAGTGTTAGCATGTTATAGCTTTCTCCATCCCTAAATATCGCTCTATGCACGTCTTTATATTTAAAGTAGGTTTTTTTGGAGATAATATGTAGTTGGAGTTGTATGTTTTTTGTTGTTGTTGTTGTTGTTTGAGAGTTTTGTCTTAGGGTGCATGTGTTCACCAGAGAGAGAGAGACAGACAGACAGACAGACAGATGCAGTGAGAGGTAAAGTGAGAAATCACCCCTCGGGGGGGATGGCTGCCCTGAAGTCCTTTCTCCTCCAGTCTCTTCCCAGAATCTTGGGCATACACGCACATGCACCCAGCATGATTTTCAGGCCACCAGGTCCAGGACTCAAATTGTGATCGGCCATGTAGGAGTCCAGTGACATAATCGCTACACCATCTGTTGGTCCCTGAATCTTGGTTTGTTTGTTTGTTTTAAGAGAGAGATTTTTGCTATAGAGCACATACAGTCACCAAAGAGACAGAGGGACAGAAAGCGAGAAATCATTCCCCAGGGCGGATGGCCATGCTGCGATCTTTTCTCTTCCATTTTCTTCTTACATGTCTGCACCTGAGTTTTAAGCTGCCAGGTCTGGGACTCGAACCACATGGGAGTCCAATGACATAACCATTACACCATCTACTAGTCCCTGAATCTTGTTTTTTACTCCACTTGGATAATGTCTTTGAATCTGTGTATTTAGACTGTTGATATTTGAAGTGATTATTAATACACTTGGATTAATAGCAACAATATTTGTTAATGTTCTCTATTTGTTGTCTGTTATTATTTTTGTCTCCCATACTTTTTCTGCTTTTTAACGAGCATTTTATATGATTCCATTTTCTCAGAATATCAAGTTTCGCTCTTTTTTGTTGGCTTAGTGTTTTCAATGTACACTTATAGCTAATCCAACTTCACTTTAGAGCAATAACATACCACTTCCCAGGTAATGTAGGCACCTTATGATAATAAAATAATTCTACTTCCTACTGTCTATGCCTTGTATTTTTGCTGTCATTCAGTTCACTGGTACCTAAGTGCATGGACACACACATACTGACATACAGAGATACATACAAGCATAATCAAATACATTATTGCTATCAATGTTTTGAACAGAGTTACCTATTAGATTAAGAATACAAATAAAAGTTTTTATTTTACTTTCATTTATTCTCTGATGCTGTTCCTTTTTTTAAAAATGTAGATCCAAATTCTTCACCTATGTCATTTTTCTTCTTTTTGAAAAACTTTTTTTTTTTCCTAACAGTTCTTCAAAGGCAGGTCTACTGGCAACAAATTCCCCCAAGTTTTATCTGTCTGGGAGTTTTTATTTCTTCATCACATTTGAAGAATAATTTCATAGGATACTAAATGCTAGTTGGTGGGGACTTTTCCTCTCAACACTCCACTCTCTTCCTGCTTGCATGATTTTGGAAGAGTTGGATATAATTCTTAACCTTAGTTCCTTATAGTGAGGTGTTGCGTTTCCCCTCTGGCTTTCTTCAAGATTTTTCTTTATCGGGCCAGCAGGAGGTGTGGTAGTTAAGGCGCTGGGCTCCCACATGGCCAACTGTGGTTTGAGTACCAGACTGGGCAGCTTGAAAATCACACCAGACACATGTGCGTGTGTATGTGCCCAAACCCTGAGAGGAGAATGGGGAAGGGATTGTGGGCATGGCCTCCTTGGGAGGTGATTTCTCTCTCTCTCTCTCTTTCTGTGTGTGTGTGTGTGTGTGTGTGTGTGTGTGTGTGTGTGTGTCTCCAGCAAGCACATCCACCCAAGCACATGGCAATAACCTTAAAAATAATAAAATAAATAACTTCGATTTTTCTAAGGTTTGAACCTATATTCCCAAATGTATTTGGTGGGAGGCAAGTGTTCTCTGGCCTTCCTGGATCTCTGGTTTGGGGCCTGACATTAATTCTGGGGAATTCTCAGTCATTGTTTCACATATTACTTAATCTCCCTCCCTCTCTTTTCTCCTGCTACTATTCCAATACTACATTTGTAGTTGCATCACAGTTCTTGGATATTCTGTTCTTTTTCTTTCTTTTTTCTCTTTGCCTTTTGGTTTTGGAGGTTTCTATTACCATATCCTCAAGCTCAGAAATCTTTCTTCAGCTATGTTCAGTCTACTAATGAGCCCATTAAAACCTGCTTCTTTTCTGTTATAGTATTTTTGATCTCTAGCATTTATTTTTAATTCTCTCATCTTTCTACTTATGTTATCCATCTGCTCTTGGATTTTGTCTGCTGTTCCCATTGAAGTCCTTAGCATGTTAATCATAGTTGTTTTAAATGCCTGGTGTGATCATTCTAGCATTCCTGCCGTATCTGACTGATTCCGGTGCTTGTTCAGTCTCTTCAAACTGGGTCCTTTGCCTTTACTGTCATTTGTAGTTTTTGTGGAGAGGTGGACATGATGTACTGGGTAAAAAGAACTCCAGTAAACAGGTCTTTAGCAGCCAGGGTTGTTCCATAGCCCTAGTCTGCCCGTGGACCGTGAACTTCACCTGTGCTTCTCGTGTTTCTTTCTGACCTTTGGCAGAGCAGGATGGCAAGAGGGGAGTGGAATTTAGCCTTTCTCTTCCTCTAGTGGATTAGACTCTGATGAAACCCCAGCACATCAGGCTCAAGTAGAAGTTTCTCTGGAGGGGACAGGGCTTGTCAAGAAGAACAGAGAGCTCTCTAGTGTATTTCAAAATACTCCTTTTCCCTCTCCCTTCTGGAAACATAAGGGGATTTTTCTCTGATATTCACTGTGAGGACCTGGTAGTGTTCCTAGAAGTAAGCTCTCAGAAACAGGGGCTCCTGTGCCTGGGTCTCCCTGGCATGGTTAACTCCCAGACTGGTCCACGTGAGCCTCCAGCGTCCACCAGCTACAGTTTAGGCTTTCCTCTCCCGCAGATTCCGGCAGAGGTTCCCAGCAGTGACCGTATTAGACCACCCTGATCCATGTGCTACTGCCCAGTCTTCAGCCCATACATTTAACACAGTGACACAAGTGGCTGATCTCAGCAATGAAAGAAATCATGTATGTAGAGTCGTCTTTGACTTGTTGGTGACCTCTTAGTAGAAAGCTGCATAATGCCTTATTTTGAAATATTTCCTAGTGTCTGTGTCTTCCTACTAGCATTCAAATGAAATTCCCATGGTGTTTGGACATAACACACTCATGGCCCTTTGTACACGGCGTGGCCACCAGGTGCTCACTGGTTTCTGTCCTAGCAAGTGGGACCCTCGTATCTGCCTGTGGGTCTCTCTAATTTAGAGGAGCAGCAGATTGCCCTGTGACTCACTTCTCTGACAGATCTAAGAAGAGTTGTTGATTTTTTCAGTTTCTTCAGCTTTTTGCTTGTTATAAGGATGGAATAGCAACTTCTAAGCTCCTTATATGCCAGACCAAAAGCTAGAAATTCTACCAGCCGCTTGATTTCATTGAATTCTTCCCCACACTAGCTTAAAGAAATCGTCTCCCAAAACCCCACAGCCTTAACCCAGTGATCTGTGTCTCTAGTGCATGCCTGTTTTTATTTCCACCTCACAGGGAAATCAAAAGGCCTGGATCCAAGTCAGGTCACTTCTCCACCTGCTCCCATAATTATGTATCAGATGGCCAGTAAATCCCTGTCTTCCTCATGGCACTTAACTGCTGCATGGATCAGACGAGAAAATGTGAATGAATTGCCTTCTAAACTGAAACACGTAGCATAAATACAGGAATCTTTTTTTACTGTTGGGTCTCGTCTATGAGGTCACTTCCTTTTCTGGACTCACCTCTGCCAAGCCTCCTTTCTTCCTACTGCGTTACTCTCAGATTACTCTTCTTGAAGGGAAGACCTTCCTCTTTTATTTATTAGCAACACAGGAGTTAGTCAAGCGTGCGTGTGGTGGAGGGAACGTCTCTCTTGCTTGGACAGAGGCATCCACCACAAGGAGAAGAGTCGCATAGACTGGGCATTTCATGGGAGTCAGCTGCTGTGACATGGCCATTGGAGTCAGCACTTTGGTAGACTGTCCAGGCAAGCCTTTTGAAATAATCGGGAACATTCCTGGATCCAGAGAACTCTGTGGAACCTTTGTGGAACCCATGGGTAGCTGTTTAAACAAAAAATGCTTTAAGGATTTTCCAGGGACCTTGGAATTACCGCTTACCCACTCAAAAGAAGAGTCCTGGATGCTTACCCTCCGCAGGTCCTGGTGAATTCTTGCATTATTACGTCTGAGCGTGAAGTGGATGCCCTTTGTATCTGCGCAGCATGGCTTTGCACACAGTTGCCTAAATCATATGAGTAAGGGAGCTACCCTGTGGGGTCATCTCTTACTTCCCTGGTGAAGCTCTGTAGAAGAGTTATCTCTTTGTTATCTTTTTCCTTCTTCAGTAACATGGCTCAAAAAGTGTCAGGGCTGCTGGAGATAAAATGAGATTTCTAGGTTTCTCTCGTGGGAAATTCTTAACCATCAAATTTAATGAAGCAAGAATTTAGCCACGTGCTATAGAGTGCAAATCTTCTAGAATAATGTCTGTAACCCCCATAGCTTCACTCCTCTGGTACACAATTTACAGTTTATCTAGTACGGGACTTAATTTATGTTAGATTAATAGTGTTTCTTTTTAAATTTTTTTTCTCTTTTCAATTTTATTTTTAAATCTAATTTAGAATTTTTTAAAACTTGATCTCTCAGGTTCAAAAGTTGTAGATATTTAGAGACTCATAGGGATTAAAATACATATGGTTTAGCCAGGGTTTTTATTTAGAGAATTTATTTAATTATTATTGTATTATTAATTTGACCAGGAAAAGAGAGAGAAAGAGAAAGTGAGAAAGCAAGCTGCCAGGTCCAGAACTCGTGGTCAGCCATGTGGAAGTCCCACACCTTAACCACTATGCCACTTGTTGACTTCTCAATTCGTTTTTTTAATGATAGGTAAACTAAAGCCTGAGAGATAACCTGCTTTGCACAAGATCTTACCACTTGGTAGAGGATGAGCTAGGAATAATAACCGAGTTCCCGACTTTCAAGCCAGTGCTTTTTCCATATGCTGTTTATAACTTTGAAAATTTATACTGTAAAAAGACCATATAGCAATTCTTTTTTCCTCTTTTCTTTTTTACTGTATTTTGTCCATCAGAAAAAATCTTTATGAGAAATGTCATTAATATCGATATTGCTGTTTTATTCCCCTTTGCTATCTCAGTTATTTCAGTGACTTAAATCTCCATCTAGTTGATGTGTGGGAAATGTCCAGCTGCCACTCAGTTTATAATACAGCCCTAAATCTCAGGTAAAACTGGGGTCTGTCGGTCAGCCCGTGCATGGGCAGGTGGCTAAGGCAGCTGGATCCCATACAGCCAACAGAGCAGTTTGAGTCCTGGACCTGGTGACTTGAAAATCACTCTGGGCACATACCCAAAACCCCAAAAGGTGGGAGAGATGGAGGAGAAAGGATGGCAGTGTGGCCCTGCCCCATGGAGGAGGGGGTGCATTATTGCTTTCCGTCTCTGTCTGTATCTCTCTGGAAAACATTTTTAAAAGAAGAAAAAAAAAAAACCTTGGGATTGTGTTTACAAAAGTGACTGCTCTTTTTCAAGGCTGTTCAACAACTATTGTTCTGTTTAGGCAAGTCTATCCTGAAATACTTAATCTACTTTGGAACTGACTCAGTCATTTTCCACTGTAATGAACCAAAGAAAGACTCCTTCAGCCCCTCACCTCCTCCTTTACCTCCGTTTTTCTCCTAGGAGTGAAGTGCAACCAGTGGTCTGAGGAGGCTTCGATGGTGTTTCGGAATCACGTGGAGAAGAAGCCTCTGGTGGCACTGGTGCACACGGTCATCGAAAATGCTAACCCTTGGGACCGGAAAGCTGTCGTCTACTTAGTGGACACATCACTGCCAGACACGGATATCTGGATTCATGATTTTATGTCAGAGTATCTGGTAGAGCTTTCAAAAATTAATTAATCACTGCTCCTGAGACCTTGACAACTAATTCCGATTTTTTAGCAATAACAAAATGTAGTAGGCTTTCAAAAAAAAATCTTCTCTCTGATACATGGCTCTGACTGCTGTGAGGGATTGAAAAAAGTATGCTATGTTTGATGAAAGATATTTAACAAGTTATGTTTTAACAGAGTTGACTTTTCAAAGAAAATTGCACTTGAATTATTACTATAATATTAGAATAAAAATGTTTATCAATATAAAAACTGACTACCTTGTTATTTCTAAGCTTTATTATCTTTTTTTAAAGTTGTTTTCCCCTTTATTTATGATGGAACATGTATGTGCACACATGACACACAGATGGGCACCCTTCACAGGGTCTGGCTACACTATGATCCCCCTCCTGCGGTCCTCCAGCCTGTCCAATCTTTGGCCCTTGAACATGTGCCTGGTGTGTTTCAGGCTGACAAGACTAGAGAATTGAACCACAGTCGCCGTGGGGGATCTGGCTTCCCTTGAGCGGCACATTACCACTGCACCACAGAGCCGCAAGTGAAGATCGATCCTGAGTCTCTAGCACTTCAGCTTTGTTAGAGGAGCAACACAGGCAAACCAGCGTGCCCCTCACTCCAGATGTTGAGGGGCTTCTTATTGCCAAGAGACTGTCAAGACCTAAGATCCAGACCCTCCACAGTCCCCAGACCCAACCGCGCTGTTCACCACTCCCTGCTTCAGCCACGCCAGACCTTTATCTGGTTCCTAAACTCCATGCCTGAACATCCAGGACCACTGACGTTCTAAAGCAAGCCTGGCTCCCCTCTAAACCTTGCTTAGCCTGTTCCCTCAGCCTGCGGCCCATTATATCCGCCCCACCGTTTTTCTCGCCGGCATCCGGCCTGGCCTCCCAGGCTGACCAGGAAGCCTTCCCGCGTGCTCCCTTCTACTCCATCGATGATGCCTTTCCGGGTGCCCATCTCCCACTGTGGCTTATAGTGTTACCTAGCCCGAGCCAATCACCCCAACTAGACTGTGAGCCCCTTGAAGGAAGGCTGAGTCAAAGTCATTACTGGTAACCCTTTGGCAGCTGCTTTTGGTGAATGGAGAGGTGAGCCTTGGTTCATAGAGACAATTCAAGTATTGTAAATATCCCCACTGTGGTTGATTCCCAGCTAATGATGTGATGTCACTGAGTGTACCTCACCTAAGTGGCTCCACACCGCTGTCTCTACCACCCACGACAAGGCACACTGACATCTTGCACACCTCGAGCACTCACTATCGGCTCGCTAATCAGTGGGCAGACGGGCTGGCGGACCAATAGTTGTGGCCTTTAGCAGTCGTCTAGAGATGAGGTCAGGAAACCCTGGGCTGCAGTGGAGCAATGGAGGAAAATGGGAATGGAGGAAAGAAAATTGAAGACTTTATGAAGTTTCTAAAACAGAGAACTTAAATACAAACATAAATATTTATTTGTAAGAAGACGGGAAAAGAGGCAAGCCAGGGCTTACGATCTGAGTGACTAGGATTGATCCTTAATCAGTTTGAGCGGGATGCTTAAAAATTTGGTCTTGGAAATTTTAATTTGAGCCAATAGTTAGACCTCCATGTGAAGAGCTGTATAGCCTATTGGAAATTCGGAGTGGAATTCAGTAGAGAAAATCAGGATAGGGATCAAACTTCTTATCCACTTGTTCTTATTTGAGAAAATCAAGGAAAAGTGAGAACAGAGAGGAAGGTAAAGCCCTGATATTTAATTTTTTAAAAAAATTTATTTCATGAGAGACAGAGAAACAACCTCAGCATAGTCTCACACCATAATCACCACACACACACACACACACACACACACACTCACATACTTCTATCCAGTCGGGATCGGGGCACAGCCAGTGCATATAGGTTGGTTGGGGAACCAAACTCTCATCTCCCGTGTGGCACCAGTGTCACTCAAGCAGCATATTATTTCTGGGCCACTGAACTAGACCAAGGTTTTCATTTCAAACATGTTGAAGTTACCTTCCTAGCTTTTAAAAATGTCTATTTAACATTTACAAATAACATTATTCAAAATTCATGAATATTCAGGCCAGTGATTAAAATAACCATTTGTGATGAAATCAAAATATCTCAACACGCAAATGTTTAAGTAAAATAAAGCAGTCTACATTTATTTTTAAATAATGGTTTATTTCCATCACAAAGCAAACGTCCTCAAATTGTCTACAACTATAGAAGAGGAAGTTTGTTTATTTTTTATTTTTTTGATAGTTTCTATTTCACTGATTTTATAAACGTTTCCATTACTTTTTAAAACAAAACAATTTGTTGATGTAACTGAAAGACTAATCTGATGCTACGACAGTTTGACAAATAAATGACACATGATCCCTACCTCATACCATTGAAAACCGCAATGCGAAAGGATCAACTAGGAAGATAGCATCGGAAAGATGCCTTTATTACCCAGGATGAGGAACCAGTTTTTAAGCAGGACATAGAAAGTGCTACCAATAAAGGGAAAGGATGATAGACTATTAAAACTAAGGTCACCTATTTATCAAAAGAAGTTACTAAGTGTGAGGCGGCAGTAATGCAACACTCCGTGATGCTGAAGCCACCTGGGAAAGTCTCAGGTTCGCGTCCAGAGGCTCCCTGTACATGCCAGGTGTGCGCATAGGCCTGTGAGCCTGGCTGGATGAGGCTGGGCATGGAGCACAGTGTGAAGGCGCTTGTGGGTGTCTTTCCCCCTCCTCCTCGTTCTGTCTCTTTCACAGAAAAAATGCTTCAAAAATATTAAGAAAGTAAAAAGGAATAGTTAAGTATAAACTAGAATATAGAGTTAAAAACGTTTATGTATGTATCATATATGTCACTATATACATATATACACACAGAGAATATACTGGACAAACAAAGGCTATCCAGAATTATTATGGGGGGCTAGCAGGTGGGCTCCCACATGGCTGACCACCATTGGAGTCGCAGACCTGGAGGCCTGAAACTCATGCCAAGTGTGTGTGCATGTGTGCCCAAAATCCAAGAGGAGAAAGGATTGCAGCGTGGCCATCCCCCCTCCCCAGTAGCAGGTGTGATTTTTCACTTTCTCTTTCTCTCTGCCAAGTGCACGCACTTTATAGCAAAAATCTCTCAAGAAAAGAGTGATGGACAATACATTTGAACACACACTTCACGAAAGAGGAAATACAAGTTGCCCATAACATGAAAATGTGTTCAATACAGGACAGAGCGAAGTCATTACTCATGTTCCAGAATGGCTCAAATGTTTCAACTTTTGTTAATGCCAAGTGGTGTTGAAGATGTGAACGAATTGTGTAGAATGGTACGGTGACTTGGAAAGAGTTGAGCCTTCCTGTCTATTAAGGTTGAAGGTAGGCGCACTCGATAACCCAGCAGCTCTCTGGACACTTGTACAGGAGGGTACTGGTGAAGAATGCTCACAGCATCATGACCCATGATAGCTAAAACCTGGGGAAAAAAACTAAATATCCATTATTCATTAATGGAATGCATTTTCTTTTCTTTTTTTTAGGAGAGAGATTTTTGCTATAGGGAATATGTGCTTGCCAGAGAGACAGAAAGTGAGAAATCACCCCCCGGGGAGGATGGCCATGCCACGATCCCTTCTGCATTTTCCTCTCAGGATCTTGGGAACTCACATGCATGCACCTAGGATGAGTTTTAAACCCCCTGGTCTGGGACACAAAGTAGAGTCGACTACATGGGAGTCCAGCGACGTAACTATTACGCCACCTCCTGATCCCGAAATGCATTTTCTTAAACTGTAGCTTATTCATAGAGTGGGAAATGCCCAGAATGGACTATACACCTGCATGAGACCTCGCAGATTAGTCCCACAACACAGACTTTAACAAATGAAGACAAAAGGCAGAAGAAAATAAGAACAAAATTACCATTAAGAATCAAGAAAGTGAGCGTCTTTAAGGAAAAGTTGTCACCAGGCCAGGTTGGCTTCTGGGCTTTTGGGATGTCTACTGACCCGGCAGCAGTGTGTGAAGTGATGCGTTTACGTGTTATGTGGTATACGAGTTTCACATGTTTGATTCCACAGCAAGAATGATTTTTTTTAAAAAAAGCAACCTGAAATATTAAATCATTGCTATATTTTTAAATATATAGCACCCCTTAAAAGAGCATTCTCCTACAGCTATGAGGGTTTTATAGGAATACATTTTCGTGAAAACAGAATTTTTCCCTTAATGAGTGTTTCTCCATAACTTTTTTTTTTTTTTGGGGGGGGGGTTTGCTATAGGGTGCATGCGCTCTCGCCAGAAAGACAGAGACAGAGAGACAGAAAGCGAGAAATCACCCGCCTTGAGGGATGGCCACTCCGCAATCCATTCTCCTCCATGCCAGGCTTGAGTTTAAGCCACCTGGTCCGGGACTCGAACCGCAGTCGGCTACATGGGAGTCCAGCGACATAGCCATTACGCTCACTGCTGGTCCCGAGTGTTTCTTCATAACTTATACGCCAGGATCATGGAGTTGCTTTTATTACAGTCTGCCCCACCAAAACCTTTTCCATGATTAGCCAAAATGAGACGTTTCCCTAGGCCTATACAGATTTCTTTGTTCGAGCCAATTGTTTTCTAAAACACTTCAAGTTTTTGTTCAGGTTTAAGTGGTTTATTTTGGAAAAGCGTTGCCCTTTTAAGAACGCGGGACTTTGTTGTCAAGTCGTTCTGGGCACTCCATTCTCTTACCTAAGAACGCCACCCACTCTGTCGGGACTGTGTGTTCACAGGTGACCCCTGTCAAGAGCTTGGGCTCATAGCAGCCCTGGTATGGGCTGGCGGGACGCGGGACCGAGCTGTCGCTTCACAGGAAGTAAAGTGTAACCGCCTCTTGGCTAGCTTTGCTCCATCACTCTGGAAGACCTCCGATTTCAAAATCTTGATTTCCAGACCCCACAGGGATGAAAATCTGCCTACCTTTTCTATTATAGATAACTCTGCCTTTGCTTAAATCCTGGTAGAAGTGGGGAAGCTGAGACCCAAAAAAAGGGGTGCCCTGCACTCGCTTGGCGGCAGAATCAGGTTTCCAGGAGACTGGGCCTCTGCCCTGTGCTCCCCGCCTCGTTTCACTTCCTAGCAGGGGAAGGTGCGCTGCCCAGGCGCCCCCGAGTGGAGTGGAGGGGAGGGAAAGAGAGGGGAGGGGAGGGGAGGGGAGGAGGGAGAGGGGAGGGGAGGAGGGAGAGGGCTCGGAGCCACCGGCGGGGCGGAGCGCGGTGGCAGCGTGGAGCCCGGCCCGCCCCTGGCTCCCACCCCCGGAGCCCGCAGCGCCCGCCCGCCCGCGGCGGCCCAGGAGCTCGTCCAGCTCCGCGCTCCGCTCGCCCGCCCGCTGTCCGCCGAGCCCCGCGCCCGCCCGCCGCGCTCAGCCAGCCGCCCGCGCCCGCGCCGGCCCCGCCGCTCTGCGTCTCGGTAAGCCCCTCGCCCACCCTGGGGTCCTCCTGGTGCTCGCGGGCTCCCTGCCCCCGTGCCGGGGCCCCAGCCATATCTGGGCAAAATATTCAGCTGTCGCCGCCGCCGCCAAGAGGGACTGAGCGTGGCTCCTCTATAAATAGCTGCCGCCTTGGGTTGCCTCTGGGGCTGGGGAGCCTGGGTCTCGGGGTCCGGAGCCCAGCACTCCAGTCCCTGGCGCTCGCGTCCCTGTCGCCCCGCGCGCGCTGCCCTGGCCAGGGCGCCCTCCGCTCTGGACCTCCGCGTCGCGTCTGTAAACGCGAGCGGGACCCGGGGGCTCTGGGAGAAAAGGACCTGGCTGAGCCGGCGGCCCCGCGGTCCACCCGACTCCAGCGCGGCGGGACTCCGCGCCCGCGGGGCGCTGGGTTGGGGCAGGTGCCTGGGCCGGGCACGTGGGAGCGGCCTCTTCTCCGCCCGCGGCGTTCTGGGGGTGGGAGTGGGGGCGCTAGTGCTCGGGAGGACGCGGAGCCGAGTTCGCGCTCAGTGGGTTCGCGCTACGCGTGTTCGAGGCAGGAAAAGTTTCCCGAACTGCGGAGATGACGCGGTTTAAAGCGCCGCGATGTATACGCGCAGCGCGAACAGGTGGAGCGGGAGAGAGCCGGGAGGGTCACCGGATGGCCTTGGCAAGCCCCCTCCGTCTTTGGATCTGTTTCTCTGGTTGTAGGGGCGAGGTTTGGTTCCCGCGGTGCCGCCAGGAGCCGGGCGGTGAGAGCCGCCAGCGCGCTCTTGACGCCCGCACGTTCTGCAACCTGTTCACCCACCCCGGCTGAGACGCGGGGGCACAGCTGCGCGCGTCCGGTGGGACTGCGGAAATCAGAGACTTTGGCGACCCCGCAGACTCGGGTCTTAGCCCAGGACCCACCACTAGGGCCTTCAGAATAGCCTGGGCCATACCCGGCCACCCCCAGGAAGTGCGCCCTTGGGGGGTGCTCATGGGTATCTCTCTATGGGGTAGCCTGCATCAGCCTCGCAGTGCAGCATGTGACAGGCGGGGCCTGGGACTCCGGTCTGGCCGCTTCCTGGCCTCAGTTTCCACTAGGGCACCGAACATGTGCCCTCCAAGCTGAGGGTTTCTCCACCCCCACCCCTACCGGTGTTATTGACTCTGCCCACAGCATTTGCCCTTTGCCCTGCGAGATTCTTTAGGATGAACTGGACCTAGCTCTTTCGTCTGAACCTCAAAACCATACCAGAACCTACGTGCTTGGCCCTCAGCGGGAGCACCCTAAGACCCCCATCTTGCTCACGAAGGTGAGAAAAGGTGGCCACCGTTTGCTCTTCCCTTAAGGGCTGCAGGGCGCCCTGCTCAGGGTCATAGGCTGCCTGCGGGGACTGGCCAGCGCCGACGCTCTCCGTCAGCCGTGCCCATCGCTTTGCTGACCCTCCGTGGGCTCTGTGAGTACTCCGTCTTGCTCCCTCATCTTTGATCTGCTGCTGACCAGGACTTGGCTTTGCTCAGACGATAGCAGGCTCACCCTGAAGTTTCATTTTGTTTCTGCCTTCCTTTCTCTGTGTGGTTTTTCTCTAAAGCCACTTCAACGCCTGCTAGGTAAGAGCTAAGGGGAAATAGATCCAGATAGCAGTTACCATTAATTCAGGGCACAGACGAGCAGAGAGTGACAAGGAATGATGTCACTTCGGTGCATTATCTTTAGAGCTAGCCTTACAAAACCACGTTCTAGGCCGTCATTGGCTCTTCCAGCCTAAGTGCAAAGCCGGTGTCCTCTAAAAATAGCCTCCGCCCACCTTATCAGGGTCTCACACCTTCTCCCTACTCCTGCAGGGCAATTTCTCCACAGCTCAGTGAAAGCAGAGCAGGAGTAGGTAGTGGCAGCCCTGAGAATGGAAGGTGGGGACCAGCAGTTAGCGTAATGGCTATGTCACTGGACTCCCATGTAGTCTACTGCGGTTCAAGTCTCGAACCAGTGGCTTAAACTCATGCCAAGAGAAGAATGGAGGAGAAGGGATTGTGACGTGGCCATCCCCCCTAGGGTTGAAGAAAAGAAAAGAAAAGAAAAGAAAAAAAAGAAAAAAGAAAAAAAACCCTCTCCAAAAAGAAAAAAAAGAAGAAGAATAGAAGGCAGACTGGCCTGGAGGATAGGACATCACTCAGCGTGACCTTGAGCAACAAGGGCACAGACCAGATGGTCTCTCCTGGACCCCAAGTCAGGAGGGCCCGGAGCCTCCCTTGGGAGACTTCCTAGCTTGAGAAAATGAAGAGAATGAAATCAAGGGGATACCTTGGGAAGTGCTGAGGGAGGACTGGGGGCAAGTGGCCCCTTTCCCAGAGCTAAGGCAGGACAGAGGGGTGCAGAGGGCCAGTGGCTGCAGAGGCAGAAGGTGTGGCCTGGGAAGGGGCCATCACAATTAGTAGGAATTGTGTGTGACTTTGGCCAGGGCATGGCAAAGGGTTCACACAGGGCATTCCAGTGACCCAGCCTGTCTGCCCGAGCCTCAGTTTCCTGCCCTGTACAACGGGACGGCAGTACTCCCCACGCCTTACGGGCTCCCAGCCCAGAGCCTGGTACCTCTGCCGATAGTTGGGTGAGGGGCAGAGGCAGGCGCCTAGGGGAGCTGAAGGGAGGATGGAGCCTGCCATTCTTCCCCAAAACTTGGACAAGGAAGGGAGGAGGTGGGTGGTAGGACCTGGGGATGGGAAACAGAGGGAAGGCCGGTGCCTGTGAGATGAGGAGTGTGATAAAAGACAGAGGAGGACCCTGGAGAGCAGAGAGCAGCCAGAGAGTTAAAGGAGAGCCTGAGGGCTGTGCCCCAGCGGAAGGAAGGCTCTGCAGATGGCCTTCATCCTCTAAAACCAGACTGAGCCAAAAGAGGTCCTGAAATGAAGCAGGTCCTCACTCAGATGCCCCCCTCCCCAACCCCCCGCTCCCCTGGCAGACTTCAGTATCTGCCGAGGAAGGTGGTGGCGCTCCGTGAAGGGTGGTTAGACCCGGCACGCGGGCCTCATGACCTTGGCTTGCTTGTTTTTGAAATGACATCATCTATCGATGATGACTCCTGAGCCCAGTCATAATGGCCTTTTCCAGTCAGTGTTTTGACTTTATAGTCTTACTAATGGACCAGCGAGGCTGCCAACTGTTCTAAAGAGGCCAGTTCCCTCCGCTTAAAACCAGAACCCCAGATAGATCGATTATTTGGCTGCTGGGGCCATTATTGAATTAAAGTCACAGGCCTGTTTCTACGGAGAACCATCAATTCGATAACACAATCCTGGGGCTGTTTCCTCTCTTCTGTTTGGTTCATCATCATCGGACCTGACTCTGCTCCTAATGATAATGAAAGAATGAGCTCATTGGAGTCACCCTAGGACATGGTCTGGAAGGTTTTCTTCCCTGTTAGGAGATGCTAGTCCTGGTCTGATCTGAAAAATAAAACAAACTCAAGCATTTCTTTTGTTTCTCCTTCTCCTACATCCTCCTGTTTTACTCTCAGAGAGCAAAATGGATTGAGGAAAGGACTGGACCTCACCATGCGTAAGGAGGAAAGGGAGAGGTGGGGTGGCAAACCCTACCCCTGGCCCTGGCTCGTTTCATATTCTCAGGGGCCCCAGCTCCAGCCCCTACTCGCTCTGGGGCTTCAAGGATGGTGACCCCAGGGCCATTCTTAGAAGTGACTCTGCTGGGTGATGAGTTGCGACCACTGGGTTGTTTGTTTTCCATGCTCAAAGGAACCGAGGGAAGCAGAAATGCCTCTTGTCCTCACTCAACCCCTCATGACTCATCTCTGCTCATCCCTAATCCCTCATCTCTGCCCACCCCGTACCCTCTCTCATCCCCCTCACTCCCACGGCTCCAGTCATCCCACAACTCCTGAAATCTTGTATCCAGCCTGGACCGCTCTCCCTAACTCTAAGTATCTGTGTCTCCTGCCTATCAGACAAAGCCAACGAGATAACCCAAAGGCTTCTCAAACCCGACAGGCCAAGACTCAGGCTCATCTCCCAGTCCTCCTCTGTCCCTTTTCCTGGTGTGCAGTAGCTCCACCTTCCAGGTAGCAAGCTAGAAGCTTCCCTTCCCTCCACCATCTCATTCATGTGATCCCCAAGTCCTGCCAATTCTACCTTCCGTAGTGTCTGTAGTACCCATTTCTATGACTGCATCCACTACCCTGTTTGAGGACTTTGCCATCTCACCCCTGAGCTACTGTCAGAGCCTCTTAAAAGTCTCTCTGTGAAAAATCTTCTTCTATGCTGCTGTTAAAAGACCTTTGTGGAGTGTAACCATGACTCTGTCATTTCTCTTCCTTCAGAGACTCCCCGGTTCCTACCAGATAAAAATCAGATTCCTGGGGCCAGCAGGTGTAATTGTTAAGGTGCTGGATCTCACATGGTCGACTGCAGTTCGAGTCCTGGAACTGGTGGCTTAAAATTCATGCTGGGCACATGCGTGTGCGTATCCAAAATCCTAAGAGGAGAATGGAGGAGAAGGGATTGTGGCATGACCCTCCCCTATGGGGGGGGAGGGTGATTTCTCACTTTCTGTCTCTGTCTCTCTGGCGAGCACCTGTGCCCTATAGCAAGAAAAAAAATCAGATTTCTCAGTACCTAAGATCTGGCCCCAAGCTACTTCTCCAAAATTATCTGTAGGCACCCCTTCAAATTCTCCTTACCTTCTGGTTATGGACAAGTGTTCTATATCTTCATCTCTCTCCTTTACTGTTTGCCTTTGCTCCTGCTGTTCCTTCTGCCTGGAATGCTGTTTGCCTTCTCAGCCCAGCGAATTTGCATTCACCCTTTGAAGCAAAGCTTCTCATTGCCTCACTGTGCTCCCAGAGCCCTGGCCGCAGTGTGCTCTACATGAAGTCATTCACGGATGTATCTCTACCTCTGGCTAGACTGAAAGCTCCTGAGGACAGGGTATGTGGCTCTTTTATTTCTCCTTCCCCAGCGTCTAACTCAGAGCTCAGCCTATGACATAGTGCAGGCACTTTAGGTTTGAATACATGGCTGACCACTGAATGGATGAATGTGTAAAACAGTGAGAGAATGAAAGCTCTCTGATGACCATGACAGTCATACAACACCGACCGGCATTTGCAACATCTCAGTCCCTATTGTCTCATCACAGTAAGTAGCTAGTGAGCAAATCCACGATCTCATCTGAAACTCATGGCAGTCCTGTGAGAGAGGAAGGGTCCTGCAGATTCTTACTCTCTTTTTGTAACAGGGCTGTAAAAGTCTAATAGGCATTGTTCCAGGTCATCCGAGGTGTATATTCCAGAAAACCAAACTGCTCTCCAGGGTTTGATGAACATGAGAAATGAGAGTCCTCATGTGCTATCCCAATGTTTCTCTAACTTCAATGTGCATTTGAACTCCTTGGGATCTTTTTTTAAAAAAGTGATTCTGTTCAGTAGGTGTGGCATGGGACGTGAGATTCTGAATTTCTAATAAGCTCCTTGTTTCTAATAAACTCTAATAAGCTTACTAGATAATAAGCTTAGTAATTCCAAATAAACTCTAATAAACACCGCATAAGGCAATGCTGATCCTGCATCCACAAACCACCACACTTTGAGCATCAAAGTCGTGCTAGTTATCACCAAGTTTTTGCCTGCTTGTTATATTTGAGATTAGTGCCTACCATCTACACATGTATTCATTTGAGCCTTAGCTCAAACTCAAGGGCTCTTCTGGTCAGCTCACTGATTTTCAGTTTTGGCATCTGTCAACCTAAGAAGATCCTGGCCAGTACTGGGTGGGAGCCAGAGACACCTGAGACCCTGAGCCATTAACACCTAGGAAGATTTAAAAATGTAGATGGATGGCATTCGTTTCTGTTTTTTATATTGCTTTCTACTTACACCATTAAAAGGGATTGGGCCAACCCATGGCTGGTGGTTAAGGCAGCTAGAACCCACATGGCTGATCATGTGATTCAAGTCCCAGACCCGGCAGCTTGAAAGACACTCTGGGCACATGTGCAATGTGTGCTCAAAATCCTGAAAGAAAGGAAAGATGGAGAAGGGATTGTGATGTGGCCATCCCTTAGGGGGAGGGGTCCTTCCTCACTTTCTCTGTTTCTGTCTTGTCTCTTCCCTGCAAGTGCACATACCTTTGGACAAATTTAAAATACCAAAAGGTTTTCAGTGGTTTAAATAGGTCTATATTGGTAAGGTAACTGGTAAGAACAGAAATTCTAAGAGCGGAGAAAAACCCCTATAAATCATTAGGATCATGAAGCTCTTCAAGAATTTCCCTGGAGCTATGGACTCCTGCTCTAGGAAAATAAATGTATCTATGCACACAACAACTCACATATTATTTCAGTGAGTATATGGATCTCTCTGAAGTCCATTCAAAAGCCCAGGTTAAAAATGCCCAATGCAGATAGTAAGTGAGAAAATAATGCCAGCATCCAGGCTGAAGATGGCACCTGTTTTGGGACACTCAAATCAGTTCAGAGATGATTCATGGCAGCCAAGACAAAAGGGGAAACAAGATGTATTGGAGGACTCTTCATATCTGGTAATAAAATGAAGAATACCAGTCTTTTAGGAGAGATTTTTTTCCCCTAGTCCTTAGTATATTGACATGACAAGACACTGGATAGAAGGCAGCTTGATATAGTGGTTAAGAACATGGACTCTGGAGACCACCTCCCTGGGTTCAAATCTAAGGTCTGCCAATAACTTTTAATCTCTCTGTATGTCAATTTCCCCATCTTTATGATGGGGTTGTGGAGATCTCGGTTTTCCCATTTATAAAGTAGGATTCTGGTGGTGATTAAGTTGACTGTTAAATGTAAAATGTTACAACAGTGTCTGGGACATTGTTAGCATTGAATGAGAGGTCTTTACAAAGTTCATGGAGAATCCATATCATGACAAACTATAGGCCACACTTTAATTCCATTTTTCCACACAATTTTTGAAGTCCCCTCATGTTGAGTATGGATTCATACTGTGGGAAGGCAGCAGAGTAGTGATAATAGGTATAGTCAGTTTACCTGCCTGGATTTAAATCCTGGCCCTACCACTTCTGAGCTTTGTGACCATGGTCAATGCACTGGGTTAAATCGTCATGTTTACCTGGAACCTCAGCGTGTTTCTTACTTGGAAGTAAGGTCTTTACTGATATAATTAGTTAGGATGAGATCACACTGGATTAGGATGAGTTCT
The DNA here is from genome assembly GCA_026018925.1 of Tupaia tana. NCBI lineage: Eukaryota > Metazoa > Chordata > Mammalia > Scandentia > Tupaiidae > Tupaia > Tupaia tana. The sequence continues at coordinate 70,353,348 of JAKSZU010000013.1, forward strand.
AAATCCAATGAATGGTGTTTTTTGTTTTGTTTTGTTTTTCTGAGAGACTTTTGCTATAGGACACGTGCACTCACCAGAGAGACAGAGAGACAGAATGTGAAAAATCCTTTTCCCCCAGGTGGGATAGCCACACCACAATCCCTTCTCCTCCATTCTCCTCTTGGGATCTTGGGAATGCACGCACATGCACCTGGCATGAGTTTCAAGCCACCAGGTCTGGGACTTGAACTGTGGTCAGCCATGTGGGAATCTAGTGACATAACCATCATGCCATCTGCTGGTGTTCTTATAAGAAGAGTAGACACAGGAAAGTAGGCTATGTGATGACCATGTCGGAGGTCACACTGATGCAGCCACAAGCCAAGGAGTGCCAAGGATGGCAGGTGGTCACCAGAAGCTAGGAGTGTGGAACAGATATTCCCTTCGAGCCTCCAGAAGAAACCAACTCTGTTGACACCTGGATTTCAGATTTCTGGCCTTCCGTACTGGGACAAAATCAATTTCAGTCATTGCAGGTCATCCAGTGTGTGGTCATTTGTTAGGGCAGCCCTAGGAAACCACCATTGTCAGGTGAGCTCGCATCTCTGTACTTCAGTTTCTTCATCTGTAAAATAAGAATAATAAAAGTACCTACTTCTGTAAAATAAGAATAATAAAAGTACCTACTTCACAGATCACATGTAATAATGCATGTAAAAAGCTGAGCTCTGTGCCCGGTATGCAGTAAGTACAGAATGATGCCTGCTGTTACACAGGACAGTGACGTAATAGCAACGATGTTCCTGAGAATGGTGTTAATAATTTTTCCATTGCTCTGTTAATGAACTTTTATGTGGTGTCCAATTTTTTTTTGGCTAAAATAAATTATAGTCATATCATTGGAACATATAAGAGGTCTTCAAAACTTTCATGGAGGGAACCAGCAGTTAGCGTAATGGCTATGTTGCTGGACTCCCATGTAGTCAACCGCGGTTCGCGTCCCGGACCCGGTGGCTTAAAACTCATGCTGGACGTGTCTGCGTGCGTGCCCAGGATCCCGAGAGGAGAATGGAGAAGGGATTGCGGCGTGACCATTCCCCCTGGGGGGTGATTTCTCGCTTTCTGTCTCTATGTCTCTCTCCGTCTGTCTGGCGAGCGCACGCGCCCTATAGCGAAAACCTCTCAAATAAATAAATAAATAAATAAATAAAAAACTTTCATGGAAAATGCACATTATTAAAAAATTATACATGAGTTTCAAAACTTTTCGCACCAAAATAAACTCATACTTCAGTTCCAATTTCTGGTGAAGCCTCCTAGCTTATCTTTGTACAATTCAGTGAGCAAACTAGTAGGGTGAGTTCCTAGAAGTGGAATTGCTGAGTCAACGGGTGTGTGTGTTTTGATAGAGACGGCTTCACTCGCCTTGAAAGACAGTATACGAACGCAGGCATCTCTTCCGTCTGAGAATGCTGGCCTCTCTCCTGTCTTGTGCAGACTGGGAATTCTCAGACTTTTTCTTCTTGGTTAGTCTGATAAATAACACATGATATCTCATTTCCCTAATTTGCTTTTCTATAATTATGGGTAAGTATCTTATATAATCATGTGTATTAGCCATTTGTATTTTTAATGTAAATTGTCTATCCTTTTCCTTTTCCTACACTTTACTGTGATGTTCTGTTTTTGGTTTTTGGTTTTAATTGTAGGAACTCATCTATTAAACGAACTAGCCTTTTGTTCAATATGCAACAAGTGTATTTTTTTCACAACTTGCCATTTGCCTCTTGTGACATTGTTTCATGCTAATTTTTTTTTTCTTTTTTTTTGGAGAGGTTTTTGCTATAGGGCGCGTGCGCTCACCAGACAGACAGAGAGAGACAGAGAGATAGAAAGCAGGAAATCACCCCCCAGGGGGGATGGCCACGCCACAATCCCTTCTCCTCCATTCTCCTTTCGGGATCTCGGGCATGCACGCACACGCGCCCGGCGTGAGTTTAAGCCGCCGGGTCCGGGACTCGAACCGTGGTTGACTACGTGGGAGTCCAGCGACATAGCCATTACGCTAACTGCTGGTCCCCATGCTAATTTTCATCTTGGTTTTGAGAAAATACAAAATATGCTTCATAAAGCTCTAACTTATGTTAATAACTTAAGTTACTAGAAGCAAGGTGACAAAGGTTATGTTTGTAAAATGGAGAATGAGGATTGGAGTGGACAGCACAAGCTTTTCTATACGTTAATTTACTCTTTCTTTCTTTCTTTCTTTTTTTTTTTTTTTAAAGAGAGATTTTTGATATAGGGCACACACACTCACCAGAGACAAAGAAAGAGAGACAGAAAGTAAGAAATCACCCCCCACAGGGGATGGCCATGCCATAATCCCTTCTCCCCCATTCTCCTCTCGGGGTCTTGGGCATGCACACACACACGCTCAGCCTTAGTTCCAAGTCACCAGGTCCGAGATTTAACTGCGTTCAACCATGTGGGAGTCCAGTGACGTAACCATTATGCCATCTGCTGGTCCCAAGTTAACTATTCTTGCTACCAAAGCTTTGGACTGACAATGCTAGGCATTCATTCATTCAACAAACATGACTCAGCACCTGAGAGGTGCAAGGCTTTGCATAGGACTATTGGGAACAGATGCTTGTCCTCAAGTAGCTTTCAGTCTTGGGGGAATTGGGGCAGCAATAAAATGATGTAATTGCTCCCAAAGAATTCTGACAGCCTTCCTTGTTTGTATCACAATGTCTGGTTTCCTAGAATCCCCTTCAGCAGAAAGGTAAAATGAAAGGGGTCGAGCTTGGTACGCACTAAGGCTGGCCTGAACTCACGAAGTTACAGAGAGGTGGGGGAAGGAGCTGCAGAGTAGAGTGCAGTGTGTTTGAGGGCAGGTGGGCAGAGTAGCTGGGACAGGGAGGTGCTTTCTACTTTTTTCTGGAAGCTGCTGCTTATGAAGATTTATGCAGTGACTCAGACACCAGGATGACCATAACCCCAAGAGATGCAAAATGAATGAGCAAAATGTGTGCGTGCACGTGCTCACACAGACAAACAGGCCTTTCTAATTTAAAGCATTTAATAACTTCGATGCGTGGACTTTGAAGGCTCAGTGCGTTCTGGGATAGAGTGCATAGCAACTGCAGAAAGTGACAGTCAAACACTATTTTAGTATCTGCTTTTTTGTAGGTGCTTTCCCATATGACTAAGAGAATGAGATCAGCCGGGGGAAATAAATGCGAACAAGCCAGAAAATAAGTCTTTTAATGATAGCTGGTCTCTAAGTCCCGTTCCTCCTCCATTCGACAGCTCTAAACATACGTTTCACAATAGAATTAGTCCTTAGAGGGCCTGAAATGTCATCTCATCAACTCCCCCCAAACCTCTATCAACCCCCTCTGGAAAATTGTATCTAGAGCTCTGTCATCTCAGCTTACAAGTCTGTAGTGTAAGTTCTTACTCCTTCCCGCAACAGGCTTGTGCATCCTTAGGCAATGTTCTAAAATTAAAATTAATTAATTAATTAACTAGAGAGATTTTTGCTATAGGGTATGCACACACACCAGACAGACAGAGAAACAGAAAGCAAGAAGTCACCCTCCAAGTCAGATAGCCAAGCTGCAATCCCTTTTCCATTCTCCTCTTGGGATTTTGGGCATACACACACACACACACACACACACACACACACACCCGGTATGAGTTTGAAACTGCTGGGTCCGGGACTCAAACCATGGTTGACTATGTGGAAGTCCAACGACGTAACTATTAGACCATCTACTGGTGCCACCTTAGGCAATTTTTATTGTTAGAAAGTTCCTGTGCTGATCAGAAACCTACATGATGGTAAGCTCAGTAAATTTATGTTTTCTGCCCCCTAAAAGGCAGACTACTCTGTTCCTTCTTCCCCAGGTGAGCCCATTAGAGATTTGCAGGGTGCAACCTCGTTCCTCTTGGTCCTTCACTTGTTCTTCATATGACACCCCACTCTCCCTCTCTAGACCCAGTCAGCACCACTTGAGAGTAAGGACCCAGGTCACCAAAGGGGTCCTGCACCTGCCAACAGCCATATGAAATACACACAGCTTCATTAGGGAAGTGCCCAATGACATGCCACTACCACCAGAATGGCTAAACTAAAAGTGTTGTCAATAGCAAGTGTTGGTGATGACGTGGGACAACTGGAGCTCTAATACATCATTGATAGAAATGTAAAATTGTACAATTACTTTGGAAAACTGTTTAACAGCATCTATTATTCCAAATATATGCTCTGTATAAACTCAATACGTACTCTATTACCCAGCAGTTTTTCTTCTGGATACATAACCAAGAGAAGTACTTGTTTCTACCAAAAGACATATTTATATTTGTAATTACCAAACACTGGAAATGACCTAAATGTCCATTGACAGTAAATAAATAAGTTATGGCATATTTCCTATAATGGAATGCTGTACTTCAATGGTAACTATTGCTACGTGTAAAAACATGGATGAATGTCATGGATATAGTGTTGAATGGTAGGTTAGAATAGTAGTTAGCTTCGAGAGAGACTCACTGGGATGGGAATATAAGTTTCAATTTGCACTGGCCCTGAAAATGGTGTAGCTGGTCCTGCCTGAAAGACTCTTTTAGCAAAGCAGGGTGAGAAGCTGAGGCCATCTCCTGCAGGGATCCTTAGGGATTCAGGTGCAATGGCATGGGATGTGGCCCCTGGGGCTGGAAGGGCAGGTCCTCTCCATTCAGCTCCCTCTCTCCCTGTTTCTCCTCCTCTCCTTTTTTCCATCTGGATTCCATCACAAGAGACAACATTGCCCAGGGCACACTCCCTTTGGACCCAACAGGAGATGTGAAACTACAGGCATCAAAGTGGTTGTCTTTGTTTTCCTTTTAGTTTTATAAGCTGCAGAGGTCTCTGCACATTGTAGGAGTGGTTATCGCTGTGATTCCTGCATGACATTTTCTGACCCTGTTCTCAACCCTAAAAACTGAGGAAGTCAATCCCTCCCCACCAAAAAAACCTTTCCATTTTTGCCTGGTCTGCCCTTTCCATACCCTAACCTACCCTGCCCCACCAAGGCGGGTGCTGATTGCCTTTCTTCCCTTGCTGGTAACTGGCCTAGGATTGGATCTGGTCATTCGCCCTGCTCCCGGGGGTCTGTATCCCTGCCAGACAATTCAGTTCAACCTGTAGTCATCTCAGCTTTGATCTCAGCAAGGCCAGGGCTGGGCGCTGAGATGTGGAGATGTCACATGTGCTGCCCTCACCTGGCCTAGCCTGGGGTACAGATGAATGTGGGAGCCACAGGCTCTTCTGCTGGACAAGGGAAGCAGCGCCTCCATAGCATCCCCCATAGAGGCTGTGGAGAAGAGAGGGCAGAGTAGCCTAGAAGGAGGGGCCATGCTTTGGGAACACGCTCTGTTGGGCTCGGGAGCAGTGTGAGAATTGCTTTTCACATAGGTTACTTGGAGACAGAGCTGAGTGTGGACGGGGTAGGGAGGTAGGAGAACTGAGCTGGGGGCAGGTGGGAGCCTATTGTAACAACAGACAGAGAGACTAGTGCTGCCAGATGGAGAGGAGGAGTAGGCGCAAAGCCTGTCAAAGACCTAAGAGTCCAGTCACAGGAAGACAGTAACTATGATTTCACTTATAAGAGATGTGAGTAGTCACATCCACGGCGACAGAAGATGGGCTAGTGGTTGCCTGAGCCAGGAGGGGAGAAAAAGGGGAGGTGATGTTTGATGAGTACAGTATCAGGTGGGGTAGATTAAAAAGTTCTGAGCGAATGGTAGTGGTGTCGTACAACAGCAGGAAAGCACTTAGCGCCACCACTCAGGACATTAAGGAGGCAAAATAGTGAATTTCATGTTATGTGTATTTTACCATAATTTAAAAAGAAACTTTAACCATAAAAAGAGAGAGGGGACCAACCTGTGGCATGGTGGTTAAGGAAGCTGGATCCCACATGGCCAACTGCATGGTTCAAGTTCCAGACCCAGTGGCTTATAAAACACACCAGCTGCATGTGTGCACATGCCCAAAATCCCTAAAGGAGGGTTAAGTGGAGGAAAAGGGATTGCAGTGTGACCATTCCCCATTGGGGAGAGGGGGTAGTGCTTTCTTACTTTCTCTCTTTCTGTCTTTCTCCAGCAAATGCAAGTGCTCTCTGACAAAATTTTTCAAAAAGGAAAGGGGTGGGTTGTCAGGGATGGGGATCCGCTGGAACCAGGAGAGTGGGAGAGGGGTTTTAGACTGTCTCAGGTGTCTGGCTGCAGGTGGCTGACAAGCACACAGGTGAGGAGCTGGTGGTGGTGATAAAATAGGAACGTGTTCAGGGTAAAGATTCCAGGCGGAAGTGCCCAGGAGAGGGGCCAACAAGTGGCATGGTGGTTAAGGCATTGGACTTCAACATAGCTGACCGTGGTTTAATTCCCAAACCTGACAGCTTGAACCTCATGCTGGGTATGTCTGTGTGTGTGCCCAAGATCCCAAGAGGAGACTGGAGGAGAAGGGATTATGGTGTGGCCATCCTCGCTGGGAGTGGTTTCTCACTTTCCTCCTCTCTATCTTTCTCTCCAGTGAGTGCACATGCCATATGGTAAAAAAATCCTAAAAAGAAAAGTGTCCAGCAGAAAGGGTAGGGGAGTGGTGCTCAGAAAGGGTCCTAGGCTGTAGAGACAGCCTGAGAGTCGTCAGCTTATTGCTGGTAACAGACCCAGATGGGAGATGATGACAATCTTCCAGAGAGGTGAGATGGGTAGAACCCAGAGGGGCAGGTGGGCCATAAGTACACTATCAAAAGGTTTAGAAGGAAGGGCCAGAAAGGAAAGGTGGAAACCAAGAGAGTTGGAATTGAATGCTCATTCTTGTTCGGTTGCAAGGTGCAGGGCCTCATTGAAGGAATCTCAGCACAGTGAAGAGAGCATGGGGAATGGGGGACCTTGTAAGGATCATGGGAGGACAGGGGTCTCATGGGAATTCAACTTGAGCCATGGCAATCCAGGCCTGAGGGAGCAGGGGCCTGGACACTCACGGGGACACAATGTTCTCCACTCGCCCTCTCTGGTTGTGAGAACTCTCCCTCTCATGAGGGCTCTCATGTCCTTGTCATCTCTCTCCCTTCATTACCTTGGTTTCCTGTGCTCAACCCAATCACCCCAGCTTCTCTTCAGCAACCCCCTTGCCCTGCCTCATTCTCTGAGGAAGATGTCCCAGGTCAGTGCTGTTACAGGCTGACTTGAATCCCTCCCTCAAAAAAGTGGTGTGAATATAACCTGTGAGTGCGAAAAGGTCACTCAGGCAGCCCTAACCCAATGTGACTGGTGTCCTCAGAAAAAGGAGAAATGTGGACAGAGATGTGTGCAAAGGGAAGTTGACGTGTAGGCATAGCATGAACGCCATCTCCAAGTCAGGGACTGCCTGGGGCTATCAGAGCTAGGAGAGAGGTCTGGACAGATGCTCCCTCAGAGCCTCAGAAGAGACCAAGGCTGCTGACACCGGTTCAGACTTTAGCCTCCAGAACTGAAAGCCAATCAACTTCTGTGTGATACTGTATTAGAGTAGCCCCAGAAGGTGAGTACAGATGCAGAAAAATGAACGAGCTCTTTTGCCCAACTCTTTTTTTGTGTGTGTATGCCCTGGACCACTTTATAAGTCATTAACAAGCCTGTTAATTGGCTGCCTCTGAGCCAGGCATACACTCTGTTCAGTCAGCCGAGAGTGGAGGGTTGTCACATGATAGAAAGGATAGCTACCTGAATGATGCCTCTTGAAAGAGAGCAAGGGAGCAGAGAGCTCTCTCAGGAGACACAGGGGATGCTGGCAGTCCCTAAAGCCAAGGGAAAAGAGAGGTTCAGGAGGAGTGTAGACAGCCTTGTCCTAAGCTGCAGGATTTAGTGACAAGGGATCATGACATCCTTTAGCCAAATGTCTTCCAAAATAGAGGGGCAGATACTTGAGATGGGGTATGGAGGGTCAGCTCGGTAAATCAAGCTTCCTTTGCCCATCCTCAACATGTTTACTGTGGCTGAAATAAGGAGATGTTATAACTGGAAAACATTCATTTGAACTTGTGACTCAACTCTTCCTGAACTCAGGGAAGTGCTGCCCATAAATCAAGATGATGTGGCTCAAGTGCAGCTCCCCAAGTGTTCCCACACGGACCAGGCTGTCGAAACTGTTAGCAGAAGTGACGGGCCCCTCTTCCCAGGAAAGATTTAAAAGAGCATTTCATACTCCAGAAGGTTTCCCTTCCCAGAGCTCTTATTTCTGAAGCTCTCCTGATGGAGGGCCTCAGCTCTTGACCCACTTGTTTTGACTGTCTAACCTGCAGAGTTCTACTTCCTGCCACATCCTATTTAGCAGAGGCTTCAGGCTTCTGCTCTGGAGAGCAGGGTGGCCAGATGTGCTTGAAGTGTAAAAGAGACACCAGATTTGGGATACTTGAGCTTGTAAGTGTTTTCAGTTTAGTTAGCAGTCCTTTTTCTTTCTTTTTTTTTTTAACTAACTCTTAGGATCCAATCTATAAAGCAGGCAAGAGAGGAGCTGTTCTGCTTCCAGCCCCAGCAGCTTCTCATGGCTTTCCTGCCCATCTCTTCCCTCTCAGAGTCCCAGCCTTCCCAGACCTAGTCCAATCTTCCCTTTTTAAAAAAAGTTTATTTATTTATTTTTATGAGAGAGAGAGAACAAGACAGCATTTCCAACAGGGTCCCCACCCCACAGTCTCCCCCAGTCTCAGCCAGCCTGGATCAAGGCACCCCGTGCACTAGCACCAGGCAAAGGGAGCTCGTGGGACCAAGGAGCTTCCCGTACGGGTCCAGTTGCATTACTGCTGCCCCACCCCTGGGCTCCCGGTATTTCCATTTTAAAGATGGGAAAACAGGATGTAAGAAAATCAGGGACTGACCCAAGTTTCCACGCCCTGGGGACATGAAGACGAGTAAGGCACAGGTCCTCTCCCGAGGGACCTTACGGGTAGTCGACTGCACAGTCTGGTGTCTGCGTGTCTGTGTGTTGTGGGGGGGCCTTGGGGGGGAGGTGAAGATTCTGGCCCCTGCTGCAGCCTCGTCCTGGTGGCTGACAGCTGTTGAGCCCATGCCGACTGTGCACCAGCCTCAGGCTGCACCCTCCTCTTCTGGGTGCCACTTTGTCCTCCTGATGGCCTGCTGGGGCAGTGTGTCACCCTCACTATACAAAGAAACCCAGCCAGTGGTTTTCAGCTTTCCCTTTTAGCTGCAGAGTCCTTCCTTCAAGGCAATCTCATGTGGAACCCTAATTAAGCACATCAGGTAAGATCATGGATGAGCCTCTCAGCCTTAACCCCACTCTGGAGTCCGGAGGCACTTTCTCAGGGCACGAGCTCTTCCCTGGGCATAGTTTCAAAACCAACCATGGGGGACCAGCAGTTAGCGTAATGGCTATGTCGCTGGACTCCCACGTAGTCGACCGCGGTTCGAGTCCCGGACCCGGTGGCTTAAACTCACGCCGGGCGTGTGTGCGTGCGTGCCCAAGATCCTGAGGGGAGAATGGAGGAGAAGGGATTGCAGTGTGGCCATCCCCCATGGGGGGTGATTTCTCGCTTTCTGTCTCTCTGTCTCTCTCTGTCTGGCTGGCGAGCGCACGTGCCCTATAGCAAAAACCTCTCCAAAAAATAAATAAATAAAACAACCACGGGGCCAGCAGATGGCGTAGCAATTACATCGCTGGACTCCCACATGGCTGATAGCAGTTTGAGTCCCGACCTAGTGGTTTGAAACTCACTCTGGGCGCATGTATGTGCGTGTCCAGGGTCCTGGGAGGAGAATGGAGGAGAAGGGGTTGTGGTGTTGCCATCTCCCTTGGGGAAGGAGTGATTTCTCACTTTCCTTCTCACTATCTCTGTCTCTGCCTCTCTCTCTATGTCGAGTACATGTGCCCCAAGGCAAAAAAAAAAAAAATCTCCCACAACATCCAGTTCTTTTATTTAACAGATGAATAAATGCAGGCCCAGAGGAGGAAAGGAACTTAGTGAGGGTCACCCAGAGAGCTACCATGACAACCAGCACTCCAGCCAGCGTCCTGAGAGTCTCAGGCTTGTGCTCCATCTCTGACACCCCTTTTTATTAGGAAACAGAGGCCTTTTATTCACAGTTAGAAATTAGAATCTCTTCCAAGCCATATTTTAAGACAGAGTTAGCAGGAGTCTCTATCAACATGCTGATTTGGCCTCCTCTTGCCCTGTCTCTTCCCCACCTCCAGTTCCCCCACGTCACTGACCACAGGAGGAGAATCCTGCTTTATAGAAACCAACCGCATGAGCCAAGTGGATGAGTGTGGCTTGAAGCCGACAGCTTCATAGTTTACCTTAGGAGTTCTCAGCTTCTCTCGGCTTATTTATGTACTGCCTCATTGCTCCGCAATACTCCCAGGGTACTTGACATTGGAAAGGGCTTTATAAACCCTGTGAAATAGGATTTTGTCATTTAGCAGCACCTTGGAATGTGTATGTGGTATGCTAACTTTTCTGGGTGCCATAGACATTCAAGATACGTAATGATTTCGCCCTCAGGGGGCATCTCTGGCCATGGCCTTCTACCCTGGGCCTACATCCCTCCTTCTGCAGTCCCTCTGGGCTCCTTCCCCAGCTCCTCTTTTCCAAGCTGATTTTGATACAGATTCTGTTCTTCCCTGCTCCCTTGCTCTGGCTCATGCATTCTTCGGGGTCTATCCAGGAAGCTTTTTTAAGGGTTTTACTAAAATCATCTAGAAAATAAATCTGTTGACAAGAATATCAAGGATGGGAAGCTCTTGGGGTTCCAAACCTGACTGACTTTCCCCAGAGGCGTGTCCTGGCTGGTCCTATCCCCATGTCCCTTATGTGGTTGCAGCGACTTCTTGGTGTGGCCCAGCGGTGACTGGAAGGTTATGTTTTCCGCACTTTGTTCCACAAGATTCCAATGCTGGCAACAGTTTCTGAGCTGTGGATTGATGAGAAAGAGGATTTGGGAAATCTTTTGCAGCCCGTTCCTCTTGGAGACACCCATTGCACAGGAACATACCAGGATTGGACCAAGAAAGGCAGGGCGAGAACTGGAAGCGGGTGCGTTTCCGTGAGAAACTTCCTGCAGTGTACACAGCCTTGGTTGGGCCCTGGGGAGAGGAGGATGAATAAACAAATCCAGAGCTGCCCACAGGGAACCAAAGGGAAATGGATGTGCAAGGAGGCTTTTGAGGAGTCCTGCAGTTCAGAGCCCCATGGAGCTTCATAGAACCCAAACCTGTCTGAGCACCAAAAACGTGAGACTCGCAGCCCGCCTAAAGGCCGCGAGTTTGAATGTGGTCCTGGATGTCTCTGTGAGTTGATTCTGGAGGCCTCCAAGCTCTTCATTAGAGTCCCTCTTGGTCCCAGGAAGGAGTTCATGGATCCTCTCCCACCCCTGGTTTCACTTAAGAAAAGCCAAATTAGGTTGTTCTCTGAGGGCCTTCGGGGAGATTTTTTTTTTCATCTATACCAGAGCATTGTCGACTTGTGCTTTCTTTGGAAGTAAATAGGAATGAATCGGGGGGGGGGGGGCATTTATGGTCTGAACATTGCATTCTTGGGGTCTGGTCAAAGGAAGACGTCAGGCCAAGCTGAGCCATTCTTAGAGAAAAGGATGGTACTGGGGTTTCTGTATTTGGGAGGCAAGGCCTTCTTATCAAGCCAGCTGTCAAAGCTCATTTCTCCTACAAATATGCCTACACATGCACAGACTAACCCTGGTAAACTGTGCTCTCCGCTTTCTTGAGGACACTTTTTATGTTAGTTTAGTGAAGTTTGGTTTAGTTTATTTTAGAGCACTTTAATTGTTTTTAAATTAACAACAAAGCCTAACTTTTTGATTGATTGGTTGGTTGCCTTTGACTAGTTTTTATTTTTCTCTGCTCTGGGAAATTCCAGTAGTCATCTTACAGATGAGCAGTGTGTTTATTGACATGGAGGGGGGCGGGGTCTAGAAATATCAACTACTAAGAAGGTGGTACCCGTTACGTAAGTCACTTAGGGCTGCTGTAACAAAGCAACACAAATGTAGTGTCTCAAACAACAGAAATGTGTCATTTCACAATCCTGGAGGCCAGACCTCTGAGAGCGAAGAGCCACCAGGGCTGGTTCTTCTGAAGGAAGGAAGGAAGGTTCTGTGGGAAGGATCGGCCTCAGGTCTCTCCCCTAGCTTCTGCTGGTTTGCTGGCAATCTTTGGTATTTTCGGCTTGTAGAAACATCATCCTGACTTCTGCCTTCCTTGTCACATGGTGTTCATCTTGGGTGTATGCCTGCACCCTGACTTCCTCTTTTCATAAGGACACCAGTCAAACTGGATGAGGGGCCCACCACACTCCAGCAAGACCTCATCTATGAGCCAATTACATCTCAATGACCCTTCTTCTAGGTAAGGTCACATTCTTACCAATAATGTGGCACTGGGTACTGAGGTACTAGGGTTAGCGTTCTATTTCAACATATAAATTTTTGAAGATATTCACCAACCAATCCCCCCGATTCTATAGACAGGAACATATTCTATGGCTATTATCAAAACAAAACAAAACAAGCAAACAAAACCAAAGAATAGCAAATGCTGGTGAACTTGCAGAGAAAGCGAAACCCTTGTGTACTGCTAGTGGGCATGTTAATTTGTATAGCTACTATGCAGAACATTGTGGAGGTTCTTCAGACATTTAAAGACATATCTATCATTTGATCCATTAATCCTGCCTTTTTTTCCCCCCCAGAGGTTTTTGCTATAGGGTGTGTGTGCTCACCAGAAAGACAGAGAGAGACAGAAAGACAGAAAGCGAGAAATCACTCCCCAGGGGGGGATGGCCATGCTGCAATCCCTTCTCCTCCTTTCCCCTCTCAGGATCTTGGGCACGCACGCACACGCACCCAGCGTGAGATTAAGCTACTGGGTCCAGGACTCGAACCGAAGTTGACTACAATGGGAGTCCAGGGACATAGCCGTTATGCCAACTGCTGGTCTCTCTCACTTTCTCACTTTTGAATATGTACCCAAAGAATAGGAAATCACTCTGTCAGAGAGACATTGGCTTATCCCTGTTTACTTGTTTATAGCACTATTCACAATAGCCAAGACATGGAATCAACCTAAGTGCCAACAACTGATGAATGGATAAAGAAAACATGGCATGTGCACACAATGGACTACTACTCAGCCTCAAAGAACAAGGTTATCCTGTCATTTGACACAAAGTGGGTGAACTTAGGAGATATAAGATTAAGTGAAATGAGCCAGGTTACAAAAGACAGACAATATGTGTCCCCACTTAATATATATGGTAGAAACTGCAGGATGCAGTGGCATAGAAATAGAGTAGTGGGTGATTCTAGAAGCTGCACAGGAGGAGGGAAGGATGGGGTTTAGGAGAAATGATTGACAGACATAAGAATGCATGTAAACAAGTAGAATAGGTGAGGTGACAGTGTACCACAACAGAATAAAAAAATGCCAATGACAATTCAATATATATTTCCAGAAACCAGTAGAACAAATATTGAATGTGCACAACATACTGTAAAGTTCAATGTTTAAGATGATAAATGTCCTTACACCCTTGATTTGATTAT